>CM019148.1:101803390-102402851 GCA_009733165.1 Naja naja
AGACTGTCTCAAGTCAACCAGCTGATTTGCACGCCTAAGGCGAGACTAGAACTCACAGTTTCCCAGTTTCTAGCCTGGTACCTTTACCACTACTAGACCAAAAACTATAGCTCGAGTGTAAACCACTTGCTCTATATTCAAAACATTCACGTTCAATCTCTTTTATCTATAGTTTAAATGAATTAAATAAAAAATAAAGGAATGAATTGTTAGAAATTGGAAAAAAAAACCTCTACCTAAGCTATTTGAGATCAGACAGAATATATTGGACCTTGCAGACAGCCTGGGAAAAGAAAACATCACATTCTGCAGATTTTGAAAAATCTTGTGGTAACAGGCACAATTTAGCCAAATAAGCAATTTATTAAAGCAAATTGTTAAAGGAATCGATATTATTCAGTTTATTTTTCCCATTAGTGAATCCAAAGCAATTATGCATTTATATTTATAGTGTTATTCACTTTTTCCTCTCCTTAAGGGGACACTCCAAGTAACTTATAAAATCTAAGAGTGATCAAAATAGCAGTTACTATTCACAATAATTATACCATTAAACATGTAATAGGCATTACATTAATTGGAAAAAGCACCTGCTCCCAAATGTATAACAAAATCTGGAATGAGAAAAGTGTTTTCCAGAACTGGAAGAACTTCATAAAGACAATGGATAAGCCACTATTATTATCCACATATGGGTTGCACTGCAGAAATCTATAAAGAAGCAACTTTAGCTGAATGTAGAGTGTAGATGTGCAAAAGAAAGCAAGATTGTTGCACGTTTATATTCAAATCCCACAGGCAATTTTTGCATGGAAAGCTAAATCTTAATTTTGCTGTCTAAGGAATAATTAAAGGAATACGGAGTCAGGGTGTTTAATACCTTTGAGTCATTGTTGACTCCTGAATCAATCCTTGCAGTTTTTCCTGGCAAGATTTTAGAAACGGTTTGCCATTGCTTCCTTCCTAGGGTGGAGAGAGAATGAATAACCCAAGATCATACAACTGCATTTATGCAAGATGGGACTAGAATTCACAATCTCCTGGTTTCCAGCCTGGTGCCCTAATCACTACACCAAACTGGTTCTCAGTTAAAGGAATACAATACGGGACCTCCTTGGGGTCCCATCAGCTGGGCAATGCCGGCCGGCTGGCGATCCCCTGACGACGTGCCTACTCTGTCGTAGTCCCTGAACTCTGGAACCAACTTCCCCTGGGGCTCCGCTTGGCCCCCAATCTCCGCACCTTCCGCCATGACCTGAAGACCTGGTTATTTGACCAATCCGGGCTGTGACCCATGGGTGGTTTTAGATTTTGGTGGTTTTTAAGTTTTGTATTAATTGGGACCATTAGTTTAATTCTTTTTTAAATATTTATTGTGTTTGTTTTTATTGTAAGCCACCCCGAGTCTTCAGAGATGGGGCGGCATATAAGTCCCATTAATAAATAAATAAATAAATAAAATCTCTTATCTAGGACCTATACTATTCAAAGGGCCTTTTTTAATATAGAAAATATATACATTCAAACAAATAAATATATAACAAGAGTATCAATCTTACATTCTATAGACAAATATAAGGATCGATGGTTCAGTGGACTACAATCCATTTAATAGATAAATGGTTCACAAACACACACACACACACACACACACACACAAATAAATAAAAGATTTTAGATAGTCAACAAATACTTGCAAACAGCATGAAGGATATTATTCAGAACCATTTAAAAAACTGATATAATTCATCAGATGTGGTTGACACACAGGTCAATTTATAACCTTTTAAAACTTGATTTTTAAATAATAAATGCCTGACTGGATAATCAAAATGTCTCCATTTTATTATACATAGAAATCCTGCCTTTTTAAAAACCATTCAATTTAACTGTTCTTAATAATATGCTAAAGGCCCAATAAAATACAGGAATTAAATATGTATCTGAACTTTTCTTAATATGTATATATAAAATGCCAGGTAAACATAGAATCCAATCTATTCATTCCCTGAAAATAAAATGGGTCAGTAATTTAATTACAAAAGACTTTGACCTTAAAAACAACCCATCTAATTATAGTTATATTTAGAAGAATCCATTGACCTTGAGGTCAACATATCTGCCTGCAGCAGAGTGCTGTTAGGATTAATGAAGATATGATGTTTATTACTTTGAGCTTTTGATTAATGCATGTAGAACTTTGGTACTTTGGGATTTGTATCTGGACTGCAAAATCCCAGATGACCATTAGCTTGTATGATATCTTGCCATTTGAGGTGGAAGGACATGACAATATCTATCTGTGGATATTTTTACCCCACTCTTTGGGCTGCTTGTTGTACTGCAGTACCTCATAAAAAGATGTCTTTCCTTAAAATGGAATAATATAAGCCAACTCACCACAGTACTGCTCTGAATAAGGGTTCCTCTTGCTCAGAGATGGTATTCAGCAGGTTCTGACCAGTTCTGGAGAACCAGTAGCAGAAATTTTGAGTAGTTCGGAGAACTGGCAAATACCACCTCTGACTGGAGATTTTACAGTATCCTTCCACTGTCACGCCCACTAAGCCACGCCCACAGAACCGGTAGTAAAAAAAAATTGAATCCCACCACTGCTCTTGCTGCACTGTGGCAACTTTTCCCAGTGTCAATTCTCTTTTTCATCTCCCCATTTATTACTGCTGGAGTAAGAATTTTGTATGAGATACTGTAGCACCGATTATGTTAATGGGATTATGAATATTATTTCTTAGAAGCTTTTAGGATTGTTTTCCTTCATAAAGCTTCTAGAACTGCAAACATCCAGATAATCAATAGGTGGCAACAGATACAGGAAAGTCTAATTCTTTGGCTTTATCTGAAAGTCTAATTCTTTGGCTTTATCTGAATTTTACAATCCAGATCCTATCATTTCAAAGCTGTATCTATAAAATCTATAAAAGATTTTATTCTATAAAATCATACAGAAATAAAATCAGATTGAATGTATGTATTGTATAGGATTGCAGCATTAGTACTAAACAAGAAGATTGGAAATGGCACATATAACTATGTACATAATTCCAATTATTTGTCCCACAGTTTAAATGTTTATGTAGTTTTACAGACCTTTAATGGATTATATTATTGCTCAAGTTAATCTATGAATTAAGCAGGTACTTATTTTTAGCAACAACATCTTTATTTTTTAATCAGCAGCTTCATTAGCATTGCTATGTAGACTCAGAGCTGATGTTTTCATTTAAAATTCCAGTTTTAACATGAGAAGTATAAATACTGTACTTTAGCTAATATGCAACCAATGATTTAATACATTCAACAGCTAAGGACTATAGAAGCAGTCACAAGGATCATTCTAGTCCAATCCTCACCAACATGTAGGAAAACCAATTAAACTATTTTTGAGAGGTGGCATGCAAACTTATCTTCACTATTGTTACTGGATATGTAAATTTAACAACACCTTAAAAGTTGCACTTGAGAATAAATGTGGAAACAGTTAAAAAGTATAAATTTTTATCAACATCAGTAAGAATGTTTCAAATCAAGTTACAAAGGGACAAGAGAATTCTTGAATGGACCATTCTCATAAAATACATGTACTTCCTATGATCATGGAACAGTAATTTAAAAGTACATCTTGAGCTGATATCAAACTTTGATGAATGATCATGACAAGTGCTGGGGTGCTGAGATAGTAATCCAGTTGAGGTAATCCAGCATTTCTTGAGAGCTGGAGAGAAGTCCAAAGTTCCATCTTTTACTCCATCAACATTCATCTTTAAACAAGAAGAGATTCTGTATGGAAGATCTGAATGATTAAGAAAGAGAATATGAAATGCTGATGCTGCTAAAATAAAGTTTTTGAATGTATAAGAACTCTCCAGTCTTGTTGGGTTGTGTTCACTGAGCTTGGTCTAATGCTGCATAAAAGATTCCTAATTCTGTAACAGAGTTACAGAATCTATTTATGGTAATCTATTAGAAACTGTGTATGTGTTCATGTGTTTTAACAATTAAAATATATGTTATTTTGGATATAATTTTCCTTATTAAGAATTACCTTATGTTAAAACATATATTAGAATTTTTAAAAACAAAATTCAAGTACAAATGGAGCTTGGTTCCTTTTTTTTTCTTTAATTACATTTATATGCCGCCCTTCTCCGAAGACTCAGGGCAGCTTACAATTTTTGGAGCGCAACCCAATGCACTCAGCAGTAGCCTTCATTCCATTGTATATGCCTGCTTATTACTAAGTGGCATTTTTACAAAGTCAGCTTATTGCCCCCAACAATCTTGGGTCCTCAATTTACCTACCCCAAGAGGATGGAAGGCTGAGTCAACCTTGAGCCTGGTGGGATTTGAGCCTGCAGTAATTGCAGGCAGCTGGAACTTAACTGCTAGGTGTTTAACAGCCTGCACCACCAAGGCTACTCGGTACAAATAGTTATTTCAAGAAGAGGGATTAGACTTAAGACCTTGTATAATCATGATTAATTATCAGTTCCACAGTAGAGCCTTGTTAAATACAAAAGGCTAATTTGACACATGTTTACCATGGCCCTTTAAAGACTCTTCCAACATTTAGGGATTTATCTATGTGTGTGTACATAGAAACAGGCCCTACTTCTTTCTTTCCTGTTTCCTGTGTGGGATCAAGAGGGGCTCTAGGACTTCCATTAACTTTATTATTAGGGTTTGGCATAAATTCTGTAAAAGTCACTTCCCTCTGCACTGGAGAAAATACTCTCAATGATGATATAATTGTCAGCAGTTAAAGATGTGGAGAAGTAAAAATAAGAATCAGCATCTGTGACAAAGGCATACTATATGCAATGGAAAAGGCTCAAAGCCACTCCAGATATTGTGTCCAATGACAAACTGTTTTAATGCCACATTCTCCATTCCCTAGCTATCAAAGTGTTATGCAGTTCCACTATATCACAATAGAAGCATCATGTCAGTTGCCAGTGTTAAAGATCTTTATATCACTACACTACACTACCATAGCACTGCTACAGTATGGACAACATCATTAGAGACTATGCAAACTGGTCCTCTATTCTCTAGGATTCTGTTACTAATTCTGATTATTACAACTGCCAGTCTAAAATAAGGTTATATTTATATTAGTTGCAATAACTTAGAATATAAATCTAATCAATCAACAGGCATTAGACAGAACATGGTAGATGAGCCAGCCAAATTATTTGCTTTGGGAATTCTGATATTATTTTGGGTAGCAAATACCATTTCATTAAAAATTGTTTTGAAGCAATATGAAAAATAAGGAATTTCTTGTTATAATTAACAAACCATGCATATTTATAGTATACACTATATACAGTTTCTCCATTTTTCTGTAGATTATCCAGCACTATTTCATTTCTACTTTCCTGCATTTAAGCATAAGTCTTTCATTTATTAGTGTAATTATATTAATAAAATGACCATTTATGGGGAAATAAGAAAAACAGTAGTTGAAGGAATTTATTAGATTTCAATAATATACTAAGTCAATAATGGGCTTGAGAAATATCACTGTCTATCATAGATTTCTGTTATGAATAGACAATTTTTGTCCAGGTATCCTTAGTGAAACATCACATACAATATTAATACTAACATAATTTACAGCATATTATGCTATGAAATTAAACTGTCATTAGTCACAGTGCTTGTTTAGTGGTTTCATTTTGGATTGAAAAACCTATATAATTATCTATATTGCCATCTATTAGCTAAGTCTTTAAGGTTTACCCTTTCTCTCTGTTAACTAATTACAGCTATTTCTCTTTCTGTTATCTTTTTATTTTTAATCAGAAGTTTTTTTTAAAAAAAATCTATAATACAGCTAGAAGTGTGTGACAGTAGAGAATATAAATTCTGGTATCTTCTGACATCTACATAATTCTTTATGGGATAAATCTAAATTTCCTTGGGAGTAGCATTTCATGTTTAGCTTCTACTTCACCTACAAAGAATAATCCATAATTATGGACAAAACTTATGAATGAATTCATATAGATAGCAATTTATCCACATTTCCTTTTGGGCTCACAGTTCCATGCAAATGAGTGAAGATACCACCATGCCAACTGAAAGTTGCTTGTGGCAGAGAAAGGTACACAATTGGAACATCTGTCTATTACAGAGCAACAAATGGCACAAAAATTATATTTGAAAAAAAACAACAACAACAGCCGGATATCTTTAATGTGTATAAATTGGCAGTGCACTGAATTAACATAAAAGGGTAAAGGTACAGGTTTCCCCTGGGCAGTCTTGTCTGACTCTAGGGATGCAGCTCATCAATGTTTCCTCACCAAGGAAATCAGCATAATCTGAAAACATTTAGGATGTTTGTGTGGCCTGCATGACTATGTCCCAAAGCACACAGAATGCTGTTACCTTAGTGGTACTTATTTATGTACTTGCATTTGCATGCTTTCAAACTGCTAGATGGGCAGGAGCTGGGACAAATAGAAGCTCACCTCCTCCTGTGGTGCTTGGGTCTTGAACTAGGCTGTCAGTTTCCAGCTGACAAGCTTAGCATCTTTTAACTAGCCATTGCAGCCCATATACGCTCTTCAGAGCTGAAGAAACTTCTTGGATGAGAAGCAAAACGTCTTCAAAGAAAAAACCCAGAAAGTCTAATTTCCTCCTGGAAAAAAAGCACCTTTGGGCAACCATGACCTGGATGACTGAGAATCGCCATAGACATTGTTCAAAACACAAATGCTAAGGCTATGAGCAGGACTGAAACTTTTATTGTAGGAATCCCTTGCCTTGGTGGCTCAGGCTATTAAATGCCTGCTCTTAAGATCCAGCTGCCTACAATTACTGTAGGCTTGAATCCCACCAGGCTCAAGGTTGACTCAGCCTTCCATCCTCTCGGGGGTAGGTAAATTGAGGACCCAAGATTGTTGGGGCAATAAGCTGACTTGTAAAAATGCCGCTTAGTAATAAGCAGGCATATACAATGGAATGAAGGCTATTGCTGAGCACATTGGGTTGTGCTCCAAAAATTGTAAGCCGCCCTGAGTCTCCGGAGAAGGGCGGGATATAAATATGAATTAAAAAAGAAGAAGAAGAAGAATTGCTGGTTGGAAGTCCTATGCAGATCTCCTAGGGTCAAATCCAAAACTTTTCCAAAAGGCCCACACTGTCTCTCAAATAGCTTTACCATGTAAGATTGCCTCAGTTTTTGCCTATGCTTTGACCTGGTGTAGTGTTTGGGGTGGAGTAGCCTTTGCACACCTTCCAAACCATATCATCGAATATCATGTGGTGCCAGTGTGGAGACTTCAGAAACAGGTCAAAATTCACACCCCCTTAAAAGTCTGTAGATATTCTCAGTCATCCACATCATGGTTGTCCCAAAGATGCTTTTTCAGGAGGCAACTGGAGTTTTGGGGTTTTTTTTCCTTTGAAGACGTTTCACTTCTCATCCAAGATGCTTCTTCAGCTCTGACTTCTGTTCCACACCCTCCAAAATGAGAGCTGAAAAAGCATCTTGGATGAAAAGCAAAATATCTTCAAAGAAAAAACAAGAAAGTCCAGTTGCCTCCTCAAAAAACACCTTTGGGTTCACATTCTTTGGCAATCTTTCTACTCACCGCTTTCCTTCCTAACAGACAGGAAGAAGCATGTGAAGCTAGGCAGAATCACATCTGATACCTATACAATTATCACAGGGCCCCACCAAGGCTGTGTGCTTTCTCCACTTCTGTTCTCCCTATATACCAATGACTGTATCTCAAACGATCCACCTGTTAAAATACTGATGTTTGCAGATGACACAACAGTGATTGGTCTCATTCCAGACGACGAATCCGTATACAGACAGGAGGTTGTACAACTTGCCTCGTGGTGTAACTGGAACGATCTGGAACTGAACACACTCAAAATCGTAGAAATGGTGGTAGACTTTAGAAGAAACCCTTCCATTATACCACCTCTTACAATACTAGTCAACACAGTATCAACAGTAGAGACCTTCAAATTTCTAGGTTCTATTATATCACATGACCTAAAATGGACACCTAACATCAAAACGTCATCAAAAAAGCACAACAAAGAATGTTCTTTCTGTGCCAACTCAGAAAGCTCAAACTGCCCAAGGAGCTGCTGATCCAGTTCTACAGAGGAATTATTGAGTCTGTCATCTGCACCTCTATAACTGTCTGGTTTGGTTCTGCAACTCAACAGGACAGACACAGACTTCAGAGAGTAATTAGGACTGCAGAAAAAACAATTACTACCAACCTGCCTTCAATCGAGGACCTGTATACTGCACGAGTCAAAAAGAGGGCTGTGAAAATATTTACAGACCCCTCACATCCCACACATAAATTGTTTCAACTCCTTCCCTCAAAATGACGCTATAGAGCAGAGGTCCCCACCCTTGGCAACTTTAAGACTTGTGGACTTCAGTTTCCAGAATCTTCAGCCAGCAAAGCTGGGAGTTGACATCCAAAAGTCTTAAAGTTGCCAAGGTTGGAGACATCTGCTAGAGCATTGCACACCAAAACAACTAGACACAAGAACAGTTTTTCCCAAACACCATCACTCTGCTAAACAAATAATTCCCTCAACACTGTCCAACTAGTTACAAAGTCTGCACTACTATTACTATTAATCTTCTCATCATTCCTTATCACCCATCCCCTCCCACTTGTGACTGTATGACTGTAACTTTGTCACTTGTATCCTTACGATTTATATTGACTGTTTCGTAGTATGATTTGATTGCTTATTGTACCCTATGACTATTATTAAGTGTTGTACCTCATGATTCTTGATTCTTGATTAATGTATCTTTTCTTTTATGTGCACTGAGAGCATTTGCACCAAGACAAATTCCTTGTGTGTCCAATCACACTTGGCCAATAAACTATTCTATTCTATTCTATTCTATTCTATTCTATTCTATTCTATTCTATTCTATTCTATTGATCCTCCCCCAATCCAGCGCCCCTGCACTCTTAATCACAGTTAATTTTGCCTAATTGGTAGGACTGGGCTTATTTTAGGCCCATCAAGTAGACTCTCTTTATCACTTCAGTGGTTAGAAGAAAAAAGCTATACCAGGTGAGTTTGAGCGCGGCCGCCCCAGAAATAGATCTAGCCCCCTTTCAGTGGAGGGCTTGAGCGACCCACTGGGGCTCCGAGTCGAAATGGTCCCTCGGGCATGACTGGGCGACCGCACGCGCGCTCTGCCGCCCTCTGGGAGAGCCGGAATGATGGGAGGGCGCGTGAGGCAACGGCGGGCGGAGGAAAGCCGCCACAATCGCAGCTGCCTGCTCCTCTCGTCCCGGTTGGCATTAGCGGCGCCGGCGGCAGGACCGAGAGCTGGTCAGCGTTGCCCGGACAGGGGAGGCGGCAGAGCCAAGCAGCCCCAGGGGCCTACTTTCGTTGTCTTGTGCCTCGTTCTCCGAGGGCGCCAGAAGGCGCAAAAAAGTCAAGGAAAGCGTTGGAGACCTCTGGAGTTGGAAAGCTCAGCCAGGCTCCTCGGACTCTCCTTGGATCCCCGAGGTGGGGAGTCCCGCCTAGATGGTTACCGTGGTGACCAAGCTCGTACATTATCTGCACCTCAGGTAAGGAGTCACGTAGCCGGCCAGCGGCTGCTGCCCTCGGCCAGCTGGTTGCCGGCGAGTGTCTTTCTGTAACTTCCTTCCCACGTTGCTGTTTCTCGGGCACTCCCATCCCTCCTGTTTCTAGGCTCCACAATCTTTCTTTCTGGCAAACTTTTTTCCTATATCGTATGATACCCGCGCTATTTGCAATTAACTCAGGAAAACTCTCTGATACTGTGAACTTCAGTCTACAGTACTTCAGCAAGATCACATTGCAGGCTATCCGTTCAGTCACTAAGGACCAAATATTGATTTGAGAGTGGGGAGCTGTGATCACGAGGCTAGCGCTTAAAAGAAAGCAAAGATGTCAGCACCTTCCTGAAGGGATAAATGCATGGCAATAAAATCAGCAATGCAGCAGAGAGAGAGGGAGAGGGAAAGGGAGAGGGAGAGGGAGGGAAGGAGGGAGGGAGAGGGAGAGAGAGAGAGAGAGAGAGAGAGAGAGAATGAATAAAAGCTTAATTTCTTTTCTTCCACTGCTTTCTTGATTAAAAATCAACACATTCGCTCAATGAAAGTTGTCTTTTGGAAGAACACAAGTATCGGATGGATATTATGTTTGACTGAGGATCTTTTTGTGTGGCAATTTAGTACCAATCCAGGGTTACTAGTAAACACATTCTGGAGACCTATATCCTTAAATGGGACATTGCTCTTCTTTTCAATTATACGTTCTGTATAAGGATACGCACAAGGGTATATGTAAGTGCAACTTAGAAAATCAAGGTTCTTTCATATAAAAAGAAATATAACATGTTTTGTTACAGAACTACAACATGTGGATGATTTTCCACACTGACTCATCAAGCGAGGATGATTCCAAGCGAGAATGTTATATTGGCATACATGCAATATTTTCTTTAAACAACCCCAGCAGTTTCAATATTGTATTCTCTGTTCATTTGCTTGCCTAAAGTTCTACCATCTAGAAAGGCATGCATATTCAGAAAAGAAAAGAATATATTTCAAGTCATGGATATTTCCACAATTCTGAGAATTCACACCCCTTTGTACTGAATCCCCCATATGGCTTGGATAGTTTTCAGAACTAATGACAGCAAATTTGTAGTGTCAGTTTCAACAGTGGCAGTAAATGCGATCTTTAAACTTTGACAGTGATAAGAGTGTTAGCTATGTTCCAAAGATCTGGATTTTAAACTTTTCTTCCTTTAATGTTATCATGTCACATCATAAACTGTTTTGCAAAATCTCCTTAGTTTCAACAGGCCTGATTTTTGAGAAATACTATTGAAAACCCAGCTATCCATTATGTTTTAGCTATCTGAAAAAAATTAACTCTATAACTCAGGGGAATAATTCAGCTGTTTTGATATATTCATGAAAAATGGAGTAAGATTTCAATATTTTTTCTGTATTTCATATGTTATAAATGATTGAAGTATTATCTTATAATTTCCCATGTTGAATATTGTCAACACTGTTTAGACTCTAAAGATCCAAAATATAAATTATAGATTATAAATTATTATTGTATAGTTAGGTTACAAACACCAAGTTGTTTCTTTATGGCTGGTTCCTGTACTACCGGTACATCAGTTACATATAGATGTTTTAACATTGATATCAAATATTCCACATGCATAGGTAACATTGTAAGTTGAGATATCCAATTTATTTAAACTATTCTTATTAGTTAGATTTATGTTTGTAATCTTGTCATGATTACATAAATCCAGGAATATTTGCCTTACTAATAGTATATAAAATATTGAGTTCTACCATTTATGTTGCCTTTATGTCTATTTGTTCAGTGTAGTCCTATTGCCTCTTATAAAAACTCAAAATTTCTGTCCCAATTCCCACCAACCCATCTTTAAGTTTCTCCAAGTTTCTGCTTTTGCTCTGCACATACCAATTCCCTTCATTCATGCTTTGCTTATATATCCTGTTGTCCAATTTCTCCTACTAGAACACATCAAGCACAGATAGAGCCAAACATTCAAAAAGTATTTCACATATAGAAAAAAATTGCTAAGGGGAAGAAGTACAAAGACTGAAAAAATAAAGAAATTACTTTTGATTTAAAATTTTCCATTTATTGAATATGAGTTTTATTGCCATTGATTTTTAAAAATATATCACCATGGGCATTCCTCGACAGAAGACTAATTCAGACAATACTTGTTTTTCTTCATTGTTTTCTCTAAATGAAGGATTCTTGACTATAGGTACCAACCAATAAAAAAATAGAACCTTATTACATTAATTTCATTTATTGTTAATTTGTGATTATTTGAACTCCCAAAAGTAAAAAGTGCATTTAGTGCACATTAAACCTAATTAGTAGTTTGTTTTAATATGTTAATATCTGATTATTTTCCTGAATGTAGAAAGATAGCAGATTTGTGTAGGTGTAAATTTATAGCTATGTATGTGTATCTGTATGTATATATGTATATGTATATATAAATACACACACAAACACACAGCATGCATGCATACACACACATTATGGTTGTTAGCCAGATATTAAACTATATTTCAGAAATTTGACATCTGGCTCCTAATTACGTTTTAAGGCATGAGTTTCCTATCACAGGGGTCGCCAAACTTTTGGACCTCAGGGATCACCAAACTCATAATTTTAAATCCCAGGGACCACTAATGAGTTCTGTGGGTGTGGCCTAATTTGTGGGTGTGGCTTGGTGGTCATGTGACTGGCTGGGCATGGCTTGTATGTAAATATTATAAATATTTATATAAATATTGAATTTTTTTAAAAAAAGAGCAACTTTTACCCAGAATCAGGCAAAGCAGGTAGGGAGATTGAGTTGCTCACAGAATCATTCAGTGATCTATCTATCTGCCATTGGCTACCTGAGTCTGTTACATAAAATTTGCTTGCCATGAGTCTGCACTGAATAATAGAACCTTCAGTCCTAAGGGAGGTTCGGCTGTGCTTAAAAGCAGAGCCGAAGATTTAAAGACTAGCTAGAAAGCAATTAATTCAACCATTTCCGGCTTCCTAGCTATTCTAAATCTCCTGGCACAGCAGAACAGCTGATGGTCAGAAAAAGGAAAAATAGCAATTTAGCAGGCAAGTTTGCCAAGTAAGGAGTGAGTGGGCGGGGAGGGTTCCTGTGGCCCATGTGGGCGGTGCAGCCTTGTGTTTCTGCACAGCCTGGATTAATTGTTTTGTGGGGATGCTCTGGGGGTGAGATTTCTCTGCGGCCCACTGGTTGGCAACCGCTGTCTATCGTATACATACTGTGATTTACAAAATAATGCTTAATAGTTCAGATAATTACTATAGAATCTGTTATACCAGGGATGTCAAACTCAAGGCCCGGGGGCTGGATCTGGCCCGCAAGGTGCTTAGATCTGACCCATGAGGCCACCCTGGAAACAGCAAAGGACCAGCCTGTGGTGCCTCTGTCAGTGACAACAGAGCTTAGAAGAGCCACGCGTGGCCCTCCCAAGCTCCATTTTCAGTGGCAGAGGGTTGCAGGATGCCATTGCAGCTGAACACAAGTGGTGACGAACTGGCCATGTCCACCCTGGCCACGCTCACTGCGGCCCCCCCAAAGTCAAACACAACCCTGATGTGGCCCTTAATGAAATCGAGTTTGACACCCCTGTGTTATACCATTGCTGCTTCTAGAGCGTAAGCAGTGTGAGTTTTTTGTAGCAAAAACAATCCAGAATTTTGTGGTGTTTTAAAGGTGTGTGTGAGAGAGAGGGGGTAGGAGAGAGAAGGAAAGGGAGAGATTATGAATATGGTATTTTATTTATTAATCAGTTTTATGTAGCTACCCATTTCACTGAAGGTGACTCTGGGTAGTGCACAATGAGTTGAAACCACATATAAAAACCCACAAATACAAAAAAAAATTTGAACAATCACATTAACTTTAAGGCTTTTAAGCTGTCCTTTGTATATTCTGCATTTCCAGTTCCTAAAGCTGTTAAGCAGCATAAATTATGAGTCTATCCCAAAAGATCTTTTATTCACTATAGCAACTGTGAGCCATTGGGTTATCTGAAATGCTTCTCACTTTGGTGTCCTCTGGTTTTCTCTGAAAGTAAATTGGAAATACTGTACAACGAAACAGATGGAAAAAAGCCAATACGTATTTATATAGTGCCAGATATGTTGTAGCTGTAACTAATTAGACTGTGCTATATATTAGTTTTCTTATGGCTAATTACACTCTGGATGTAAAGATTTTTATCATTTTCTCCTTAAATAAGGTCATGTGACTGAACTGTCCAATTCACACTAGAAACAGGGAGAAAAACACTAACACACTGAAACAGGGCTAACAAAACTGAAGGATTTTATAAAACAAGCAATGGGGTACATTATATAGACAATGTGGAATTTCTTTACATAGGCCTGTAATCTGGTCTTTCCTAACTTCGCATTTACTAGATGCAATTTGAGATTGCAGTGTTTAAAATTCCTAGTCAACATGGCTCAATTTGTTGCTGAAACATATGTGAATGTGTTCCTATTATGAAGATATTATTCAAGCCTATGTAATAGAGCATGATCATGATGTTTGCTTATCTTCAAAAATACAAGCTGACCAATGGTGGGATTCAAATTTTTTTACTACCAGTTCTGTGGGCGTGGCTTGATGGGCGTGGCAGGGGAAGGATACTGTAAAATCTCCAGTCAGAGCTGGTATTTGTCGGTTCTCCAAACTACTCAAAATTTCCGCTACCAGTTCTCCAGAACTGGTCAGAACCTGCTGAATACCACCTCTGAAGCTGACCTTGTACATAATCTAGATAGTGACAAGAAAAAAATAGTAAATTGTAATTATATTTTTAAGTTTGACACAGAATTAGAAAGGAAGCTTTTGTTTATGATATAAACCTCTTTTTATTTTAATATTCAAGGTGGTTTAGAAGAATAAAAAACCAATGTAAAACTTAATAAAATTAATGCAATTAAAATCAACACAAGTTAAACTTCATTATTAAAATATTATTAAAATAATTAACTATTAAAAATTGGTGGAAAAGATGCCTTCACTCATCTTTCTAAATACTTTAAAACTGAGAGAATCAATTCTTGGAATGATTAGATTGATAGTAATAGTATAAATTATGGTAATGGATGTATTAAAGTCATGATTATTAGTCATATTAAATATATTCTACCATGTTTAGATTGAATTTCCAGAAAATAACAAAAAATATCTGTTCAGTTTTTGCCACACTTTTTTTGTTCACCATGGGTTTAGCAATTCCATTCTGAATTTGTTTTTATTTTGTGCTATATTATAGTCTCCCTCAACATATTTTATTAATTTAATTAATAAGTAGCTAAGGAATCATTCTAACATGGCTTATTGAATAAGCTATAATAATCTAGCTCATACATCATGCCAAGGCAGAAACCATGATTTTCAATCCACAATAGTTGTCAAGCGATAAGGCAAAATAAAACAAAACATATTATGAACCAAGCTAATTAATAGACATCTAAGATTATTTTAGATTATTCTACTTGCAAGGATTTTGGTGATTCTCATCAGAGAAAAAAAAAGAGAAAGAGATGCACCAACGCATACACAACTTTATTTAGAGTTTTATATTGCTTTCTAGGAGGTTGTAATTGCCAGCAAATATATTTGGGTATTTATATCAATGGCAAATTTTATTTCGTCTCAAGAACATTCTCCTTATGTGGGCCTTCATAATTTTATAGCAGATACTGTGAGCCTCAAAATCAGATTTACTCATCTAATTAACCGGTAACAATAAACATCAAGTAAATGATATGAGCCACTCTATAGGAAAGCATGTCAATTCATAGCCTTATTCATAAAATCATTGCAGTTTATATTTATATGCAACCTTTGTAATACCAGTTAGCTTTGCTAATTATGTATGTTAAATCAACAGGAGAAGGATAAATATGTGCTTGCCAAAATCCTAACAATATTTAAATGCAAATTGGGAATAAATGAAAATAAAAGCATTTTTATATTTTTAATATATATTTATGCTGAATACAATTAAAATATGTTTACATATAATTAAATAAATTCACTGAGAATGTGAAAGGATACTTGCGAACAATAAACAAAGGAGACAGAAACGGACAGAACAGAAAGCAAATGACTCATGGAAGAAACAATAAACAAACAAAACAAAACAAAGATGTGGCAATTTAAATATTTTTTAAAAAAAAGCACACACACAACAGGATATTGGCTGCTATTGTTACCAAAAATTGTAATATAGCAAGTTATTGTCCTATTCAGGAAAGAAATGCGATAATACAAACTACAGTACTACACATTCCATATTCATTTGTCTCCAGATTAGTAGAAAAGATCTGAAGTGAAAAAGCAAGCAGTTCAATGCTGTAAAAGCAAGTTAGACCTTCACAGAAGACAGGGGATCAGTGGCTAAGCCTTGATGGCAATGTAACTCTGCTGGGAAAGTCTAGTGGGCTTTCTTGTGCATTGGTTGGCCATTGTGAGAACAGATTGAAAGATTAAGTGGACCAGGGGTCTGATCCAGCAAGGCGCTGCTTGTGTTCGTATGCACAGTTCTGAACTTGTCAATATATAACTTGTCAAAAATAGAAGTGTGGGGATCAGGCATTGTTTTTTCCTTGTTTGGAATCCAAGTTCTTGAGTACTATAAAAAAAAGGTTACATTCCCCTTCAGACTCATCTTCATTCCTTGTGACATCATGAATTTATCCTCGTCATTTTCTCACTCACAATATGGAAATGCTTTGCTTTTCAAGGACTTTTTCTTTTCTTTTGCTCTTCAGACTTTCTTGCAGCTCTGAGATTTCTTGATGGTGTCAGTCCAAGTAATAACTAGATGTTTGCATGCTCAGCATTTTGGAACCAGCAAAATTTTGATCCTAGCTGAGCACAAGCATTTAAATTACTTGCATGAGATTTCAATAAATATAATGCCAATAATAGCAGAAGGTTGGTCTTGTCTTTTGAATCTACTCTGGAACACTGAAGCAGTAGCTCTTGGTGGTTCTCTTGTGATGTACAGAAAACACATGGAAGTTAAAACAATTGGAATCCATTTTACTCTGAATGGCATTAGTTCTAGATTAAAATGTGACGTGTACATTTTCTGTTAAATATATAGATGGTAGTTTGCCCTGCCAGTTGCGGGTAGGGGTGTGGTTTTCTCTTTGGTAGATCTTTAATTAGGGTACTGTTTTCTACTTGATCATACATAAACTTCTGTTTATAAACAGGCAGCAAACCCCACACTTACACATACTGATAAGGTTGCCCAATTAATAAAATGTCTGTAAACCAACAAGTAAGCTTAGAGGGTACTAAGGCCACCATACTTCAGCTCTGGGCTGCAGATATTCTCTTGGAACAGAAATAGCAGTGTAGCAAAGTAATATCTGTGCATCTGTTTCTTATTGAGCAAATAGGTAGCAACACTTCCTGTGCAACAAGAGGAAGTTAGAAAGTGAACCAGAGGGATGAAAGAGTCCTTACCTTAATGGTGTTTGCTGTTAAATGTATATCTATCAGGTTTCCAGGATTCTGTAACCTTTTTTAAATGAAATCTTGATATCTAGGTTTTTTTGGTTGTGATCAGCTGTTAGGGCCCTGACCCTGAACTTCTCCCAATGCCTTATGAAGCAACAGCTCTGTTGCACTGGTTGTATATCCTCCACAACTTCCTCTGTGTTTCTTCCGCCTTTTGCAAGCACCAGAGGAAGCTAACAGGAGGTTGTAAGATGATGTGAAAATCTCACTGAGGCAAATTAAACCGTTAAAGCCAAGATTTAAAGTTACATTTGCTGTACCAGTGGACACAATACTAAATATATAGGATCTATAGGATCCCTTCTCTTCTAATCTTTGGAGAAAGAGCTAACACACGAGTTTGAAAAGTTATGAATTATTCTTTAATCAATAGGAATAGTCTCAGAACTCTTTCCTTGTCTTCATTAGAAGCTCCAATCTTCTACTGACAGAAGATTTGAAAAAATAAAGCCAACAGTTCTGGAGAACATCAGGTTGGGAAAGGATGGCTTATTAAATAAGGTGCTTGAGCACAGATTCACTATACAACTTCAAAATGTTTTATATTTTGACTCCTATTGATGCAAAACAACAGGAATAATGGCAGAAGATTGGAGAAGCTATGATTCAAAACATGGACTATCCTAGCTTGCTTATCCCTATCATAGTAGTTCTTTGCATGTCCATTTAGGAATTTGATTTTGTACGCTAGTGATTCCTCTAAAATGTGGCATCTAGAGAACTCCCAATTTGATGCCAAGTTGTAGGCTTTGATATAAACTAAATGCTTATGCCATTTTCCATTTTTTTTCATAGAATCTAACCCCTGACAAGCCACTCAAAGATCAAATGTGGCTCTTTACTCAGGGAAAACTAGGCACCCCTAGGCTAGTGGAAAATTACTACATAACCCACAGGGCTCATTCTGTGAGATTTTGCTGGCTAATTTGTCTCCCATGAGATTTAAATACCTGGAGATAGTCCAGACTCCAGAAGTTTGCAAGGACATGCCTTTGGTATGCTAATTATCCTTTTCTATCTGATTCAGGTGAGGCAATCAAAGGGCATATTGGCAGCTGGAAGCAATCTTTATAAAATAGAGGCAATTAGAGAGTTCCTTCTCTGCAGAGAGAGAATATTACTATTTGTTTCAGGGGGCTCTGAGTTTTGGTTAAAGCTCAGACTAGCAACCTTATTTTACTGAGGGCCATAACAGACCAATCTGTTGGTAGTTACATTATTGCATGCTTATGGAGTTTGTAGTTAAAGCCAACAATAAAGGAAAATGGACATTTTTCTGTTTCAGATAATTTTTTTCCTGGTTTTTTTTTCTGAACACCTTTTATCTCTCTCCTGCCAGAGAGCAGGCCGGTAAAGAAGTGACAGAGCATTTTTTTACCACAGAGTTGCCTTTGTCTCTTGCAAAGGACTTTCAAGTGAGCTGGAAAGCCTGTAGCTTCCAAGGTTCCAGTTTTCTGCTCTAAAGGACCAATGTCTCCATTTGGAGCGGCTGCTAGGTCAGATTTGTGTATAAAACATTAGTAAGGGCCTACATTCTGTGACATGAATGATAATAAAATAACAAAGAATCCAAATTAGATAGATCTATGTAAAGTGTCTCTTTATCTATTGAATACATACAACAAACATGAATGAATGTAGCACAAATGGTGAATCACTGCTTAGCAACCAGAGCAATCTTTTTCCCCTTTTCTAACCACCTGTTTAATTGTTGATGAATGGAGGAAACCATTATCTCCTGGTTATTAAATGTCTCCTGTCATTGTCAGGGAACAATGAAGTTTTCAATTCCAGGACATTTCAGCTTCATTAACATTCATTTCATTTACGTTCAGATTCAAATTCAAGAATGTTTACAGTGGGAAGAAAAACTAAATTTACTAAAAAATTTATATAACACTGTAAGTGCAACAGGGCTTCCTTTAATTTTTAGAAGAGCATGTGACCCAAGATAATTGCTTTGCAATATTAAAATTTAAGATTTATAAAATCACTATAAAATCATATGAATCATATCTTTAAACCAAATCTGTCTGTCCAACAAAAGAAGAGTCTGACTTGTTCTATATGGTTTAGGAAAATAATGGTTAACATGAGTTTGATTTGAAGTATCACAGAATACATACTGTGAAAAGGTACATATATACTTTCTAAGGGGGTAGCATAAAAAATAGGTAGCTTTATACCTAATTTTTATAATTGACACTTATTACATTTCTATGAAGACTCAATCATCCAGGTCATGGTTGTCCCAAAGATGCTTTAAAAATTTTTTTATCAAAAAGCAACTGGACTTTTTTGGTTGTTTGCTTTGAAAATGTTTCGCTTATCATCCAAGAGGGCCTTGGTGGTGCAGGCTGTTAAATGCCTGCACTTAAGTTCCAGCTGCCTACAACAATAATAATAATAATTTATTCGACTTGTATGCCACCCTTCTCCCTAAGGACTCAGGGCGGCTAACAATTACTGCAGGCTCGAATCCCACCAGGCTCAAGGTTGACTCAGCCTTCCATCCTCTCGGGGTTAGTAAATTGAGGACCCAAGATTGTTGGGGGCAATAAGCTGACTTTGTAAAAATGCTGCTTAGTAATAAGCAGGCATATACAGTGGAATGAAGGCTATTGCTGATCACATTGGGTTGTATCCAAAAATTGTAAGCCACCCTGAGTCTTTGGAGAAGGGCAGCATATAAATATAATTTTAAAAAAAGAAGCTTCTTCAGTTCATGAACTGAAGAAGGTTCTTGGATGAGAAATCATTTTCAAAGGAAAAAACCAAGGGAATCCAATTGCCTTTTGAGAGGGAAAAAGCACTTTATGGAACATTTACTAAATTAGCCTAGTTAGTACTGAGTGTATTGACTGATCCCGTACTTACATGTTCTAAATTAGAACACTTACCAGGTTAGCAGACAAAATCATTCTATTGAATTTTGATTCAGTGAAATTTCAGAGTCACCCCAAATAACTTAGGTGTCAGCTCCGGATCCATCTTGAATTAGGTTTAGGGCTGCCACAAGGGGGGATGGACACAACTGTGGGAACAAGAAGGTAGTAAAAGGGAAGGATAGCCACAACAACATTATTTCACCAGAGCTCAAGGCTGAGTTGCTGGAGTTTGGAGGGGAGTGACTGGACTTGGCAGGAGTTCAGAATGGAGGTGAATTGGAGAATGTGACTTGAGGATCATCAGCAGAGGCTGGATTTGAGCTTTAGTGTAGAAGGGGAAAACGCGGGAAATCAGATTAGAGTTTTCCCCAGATGTGCCAATATGACTTCTCTAATAAAGTCTTACTTGGATGGACTTTGATTCTGAGTGATGAATTTGGGATGGAGAATTTGGTTGGAACGCTGACATTAGGCTTGCAAAAACAATGTTTGAATACATTGAACTACAGCATCGTTTAAACAAAATTATGATTATGTATAGTAGCCTGGTTTCACATGACAGATGGGGTAGTTAATAGTTCATGTGTGTTGTGTGAAGTTAGACAACTGGATTAATTTAGTAAGCCACAGTTCAGTAAACAATGGATGAACATGTTGTGAAATCACAGCAACTGGGATATAACATTTCAGAAGCATGAATATGCTTAATCTGAGTCTATGAGTCTAAAATCTAAACCAACAACTTGTGAAAATATAGCTGTCAAAAAACAAAATCGATGCTCAGGGTCAAACTAGATATGATGTGAACTACATGAACTGAGCTTTCTGTTTGTGTAAAGCCTGTAATCCTTTAAGGAGAATTAACAATTTAAGTAATTTAAATTCTTAAACTTAAATTGTCTGCAAGTAATTATTTAGTTTTTATTAACAAAAAAGTACGGAACCAATGCTTTGACACTGTGTGTATGTGCCTGGCTAATTTACTCCAAAAGATTTATCATTAATTACTGTAAAACAATTAAAAAGCACGCACATGTAAAACCTATCATTCTATAAATAGAATGTACTGGAAAACTTTTGACCTTTCTGTTTTTCCTTCGGACCACAAATGTCCAAGCATTCAAGTAAGGTGAAGTAGGAGGTATGGAGATTAACAAAGTACTTCTTTGAGGAAGATGGGCAGTTTGGAAATGTAACAAACAAACAAATCTTCCAGAAAGCAAGGGAGCACCTTCAGAAGGCTATGATTGGCACAACCTTAAAAGGAAACAATATGTTAAGTTTGCATGAAGAGTCAGACGCGAGGAGTTCCAGCAAAAGACTTTATTAGTGACTACAGCTCAAATAGACCCGTTCTGGCTTGGCTACGGCTGCTTCTTATAGCCTGCAGCCGTAGCTGCCAGCCAATGGGAGTGCAGGGATTCTTCCCGCACTATTTAAACCAATACCATTTGACATTTTACAAGAACAGTTCAAATAAACCAATAACATTCAAACCTACATACATAACACCCCTCCCCACTAGGTTCAGTCCATACCAAACCCCAACCTATCTAATGTATTCCTTTAAATAGGTGGGGCTCTTACGTGTACGTTGAGACCTTCGTGGTTCAGAAGCTTTAACGTTCTCACCCAGTGAGAGAGGAAATGTGTCTGCTGACATTTCCCTGTTGGGACTTCCTGTGAAAGGAGACCCTGTTGAATTGTTAGAATCTGGTCTCTCCTCCCAACCCATCTCCATTCCAATGTCAGCACCCAAGTCAGGTAGTGATGTGCAATCTTCCACTTCTAAGGATGGATCTTGGCTTTGTGACAGGGTTCGGGATGGTTCCTGTCGCAATGGCTCGTTACACATGGGGTTGATTCCTGTTTGCTGATTTTCCTCCTGTTCCCCCTTCCCCCTAGAAGAAACAGCAGGTGAGGGACCTAGAGGGAGACAGGGGTGATGTTCTTGAGGGACCCTGGATCTAAGTTGGTCAATGTGCCTGCTCCAGAGAAGGCCATCCTCTGTTTGTACCCTGTAAGAACGAGGGCCTGTGATGTGAGTTATTTCAGCAGGAATCCACAAAGGTTCACCTATAAGGTTCCTAGCATAGACAGAATCTCCCACACTAAAAGAACGAACTTTGGAAGTGGAATCCAGTGGTGCGTTGGGTGCGTAAGTGGGATGGAGGCGGTCAAGGGAAGACCTAAGTTTCCTGCCCATCAACAACTCTGCTGGGGACAAGTTAGTTGATGGACTAGGAGTGATGTGTTGAACACTAAGAAGCTTTTCAAGCTTCTCAGTGATGTCCCCAGGACCTAGCTGCTGAAGCTTCTCTTTGGTAAAGCGTACCATGCGTTCAGCCCGGCCATTGGCCGAAGGGTGCCCAGGGGCAGTGAGGGCATGTCTGATGCCCTGTTGAGCTAGAAAGGATTCAAAAATGTTAGATGTGAATTGAGGGCCATTGTCAGAGACAAGGATATCTGGTAACCCATGGGTTACAAACAATTTTCTTAGCTGCTTGATAACAGCCTCAGTAGTTGTGGATGTCATTGGAATTACCTCTAGCCATTTGGAGTATGCATCTACTATCACTAGAAAAGTGTGCCCTCTTGTAGGGCCTGCAAAATCAATGTGGATTCTAGACCATGGGCCCCTAGGACATTCCCATTCCTGTGTGGGGCGTGAGGTGGTGCAGGTCTGACTACCTGGCAATTGGGACAAGAGGCTACCCAGTTTTCAACCATTTTGTCAATACCTGGCCACCATACATAACTCCTGGCCAAACCTTTCATCCTTACAATCCCAGGATGACCCTCATGTAACATTTCCAAAACCTCCCTTTGCAGTTTTGTAGGAATAACCACCCTGTTACCCCACAAAATACATCCTCTTAATACAGATAATTCAGTTTGCCTGGACTTAAAAGGTTGGGCAAGGTGAGGTAGATCTTGAAGAGGCCAACCTTTCTTGATCCAGCCCATAACAGGTGCCAATACAGCATCTTTGGCAGTTTCTTTGGCAATCTCAGCAGCATGGACTGGAAGCTTAGCAACGGTCTCCAGGAAAAAGGTGTGAGTTTCAAGTTCAAAGTCCTCCTTGTGGCAAGGTAGTGGGCAACGACTCAGTGCATCAGCATGTCCAATGTCCTTGCCAGGCCTGTGAATCAGTTTGTAGGAATATGCTGCAAGAAATTCAGTCCACCTCAGCATTCTTGGTGACAGGATATTAGGTGTAGGTTTATCTCCTGCCACAATGCCAAGTAAAGGTTTGTGATCTGTAACAATGGTGAATGACCTGCCATACAGATATTCATGAAATTTCTTAACAGCTGCAACAACTGCTAAAGCTTCCTTGTCCAATTGGCTATAATTCCTCTCTGCTTTGGACAGCGTGCAGAGTAAAATGCAATTGGGGCTTCCCGTCCATTGGGAAGCCTGTGACTCAAAACCCCCCACTCCAAAAGGGGATGCATCACAAGTCAGAACAACAGGTAAATTCTCAGAGAATTGTATCAACACAGCATCAGACGTGATTAGTCTCTTAATACTGTTAAATGCTGACTGTTCCTTCCGCCCCAGATCCAAACAGCATTCTTATCAAGTAGGCGATGTAAGGGCTCAGCAATAGATGCTTTGTGAGGTAGAAACATGTGATAAAAGTTAATAAGTCCAAGGAAGGCTTGCAAATCAGCCTTGCATCGAGGTTTAGGGGCTTCATTGATTGCTTTAACCTTGGCATCAGTAGGATGGATGCCCTGCTTGTCAATCATATACCCCAGGAACTCAACTCTGTCTGTTTTGAGTGTACATTTGTCTTCCTTGACTTTTAACCCCGCTTTTCTGAATCTGGTAAGGACTTCTCTGAGTCTCTCTTGAAGCTGAGTGTCATTTTCAGCAGAGATTAAAACATCATCAAAATAAGGCACTACCCCTGGCAGTCCCTGCAACATTCTTTCCATAAGGCTCTGAAAATGCCAGGTGCCACGCTTACTCCAAATTGTAGTCTTTTACATTTGAAGGCACCTCTATGGGTCACAATTGTTTGTGCCTCTGCAGTAGCATCATCAACTGTTAATTGTTGATATGCCTGAGCCAAATCCAGTTTAGCAAATACTGTACCCCTGCCAAGGGAATGGAGCAGATGATGCACAACTGGTACAGGATATGCGCTCTGCTGCAGCGCATGGTTAAGTGTCCCCTTGTAGTCACCACAGATTCTCACTGACCCATCAGCCTTGACTGGTGTGACTATGGGTGTTTCCCATCTGGAGTGGTCAGTAGGCTCTAAAACCCCTTGAGCAATGAGTTTATCTAATTGTGCATCAATTTTTCCTTTAAAGCAAATGGGACCCTCCTGGGCTTTAAACGAATTGGGGCACCTTGGGGTCTAGGCTGAAAGCAATAGGGGTCCCCATATACTTGCCCAGTCCTTCGCTGAAGACCTCTGGAAACTCAGACTTCAAGGACTCTTCCCAGTCAGAACTGCTCACGTGATGGATGCCAGTCACCTCGATGCCAAGTGGCTTGAACCACTCAAGTCCCAGCAAACTTGGGCGATCCTTGTCCACGATGGTCAGGGGCAAACGTTTGGTGTGGCCTTTAAACTGCACGTTGAAATCTCTCGCTCCAACTACTGGAATCTTGTTTCCTTGGTAGTCTTTGAGAGTCAGTGCTTGCTTCTGGAAATGCTTTTCTGAATTTTGGGAAAGAGTCTGTGGATGGTGTCCCATGACACCATAGATAAATAAGAGCCTGAGTCCACTTCCATTTGGCAAGGTCTTCCTTCAATAAACACCTTCACATGAACTTTTCTGCTTTTTAAGGTTGAAGAATGACCAATAGTGATTGTTTGGTGTGTTTCACTCTTGCCATTTGCTTCTAAATTTTGCCCCATTTTTTCAATGACATTGTTGGGCTTAAAGTCTCTATCAGGGAATTTCTTCCTAGCTGGTGGAGTTCTGGATGATTTGCAAACTCTGGCTATGTGACCCCGTTTCTCACAACGTAGGCAAATGGAGTCAAAGAACTTGCAATCAGTGCGGGGGTGGCCCCCCCCCACAGCCTCTGCAATAGAACCCTTGCCTGTTCTTCCCAGAGTCTTTTCTTTTCTTTTCCATTCTGAGTTTAAAATCCCTCTTCTGCCTCACTGCCATCAGAATCAGAGTCTATTTGTTCGCAATGAGTAGATGTGGATTTATCCCCATCAGAATGGCTTGAGGCCTGGCTTGAAGCCTTGTTAATCTTTTTCATGGCCGCTGCTGAGGACTTGGTGGCTTCCGCTGAAACAGCTTCTTCAATGGCCTCTTTAAACGTGATCTTAGGTTTCATTAATAGTTTGCTTTGTAAAACCTTATCCTTAAGGCCTAAAACAAACCGATCACGCATGGCCTCTTCTAAGTTGGTAAAGTCACAAGCACCACCAATGTCCCTTAAACTTGCCACGAAGTCATTAACATTCTCGCTATCCCCTTGATCCCGACGGTAAAATTGTGTCTCTTAATGAGGCACGATACTTGTGGGGCGTAATGGGCTCTCAAAAGTCTTTCTAATTTGGGCCATTCCATTACCTTCAGCTCTGCTGCTCCCGCCAACGCCTTCGCCATTTTGAAGACTGCCGGACCGCAGTGCGTGAGAAAGACCGCCTCTTCCGTCTCTCGGGGATGCCGGCGAGATCGCTTCCTCCAGGAACATGTGGAAACGATCCGCATACGATTCCCAGTCTTCCCGCCGGATCGAACGGTGCTGGGGGTGTTCAGCGCAGCCATCTCGCTCAGTTGCTTGTTCGTCGTCGTCTTCTCTTCAGGGAAATCCCACCTTCCGCCAGTGTTAAGTTTGCATGAAGAGTCAGACGCGAGGAGTTCCAGCAAAAGACTTTATTAGTGACTACAGCTCGAATAGACCCGTTCTGGCTTGGCTACGGCTGCTTCTTATAGCCTGCAGCCGTAGCTGCCAGCCAATGGGAGTGCAGGGATTCTTCCCGCACTATTTAAACCAATACCATTTGACATTTTACAAGAACAGTTCAAATAAACCAATAACATTCAAACCTACATACATAACACAATATATTCTAGAATTCTCCAGAATGGTAGTTTTACAAATCTATATTAAAAATGTGGGATTTAATTTGTGATAATAATTAATGGTACCCCAAAACCTGCAGACTTCTAGGGTTTGTCATCAGCCAAGCTGAATAGAAAAACAAAACGAAACAGGAAGGCGAGAAAAGAAATGTGGCAGACATTGGAGCTATGCTTTTACCAGCAAATATTTTAGATGGACATTGATCAAACACTATAGTTTTAGTTATGATAAAAGTTCTATCAGAACTCAGAAGAAGCAAATACATATTGATGAATTCTCCATTTTGAACAATGTATTTATATAAATATACATTAATTTAGTAAGGTTGAAAAACTAGCAAGTCTTATAGAAGGCTACCACACTTTGACTTTATTTATTTATATCATGACTAATAACTGGGTGTTTTAAATGTACGGCAGACTATTGTAAATAATATTATTACATAACAACATATTGCAGAATGTAAAATGCTTCCCTGGCTACAACCACCACAAATGCTTTTAGGACTAAGAGACCTTTCTCTCATTTGAACATAGTAGTTAATGGTCAAGTAACTCAGAAAATGGTAATGTAATGAGCTCTCTAGTGGAGGATTTTATTTTTAAAAAGAGCCTATGTGTGCAGCTTCTGATCTAGAATGGGACTTTGGAAGATATTATCTTTATCTAGTTGGCTCTTGCAATGTCCTTACACATATCTGGCTCTTGCCATCCACTTTTGCGGCTCTTTATGGTCAAGAAATAGAAATGCAGTGTTTCTATTTACGATATCCAAGCACATATCCTTAATTCCACTAATCTTATTAGCAATAGTTATAAAAGCAACCACCAGAGAGCACCACCATCTCCTTAAAAAAAGCAAATTGAAGGACATAGGGTCAAGTTAAAACCAGTGTCCTATTTAAATAGAATATATTTTATTAGTGTAAATGATTTGGGCTGCAATTCTGTGCATACTAAGGGCTATCTCCACTTAAATCCATTGGCTTTAGCAATGCATACTGTACGGTAGTTATATATGTCCAAGTCCTTTTAAGTGTAAACAGAATTCAGCTCTATGGTACTTATTCCTGTGTAACCATAATCCTATATTCCAGTGATATGAAATACAGAACGCTGAAACAAGTAATAACTATACAAAAACAGTTCTTTATGCAAGAAGAAACAAATATCCACATTACCAGAAATAATTATAATAGAAAAACAAAGCAGTCATGCCTCATATAATTGGCAGCCTTTAATAATGACATGTTGCAGTATATTGTTTTATTGGTGAATAATCTTGTAATACCTAACATGTAATAAACTACTGAACTATTGAAAAAACTTTTATAAATAGAAAATGGATTGTTTTCCCCTCCACCAAATTCTCTAATAATATATTAGGTACTCTCCAGGGAAGAACAGTCTGCGTGTACTTTAAAGCTACTTATTCCAGCTTTTTTCATCATAATCCTTTCTTTAACACAGCTATTAACATTTCACACATACCCACAGAAATACAGAGGACAAGGGTTTAAAACAGTGAATAAGTAGACTTGCACAACTTTACAGTTATCAAAGTATTCTATTACATTATTGTTGTGTTTTAACAATCAGGAGGTAACAGCATTGCCAAACAATATTCTAAAATAAATATTGGATAATTTGCAGTATAGTGTGAACGGTTAGTGTGTATCACGTTATAAACATCAGATTTTAAGAGGATTATTTAATATCAAGAAAAACTCTGTATATAAAAATTCAAATACAAAAAGCAAATATGTTTATGTGATAAATTTAATAAAGGAAAATGTGTCAGGAAGGCTTTCTGAGGACTTTACAACTATATTATATCTACTTTGTGTAACTTTATAAATTAATTATCTTTATGTTCAATGCCTATCCCTAGAATTTTAATGTGAAATCTTGTAGCTGACTTTCCTATTCATATCATCAGAAGCTTTAAAATGTATTGATTTCTTTAAATAATAAGGTGTAATTAGTTTTGGTAGTAAATATTATGCCTTTAGTTTGGAGTCAGACATTTTTATGTCAGGTACTTGGATTCCATGTACTCTATTTTATTTCCCTATGATGGTGGCTCCATTTATAACACAGGTTTCCAAGACCTTTGAGAATTGTGGAAGACTTAAATTGTGGAGACAAAAACAAGTATTTAGGTCTATATTAGCAAAAGTGCCTTAGGCTCACATGAAGTCAGGGGTGTCAAACTCGTGTCATCACGGCAGCATCATATGATGTATAGGGACTTCTTTCCCCTTTGCTAAACTGGGCGTGGCCAGCGTGTGACGCATCTAGCCCGCGGACCATGAGTTTGATAGCTCTGTAGTAAGGGGTTTGGCCAGCAATGCATTGAGTAATCCATTTAATGAGCAAAAATGAAATGGAATCTGTAATACATGCTTTAAAAAAAATCTGTATAAAATCATTTACCTCAATCGCAGCTTGTAATATGTAAAGAAATTATATTTACGGGCTAATTCTAAGTGTTTGCTTTGAGATAAGCACTCCTGGGTTTAGAATATTTTACACATGCAGTAAGAGCAGCTTCTGATCCTCTGCAGAGGCTCTGTGCACTAAACTGAAGCCGTTTGATAATAATTGCAAATTAACCACAGCTACAGAATTCATTTAGAGGGATGGTTTGTTTTGCCACCAGTCCAGATGGGAGTATCTTCTGTACTCTGCTAAGCTTAAAGCAGCCTTTAAGTTTATTCAATTTTAGTTTATTGAACCTATATGCTAGACTCCTGTAAGTTTTGTGCAATGAGGCTCCATTTATATATTGTTTATTAGAATTAGAGCAGGGATGTCAAACTTGTGTCATCATGGCAGTGTCATGTGATGTATCAGGACTTTGCTAAACTGAACGTGGGCGTGGCCAGCATGTGATGCATCTGGCCCGCGGTCCGGTAGTTTGACAGCCCTGAATTAGAGAGTGCCTGACTACATATTGACTCTGGATGTCTTACAATTAAATAAAAAACAATGAGGAGAAAATCCTGTGCATCTAAATATATCCTATGTACCAGAATCCACTAACAACTGGGGCTCTAACCTCTTACCCTATGCTATTTTGATTTTTAAGAAGACTTTCCTAATCACTATATTATCTGAAGGTTTTAGTTTCATTTGAGCTGTGTATTGTATACAGTTGATTCTATGCTCCTCCCTCCAAGCTTCAGAGCCTACTGGAACTAGGCTGCCAATAAATTTAAGTTAATTAATTACAATAATTCAAAATATCTGATTAGTAGCATGGTACCTAGTTCTCAATATTTTCATTACAAACTGATAATCAGACCTATCACATGTTTGGCAGTCACCTTCTCCTAGTAAATCAGGGTAACAATTCTTGGCTCCAAGAATTCAGATGATCAACAGATGGCAGCAAAGAGTAACACAAGACTCCTTGTTTCCATCTAGTGATCATCCATAGTTTGCAGGCAAAATTTAGTAGCTTTAAATCAAGGGTTTCCAAATTGGTGTGTGTGATGATGTGTCCAGGGGAACATGATGATGCATTTTTTAAAAGAAAAACAATAGATTGGCAACATTTGTGAGAGTGGGCAATTGATGGGAAGATGAAAGGGAGGGAGGGAAGGTGCTGTGGAGTTTGGTGAGTGTGCAGTAGATGTCTGTGCCTGAATGGGCCCATGAAAAGATTGGCCACAGATTGCTCGGAGAAAGTCCATTGTATATAATGGTTTATATCAGTGAATAATGGTTGCTGAGGCTTTCTGAAGCATCTTAATAAAGCTGCCTACAATTTGGAGAAAGACATATGTGACCTTGGGAAGAAGACCTAAGGTAGCCAGCAGCTACCTCATATAAGGCTATCCTGGGCATGCTGTGTAGACAGTGGAGGAAGACAGTAGCAAAGGTCAGCTAGGTGCAGCAGGCCCAATGAACCACAGGGTGGTGGAGGCAGCTGGGATCATTGTGCTGTGGCACTGGAGTGCTTGGCTGTGGCAACACTGGAGATGAAGTGGAGGCCTGGGATTGGGATGGCTGGCTGAGACTGCTGAAGACCCTGGGCTTTTATTTCAGCACCAGTACCATTGCTGCTACCATAACCAAGTAGTGCTACTGGATAAGGGGGCCAAAAGGGCATCCTTTCTGCCCATTCTTTCCCCAGATGGGGCGAGATGTTCAAGAGGAGACAGTCCCTTACTTTATTGAAGCTCAGGGACGGGAGACACCAAGATGGGAATGGCTTGGATCAGGGTGCATTCTCACCCAATGACTGGTGGGATTCAATTATCAGTGGCAATGGGGACTGTTGGAATTTCCATTGCTAAGCAATGCAGTAATGTGATGTTGCACTTTATAATGGCATTGCTTGGCAATGGAAATTCCAGTCCCAATTACCACTGCTGAGAATCACCTGTATACATCATTCAGAAGTTCAGAACTACACAAGATGGATGATTCTATTTATTGTGGAAGTTGTGGTGGTGCAGTGGTTAGAATGCAGTATTGCAGGCTAACACTGCCCACAGCCTGGAGTTTGATCCTGACAAGATTGCCCCATCCTTCCATCCTTCTGAGGTCAGTAAAATGAGGACCCAGATTGTTGAGGGCAATATGCTGACATTTGTAAACTGCTCAGACAGTGCTGTAAATCACTATGGGGCAATATATGTGTAAGTGCTATTGCTATTCCCCAGCAGAAATTGTTTATTGTTCTTGGTTCACATCTCTTCACAAATGTTAGAGAAACGAAAATGTTTTCAATTCACTTATTGGCCTATCAACAACTCCTGTGAATCTAGGGTTTAGTGTTGAAAGGGAGAAGCTACTTATGGAGTCATCAGCAAATGGGTTGGGTTGCGAAGCCTAAAAACCCTTACGAACATGGTATCTCAGCATGACTGCATTTGAGGGCTTTTCCAAGCTGAATGATGTAAACCTAAATTGCCTGCCACACGTGAGATTGCTGGCAGAAAATCTGGGCAATGGGAAAGAAAATGCTGCAGAGGCAGGATGGCCTCACTTTCACATGGGCTTCTCCTGTATCAGAAGCATGGAAGAGGAAAAACCCACTCATTTTATGAAGGTTGCAACGACACTCGCTCTTTTTTTCTTTCAGGACTGCTTTGCAGCCATCAGTGAACAATGGCAAGCAGTATGTCAAGAGCAGTCACATGGTATATGTAGATGACCAGACAGAGCCTGAGGGAGGGGTGAAACACGTCATGAGTCCCTTCATGGCCCCAAGGGACCTAAGTCCAGCTCATTGTGAATTTACCACCAAATTGCTTTAATGGTTAGTAATTCAGATTCTTGTTGAGAGCTTAAGCTTGCAATAAATCTTTATACTCATTTGTCTGGATCTCCTTGGCACTTGGGGAAGCCAGATTCACTTAACAACTGTGTTACTAACTTAACAACTGCAGTGATTCACTTACCAACTGTGGGAAGAAAGGTCATAAAATGGGGCAAAGCTCGCTTAACAATTGTCTTGCTTAGCTACATAAATTCTGGGCTCAATTGTGGTGTAGGTTGAGGAATGCCTGTAGTATAGAACTTGGCCATTTTCTGAGAAACAGCAGAGGACCAATGTGACAAAAAACTGCACAATTCATTCAGCTTGCTTACATGTTGCTTAAAATAGGCACCATGTGGATGACACAATGACACTACAGTGAGAACAGTGCATGGCCTCCAATGTTTACTTAAACTTTGCAAGGGCAGATGTAATGAGAATAAGTTACAATATCTGTCCTTTAATACAGTGTCCCCATACCTTTTGGGTACCAGGGACCGGTTCCACAGAAGGTGATTTGGTGGTTTTGCATGCTGCCTGGATCCCACACGTGTGCACAGATGGGGCTTTTCTCACTTGTGTGGTTTGCTCCCTGGTGAGCCACAGACTGGTGCTGGGCCATGGCCCAGGGATTGGGGACCCCTGCTTTAAGAGATAAAGCGTCCCCATAAAATATCTGTTTGTTCATAGATATGAATTTATAAAAAATGGGAAAAAGTGAGATTTTTTTCCTGCAGCTATCAGGGACTGGTGAATTAAACAATGGAACTCTCAGTATGGCTGAAACCAAACAAGTCTCCAGATACAAAACTGAATTTCATACACAGTGGAGGACTGCAAAGATGGCCCTTAGGAATTCTGACTGAGCCACCTCAGACAGACTGATTTCTGAAAATGTGTACCTGGGCTCATACCACAGCAGCCAAGCCACTGATATAAGCCACAAATGCATCTCAAATGCATCTCAGTTACATGTGATAAATGTGATGACTGCTAAAGTGAATAAAATGAAGAACAACAGGAAAATATATAGAACAATTTTGATATTAAAACAGAATAAATCTCCAATTTTCCACTTTGTTTTCTCACTCTGCATAATACCCGATTGCTGGTCAGCACAAATCTGTAGGGCTGAGAGAAAAGACAAGCCATATCTCACTGGAAAGAGAAGAAAATAAGCATAACACCAGGTTGTAAATTTTCACCAGGAATACTGCTCTTCCAATCTCTGTGAGTCATTTCTTTTCGACTGCTCTGAGTTTTGAGAAGGATGTCTTCAAGCAAGGACTGAAACATGATCTTACATAGCAGAAGAAGAAGGAAGGAAGGAAAAAGAAGGAAAAGAAAGAAGGGGGAGAGAGAAAGAGAGATAGAGAGAAAGAAAGAAAAGAAAGAAAAAGAAAGAAAGGGGAGAGAGCGAGAAAGAAAGAAAGAAAAAGAAAAAAGAAAGAAAAGAAAGAAAGATCTGCCTTCTGGGCTTTCTTTCTGAGTGCCTCCGCAGAGGGCAGTATGAATAAAAGATGATGTACTGTATTTTACAGTTGCGGCGGAAGACAACTTGGCTCAGCCAGACCCGCTCACCTGCTGAAATCCTTAAGTTACAGCGAGGCAAGCGCGGACGGGGAGGTGGGGGAAAAGGGCCGGGAGAATTCCCCCGAACGCTACTCGGGTGAATGGTGGAGGCTCATTGGAGCAAGGGAGCTAATCTCACTCCTCCCCTTTTCCTGGCCGAAGCGCCGGCCTTCGAGGGGAGGACCCGAGAGAGCAGGAACTTCGCGGAGCGCCTCTGCTGTTCTTTTCCCCTTCATGTCGGCGGCAGAACCATTATGCTCTCGCTCCCATCATGAGCCGCTGGTCTGCTTCCCAAGGAGTCGTCCTAACAGCGTATCATCCCAGCAGCGGTAGCCGCCGACGCCGCTGCCTCCAGGACGCCCAAGAGGCGCCGGGAGCCAATGCCGAGGAAAATGCCGAGGCGTCCCCCTTAAGGTAAGAAGGGCTGGCGCTCCCACGCGATCTCGCTTGAAAAGGGGAAGCCTGCTAGCCGGGCGTCCGGGTGGCGTAAGACCCGGGGCTCGCGTACCTGTTGACGTAGGCGGGGCTGCTCGGAGCCAGGTACGACGGACTTAGCCGCGGTGTGCCGTGAATCATATGACCAAAGTTTAAACGTCAGAAGAAAGTTGGAAGAGCAACCTTGAGGGGTGGTGCAGCTGGACCCTGTAGGCGAACGTGCAACAAATGTGTGTTGCGAATAGCCTCCGTTGCTTACTAAATAATACTGCCTGCAGGAGTAACTCGTAATCAACCACGCTAAGTCGCCTTCTCAGATGGTCTGCGGGACATAAAGCTTTTTTTTGGCACCGAAAATGAGGCAGCTGAGGAAGCTTTGGGTTCGCACGTGTCCGCAACAGCCGTCTAAACACATTCTTTCTCTGATAGTTAACTCCCAAGTCTGCATGCCGAGTGCTTCCAGATGTATTTTCCCCACTTATATTAAAGTAATTCTACACACCAGAAAATACTTTCCTGTAACCAAGGGGATTCAGCAATATAGTGGGTGAGCAAGTATTAAAGAGTGTGTGCTAGTCTACTCCGTTTCTCCCCACAGGGGAAAAAAGCAATTTCCTAGATTACATTAAAATGCAAATTAGTTGTATCAAAAAGTTAAATAAGATTCCTTTAAAAGTGCAAGCTTTATTTTTTTCTAACCAATAGCATGACTAATATAAAATCCCTTTCACATAGTTTTCAGAGGTGCAGCAGACTTTCCTGGTATGTGTACTTTGCTTCACACAGCTCCTCCCCCTGCCACCTTATTTTTCCTTAATCTCAGTTTTTTCTTTCTTCCTCTCTCTGAATTGATAGTGTATGAAAAATACTGATTGCATACAGTTTTGTTCAGAAAAAAAACTTGCTTCAGAGACAGATAAATTAATCCAGTTGTTGCAAGACATTTGGGTGGAAAAAGGCTGGCATAATTTAAATCATCAGGACTGGGATATAATCCGTTCTGTTATGGAGACGTAGTTTGTTCTCTGCATAATATTGGTACTGTGCAATGTTCCGTATTTCTTTAAGTTTCAAAAAGATGGACTTTATATCATCATCATCATCTCCTTTTAATGACCCCAAAAGATGAACTTAACATGAAGTTGTTTTGTTCCAGTTTAGTTGTCATCTTTGAATGATGCCTGCAGAAGAGCTGGAAAGGTACAGGATCAGACATGGATTGACAGATACGGTGGTCTCACTGCAATTGACTCTAGAATTTCTGCCATATAACATGGTTGTTATGAAGGTCACCACGTGACTTGACTCAGTTTTACAATCATTTTCACAATGGTCATGAAGTGAATCACCATGACTGTTGAGCAAATTATATAGTTATGAAAGAAATCCATTGTTCCAAATGGGTCTTGTTTGCCAGAAATTGGCAAAAAAATGTTAGAAACTGGCAAAAACATAGCAAATTGCAGCCATGTGATTGTGGGACATTGCAACCAGGCACTAGGCTAGAAAGCAGGAGGCCATGAATTCTAGTCCCACTTAGGCATAAATCAGTGGTGGCTAACCTTTTTGGGCTCCTGTGCCGAAAATTGCGTGCATGCTTGCGCTCACGTGCTCATATGCCAGCACCCAGAAGGCAATGTGCGCAGCCCCCCCACGTCCCCTGCGCATGCATGTGTGATTCCCCCCACCCCCTTACCTGCACTGCGCATGCGTGTGCCTCCCAGAGGCTTGAGGAAAGCCTCTGCAGCCTTTGGAGGCCGAAAAATGGGCCTGTTTCAGCACTTCCAGTGTGAGGTAAGTTTGCCTGGGGCTCACATGCCTGCACAAATGGCTCTGCTCAAGCCATAGGTTTGCCATCAAGGGCCTTGGTGGCTCAGGCTGTTAATTGCCTGCACTTAAGTTCCAGCTGCCTACAACTGCTGTAGGCTCGAATCCCACCAGGCTCAAGGTTGACTCAGCCTTCCATCCTCTCGGGGTAGGTAAATTGAGGACCCAGGATTGTTGGGGGCAATTAGCTGACCTTGTAAAAATGCCGCTTAGTAATAAGCAGGCATATACAATGGAATGAAGGCTATTGCTGAGCACACTGGGTTGTATCCCAAAAATTGTAAGCCGCCCTGAGTCTCCGGAGAAGGGCGGCATATAAATGTAATTAAAAATAAAAAAAATAAAATAAATAAATCAACTGGGTGCCTTGTGTCTTCTCTCAGTCCCAGGAAGGAAGCAGTGGCAAACCACTTCTGAAAACACCTTGCCAAGAAAATTGCAGGGAGTTGTCCAGGCAATCACCAGAAGTCAACAATGATTTGAAGACATCCAAAATAAAATAATATATATAAGACAAGAATTGTATACTTTTTAAGCTTTTTAAAGATAAGCTACTATTATATAATTTCTTCATTTTTATGGCATAAACACTTAAATACACAAACATATTTGAATTCTGTCAATGAGTTCACTCTCTTTTATATACTAAAAGTAATGTGCATAGCATCTGTACTGATTTGAAGCTAAAATAAAGGCTTTTCCAGTCATTTCAATGACTTCATCATTTCCAAGACAGGATGAAATTGCAAGACATTTACTTCAATGGAAAAATATAATGGAAAAAATCTCCAAAAATACATAAATATTTTCACATTTTCTTTTACATTATAACTGCAGATGTATATTTAAGATTGCCTCTAAAAGTAAGTTGAGACATTAGCATGAGTCTTTTCTTCAATACATCAATAATTTTTCAGTTATTTCATTGTGGTATATTTTTTTCTGGTGTGTCCAACTTTTGGTTTGGAACCACGATGGCAGGATGAAGGAAATGACTGATATACTTGATGAAGTCAGCATTTGCATTGTTAAGGCGAAATTTAGACCTGAGCATCCGAAATTCACAAGCTTGCCAAACTGTAATATTCTTTAGGATAGGAAGGGAGTGGAGGTTCCCAAATGTGCTCTTGAGCTGCTGCATACTGTTTTCCAAGTTATCTTCCCATTCCAGCTATGGATTGGCTTGCATCCCTGAAACTTGTTAGTTGTGAGTTCCATATGTCTCTTCTTACAAACTTGAGTTACAGCAAAGCAAGAAGTTGATGAAGCTCAAACTCTATATAAATGTGATACAAATATGCAAATTTAAAGAAAGTGTGTAGAACCTAATGTCTAAAGGGCATTAAATCAAAAGGATCATTGGGTCAGTGGTTTGAGGCATTCTTGCTGTTGCTGTTGTACATTCAGCCTGATTCAAAACATTTATGCAACAGAAAATGAAAACACGCCCGGAGAGCAAAAATATATCTGATGATATTAGCAGTTGCAAATTATAGATTTATATATATCCAAAGTTGAGCTCCAAAAATAAATGATGGTATTGTGGTTTGATGTCCTGTGGAGTAGTGGAAGAGTTTAATATGTGGGTCCAAGCAAAAAAAATGTGCTGCATACTTTGTCTTTTATGGCAAGAGACATTCTCAGGAGTTATTTGGATCTGAAAATAGTATAGATGTTTTTATCCTTTTCCCCCTAAAACATTATAACTCCTTATTTTATTTAGTAAAGGGCTTTTCAGTCACAAATTTCTGGGTATTTTGCTTAGTTCAGTGAGACTAATTTTCATTGTTGTACATGGAACAATGCAAGCTCTCTACATTTCTTCAAGATAGTCTTTTGTTTTGCAGTTGCCCTGTCCCAGACACAAGATGTTATGATTGGTCTTCCCTCTATTCCTTTTTGTAACATCTGTGTTTTCGCTTCGATTTTCCAGTCTCTTGTTCTTTCTGTAAAAGAATGGATAGAAAAATGGAAGCTGCACATTACCTGTTGATAGGTAGTGCTAAGAGCTACCCATTTGGAGGTATCACTGGCCTTTAGCAAAATAAATAAATAAACACAATTAGGCAGCCCATGACGCATTGAATCATTGTTTCAGAGACATTGCTTCTTCAATGCCTCCAACAATGACAGAGGTGCTAAGGTACTGCCTTCATTCGAAAAGTATAGCACAATCAAACATTGGTGCAGGAAATGTTTTATGACGTGTATTTTATGTTATAATCTGTTTTATGATAATTTTATGTCATAACATATTTTACAAAATTTGCCAACTTTCAATTCCCTGAGCGGCATAGATCCAGATTTTGAACACATTCTATAAGTTAGCACATTTGAAATATCTTGGCTCAAAAATTGTTGTCCTAATGATATACCCTTTTGCCTAGTTACAGGTTATAGGAACTAAAGTTTTAGTAGCACATAGATGAGATGCTTGGAAAAATTAAAAACTTCCTCTTAATCTTCCCACCCCTAAAAAGTTACAGTGCCTATTCATCTTTCATAATGATCAGATAAGGAAGTAAAGAAGTAACAGTAAAAAAGTAATAGATATATGGCAAAAATTGAAACTGAATTTGTCATGCTGAAGGGTTCTTTACAATTATAGCAGGAGTATGCTCTGACTAATTTTTGCTATCATTATTGTTATGCTTGATGAATTTAATAATACGTTACTTAATTTAATTATGTTTAGATTTTATTATTTTATACTGTAGTTTATTAATGATGTTTTTAATTATTACATTACAAATTTTTAGTGGCTAGTTGTAAATCACTGAATCCATTTGAGAGTATAGCAAGATAAATAAACAAATGTTGCTTAATGTAACTATGGGATATAAAATCAATTTAATTTTCCTACTTAAAACCTTTAAATCTATTTTCTCTTTTCCTCTCTACTCCTCTGTCCTCCTTTATTTAGCAGTTAACTTTAGATTGTAAATATCTTGAACTGGGATCTGGCATCTTGTAATTTTAATGTGGGTGACATATAATAAAAGATGCGTGAAAGTGAGAATGAAATGATCTAATGAATGGTTTTTCAAAGTGTATTCCATGGAACCCTAGAGAGTCTGTGAGATACTAAAGGGGAAAATAATTCTCATGTTCAAATTTCTATTACTAGAATTTGCCTTCTTATCAATAGTTTTTTGCTTAAATTGTGTCATTGATGGGACCTTAATTTCATGAGAAAGATTCATTGTCTTGTTATAAATATAGCTGTAGGAGAAGAGCAGGCGGAGCTGGGGTGGGGCAGAGTTAAACGAGTCATCAGCCTAGAATCGTTATGTTCTCACAAATGGTCTAAGCCAACTCCTCTTGATTTTTGTTGACCTTTATCTCGTGCCAATTTAGTATTGAACTTTAGTTGAGTAGGTTCTTGCGCATAGGCTTGAGCAATAAACCCTCAGAATTGGGACTTAAAGTATGGTCCTGATTCTTTGTGTCCGACAGTGGCAGCGATTATATCTGCCTCAGCTTTGTTCCAAAGAGAAGGAAATACCAGGATGAGACCAAAGATCCAAGGCTCAGATGAAAGTGGTGTGAAGACTAAAATGAAACCAGTCCATGGAATCTTTGGATTCAGTCTCTGATAAATGATGTAAAAGCCCAAAGCAACCCCACTGCTGCTAATTGGAGGAATTAAGAGTTGAATGGCAGAGGATTTCCAGATCATAGAGTTGGTCTCCCTAAGAGGAATGCCTCCCCAGCGATCAGAACCCCAATGAGTCATAATTGAACTTATGCAGTACTGACTCTGGTGCTTTGTATCATAAGACAGTGTTAGAACTTGAGATAGTGCATTTCAGCCTATTTAGCATTCTATAGACCATGACTTTTTTTCTGGGATACATGAACCCTGACCACTTTACACTTTTATTCATTCATTCATTTGATTTGTATAACTGGCCTCTCACTTTGACATGAGACTTACAATAAAATAAATACCATGCATAATGTCAAAATAAAAATAAAACACATGGCAGCTGGGAAGATTCAGTATGGTAGTTCTTGTTTTGGGATCCATAGACTGGTTTAAATATTGCTTTGTCTGTAGAGCTTCTATAGGAAAGGTTTGCTTTGCTTAAAACCTTTATTTTCTGAATATTCATTTTGGATCCCAAACTTGCATGGGGCAGAAGAACAACTAAGGGAAAGTTTCTACAATGCTAGGATCATAGTATAATCTTTGAGAAGGAAACCTCCCACCTCTCTCTCAGTGAAACTCTTAAGAAAACTCATTACAAATCAGTATGATGGAGTGTGGAGTGATATTTCCTAAACAGGGTATCCTAGGTCTTTTCTCTTACAGATAGTGGTATCAAAAGCTGTTGTTTTATATTACTGTTTGAAAATATGCAAATGTATTATAACTTTTTGCATTGAAAAGGACAAACAATTTCAATTAACATTATTTTGGAATAGATATTAGTGAATATGGGAAGCTACATATTTTAAAAGGCATTGTACCCTCTTCTGAGAATCTTAAAATAGTTATCACCAAAAGAGTTCATTTGTTCCTTCCTGCAACAAAGCAAATCTGTTTCCTCTAAACAGCAATGACTTCCTCATCCTCAGAAATAAGGTACATATTTTCATAAGCATCTATGATATGGCAGGGACAGTGGTAATGTAAATAACTGGAAAATGCATTCAGTCACATTCAATCATAGTAGAAAGATTATATGGAACTATTAGAATCCTAAACTATTAGTATGCAAGGAGACATGATTATCAGGAAGATACCATTTTTATTCACTAAATTGCTTGATGTGTGTAATTATTAAGTGAACAAATGACTTCATCTGTTAGCTTAAAACACACAACTTCTCATAATTAGAGAGTAAATAATGCATGTTTCATATCAACCAGTATAATAGTCCATATATCGTTGCATGAAAGTGGTGGAATGTAAGTGAGCAACTTTGGTTTGGAGTTTAGGTTTAGAGATCACATGCTGTTCATGGGCTGAGGATTGCTCACTTCCAGTGTATAGAGGGAATGTTTCTGCACATTTATTATACAATATGTACTTTTATATACTCAGGAATAAAGAGATTTCCTGAATTAATTTTGCATAATGGCTTTGCCCAGTTCTTGTATCCTTGTCATGTAGTGAGGTTTTGGGTCTCCTGTCATTAGTATTCTGAGCTCAGCAATTAGTGCTTAGTTGTGCACTACTGGAACTAGAAGAACACCAAAGCTTATATATTCATGGCCTTTATCTGAATAATTAAAATATGTAGCTAATGACTGTAAATTGATGTCTTTCCATTGTGTCCAAATATTTTAACTATTAACATTTTTTTACAAAAATAGAGAAAATGTAATGTATAGTTGTAATTTTTAGTTTGTAATTCTATAGTTTCTTATAGAAACCATGTCAGATTTATAAATCTTAGTCCTAAAGGAATATGGTATGTCTAAGCAAATCATTTCACAAATCTGGTCTATGTATCCAGGGAAGAGGTCTCTAAAGAAAAACTAACCTTTTTGTGTTTATTTAAACATTGATACCTGAGTTTCACTGAAACTATTTGCAGAATTCCTGAAAAAAGTATGTCTAATGAGATTAGGTTTTGTTTAACACATTTAATACAAGATAAAGGGATTATTGCTTGTTTTCATTAAGCGATTTTTGGTAGAACAAGCACATTGCCAATAAGCAACTTCTTTCATGTCATTTATTTTGGCTGATCAGGGGAGATATAAGAGACGTGCCAATGACAAGCCTCAAGAGAAATTTCATATATAGATAGCAAACAATTCAAGAGAGTTTCTCTACAGGAGAAATCAAGAAAAATATTCATTTTCTGAGTTATTTATATTTCAATATATGTATTATGTATATATGTATCTCTTCACTTAATAGTGTTAAGGCATTCAGTAAATTTTAGCAATTCGGAGATTTGAAATTTATTTATTTATTTATTTATTATTTGCACTTGTATGCCGCCCCATCTCCGAAGACTCGGAGCGGCTCACAATTAAAATATAATACAATAAATACTTAAAAAACTATTAAATTTAAATACAAGTCCAAATATAATAAACTAAAACCATTAAAACAATCCGAACCCGAGGGGGGGGTCACAGCCCGGGTTGATCAAACAACCAAGTTTTTAGCTCACGGCGAAAGGTGTGGAGGTCAGGGGCCAGGCGGAGCTCCAAAGGCAGTTGGTTCCAGAGGTCAGGGGCCGCAACAGAAAAGGCTCGTCGGGGAATTACCAATCAGCACTGAGCCGCCGATGGAATCCCGAGGAGTCCTTGCCTATGAGCTCGCACAGGGTGGCCGGCATTCGATATCGGAAGGAGACGCTCCCTTAAATATTGAGGACCCATGTCATGAAGGACTTTATATGTTAACACTAAAACCTTGAACCTCACCCGGAGCGCAACCGGCAGCCAATGCAAGCCGCGCAGGAGGGGGGTAACATGGGAGAACCGGGTAACTCCCATCACCACCCGCGCCGCCACATTCTGCACCAGCTGCAATCTCCGGAGCGGGTAACCCGAAACAGGGCAGCCGGGCGATTATCTGCGGATGCTATGAGAGTGGAGAGATAAGACCTTCTCGCCTCACCCATAGCTACCAGGTAAGTCCTAATATAGGCTCTTAGCTGGGCCCGGTTGGACTGGGAACGGGTAGACCTCCACCTGCTCTCTGGGGAGACGCCTCCGAAATTTGCTATTCTTCACTATTTCTCGCTTGATATCCATTTGCAGTAAGTCATATTCAATCTTGTGTTCTTCAAATATTTGACATTTTGAGAGCAGCGTTCCAGTACCTCTATAGGACATCACATTGGAAAAGGGTAATGTGTACATATACTGGTAGAGCAATATTCTTTTATGAACAGTAATTAATATTTTTTAAATACTCAGACTGTAATCTAGAATAAATTGAGCATGTCCAAAAGGATTGAATTTATTTTGCCCCTTGGGAAAATAGACATGCTGCAGCTGCACTTTCCAGTGCCCCATATACGCACACTTCAAAACCACAATTAATAGTCAAATGCTTTAATCTTAATTAATGCAAGATTAATGCTTTAATCTTAATTAATGCAATAATTTCCATTATTGGCCTATGGGGTTTTTTTGGTAGGATGGGGTGAAAATTGAGATCACATCCTTCAAAAGTAGAATATTTTACATTTACAGGATACTCTAACCTTTCCAGTGGTGGAAAATCAAGGGCCCTACTACAAAGACCATGGATCCTAACTGACTCTTGATCCTTTGAGGGATACTTCTACCAATTTGTGTAGTGATTAAGTAAAAGAATGGGAAGTAATAATCCTCAATTTAGGAATGTTGAACAGCAGTTCAAAGTTAGAATGGCCTCAGAAATAGTGACATACGGCCATTCAAGTTAATGATCATTTCATTATCCCTGCAGTAACAGGATCACAATTTGGGCACTTGGCAACTAGCTCGCATTTAGGACGGTTGCAGTGTCTTGCGGTCAAATAACTGAAATTTGCAACCTTCCTAGCCAACTTCTGACAAGCAATGTCAGTTGAGGAATGTATATTCTTTTAATGACCTTGGTTTTTTTTTTGCTTAACTGTGGTAAAAATGATAATAAAATTGGGTCTAATCATGCACCTACTCAATGCTTGCATCACTTCACAACTGAAATTCCGATCCCAATTTTTTTAAAAAAGATGTTGCATAATCATTTGTCTGAAATGGTGAAGGGTTTCCTGCCTAGGCAGGGAGTTGGACTAGAAGACCTCCAAGGTCCCTTCCAACTCTGTTATTTTTTTCTGTTCTGTTCTATTCTATTCTATTCTATTCTATTCTATTCTGATCATAGGTTGATGAATATATAATGATTAGTCCAGTGACCCTCTCTGTTTTCAGAATTAAGGTAACTCCTTGATTTGAGGAATATCTTTATTGGTAACAGTTAGTAAATTATTAGTATAACACCAGGAGTCAGTTTATAAATGGATTTATGTAAGATATAATCCAGTGACCCAAGTCCAAATATTTCATGCTGAACGGGATTGTCCTAATTTATTCTGGTTTTTGGCATGGTTTTAAGAATGAAACATCATTGAATGCCTTATTAATGATTATCCCAAGACACTGTGAAGCTGCGACTGCTTTAATGATTTGAAAAGAATAGTCTGGTAACGAAATGTCTGAAAATTTAGGATACTTGAAGGATGGCCATCCCCCATATGATTTGCTCACAGTTGAATTTTCTTCGAATTGATTGGACATGATAACCAACATTACAGAAATGTATGTATGGAACTCTCATTCATGTTTTAGTCATATTTCAACCTAGCTCAACCTTGGAGTAGCATGTGATGCTAGTGGTAGTTATGTTGTACTGTTCAGTTGTGGATCTTTTATTTTTTAAAAATTCTCTTCTAATTCTGTGTTTTACAGCATTAAGTTTTAACTAATTATCACATTTCAATTGATTGTAATATTTTAATAAATTTGCATCTATTTTATATTACATTTTAAAATTTATTTCTTTGGAGATTGCAACATGGAAATCCTTTATTATTTAGCACAGTTACTTGTTTACTGTACAATAAGCTAATTATAAAACACATTCTGTCTGTTCTCCCCCTCCCCTCAAGTTTAAGCCCTATAGTTTATTGATTTGTAATTCTAATTCTAATAAAGTAGTATCTCCTTTGAATCATTATCAACTCACATTGACTTCATGAACATAACCCTATATAGTCTTCCAAACAAGAAGTGATTTGCCATGTTTTTCTTCTAGGTTGTTTCTTCAACTTTCCAATTTAGTCTGCAGGTGTTCCTGACAGTCTTCCATCCAGGAAGTCCAACCTTGCTTAGGTTTTTGAGGTCACAAAAAGTCAGTTAGATATGGATTAATATCCATTTTCTCTCCCCCTCCCTTTAGTTGTGTCTTTTAGACCAGATGCCTTTAGGCAGGGACTGTTCTATTGGTCTTTGTAGTGGGAGCATTTTTGGGTGAAATGCAGAATACAAATTGTTAGTGATTGCTATTGTTACCTTAGAGTCAAGGGATTACAAGGTCATAAAAAGGGAGTTTTATTGTTACCTTATAACCCCACTCTTTACATGTAGTAAACTGCATATGCAGTGATGCTTTTAGTACTGACCTCTCCACCTTTGATAGCTAGAGGAGTTTTATTGTCTGCTTCTGTTCAAGTGGATTTGTTCAGAAAGAAAAAAAATAGTTGAATAAGTCTTTTTATTTATTTATTTATTAAAACACCAGTGTAAATGGATATGGTATTTGTCTATTAAGGTTTTTTTTTAGTACTAAAAAATACAATGTACATTTGCATATTCAACAGATCTGATTTGCAAGAAGAGATGCAAATTGGATGCCAACATAGTAGCAGATGCAAATTCATATATCATGCTTTCTACATAGTGCTTTTCTACAGTCTTTTCTGACAGTGTTATCACAATTTTGAGAGGGAGAGACAGGGAGGGAGGAGGCAGAGCTCTCTGTGAGATGATTTGTGACAATTATTTTCTTCCCAGCACTTATACCAATATATATATATATATATATATATATATATTATATATATATATGTATGTCTTGGTGTATTCGGGTCTTGTCCCGTGTAAGATTGAGAATACCTTGGCAACGTTTCGACGAAATCTCATCCGCCATCTTCAGGCTGGTGTCTTCAGCGTTCTTCTGGGAGAAGTGTGATTGTGGCTGTTTTTCCCTTTTAAACTCCAGAGTTGGCTGTGTTGTTACTTCTTGATATATATATATTTGTTTTCGTAGATTTTCACGGGTAAAGGTATGTAGGTCTTGGTGTATTTGGGTCTTGTCCTGTGCAAGATTGAGAATACCTTGGCGACGTTTCGACGAGATCCCACTTGCCATCTTCAGGCTGGTGTCTTCGGCTTTGTGCTTGTGCCAGCCTGTCAGCTGGAAGGTTTCCTCCCCATAGAGGTAGGATATTTGTTTTGGTAGATTTTCACGGGTAAAGGTATGTAGGTCTTGGTGTATTCGGGTCTTGTCCCGTGTAAGATTGAGAATACCTTGGTGATGCCAGCGGCACAAGCACAAAGCCGAAGACACCAGCCTGAAGATGGCGAGGGATCTCGAAACTTCACGAGGTATTCTCAATCTTACACGGACAAGACCAATACACCAAGACCTACATATATATGTATGTATGTATGTATGTATGTATTTATATATATATGTATATATGTATATATGTATATATATATATATATATGCTTTCAGGATCTAACAGTACTGTTTCTTTGAGTAACTTTTAACAATTGCTTAAGGTAGTGCAAAATACCTTAGAATCCACAAGAGCGTTAATTATGAATTATCTCAGTGCATAGGCTACCTTCGAACTGGTAATTTTTTTTCCCCAACATACAACTCAATTAGTTTCCTGTAGGCTCGGCATTGATCTTTTATCATAAATGGGAGTATTCATGCACTTCGTTTTGCAGTATGATATTTTAAGGATGTTTATGACATGCTGTAATAAACATTATAGTTTTATCTATCAAATGCTGTAGCTGTACAAAGCTTAATTTGTAAGTCGTATTAAATTTGGCGTATTGGTAGTGAAAGGATTCCATGAGCTGCAAACAATGCACATTTATTAATTTAAGTATAGGGATTCTTCAAGTAAAAAAGAAAAGTGACATAATTATATCAAGCTTTGGGATCTCTGTGAAAGGCTATATTAACTAATCTTAGAAATATGCAAAAATTGCTGACAAGGATTTTGGAAGAGGACAAGAAAGCTAGTATATAAATAAATAGATACTTATGGAAATATTCTTGATTCAAATGGTTTCTGACTATGATATATTTGATTATACTTTCTGGCTCTAAATTGATAACTGGGTGATTTTATCTCTTGAGTGTAATCCTATGATCTTTATCCCAGAAACAATTTAAGTGGTATGAGGAAGAAGTAAATATAAAAGTATTTATAAAAGTTGATACTCATTTTGGCTTTCAGTTGTATAAACACAAGGACTGCTAGTTCATTTATTTACATTTAGGAAGCCTCTGAGTTCAAATTTTACAAGTCCAGTCAAGGTGGCTGATAAGGTAAAAACAATGCATGTGATAATAATGTTATAATAGCAGCCAGTACTAATGCTAATTCTGATAACAAATTCAAAAACATGAACCCAATCTTGTATAAATATAGATGAAGGCCTGCCTTAAGATACCTTGTCACTGAAGTTTCTGAACTATGTCTAAAGACATTGTGAAGGAAAAGACATTGTAGCTGTCCACCCCGAATCTCACCTATAATGCAGACATAACTGCTGCATTCAGTATTCTGCAAGCCACCATCCCCACTTCAATTTCCGAGTAAGTGATGAATCCATTCCTGAGTGAGAAGCGAAACTGTATAAAACCAGTTTCATTGCTTTTCTACTCCCAGCATCTCCATTTTGTCTAGGTTTCATTTTGTCTCACTATATTCACCTTCTGCCTTCAAACAAAGGTTCAAGAGTTCCTCAGCTTCTAGTTCCCTAAGAGCAACAGAGGGCAACCACAGGTTAATGCTGCATAGTTGACTATATGTAGTAATTGAAAAGGGTGCTTCACAAAATATACTTACAGTATATGTATAATTTCTCGTTGTGTTAAGCTTCATTCTTCAAAAAACTTGCTACACATGCTTTGAAGGCTTTCCTTAGTTGTCTTCGCATGCACATATTACAAAAGTAGCAGTAGCTTACATACTTATATTTTTGTATACTTTATAGCACTCTTAAGTGTTTACAAAATCAGCATATTGCCCCCAACAATCTGGCTCATCTCATTTTACCGACCTCAGAAAAAATAGAAGCCTGATTCAACCTTGAGTCCTGTCAGGTTCGAACTCCAGGCTGTGGGCAGAGTTAACTTGCAATACTGCATTCTAACCACTAGGCTACCAGGAATCCCAATGCTTCAATAGTGGTCACACTCATCAAAAGATGCTTCAGTAGTGATCTCACTGTGTTTTGCACCTTTTTTTAAATGGACGTTTTGTGCAACTTTGCCACATCTGTATATGAGAGATGCCATGTACTGTAGCATCTATATATCCCACGATGCTGTTCAGTGTATCAAATATCCAGTTTTCTGCTCATAGTTTCTTTTGAGGCTTTTAAATCCTCATCTGTTTCCCCTTTTTTAAATATTTCAAATGACTAGGCATCTCCTGCCTGTCTGATGGGAGAAATACTTGTATATCTTCAGCAGTTGCTTGTCTTTTAAACACACTTGGAAGGATGGTGTGGTGTACCTACTGCCTGCTTGCCAGATGTGCTGTTGAGGGCTGTGAATGTCCAAGCAGCTCTCATAGAACCAAATGCTTTGATTGCAATTGGATATTAATGTGATGATCCTTCAGCTATAGAAAATGTTTAAACAAAGCTACTGAGAACAGTCCATTGTTGTTACTGTATTATTATAATAACTTGGGAGGTAAGTCCAGAAGGTTTGTCCAGAACCTTCTACCATAGAAAGCCAAGGAAGAAATATGAAAGGATAGACCAGAAAATATATCTCACCTCATTTGCTACTTGAGAGAGGAGATGGAGTGCAGCACTGTCACCAACATCAATTGCATATCTGTATTCTACTTAATGCACACTTGCATGAATGTGTGTATGTACTACTAAGCTTTCTGCACTGCACCATTTGAATAAAAAATATCCACACAAAGATGTAGACATGTTATAATCTCTACAAAGTAAATTATTATTTTTATTTGGTCTTATAAAGTAGTATTCCCTTTGTTAATGTTGTACACGGGTTTTTCATTTTGCATTTGCACAAATGAGAATTATGCTCTGATGCATGTGTCAAAACCGATAAAACCTGCCTTTGCTAATAGACCTCTAAGTAGATCATTACAAGTATGTAATGAACAAAGTACATTCTGTCACTTTATTGGACTAGCTATTAATTGAGATAAGTCCTTGACTGACCTTGCCGTAAAATCCTTGGCTGTGTTTGAAAGGTTTTCTTTGGAACAAAAATTATTGTAGCATATAAATTGCTGAACTTTGTCTCAAAAAGTAAAGAGACAAAAACATGATATTCATAATTGCAGCATATCTTCTAAATATAAGGATCTTCTAAGAAGTACAAAAGATTGATTTAGGTTAGACCACTAACATGAAGACATTAAGGACATTGGAGTACAGAAGATGTTCCATTTCTTCAAAGAACTGTACACATGGTTCCTAATTCAGATTAGGACTGTGAGCAAAGTGGAGGAAGATCTGATTGAGATCAGGTTTTACGCAATGTATTGCCTATTTCTGAAACTCTGCACTTGGAGCTTAAGGTTACTCACACATTGTGCTGTTAAGTGTCAGGTTATTGGAGGTAAATGAATAGTGTTCTATGGATTTGAATTGTAAGTGAAAATATCAGTTAAGGTTCCAACTGGAAATGAAGGAATTAACAGAGGGTGAGAAATGCAAACTGCTTTCCACCTTTTGTCTGTTCAGAATTATTCTACAGTACAGAGGAAATCTGAACAGCTATTTTGGGATTTGTAACATATATCCTGATAAAAGGATGTTGTTTTGGTCAAAAGAACAGCTGCATGCTCTGTCAGCATCTGAGTCATCCTCAAATGCACGTTCATTTATAGCAACAATATTATGAGGAAACTAAAATACAGAACTGTGGGGATTAAAAATTGTATGAGTATGTCATTGTTTAAAGACTTGTGAGTTAAAGTACTTGTTTTTTTCCCCAAACATGAACTAAGCCTCTCTGTACCATACTTTCTAAAGTCATAACAGTGCTTTTTTGTCTTGAAGCCAATGGCCTGGTAAAAAAACAAACGATTTTCAATCCCTGTTTTCAATGATTAATAAATATTCTGTATGATCAGGGATTGCCTCTAAATAGTGAAAATTTTGTTTTCTCCCAGTATTCATTATATTTTTAATGTTATATTTATGCCCCAAAAGATTATCTCATTGCCATTAAGTCTCAAGAATTTCTCTGAAGGAAAATGATGTTCCTCAAGCAACAGCTACTACACTCATCTGCACAAGAAGTGGAAAACCCTTTTTAAAATGTTTTGTAATTCACTTTTGTATGCCCTGTCTCAGTAGTATTGCAGCACTTGGTTCAAACCTCTAAGGTAAATTGAGGTTTGCAAAACATTTCTAATTAGTCTATTTATAAGTGAATCTCCAAGGCAGGTTAGGTATCATTTTTGTCCCGGCACTTAACTAAATAGTGCTTGCTAATGGAGTTGTTGCCATGTCATAAAAGATTCGTTAAAGTATAAGAGAACAACAAAGTTGGGATGGAGCTTGGAGGTCTTCTAGTCCAAACCCGAGCTCAAGCAGCAATACCATTTCAAACAAATGGTTGTCCAATCTCTTCTTAAAAGAAGTGTGATGGCACAGTGGTTAGAATACAGAACTGCTGCAGGCTAATTCTGCTGACTGCAATTCTCACTGGCTCAAGGTTGACTCAGCCTTCCATTGTTCCGAGGTCAGTAAAATGAGGACCCACATTGTTGGGGGCAATATGCTGACTCTGTAAACCGCTTAGAGTGGGCTGTAAAGCACTGTGAAGCGCTATATAAGTCTAAGTGCTATTGCTTTTGCTAAAAATCTCCAGTGTTGGAGCACCCACAACTTCCGGAGGCAAGTCGTTCCACTGATAAATTATTCTGTCAGGAAATGTCTCCTTATTTCTAGGTTAGTTCTCTCCTTGTTAAATTTCCATCCTTCTTGTCCTGCCCTCGGGTGCTTTGGAGAATAGATTGAGTCCCCTTTCTCTGTGACAGTATATATAAAGTATATATACTATACGGTATAGTGTAGTGTAGTGGTAGTGTAATGTAGTACAGTACAATGGCTATAAAGTAATCTTTATGGAACGGAGGCTCATCAGTGATGGTCAGGCTGTTTGTACGCCCTCCCACAAACCTTGCAATCAGACCCAAGAAACCTCAGAATTATTATGAAAGCACAAAATTGTTACATTATTCAGAGCATCATCATAAAACATCAACGAGATAAAATTTAGCTTTTGCCCTGCCCAACTGCCTATATGACCATTCAAAAATAAGTACAGCTATTAGCCCAACCCCCATGTTTTAAAAGTTGTTTATAGCTGTAACAGCTTGTTTTCTCCTTTGTTGTAAGGGCTGGATCTGACAAGGCAGGAAGCATAGGGGACTGAGATAGGATGGGGGTCATTATGAAATACAGTGCAGGGGCCCTTCGCATCTAAGACTCAGAAACAAGCATCAAGAAGTCCACTATTTCACAAAGACAGGAGAAAAAGACCTAAGATTAAAAACCCTTGGGCTGTTTTAAATAGAGGGTTTGATTCTACAGTAGGTGATCTTCATTATTAAGACTACTTGTAACTGCCAGGAGCACAGCATGTCTATCCAATGCTTTTGACGCTACTGCTGTTAGTCTGTGGGTGATGATTGAATTTCCAGAAAAAGATTTACTGCTGGCCCTGGGCCATCCTGAAAACAAAAGTATTTTAAGATACTTCACCAACCAGTGTTATTTACATACATAAAAATAAAAAAGCACAACATCACAAATTAATGACTTTAAAATGAATTTTAAAAATTATTTTAAAGTGTAGGCAAACCTCACAATAGCATAGAAAGACTGTTGAAGACCAGCAGAAAGGTCAGGAAATGTAAATTGAATTGAATACTTTATTTAGCCAAGTTTGATTAGACACACAAGAAATTGGTCTCCAGTGCAGAAGCTCTCAGTGTACATGCATAGCAATAGAATAATGATAATCACAACAATAATAATATCAATAAGAGGAGGGAATGAAAGAAGATAAGGATAAATAATGAAACTACAGCCATACCACAAGGGTAAATACACACAGACATCAGGCGGCACTGTGAGGATTAGTTGTTCAGCACAGTGATAGCACGAGGGGAAAAAACGGTTTCTGTGTCCACCTTTGGCCATAGGGGGAGAGGTGTTACCCCCTGTGGATAGGGCGCGGAACCTGGGGGTTCTCCTGGACTCACTGCTCAGTTTGGAGGAGCGGTGGGAGCTGTGGGGGGCCTTTGCCCAGGTTCAGCTGGTTTCAGCCGCCCTTACCTGGATCGAGATGCCCTTCCATACGGTCACTCATGCATTTGTTACGTCCCGACTTGACTACTGCACGCTCTCTATGTAGGACTGCCCTTGCATACCATCCGAGGCTCCAGCTGGTGCAGAATCGGCGGCGCAGGTTGTGATGGGAGTCTCCCGATACTCCGTGTTCGCCCCTCCTCGCGAGCTGCATTGGTTACGGTTGCCCTCGGGTGTGATTCAAGGTTTTGACATTAACATTCAAAGTCCTTCATGGCATGGGTCTGGGGTACTTGCGGGGCGTCTCCTGCCGATATCAAATACCGGTTGCCTGTGCGAGCACATAGGTTGGGACTCCTCGGGTTGCCGTCCGCCGCGACAATGTTGGCTTGCGGTGACCCAGGAAGGGCCTATTCTTCATCGGCCCCGCCTTATGGAACCAGCTACCGTTGAGCTCCGGCTGGCTCGATCTCTCCTCTTTCGGCGCGATCTAAAAACCTGGTTGTTTTACAGGCTGGGCTGGACTGATCTCCTAGGGGAGAGGGTGGGTTTTAAATTCGATTTTAATTCGGTTTTATACTTGTATTTTGGCTTGTTTAGTTTAATTTCTTTTTAACTAATTTATTGTTCTGTGTTTTTATCTGTGAGCCGCCCCGAGTCCTTTCTGGAGAGTGGCGGCATACAAGTCAAAACAAACAAATAAATAAATAATTGTTTTGGCCTGCAGTGCTCTATATTGCCGTCCCAAGGGAGGAGTTGAAACAGTTTATGTCCAAGATGTGAGGGGGTCAGTAGATACCTTCTCAGCCCTCTTTCTGACCCACGTAATATACAGGTCTTCTATGGAAGGCAGGTAGATTGCAATTGTTCTTCCTGCAGTCTTAAACTATCCATTAACCAGACAGTTACAAAAGTACAAATGACAGACTCTGCAAAACTGTATCAACAACTCCTGGGGCAATCTGAATTTCCATAATATTTTTTGTTATGCCTTTTTAAATATGGTTTTAATGTTAGGTGTCCATTTCAACTCCCAGGAGATCATAGAACTGAAAAATTTGAAAGACTCTACTGCTGATGTAGTTGAATATAGTGAAAAGTGATATAATAGAAGGGCTCCTCCTAAAATCCACTGTCATCTCCACAGTTTTAAGCATATTCAGCTCCAGATTGTTCCAGCTGCACCACAAGGCCAGTTGTTCAACCTCTTGTCTATATGCAGACTCATAACTGTCTCAAATGAGGCCAATGACCATTATGTCACCTGCAAACTTCAGAACTTTAACAGTGATCTCTAGAGATGCGGTCATTAATATATATAGAGAAGAGCAATGGAGAGAGCACACAGCCCTGAGGGGCACTTTTTCTAATTGCCTGGGTACTATTTATTTTATTTATTTGCTTTGTCAATTGCTTACAAAATAATAGGTATAAGTATAAACATGAGTAAGAATACAGAAAATAGGTACGATAAAATGGGGACAATAGGACAGGGATGGGAGGCACGATGGTGCACTTATGCCCGCCCCTTACAGACCTCTTAGAATGGGGTGAGGTCAATAGTGGATAGTTTGAGATTAAAGGAGTGGGGATTAGAGGATGTAACAACAGAGTCAGGTAGTGCATTCCAGGCATTGACCACTCTGTTGCTGAAGTCGTACTTTCTGCAATCAAGTTTGGAGTGGTTAACATTGAGTTTGTATCTGTTGTGTGCTCTTGTATTGTTGCTGTTGAAGCTGAAGTAGTCATTGACTGGTAGGACATTGTAGCAGATAATTTTGTGTACTATGCTTAAGTCCAACCGTAGGCGGCATAGTTCAAGATTGTCCAAGCCCAAAATTTCAAGTCTGGTGATATAGGGTATTCTGTTGCAGGCAGAGGAGTGTAGTACTCTTCTCATGAAATACTTCTGAACTTGCTCAGTTATGTCCGATATACAGTGCGGATTCCAGACAGATGAGCTGTATTCGAGTATTGGTATATAATAAGCTTCACTTATTGTTTTCTATCTGCAAGAAAGCTGATAATCCACCTGTAAGTATGAACAGTGAACTGAATCAGTTTAAAGTGAAGAATTTCTGGAATGATGGTATTGAATGCTGAGCTGAAGTCTACAAAAAGGACCCATGCATAGGTCTTTGGGGATTCAAGATGTTGCAAAATGTAGTGCAGTGCCATATTGACAGCATCAACTGCTGGTCTATTTAGGCAAACTGCAAGGAATCTAACAATGGATCTAACAATGGAAAGTCATCTGTGATGACTTTCAGGTGGGCTACCACTAACCTCTCAAAAGATCTTCATAAGTACAGATGTCAGAGTGGCTCGCCTATAGTCATTCAGCTCCCTGATGCAGGATTTCTTATTTCTTAGGACGATGGTAGAACATCTGAAGCAAGAAGGGACATAAGACATCTCCAGTGATTTATTAAAAATATATATGAAGATGTGGGCCAGTTGTTCAGCACAGGGTTTCAAAAATGAAGGAGTTACTCTGACTGGGTCTGGTGCTGTTCCGATCTTTTGCCTGTGAAATAGATAAAATTGCAAAATGGCAAAAGCTAATCCTGTACCTAAACATCAGCAAGACAAAGGAGATGGTGTTAGACTCCAGAAGAAGAGAGATGAACCCGCCCCATTCTACATCAAGGGAGGCTGTGTGGAGAGAGTTTCCTCCTTTAAATTCCTGGGAGTCTACCTCAGCGAAGATCTCACCTGGAAAATCAACACAACCCAGCTGGCCAGAAAGGCCCAACAGAGAATCCATTTCCTTAGGATCTTGCGAAAGAATAAAGTGGAACAACGACTGATGACCTCCTTTTACCGGTCCACAATAGAAAGCGTCCTCACATATTGCATTATGGTGTGGTATACTGGCTTGACAGCTGCAGATAGAAAGACATTACAGAGGGTGGTGAGCACAGCACAAAACATCATGGGCTGTTTCCTGATACCACTAGATGACATTGCTAGGGCTCGCTGCCTGGTCAGCATTTCTTCACTCTCCTACCATCAGGTAGAAGATATAGAAGCATAGCCAGCCACACCAACAGGCTGAAGAACAGTTTCTGCCTGTGGTCTGTCAGACTTCTGAACGGAAAATAACTTCATGTCAACATAGTATGATAAACTTGCAGGGCCGGCATATTGTACAACAAGGTCACATAGTGTAATAAGATTGGGACTGAGTTAGGGACTTCTGTCTTCACTGTGAGTTGTGTTAGGGGGAAATGCATGAAGGGAGGCTCAGCCAATTTCATTGTACACATGTTGTACTCTGACAATAAAGGTAATAAGATGGTTCAAAGCTATTAAAGGTATTAACATTTTCAAAGGAATTGAGCAAGGAAATGAAGTTGGGACTTCATACTGCTAACAGATTACCAGAGTGTCCTGTCAGATCCAGTTTTGGGTATTTGTCTTGAAGCCCTAGATAATTATTAGATTGTCAAAATAAATTTTAGTGAAGTATTTCCATCCACTATGCTTCAGGTAACATGCCAGTCTAAGCTAATTTTTATCTGCAGAGGCCTCTCATGTCAGTGATGTATTGAGAAATGTCCATAGATCATATTCTTGATTTTTAAAGGAAAAGTAATCCCTCCATATTGAGTATATTCAATTTTACTTGCCCACTACTGTTCCACAATAATGATTTCTTACTTTCTTGAATTTTGATGAAAAAGAGAGAAAGCTTGACATCATCTCACATTGGTGAGACTTCATACCCAATCCTCAGATAAGCTCTGTCAGTCTTATGTAAATGTGAAACAGCAGGAGGGAGAGAGTAAATTCCTTTGGGATGTCTTAAAGTACTGTGGGGTTAAGCAGTTCTTTTTGTAAGTGAAAGCCAAGAGCTGAATTGCTGTTTAAAAGAGAAATATTTGTTGTAAAGGTCACTGAGTTTTAAGAATCTGAATCTGAGCTTGAGAGTATTGAAGAATTCTCATGTGCTACAGTTCCCACAGCAGCAGTTCTCACTTCGGGCAGACATTTTTTTTCCTATCACCTGTCCATCATCTTCCATTGCCTGTCTTCCTTTTGAGGGGGTGTTAAAAATACTCTTCTCCTATGACACCACCATGCAGACTTATCCACCAAATATAATGAAAATAATTTCACCTGTTTACATATCCCATTCTCATTCTTGGAATGGGACAACTTGCTGCAGCCAATTTGCCATGGCCAACTCGCCAAGATCAACTCACCACTGCCAATTCTCCAGGGCCAATTCACCATGGCCAAATTGCAGCAGGACAACTCAACATGGCCAACTCGCCATGGGACACCTTGCTGCAGGACAATTCAACACTTCAATTTAATTATTTCAAATAATTAAATATTATTTTAATTTTTGTCATTCACATTTCGTTTTGTCCCTCCTTTGGCATCCTTTCTTTAATGATTCTATTCCACTATTTCTTTGCTATTAGTGTAACTCTTGTTCTGCAACAAGTTGGCTGTAGCCAGTTGGCCATGACAAGTTGACCGTGGCATGTTGTCGTAGGCCCTTCCACTCTTCCACACTGTTATTGGCATCAAAAGAGGATTAGAAATAAAGAATGTCTATTCCACTGAAAGAAACAACTAAGTAAATTTAATGATTTAATTAGTATTCTGTTACTCTGAAAAAAAAATGCTAGGAAATATTTAAAGGGCATGACAGTGAATTATTAGTACTTGTAAAAGTAACGTACATTATGCAGGCTTAATGACCACCATATTCTTGCGTAGTGGTGACCATTTCAGTGTCCTTTTCAGATAGAAAGTTTGTTAGGTCACCATTTAACTGCATATAAACATTTTAATGCATGTGTATCCCATAGTAACAACTTGGTTTGTGGTTACTTTTAAATGTTAATTTCTTGGGTTAAAATATGAAATATTAGTTATCTGAATTGCATTTCAAGTCTTCTAATGGGGCACTCATTGCTGCTGGAACTGAATCTATCCACCTTGCTGCTGGTCATCTTCTTTTCTTTCCTTCCACCTTTCCCAGGATTAGAGCCTTCTCCAGACAGCTGGGTCTTTGCATAATGTGACCAAAATAGAATAATTTCTGCCTCAAGTGAGAACTCCTAGACTCTTATGCACAAACTGGCCAACAAACTGGTTTGAACTGCAAATATAAACCTTTATGACAACAGAATAAATAAATTATGCATGTGTATATGTGTGTACACGTTAAGTAACACTGCTAACAGTTTATTATTTTCAAATTATGTGTGCAGGACTGGCAAATTTTAATACAGTTGATTAAAATGTTACATTCTTAAGCCAGTTTAATGGGAGATACAGTAAACAAATTAAAGTGTGCCACAGCTTTAGACACAAAGATAAATAGATTCACCTCAGGGCATTAAACTTGTTTTCTTTATTTTAGCTCAAGTTGTCGTGGGACAGTTTATCCATGTTTGATGTATATCTAAATACACTCAAAGGGCATGATGAGTCTGTTAATTTTGGGAAAAACAACTGTGGGAAAATATGCTGCTGCTTCATAAAAGACAGTGGAATTTGGGGAATGTTGATGATTAATAATTTGAAAAAGCATTTTTCTTAGATTTATAAAATGTTTTTGGTATTCACTTAAGGTTGACTCATTTTTTTAAAAGTAAAGAACAATCTTAGTATCTTACTTGCATACCCATGTTTTTTTCCATTGTCACCTTCTGGAATATTTTTCATGATTTATAACCCTACTAAGATGTGACTTTGTTACTGAGATTTGGGATCCTTGTCTGTACTGGAGCCTATTCAGTATATTGAATGTTGTGGAATGTTTCTGTAACTCAGAAGTTGATTATTTAATGGTTTTAATATTTTTTCATATCTTATATGCTTTTATGTGCTTTAGATTGCATTTGGTGTACTATTTTTGATTGTGTTTTAAGTGCTGATAGCCAGAGAGTCTCATGCTTGAGATTGGCAGCTTCAAGTTGAATGAATGAATGAATGAATGAATACATGCATGCATGCATGCATGCATGCATGCATAGATACATATATACATATATTCATACATACATGCACACATAGAATAAAATGAATAGAATTCTTTATTGGCCAAATGTGATTGGACACAAGGAGTTTGTCTTTGGTGCATATGCTCTCAGTGTACATAAAGAAAAAATAAAATATATTCATCAAGAATCATAAGATACAACACTTAGTGATAGTCATAGGATACTAATAAGCAATCAAATCATACTAGGAAACAATAAAAACAGTATAAGTTGTAAAGATAGAAGCAACATGGATATAGCCATAAGTGGGAAGAGGTAGGTACTAATAAGGATGAGATGAAGAATAGTAATACAGTCTTAGTAGTTAATTTGACAGTGTTGTGGGAATTAGTTGTTTAGCAGAGTGAGGGCATTCAGGAAAAAACTGTCCTTATGTCTTGTTGCTCTGATGTGCAGAGCCCTATAGTGTTGTTTTGAGAGTAGAAGTTGAAACAATTTATGTCCAGAATGTGAGGGGTCTGTAGATAATTTCACAGCCCTCTTTCTGACTTATGCAGGTCCTCAATGGAAGGCAGGTTGGTAGCAATTGTTTTTTCTAACTATCCGTTGAAGTCTGTGTCTGTCTTGTTGGGTTGCAGAACCAAACCAGACAATTATAGAGGTGCAGATGACAGACACATACATACATACATACATACATACATACATACATACATACTATTCCCATGTTTCTCCAAGTACTAAGCAGGAATGGCTGCTTATCTTTTGAGCTTGGATATGGTAGGCGGATGGTGCCATCTGTTGAGGCTGAAAAAATGCTTAATGGCTCTCAGGAGACAACTCTCACCTCTGTGGTTTGGCACAAACCCATGGAGTCATCAGGATTGGGTTTCTTGTAGACTTTGATGTCATTCTGGGCTTGTTCCACAGGCTTAAATAATTATTTTGCTGTGTTTGTTTTCTAGCCGGAGGTCTGGCCAATATACAATGAATCATGATAACTCTAAGAAGCCTTCAGGGAAGCTCCCTTGCGAGCATTCGGGATCCCAAGATTCACTTGATGAATTATCCATGGATGACTACTGGAAAGAACTTGAAAATATACATGAAACAAGAAGTGGTAATCATGAAGAACGTGACCTGGTTGTGGTGAAAGAACCTGATGGTAATCACAGTTAAACTCTATGAAACTATTCCATAGATTTTGAAGGTTTGGTTTTGCACTGTTTGATTTCTGCTTCTAGTCTAGGCATAGTACAGATTTAAGATTGATGGATGTTTCTAAATCTGCCACCTAGTAACAGTTCACTAGTAATAATGTGAAAAACATGAATGTGTTACTATAGATTACTAAGGATTGTAGGAAAAGATACTTCCTTAAATAACATAATTTATGTGAATTTATGGCGACAACATGTGCAGACGGATTTAAAGAAGGATTATGAACAGTTATTTATTAATTATGATACTGAAAACCAGAACAGACATTGGAGTGGGTTTTAATTCTGGGCATGTGGTTAGCCACTTCTGGAAGCAAGATGCTAGACATCATAAGATGCTTGACATCATAAAGCTTTAATTATACCCAATAGATTGGTTCCATATGTTTCCCATTGAAGTTGAAGGGAGTATGAGAGGTTCTGATTTTTGTGATGCTTGCTAGCTATGTAATCATCCCCAGTCAGAATGTGCACATTCATCATATAAAAAGTAATAGGACTGGAGAAGATAATGAAATAAAATACAAGTCATCTGTGCATATAGGTTACAAAGCCTACTTCAAACCAGGTTCATCTTTACTTTTGGCACTTAGTTTCTCATTAACTATTTTTCTGTCATCGTTGTTTCTGGTGAGAATAGAATTGTAGCAATTTGAAATGTGCTTTGGAACCAACCACAGCTAATTATTGGGTGTTTGCTCAACATTACCACAATATAGACTTCGTTGGGAGTAGCCATTGATGATCAAACATTGTTCAGCTTTAAAAATATTCCTTTAAAACAACACCAAACCAAAAATATCAACAGTGTCCTAGAAATTCAGGAATTTTGTACTGTATTTTAAAAATCAGTACTATCTGTACACCTGGTTTCTTCATTTATGAAATTGAAATTAATTGAAACCTAAACTGCCTGGAATGTAGTATAAAAGTTTTCACCCTTCCATTGGCTGATTCACAGTAATGTGATATAGATCATTCATGATGTGATACTGCTGGCTTTGCTTCCAGATAATATGCGCAACATTTATTGCCCATTGGTTTATAGTTCAGGAGTAAGGAATTTCAGCCATTATTGATACTGGATTAGGGCCAAACCATAGTTGAAGTAGCAGGAAGTTGTTGTTCCTTTTTTATATAGGCTGATTGTCTTGTAAAGGTAGAACCTGCAGTACAACATCCACTTGTCATGCTTGAGGAATTTTGCTTTTAGAAATGATCTAGTATTTATATTTCAACTATCCCTACTGTCTAAAAAAATTCTCACTTTTAGATAACACCATTTAAAATGTAATAGTGTCACATATTCATATATTAAACGTACGAGGTTCAGTATTGGTTTAGTGATCATATAACTATTCTTAGAAGCATGTCAGTCAATCATGTATTTTATTATTAGGAATATTTAATTTTTAGGGTTTTTCACATTACCAAAAGGTATAACAATTGTAACCTTGCAGTAAAATATTGTACAAATATTAAAATTTTAAATTTGGAAAGATGGGAATTACTAAAAGAGCAATAGTAGTAAAATATTTTGTGGTGAAGATAGCAAAATAAAAGCACAAACTGCATTACAAACACTTATTATTTAGTACTTGTTAAAGAATTACATCTAATTAAAATTAATATTTTATTGGATTTTTCCCCCAATAAAATATTGTGTTATTTCTGCTATGGAGGTCTATCCAAACACTATTTAAAAATAACAGAGAAAACTTTTATTGAATGATATCTGACAAACAACACTGTTTATCAGAATGTGTTAGAACAAAACTGAGTGCTGTTTTAGATTTGGAGGTGGAGAATAAAATTGAGTTAATTAAAAAAAACCATTTAATTTCTTTCATTTTATCTATAAGGAAAGCTGATATGAATAAATTTGTGAAGGTAGCAGAAACATTATTGAGTAGCCCTATAGTAGTTGTCTAGCAGATGAATGATTTATAGTTTTTCTCTGCAGGACTCCTTCTGTATTCAGGAAAGTATTAAAGTGTTGCCAGCTAGAAACAATAAGGAAATTATGCCCTTACTTAGAAATCACTAAGGAGCAAGGAGAGCATCAACAAAGACAATTGAATGTTGCAGTGCAATAGCCCATTTGCAGTAACAGCACTCATTAGCTTGATAACCTCTGATTAAATTGAGTTAACGAAGAGTTCCCTTAGAAAAACAAGTTGCTTAGAAAGGTAAAAAGTACAGATGAAAAATTCTGATGCAACAGATTCATGTTTTTTGAAGGAAATCCATGCAACAAAAACTACAAATTTACAAGGAATCAACAGAAAAGAGAAGTGATGGTTTCGGTACAGATATTATAGTAGTTTCATTATATACATCTACCTTGTCCTTTCTCATGGAACTTAATAGCCATATTCATATGTAATAGCAAACCATGTCTTGCTACATGTAATGTCCCAGGTTTGCAAGCGTTTATTTCCTTTTTAATGGTTTTATGGTTTGGGAGAAAACCAGTTTTCTGTATCCAGCTGTAATAACAAACTGTAAGACTTTGCAAAGCAGTAACATCTAATCTGACCCCATAGTTATGCAACAAAAGGGAAAAACAAAGCATGCAAATAACCTTGAGATTCAGGACTTCTCAATCATGTAACTTCCATCTAAACTTGACATGATTATTGTGGGGAAAAGAAAATATCTGGGATAGCAATAAAGAATAATACAAAACAGAAACCAAATGTCTTGATATTTGAATGATCTTTTTTTACAGCTTCATCGCAATCCCCAGGAATACTTTTTTAAAAAACAAACCTTTCCCATGTAAGCCAGTAGGTTTCATCTAATGTTTGTGCAGAAGTAATAGCAATAGCATTTAAACTTATATACCACTTCATAGTGCTTTACCACCCTAAGCTGTTTACATATTGCCACCAACAATCTGGGTTCTCATGAAACATGAGTTCAGGTTAGGTCAAGTGTTTTAGCCTCAATATGATAGGCTTGAAATTTTTTAACCATGTTTGAGTTGAATCACCAGTTGTGGCCTCTTTTCATTTTTAGTACATGAAAAAGTTTCTGCTGTACCATAGAGACTATTTTCATTTTTCTGTTAAAAGAAGATTTTCTGTTAAAAAATATGGGGTTGAATGTAATACAAACTGCATCATAAATTTATGTCCTTCTTCCTTTATTTGAATAGAGGGTGAATTGGAAGAAGAGTGGTTAAAAGAAGCAGGTCTGTCAACCCTCTTTGGTGAAGCTGCTGGAGACTCCCATGAAAGCATGGTGGTTTTGGCTACCTTGACAAGAACTCAGGCTATAGCAGTGCAGAAGCGAGTTGATACTGTCACCCAGACAATGAGGAAGAAAAACAAACAGTACCAAGTTCCTGATGTGAGAGAGATCTTCAAGCAACAAAATGAATCAATGGAAAAAGTAAGTTCCTGGTTTTGGGCTTTAGTTTGGTATTTCTGAAAAAGCTTTTTAACAGGATAAATGGGAAGTGAAATGCACTCCCCCCCCCCATTTTAGCAAAACCCACAGGACATTTCAGAAGAGCTGAAAACAAAGTCTGGATTTGCCAAAAAAATTTTTTTAAAGGGTAGATTGCCTATGTAAAGGTCATGTATACTTTCTAAAAGTTTGCCTTTTTTCCTTTTGTGAGGACTCTATACTTTGAAGTGAAATTAAGAAACTTTTCAAGGGAGCATATTTTAACGTAGGTTAGAGGACCTGAATTTTATTTTGTCTTTCATTTAAAAATGAATGAGAAAGGATGTAACTTTTGTTTATGAATAGGCAGTTGCATTGAAATCAATTTGCACGACTCCTCCAAATTGATTTTTCTGAATTCAGAATTCCTCAACAGTTCTAAAAATTGAGAAATGTTTTAAATGAATTGCTCATATATTTTACAAATAGAGAAAAATATTTTCTGTATAGAATATTTAGAATGAAAGAAAATATGTATTGTACTTCCCTGGTTGGTAATGTCATTCAATTAGTTCACATTTAGGAGAGACCAATACAGTGTTCAATATTTTATTGAATTGTATACAGCTATGATATTCTGTTAATTATTGAGAGCAGTATGATGTATTGTTGGACTATGACCAAGCAGACCTATTGTGCATTCAAATCTACCCTTAGCCTTATCTCTAGAGCAAGGGTGTCAAACTCAAGCCCTGGGGTCTGGATCTGGCCCATGGGGTACTTAGATTTGGCCCATGGGGTCACCCTGGAAACAGCAAAGGACTGGCCCAAGGTACCTCTGCCAGCCAAAACGGAGCTGAGGAGGGCCACACGCGGGTCCCCCCAAGCTCTGTTTTCGCTGGCAGAGGATTGCGGGAAGCTGTCGCAGCCAAAAACGAAGCTCGGGAGCCCTTTTTCTCTGGCAGAGTACTTGGGCCACCACAGATTCCCCCAATCCAAGTGATGTCGAGCTGGCCATGCCCACCCTGGCCATGCCTACTCTGGCCCCCCGAGGTCAAGCACAACCCTGATGCGGCCCTCAATGAAATTGAATTTGACACCCCTGGTCTAGAGGAAAGGCAACATATAAATGTAATACATAAATAACAAATATTGAAGAATGGCTGATAAAATGGCTACGAGGCATATCTATAAAAGTATTAGAAGTCTACTTCAGTGCAAAGGAGGCATTACTTTTCAAATGCCCCATGAAACCTGATGCACCCTGCATTTCTATTACATATGAATATATTGTAGACGCTTGAGATTTCAGTGGCTTAGAATAAAAATATGAAAAAGTATTTATTTCTGTTAGGAACAACAACAAAAAAGGAAGTGGTAAATAATCTTAAAATGTAACTCCTAAAACTTGCAGACTGTTATGCAGCACATTCTCCATTTGTTTTAAGACATATAATTGAGATCATATACAGTAATTCAGCAGAATGTATTGGGCATTTACATGGCCATTCTTCTTCTTCTTCTGTGGTATTCCTATAGTTCCTTCCAGTCAGAGTTTATGGATGGTTCATGATACTGATTCAGCCCATTTTGCTACAGTTTATTCCATCAATTTAGCTTTCCTTCTTGAAAATAGAGAAGCCAGGAGGAGAACAAATAATTAGTTTCTGCATGTATTAACTGTGTGTGTACTGATTTAGTGAAACAATGAAGGAGTCTATTTTTAGAGTAATAAATTGCATTTTCATTCTCTGATACCATCAACAATGCTACTTTTTATTATGAAGTATAACTCTGTGCTTATTTTATATTTATAAATAGGAAAACAGTTTTGGTTTTTTTCTTTTTAAACCAATAAGAAATAAGACAACAAATGTATTATTGTGAAAATATTGCGCCTAGTTAAGAGATGGATTTTTCTCTGGAGCAACAAGATCTTTTATATAAGACAAGATTAGTAATGATAAGCTCTGAAGGAATTTTGATATCCTATTGGAAATCCAATATAGATAAGATCTGGATAAAAATATGTGCCACCATTATATTAAACAGTTTTAACTCACATGGATTCTTTCTTTTAACAAAGAAAGCAATATTTCATTAACTCTCTTTCCCATTTAAAATCTGTCAACAGGGAAGAACTGAAAATACGTTGAAAATAAAATTAATACCACTGTTAACATTCATATCTAGAGCGCAATTTGCTATTACACGGTTTAGCGTGTGAGTACAGTGTAAAATAAAAATCTAAAAAAAAGCTAAGCTCTCCTCATTTTTCACTTCAAAATCAGTATTCTGTAATGTGGATCATAATATCAGAGAAGAAAAAGTCTGGAAGATCAGTGGATAAGCAGGGGAGGCAAAAATAACATTTTACTGCTAAGCCACCCAGAGTTGGCACTCCGATGGCAAATAAATAAATCTCACCCCCCCCAATTTGCTTATTAACTGAAGGCTTTCAAGAAGCAACTTGCCTAAATTGGCCAACTATCAGCATTCTTTTCATTGAATGCAGGTTTTTGCACACAACCTTGGTTTTCCTTGGAAATTCTTAAAAAGAGGTATAAATTTAGAAATGTGGTTTCACCAGATTTTAATTCCAGTAAAAGAATTGTAAAGTGACATTTCTCTGTTTTGAGTCACTTATTATCATTTTTGCAAGCAATGCAAAAGAAATACAAGTAAAGTTAAAAGAGTAATCCATTATATCTGTATGGAAATTATATTAAGAGTCTCTGAACCTTCTAAAATTCCAAGTATTAAGGTATTAACTGTATTCCTTTTCCGTGAAAGTCTTATTTTTTATATCTAATCTGTAGTTTTGTAGGTATTGAAATTGTTATGTATGTAAGTTTGAATGTTATTGGTTTATTTGAACTGTTCTTGTAAAATGTTGAATGGTATTGGTTTAAATAGTGCGGGAAGAAACCCTGCACTCCCATTGGCTGGCAGCTACGGCTGCAGGCTATAAGAGGCAGCCGTAGCCAAGCCAGGACGGGTCTATTCGAGCTGTAGTCACTAAATAAACTCTTTGCTGGAACTCCTGCGCCTGACTCTTCATGCAAACTTAACACTGGCGCGAGGATGGGATTTCCCTGAAGAGAAGACGACGCGCGAACAAGCAACTGAGCGAGATGGCTGCGCTGAACACCCCCAGCACCGCTCGATCCGGCGGCGGAAGACTGGGAATCGATCGCGGATCGTTCCACATGTACCTGGAAGGGAACGATCTCGCCGCATCCCCGAGAGACGGAAGAGGGCGGTCTTTCTCATGCACTGCGTCCGCAGTCTTCAAAATGAAGGCGTTGGCGGGAGCAGCAGAGCTGAAGGTAATGGAATGGCCCGATTTAGAAAAACTTTTGAGAGCCCATTACGCCACAAGTATCGTGCCTCATTAAGAGACACGAATTTTACCATCGGGATCAAGGGATAGCGAGAATGTTAATGACTTCGTGGCAAGTTTAAGGACATTGGGGTGCTTGTGACTTTACCAACTTAGAAGAGGCCATGCGTGATCGGTTTGTTTTAGGCCTTAAAGATAAGGTCTTACAAAGCAAACTATTAATGAAACCTAAGATCACGTTTAAAGAGGCCATTGAAGAAGCTGTTTCAGCGAAGCCACCAAGTCCTCAGCAGCGCCATGAAAAGATTAACAAGGCCTCAAGCCAGGCCTCAAGCCATTCTGATGGGGAAAAATCCACAACAGCCCATTGCGAACAAATAGACTCTGATTCAGATAGCAGTGAGGCAGAGGAGGGATTTTTAGACTCAGAATGGAGAAGAAAAAAAGACTCTGGAAAAACAGGCAAGGATTCTATTGCAGAGGCTGTGGGGGCCCCCCACTGAATGCAAACTGAATGCAAGTTCTTTGACTCCATTTGCCTACGTTGTGAAAACGGGTCACATAGCCAGAGTCTGCAAATCACCAGAACTCCACCTAGTAGGAAAAATTTCCTGATAAAGACTTTAAGCCCAACAAATTCCTTGAAAAGATGGGGCGAAATTTAGAAGCAAATGGCAAGAATGAAACTCACCAAACAATCACTATTGGCCATTCTTCACCCTTAAAAAGCAGAAAAGTACACGTGAAGGTGTTTATTGAAAGAAGGCCTTGCCAAATGGAAGTGGACTCAGGCTCTTATTTATCTATGGTGTCATGGGACACTATCCACAGACTCTTTCCCAAAATTCAGAAGAAGCATTTCCAGAAGCAAGCACTGACTCTCAAAGACTACCAAGGAAACAAGATTCCAGTAGTTGGAGCAAGAGATTTCAACGTGCAGTTTAAAGGCCACACCAAACGCTTGCCACTGACCATCGTGGACAAGGATCGCCCAAGTTTGCTGGGACTTGAGTGGTTCAAGCCACTAGGCATCGAGGTGACTGGCATCAATCACGTGAGCAGCTCTGAATGGGAGGAGTCCTTGAAGTCTGAGTTTCCAGAGGTCTTCAGCGAAGGACTGGGCAAGTATATGGGGACCCCTATTGCTTTCAGCCTAGACCCCAAGGTGCCCCCAATTCGTTTAAAGCCCAGGAGGGTTCCATTTGCTTTAAAGGAAAAATTGATGCACAATTAGATAAGCTCATTGCTCAAGGGGTTTTAGAGCCTACTGACCACTCCAGATGGGAAACACCCATAGTTCACACCAGTCAAGGCTGATGGGTCAGTGAGAATCTGTGGTGACTATAAGGGGACACTTAACCATGCGCTGCAGCAGAGCGATACCCAGTACCAGTTGTGCATCATCTACTCCATTCCCTTGGCAGGGGTACAGTATTTGCCAAACTGGACTTGGCTCAGGCATATCAACAATTAACAGTTGATGATGCCACTGCAGAGGCACAAACAATTGTGACTCATAGAGGTGCCTTCAAATGTAAAAGATTACAATTTGGAGTAAGCGTGGCACCTGGCATTTTTCAAAGCCTTATGGAAGAGAATGTTGCAAGGACTGCCAGGAGTAGTGCCTTATTTTGATGATGTGTTAATCTCTGCTGAAAATGACACTCAGCTTCAAGAGAGACTCAGAGAAGTCCTTACCAGATTCAGAAAAGCGGGTTTAAAAGTCAAGGAAGACAAATGTACACTCAAAACAGACAGAGTTGAGTTCCTGGGGTACATGATTGACAAGCATGGCATCCACCCTACTGATGCCAAGGTTAAAGCAATCAAGGAAGCCCTAAACCTAGATGCAAGTCAGATTTGCAAGCCTTCCTTGGACTTATTAACTTTTACCACATGTTTCTACCTCACAAAGCATCTATTGCTGAGCCTTTACATCGCCTGCTTGATAAGAAAGCTGTTTGGATCTGGGGAGGAAGGAACAGTCAGCATTTAACAGTATTAAGAGACTAATCACGTCTGATGCTGTGTTGATACAGTTCTCTGAGAATTTGCCTGTTATTCTGACTTGTGATGCATCCCCTTTTGGAGTGGGGGGGGTTTGAGTCACAGGCTTCCCAGTGGAAGGGAAGCCCCAATTGAATTTTACTCTCGCACTTTGTCCAAAGCAGAGAGGAATTATAGCCAATTGGACAAGGAGGCTTTAGCAGTTGTTGCAGCTGTTAAGAAATTTCATGAATATCTGTATGGCAGGTCATTCACCATTGTTACAGATCACAAACCTTTATTAGGCATTGTGGCAGGAGACAAACCTACACCTAATATCCTGTCACCAAGAATGCTGAGGTGGACTGAATTTCTTGCAGCCTATTCATACAAACTGATTCACAGACCTGGCAAGGACATTGGACATGCTGATGCACTGAGTCGTTGCCCACTACCTTGCCACAAGGAGGACTTTGAACTTGAAACTCACACCTTTTCCTGGAGACCGTTGCTAAGCTTCCAGTCCATGCTGCTGAGATTGCCAGAGAGACTGCCAAAGATGCTGTGTTGGCACCTGTTATGGGCTGGATTAAGAAAGGTTGGCCTCTTCAAGATCTACCTCACCTTGCCCAACCTTTTAAGTCCAGGCAAACTGAATTATCTGTATTAAGAGGATGTATTTTGTGGGGTAACAGGGTGGTTATTCCTGCAAAACTGCAAAGGGAGGTTTTGGAAATGTTACATGAGGTCATCCTGGGATTGTAAGGATGAAAGGTTTGGCCAGGAGTTATGTATGGTGGCCAGGTATTGACAAAATGGTTGAAAACTGGGTAGCCTCTTGTCCCAATTGCCAGGTAGTCAGACCTGCTCCACCTCACGCCCCCACACAGGAATGGGAATGTCCTAGGGGCCCATGGTCTAGAATCCACATTGATTTTGCAGGCCCTACAAGAGGGCACACTTTTCTAGTTATAGTAGATGCATATTCCAAATGGCTAGAGGTAATTCCCATGACATCCACTACAACTGAGGCTGTCATCAAGCAGCTCAGAAAATTGTTTGTAACCCATGGGTTACCAGATGTCCTTGTTTCTGACAATGGCCCTCAATTCACATCTAACATTTTTGAATCCTTTCTAGCTCAACAGGGTATCAGACATGCCCTCACTGCCCCTGGGCACCCTTCGCCAATGGCCGGGCTGAACGCATGGTACGCTTTACCAAAGAGAAGCTTCAGCAGCTGGGTCCTGGGGATATCACTGAGAAGCTTGAAAACTTCTTAGTGTTCAACACATCACTCCTAGCCCATCAAATAACTTGTCCCCAGCAGAGTTGTTGATGGGTAGGAAACTTAGGTCTTCCTTGACCGCCTTCATCCCACTTACGCACCCAACGCACCACTGGATTCCACTTCCAAAGTTCGTTCTTTTAGTGTGGGAGATTCTGTATATGCTAGGAACCTTATAGGTGAACCTTTGTGGATTCCTGCTGAAATAACTCACATCACTGGCCCTCGTTCTTACAGGGTACAAACAGAGGATGGCCTCCTTGGAGCAGGCACATTGACCAACTTAGATCCAGGTTCCCTCAGGAACATCCCCTGTCTCTCTCTGGGTCCCTCACCTAATGTCTCTTCTAGGAGGGAAGGGGGGGAACAGGAGGAAAATCAGCAAGCAGGAATCAACCCCATGTGTACGAGCCATTGCGACAGGAACCATCCAACCCTGTCACAATGCCAAGACCCATCCTTAGAAGTGGAGCCATTGCGACAGGAACCATCCCGAACCCTGTCACAATGCCAAGATTCATCCTTAGAAGTGGAAGATTGCACACCACACCTGACTTGGGTGCTGACATTGGAATGGAGATGGGTTGGGAGGAGAGACCAGATTCTAACAGTCTAACAGGGTCTCCTTTCACAGGAAGTCCCAACAGGAAATGTCAGCAGACACATTTCCCTCTCACTGGGTGAGAACGTTAAAACTTCTGAACCACGAAGGTCTCAAGCATTACGCGTAAGAGCCCCACCTATTTAAGGGAATACATTAGATAGGTTGGGGTTTGGTATGGACTGAACCTAGTGGGAGGGGTGTTATGTATGTAGGTTTGAATGTTATTGGTTTATTTGAACTGTTCTTGTAAAATGTTGAATGGTATTGGTTTAAATAGTGCGGGAAGAAACCCTGCACTCCCATTGGCTGGCAGCTACGGCTGCAGGCTATAAGAGGCAGCCGTAGCCAAGCCAGGACGGGTCTATTCGAGCTGTAGTCACTAAATAAACTCTTTACTGGAACTCCTCGCGTCTGACTCTTCATGCAAACTTAACAGAAATGTTTTAATAAAAATTCAAAATCCATGTTAAGAGCAAAGTTGTTTATTAATAAAGAAAATTGCTAAACTCTTTATATAATACATCATTTTAATACTGATTAAAAGTTTAATGATGCTGGTCTCTGGTTCTGTTTTCATTAGCTTTTTATCATTTAGAGTTTTAACTGAAGCGTTGCAGGCACATTTCATATTTGTTATAGATAGATAGACAGACAGACAGACAGACAGATATCAAACTTCTTAACCATTTTCCTCATAGAGGGGCTCTTCTCATATAATAATAGATGTGCTTGTATTTGTGGTTCTTATGCTATTTTTCTATGGGTTCTTCAGTTATTTTTTAATAGTTAAGTAGGATCCTTACCTACTAATTTCTGAACTGATTCCCTATTGCTGTCTCCTCTGAATGTACAATCTAATGAGACTTCAGTTACAGGAATTACAAATCCCATTTGAATTGTTGATTCAACTTTCAGAAAATCAAATTGATTTGAATCACAATGATGCAATGTATTCAACTAGAATACATTTACAAACTAGAATACATTTGCTTTGGTTTAATATGGTTCAGAAAGCTGGTTTGGTCCATAGATCTGAGAGATTAATTCTACCTTTGGTAAAATATAGAGAGAGCTATGCATTGGTATGAAGAGCTTATTAATTGTACTATATTAATCACCCCATGTATTGCAATGCCTACATCTGATTTCTTTCAAATAAACGATGCTGTTCTTCAATGGTTAGGTGGCCTGTTAAATATAGATCTTTTTAACATTAATATTCTACTGTGCTTTTAATTTATGTGAAATGTTAATATGCATTGTATATCCATGTGCTAAATAAATACATCTTTAGCTTCTCTTAGAAGTTGTTTTTGTTCTCCCAAATAGTAATTAATTCTAATTAATGCTATTTATTAAGACAGATAACTTATCATTGATATTTAGTTTTCAGTCCTGTGTATCTAATTATTAGTTTACTTATTTCATATATTGTAGGAATCCAGCATTGATCACCAGCCTGTAAGAGCAGAAGGGAAAAGAAAGTTCACAAAAAGACGCCAAAGAAGGTAAATTTTTGTGTAATTAGGCCACTCTACTAACAGCTGGTGAGCAACATGACTAGTTCTCTTAAGAAATCCTGTTTATATAGCATAATAAGGCAAAGGTATTGTTAGTAAAATAACAAACCATGGTTTTTACAAGTCTGCTGACTAAAAAGAAGCTCTGGTTTACCTTATCACATTAGGTCAAAAGCAAATATTGCTATATGACTTAGTAGGTTTGTGGACACAGTAATAGATTAAATATTTTACAGATACATTAATAAATTCATAATCATATGGCCAGGGTCAGAGATTATGAAATTCTGGTTTAAATATATGAAAAGGCCAGGTCATCTCTCCCTTGTTCTACTCAGAGTTGTAATGCTTTCAAGATGTGACTTGGCAACCTTGTTGTGTGTGTTTTGAAGCAGAAAGTAAGCCATACATGCTCCATATGTTCAGTGCAAATCAGAATTAGGACTATTAAAATGGATTAAGGAACCATAAGAAGAAATACAATTAAGACAGAGATGGATATACCATAACCATAATTGCCAACCTATACTTGAGGGAAGAAAAGCAACAAAAGAAAATAATAATGTGTCTGAATTCTAAGAAATTGTGTTAATTTGTGAACAGGCATAGTGACAAAGCCATGGAGTCTTTATGTAGAAAATCAACCCATGTAGTACCATTAACAGACATACTACAAAATTCCAAGTTCAAGTACTAAACAGCGTGTACTCCTAAGAACATTAGTGAAATCTTTCTCCCCTCACTTAAGCCATCAGGCAGCCATTTGCTGCTAAGAACAGTTTCTAGGATGGGAAAGTTGCCAAACTGCTGGGTCAGCATAAGGCTGAGAGGGGAAGATTGAAAAACATCAGTCTTCTGCCAATTAACCAGACTGTGGAATCTTAGCTTGGAAAACGACCATGCATTTATTTAAGAATTTTGTAACATCTGGTTCTTTTTTTTCCCAATGCCTCTTCATGACTGCTTTAGAAATGGGAAGTTGTAAAAAACTATTTTCATGTGCTCCATGCTCTGCAGCCCTGCATGCAAATGGCCATTTAATATGGCATTTGGCAACTTTACTGCCTAATGGAGCTCTGCTTCCAAGTTGCGACAGGATGAAAATCTGTTCTGTCTGCTGATTTATCCAGGCTTATCTTGGAACAAACTCTGGTCTACATTAGGTATTCTTCAAATAGTTATCAGTTCTGTTTTTCACAAAGAATTATTTGGGCATGGCATGTAATGGGATTGTATTTGGAATTACCTCATATATGAAAGGCAGCAAATATCTTGATGTGCCCCGACTCTAATTCTTTTCCAGAAGGTGCTGAAGACCTGGTTCTGCCAGTGGGCCTGGAGAACCCAGAGCAGGATGGAGGCCATTAAATGGTTCATGTGATCTGCTGTCGCTGGGGTGGGAGATGGGGGGTGATTTTATTATATTAACTTATTTGATTCTTCTTACTAGTTTTACTGTTTTAAATGTGGTTTTATACCTTGTAAGCCGCCTTGAGTCACCATGGGCGAATAGACGGCAATATAAATCCAATAAATAAATAAATATCAACCTATGGTATCATCATCATCATCAACAACATCTTGCTGAAAAGATTTAAAGTAATAATTAAACAACAGTTAATCTAATGTACCGTACTATACCCTTTTGTACCCATTCTTTCCAGGAAAGTTTTGCTACTGATTTGTAGAGTTACGCCAGAAAGTTAAAATTCCATATCAGAATTAGAGCTATCACCTTCTTTGGAATAAGCATAAATATTGATTATAAAACATATACAAGCCAAGAAGTTATATTAATTTTAATTTTACCCTGCCGAATCAAAGATACCTTATACCATCTATCAAAATCTAATATAATTTGTTCCAGCACAATACACATATTAACTTGGGCACATTTTGAAATATCTAGTAATATAATAAAATAGTAATAATAAAATCAATAGAGATCACAAATCCCATCTGTGAATACCATTCCAATGAGACATGTGACCCTAATGAAGGTAAATTAGATTTAGCTCTAAACATTTATGGAGATACTTGTCAAAGTTATAACATTTGACATCAAACCATGCAACCCCCACTTTTTCTCCCAGTAGTTTGCAAATTCACTTTATATGTTTTAAGGGGGAATGTAAGAGTAGCATAAAGTAACAGGCGCTTGTATGTGCTTTGGATGTAGATAGGTAAGAGAAAATATTTTTTTTCCTGTTCATTTGTAACCCCCTGCATTAGATCCACTGCTGTTCTTTTGAAGTTTGCAAGTTTGTTAGAAAGTCACCTTCAGCTGTGTGCTATTTTCAGAACAATTGCACACAGAAAACAGAAAGCTTTTTAAAAAGAAATCCTCAATATATAAATGTAGCTCTTGTATATCTTCCACTTCTTAACACCGTTAATCTGAAACTTCTTATAACTAAACTCCCCACAAAACTGCTTGTGAATTTCATCCAGGTTCCCAAATACTTTAAAAAAATGTTTCCAAGCTCAACATTTAAAGGCACTTGGAACAAAACCAGTATATCTGTAGGCCAGGGGTGTCAAACTCAAGGCCCACAGGCTGGATCCAGCCTGGGGGTGCTTAATTCTGGCCCACATGCATCCCCCCGTGCTCCACTTTGACTAGTAAAGTGCTGCAGGAGGCTTCCATCCCATCTCCTCTCCCCCAGCGGAGAACTACAATGCTGGTCTGGCCCTCGAAGAAATCCAGTTTGACACTCCTGCTGTAGGCCAACAGATAGTAGGCCACATCCCTTCATTGGTTTAGAGAATGCCAAATAAAATAAAAATTGTACCTGCTGATTTCTGGTGATAATCAAATAAGAAATGTGGAGATTTGGGCTCCGCACTAAATCAGTAGGTCTCCCAACTGATCTATAGGTAATCCTCAACTTACAATCATTTGTTTAGTGGCCAAAGTTATAACAGGGCTGAAGAAAGTGGCTTATGGCTGGTCTTCAAATTTATGGCAACTGCAACATCCCAATGGTTATGGGATCAAAATTGTCAATCAGCATGTATTCACAATAGTTCCAGTGTCTCAAAATCATGTGATTGCCATTTGCAACTTTCCCAGCAGGCTTCTGGCCCATAAAGTCAAAGAGAGAAACCAGATTTGCTACTGACAGCATGATTCATTTAACAATAGCAGCGATTCACTTAAGAACGGTGGCAAACAAAAGATAGCATTGGCCACAACTCACTTAACAACTGCCTTGCTTAGGTCCCAATTGTGGTTGTAAGTCAAGGGCTGCCTGTATTTTGAACTGCTGGATTTCATCCAGATGACATGATTAGGGTATACCTCCAGGAGAGAGAGAGAGAGAAAGCCTGGCTTGGGTTTTGGTTCTTCTCTTCTCCTTATGGGCCGTGATGCCTTTTTTGTTTTGTTTTGTTTTAAAGGAACAGCTGTTTTTGACAGTCACCCCCAGGTTCATAGTAAAGAATTATACATATTACTGGAATAGCATTTGAAGTGTGTCATTGTTTTGCTCATTAAATATGATACTACCTTTGTTAGTCTAGGGAGGACATAGTAGTGCTAACCATCAGTGATTTATACTCCGTTTTTTTATCTGGCAAATATTCAAGATATCTAACAAAATTTTGAAAATAAGAACAATATACTTTATAAACAATTTCAAAGGCACTGGCTGGGTGACTTTGTGGAATAGCATGGAAAGAAACTATGTGATAGCAGAGTAGCCAGGGTGTCAGACGGTAGTTCTGCAACCCCATTTTCTACCTGTGGCCTGACAGGAAGGACTGGAGCCACAATGAACCAATGCCTGTTAGATTCAGTCCTGCTAGATGGTCCAGAAGAATACACCAAAAAGATCTAGAAGAATCTTTCCCATTTCTCCAATTCAGTCTTGAGGGTAGGACATCATCCTAGACAACCAAAGCAATTTCAGCACTATATTTTGGCAAAAGCCCAGTTGAAACGTGTCCAGATAATTAGTATCATTCAAGGGCATGTAGAGCTGCAAGATCAAACCTTCTGAATCATGTTTTCCAGAGACTTTAATTGTACAGCTCTCCCAAGTGAAGACTGGAGCCCAGAAGGCTGATGCAATCTTGTGCAGACAGCCTCTGCTGAGAGTGCACACTCAAAGTCTGTTCATGCATGAAAGCTTGTTTTCCACAGGTAGCAAGCAGATAAGCAAGCAGCCAAGGACATCTTCTCTTTGTCTTACCATTCTAACTAGGTCATCCAGACAGAAAGCTGGGTGTTAATAGGCCAGTTTAAAAGAGAAAATAGGGTATTTTTTGTCTGTTTATTTGTTTGAATGGCAAAAAGAACCACAGTGACAAAAAATCCCCCACAATGTTCTCTAAAATATGTATATCCTTTGATAGTGAATTAGTTCTCTGGGGAAGAAATTTACTGAGAACAATGTCAATGACTGAATGGTACATTCTTGGATATAGGAGGGCTACAATTCGTTAAAAACTTGTATATTTTATGCTTATGTGGGTATGTGGCTCATTCAAGCAGAATTGTGTGAATATGATTGGTTGTGTTTTTTAAATATAAATATACTTATTTCAAAACTTACAAAAATTAATCAGAGCATAGGTGAACGATAGCACTTTCGATTTGATACACTTCTCTATTTAAAACTAAATACTAAGTTAGAAAAGCACAGTGAAATTTCAAGCACAGGTTACAACTTATATTGCTAGTTTTTCATAGAATGGAGCATTCTATGAAAAATTTGGGGGCTGAGGGAAAGCCAGGCATTATGATGAATAGCATAACGTAACATAACATTTTCTCTAAAACAACATGAAAGTTAGGCTTGAAACATGGGAAGTTATGTTATATGATTGTCCTGTCTAAACCTGTAATAGGTTGACTCATTATTATTTGGTTGACTGACGATTAAATCCAGTGCATCTTTTTGCTTCACTGAAAGGAGTGTGATAACTCAAAAAAAGGTAGAGTGCAGGGAAGCAAATTCTGCTAATTTTCCTCTTCTGTACAATTTCCAATGTCACTTGCTTATTTGAATCTTCTCCTTTCATGAGATGGAATTTTCTATAATGTAGACAATAATTCAATATCACTCCATTTAATCCATTATTTAATCAGCTAAACAATACATTTCTTACCTCCATTGGATTAATATTGATAAATTCATTATCTTCATGTATTTAACAAAATAATCCTGTATATAAAATTTCTCCTCTCCTGTCCTCCCCTCCCCTCCCTTCCCTTCCCCTCTCCTCTACCCTCTCTTCCATATGTAGCATATGGTCAACATATTGATACTTGTCCAAGAGAAGATTTGCAACCGGCTGAAACAGACATTAATTTGGAAATATCATTTTCTGAACAAGCAGTTAATCTCAAAAATAACTCTGAAAGTGACGTGTTAAAAGACAAAGAAGATGACATTCTGCTTCCTGTAAGGTTTATATGTGTATATATATATATATTTAGCTTAATGTCCTTCATTTTGTAATTTTTCACCCATTTTTATCTATGCCCCCCAAATAATACATTGGACAACTTGGATTTAAAAGACGTGAATGCTGTACCTTTCCTGTAGCCCAGCAGCCTACCCACCCAAGAACTGGTTCTATGGAGAGAGGTTTTCTGCGGACTGGAGGGGGCAGGGTTTTCGCGTGCTGCCTGCATTCCACAGATGGGACTTCGCTTGTTTGCATGGCCTGGTTTCTGGCATGCTGCGACCCAGTGCTGGTCCAATGACCAGAAGTTGGGGAACCCTGCTGTAGCCCATTCATACATTATTCATGGCATGAGGCATTTTGTGAATAAATTAACATCAGATCCACCCATTACTTGTTAGTACAAACCTTTGAATGAGGAAAGACAACATGAACAAGATTCATGGGATTATATCTGGGATTTTTTGTTGTCATTTGGACACTAATGGTAGAAATGTAGCTTGAACTATATATCATCAGTGATGGGACCCACAATTAACTTATTTGATGAGGGACAAAGAGCCATATGCAACAAGTGGGGTGGTAAAATATTACAGCAGAGGTTCTACTCGTATTGCTGGTAGTGGGCCATTATTTTTTTTTAAAATTACATTTATATGCCACCCTTCTCCGAAGACTCAGGGCAGCTTACAATTTTTGGGATACAACCCAATGCGCTCAGCAATAGCGCATAATAGTTGAAAACCAGTTGTCATGCTAAAGAATTTTTAATTTGTTTTCCTTTATAAAGTCATTTGGATAGATATGATGGAACTGTATTCTTCATTATTGTCATTGGTCATTTGAAGTTAAGGAACAGTTTCAGAATCATAAGCGTTGTTTAAAATCAGCCCTTAAATCAAAAATAAATGTTTTTCTTTTTTGGGTGTCTTCTATGTGGAGATGTTTATTTGGAATGTGGATGGGTCAGACCAGGAGATTCCCCTTCCTTTTAAAGAATGGCTCCACTTTCCTCTTTTAACCAGTTATTAGGCCCAAATATTTTTGAGTGCATAGGCTAACAATGAATTAAAGATTTTTATTTTAATAAATGCAGAAAAGTGAATACTTGGGAAAGAAGGTAACCAAATTGAGAAAAGGAAACTTAGATCTATATTCAAGAGATAGCAGTTTTTTTTATCAGCAGACAATAGAATGGATGATTATGTCCCATGGGGTCATTGTCGAATCTTAGTGACCACATAGATAGATTTTCTTCATAAAGAATAGGCAATAGATAAAGGTAAAAATACACAACTGAACAAAAAGCACTGGAAAAGAAATTAACTACTGCTGATGCATGCATTTTTGTTCTTCCTGCCAGCTGTATCCTATTGATTTCAACTTTCCCAGGGCTTTTGGACAGAGAAGGTTTGAGTCCAGGACCAGACAGGAAATTTGTTCCCACTGTACTGTCCTTTCTACTTACAGTACATGTATCCAACTCAGACTGGGGAAAAAATTGCATGCTTCTTGCTTCCTCAGCCTGTCATTGGAGGAAGACGGTGGTTTTAAGATTATAAAACATTTAGAGTTGCTAAACAACCTGTAGGATGCTAAATTAACCACAAATCTGTTTAAAGATTGTTAGTTAACTTTAATTTTTCCAGCTTGCATAATTAATTCCAATTAAATTACATAAATGGTCGGAACAAAGGGAAGGGAAGTTTCCAATCAGCAATTTATGAAATACATGCACTATAATAACAAAACAATTATTCTTCCCCAAAACTTGTAGCTCTCTTCAAGGCAGCGGTGTTTTTAAAGTAGGATTCCCATGTTTTCCTTTCTCTGACCACGGTACATTCCCATAGCAGTTATGAAGGGCTCCACTTTGCACCAAGGTTGTGTTTTCATTTAAGGAAACACAAGAATGACTTCTGTTCAGATTGCCTAACTTCAAAGGGGCTGTCAGTTAGAGAAATTCTCTGCCACTTTCAAGGTCCTCACCTGTTCAAGGCAGTGCCCCGAAGGAATAAATACTTTTGCCTAAAGACATGCCTGTTGCACTTCTAGAAATGTAGATTTAGTTCTAGTGTTTCTTCGTTGTTGTTTTTTAATGAAATTGTTAACACCAAGGTTTCACACAACTGCATTACGTACATTTAAATAGAACTTCAGATTTCCAAAGGACAAAACGGGTACAACAAAAATTGGAGATCTTGCATCTCAGGATATGAAGAAAATCCATGCTTTGGCCCTGATTGAACTGTCTGCTCTCTTTGACATACTTGGAATTGAACTGAAGCCACAGAAAGCAGCAAAAATTAAAGTGAAAGGTGAGTTTGTTGAATTTGGTACTTTTGGTTGGTTGGTTGGTTTTGCAAAATGCATGTTCGGATACATATTTGGATATTTTAATTTGTAAACATTTTCAGTGGAGGGGAATAACGAGATACAGTTAGTTTGGATTCCATATACACTTAGAAATAAGAACAGAGTAGAAGGTCATTGTGCAATGGCAAATAATTTCTTTGCAGGAAAGCAAAGAGAATTTGCCTAGTGAGTTGAGCTCCATTTAAGAGAAATATTGCCTCCCCACCATCTACAATATGCAAGGCTAAGGTGCTAGTAGTGGAAAATCTTGGCTCAGATAAGCACATTAATATTCCACTGATTTCCACTGCAGTGTTAAATATACTTAAATGTACTTAACCGTATCTGGATCAGACAGTAGGTAAGCTATCCTCAAGATAGAGGAGATAATATTTTATATTTATTTTTGGCATAAATTCATGTGTTCTTCTTGAAACCCATTTAGATGATCCCTCTGTAATTAATCTGTTCTGTAAGCTGGCTCTTTATGCTCTCTCTTGCTTTCCCTTTTTGATATATATATATATTCATGCTTTCTTTAAATAGTTTCTAGTTTTCAGAAGCTTTGAAAGTTTTTCAGGAAGGATTTCTTGATTGCTGAGAGCAATCCCTTATGGCTGAATTCATCAGGCAGGGATGAAATAATCATTTGAAAGGCTTAGCACTTGGAAGTTTTAGAACAAAAATTGCATGGATGATACAGAACAACTTAAGTACTGCACGGATGCATTCTGGCCTAGTCACCTTTTGTTAGACCCATGCACGCTTCTGGATTGGTTACAGTTTTTCAGGAGTGGCATGTGTTTGGGTCCATGCATTGGTGGTTTCATTTGTCAAGCAATGCCATTTGATGGAGTCTTGGAAGTACGCCTTCTGAGTTGTGGCACCTTTGTATGCTATCTGTAGTCTACTAAAAGACTACAGCAACCTTTTGAGAGGTGTATGCAACAAAATTTCATTTTAATGTATGCCGATTAGTGTACATTCAAAGTGACAATAAAGTTATTCTAAGTCTAAGTCTAACCTACAACCAAAATTCTGGCCTTAATTGTAGTTGTAAGACAAGGACTATCTGTATGTCTATTCCCCCTGTTATAATCATGTTTTCTTTTTCCAATTTAACGTACCAAGCTTCTGTTTATAATTTATATGCCATCCAAAGTCACTGTTGGGTGGTCTTACAAATTTTAAATTATAAACAATGAAACCCACACAGCAACAGAGCTTACAGCCTCATTGGAATATGTAGACCCTTCACTATTAAAAGATAAAGGTTTTCCCTGTCCAGTCGTGTCTGATTCTAGAGGGCAGTACTTACCTCCTTAGCCAAAGGAACCAGCATTGACACTTGCATAGTCAATGGCTAGCATAACTCTGTGCTGAGGCTGTTACCTTCCCACCAAAGTGGTACCTATTTATCTACTCACATTTGCATGCTTTGGGAGCCCTGTCATACAGCACTTGAGTCTTGAACCCAAGCTGTCAACTTCCCAGCTGACGACCTCAGTGTCTTTAAAAGCTGAGCCATCGTGCCCCCTGTTACAAGATACCAATCTATAAAAGAGATTGTATGCATGTAGGCTGCATGTATCTAGAAATGCTTACTCAGTGTGGAGGTCATCATTTAAGTTCTCCAGAGTTAATTTCAATTTTCAGTATGTCAGGGATAAAGCGGATAGTTTGAGAGATTTTTGGATAAACACAGTTTCAGAATTTTCCAACAAGACAAGGCCAAAAGACTTCAACTCTCCTTTCCTCTGATGGCCAACATACCCAAACTTTTTGTGGCAACAAAGAGGGTAGGAATCCTCTTTTACCAGGGACCTGAGGCTATAGGATTGCAGCTTGAAACAACTGTGAAATTAATTTAAAAGGGAAAATCAAAAGATAAAGCCTTTTGAAGGAGAGATTATATAACTCAAAGCAGTTTTTTTCATGACTTCTATAATGAGTTTCACTATTTTCTAAATTTCCCTTCTTAGATTTTTCTTAGATTTTATATCTTTTATTTAGTCTCATATGTGGATGTACACTTGGAGAGACAGATGGATAAAAACAAAATATCCATTATCAGATCAACGTGATTCAGTCTGCCTGAATGAAATGTGTGTGTGTGTGGGTATGTACGCCTCTGTTTTTGCGTGCTTGTGTGTGAATATTCTACCTCAATTTGGATTTCAGGGCAGTGCTGAATAATTTTTAAATGCAATGTTTTGTTAAAAAGAAATACAAAATTAATTTTAAAACTACAAATTAAATAGATTAAAACCAGGAACATATTTTTGTTAGCTGTTATGAATTGAAACATGCTATCAGTTAATCAAATAGTTTCCTGTGCCAAAATATGCAGGAAGTATTCACTAGAGATGCCAGGGTAGGAACTAAATTACTAAAAGCCACAGCGAGAGATATCTGACTTCTCTGAATACGTGTGATTTTCATCCTCCAACAGAAAATAACTCTAGCAACACATTTTAGAATGTTTTTACAATATTTCTCACTTACTATAGTGTATTTCATAACAAGTGAGTATAGAATTTTTGTTCATATGATCAGTGTTTAGCTTTGGAGATTTGTATTACTGATTTCTACCTAAGAAACTTCTCTTTTCACTTATTCCTCCTGTCTTTTGCTTATTCTGACTTACCCAAGCTCAATAGATACATGAAAAAGCTTCAGGAAAATCAGCAGATGGGATATAATCCTTGTTAATAATATCAATGATAATTCGTTGTATACAAATAACTTCACATGTTCTCATAATAAATTTGTAAAAAAAAACCAATGTTGCTTATGTATTTCAGATGATAGTCCATGCCTAAATCCAATTAAGGATTTTTTCCCTCTTCTTTCTTAGCCTTTTGCCTGTGTTTATGTGTGAAGTATTTTCCTGCATATTTTCAGAAAATAACTTTGTCTTCTCTTTAACTGCATGTTTAGTAGGCTTTAGTCCTGAAAAATAACAATTTTGTAATGGGATTGTACTGAAAATAACTTTTCTGTCTGAACATGAAAATTAAAAGCAAATATTATTTTAAAATGCTTTCATGTCACCACTTTATGAAACCCCCTCCCCCCCGCTTTACTACAGAATCTGGTCTTTTTGGTGTTCCACTCTTGGTTTTGCTAGAACATGATCAAAAGAGAATTCCGGGTATCCGGACACCACTTATCTTTCAAAAAGTGAGTAGGCTGACTAATGTCCTTTCATTCTACTTCCTTGAGCTTTGGGATTGAGTCCTGAAAGATACTGTATGTAATACTGATTTTTTAAAAACATGTCTAATATTTTATTATCTAGCAAAATATTTTTACTAAGAATGGGATCTTCCCTTTTTATATTTGATGCCTTGATAAAATTCTTTCTGCTCTCTGTAGATCAGTGGGCAGGCTAAACAAGTTGTTCTTACCTTCTTTTCACACAATCATCAATTAGTAATACAAAGAATTGTGTCTTATCTGAGAATGATTTCCCCAGAATTTTGCAGAATAAACCAAGGTCACATGCATATTGCTTAACCTTTGTAGCACAAAAGAGTGGGGGATTAAATAGCAAAAGGAAATTACGGGTTCTTTGCCCAGTTTAGGCTACTGCATCAATGGTGGCCCTACTTGGGCCATGGTATCCTGGTGTTGATAACACAACTTAGACACTATGTAATTAGACTACTGCAGTGTGCTCTTATAGGACAATTGCTGGGGAAAATTTCAGAAGTTGCAACTGGTCCAGAATTCAGTCTCACCATCTCGCCACTGCAGAGTCACACTGATTTTCATACCACTGCCTGAACTACTTATTATCAGTCAACTTCCAGGCCCAATTCAAAGTTGGTTGCTACTACAAAGCCATACATGGTCTAGTACAGGTTACATCATACACTGCCTTGCCTTAATTTGTTTAGGTATCTCAAGGGGCCTATTGACAATCCTATTTCCCTAGAATTATATGGATTTTGGACAAATTGGAATATTCTGTCTTGGCCTCCATATGCTTTCCCTGTAGATGCTTATGGCATTAATACATTCCTCAAGGCAATGAAAACATTCCTGTTTCATCATGCATTTGTCAGTACCTGATTGGCAGGTATAAATGAAATAAAGAAGACCTTTGTAAACTATCATCAAGTTAGATGTAATATCCAGAACTAATGTAAGCTGGGCAATAATCTTGTTGTCTCTGTATAAATATTTTATTTTTCCCTGATACTGTCCAACTAAGGATAAAAATTCTGCACCCGAGCCATCATTAGCAAGAAGACTCATGGAGCAAACCTGTTGTGCACTTGGCTAAATGCATTTGATTGAGTATATGTGAACTGTAAATTCTCTTCTGCATATAAAAGATTTTTCATTGATTAATATCTATGCAAACAGATCTCTCCTCCTTCCCAATAAATTATTTTACCAGAGTCAGGAATGGGAAGGAGGCCAAAGCAGAAAGCAGGAGATGAATTTCAGAGATCAATAAATAAAGTCCATATTCCGTGATGGGAGGTGGGTGAGGTATTAGCTGTTCTCCAAATTGATTCTGGATAAATGTCACTTTATGCACACATGTTGCAATAATATTGGTAGTAGGCTCTTTTTAGCTTAAAGACATCCTGTAGTTGTGGTACTGCAAAAAAAAAGCATGAAGCAAAGGAGGCATATATGCTGAAATTGTTATGATAGTACCAATCTTCTTGCTGTTTCATGATATGTCTGCTTTCTGTTTTCCATTTTTATGTTCAGCTCATTTCTCAGATAGAAGGGGGAAAGCTGGAAACAGAAGGATTGCTTCGAATACCAGGAGTTGCTGCTAGAGTAAAGGTAAAATGGCCCTTCAGCTTAGGAAAACAGGTGCTGTGTTCTCTACCAGTGTTTTGTTCTTTGTTTATATTTGATAATGTGTGCGTAATCAGTAGCAACCCTCAAACTCAGATCTTTAAATAAAATCGTAACTTCTACCTACAGGTGAAACTCGAAAAATTAGAATATCGTGCAAAAGTTCATTTATTTCCGTAATGCAACTTAAAAGGTGAAACTAATATATGAGATAGACTCATTACATGCAAAACAAGATAATTCAAGCCATGATTTGTCATAATTGTGATGATTATGGCTTACAGCTCATGAAAACCCCAAATCCACAATCTCAGAAAATTAGAATATGACATGCAATCAATAAAACAAGGATTGTACATAGAACAATATTGGACCTCTGAAAAGTATAAGCATGCATATGTACTCAGTACTTGGTTTGGGCCCCTTTTGCAGCAATTACTGCCTCAATGCGGCATGACATGGAAGCTATCAGCCTGTGGCACTGCTGAGGTGTTATGGAAAACCAGGATGCTTCAATAGCAGCCTTCAGCTGTTCTGCATTGTTTGGTCTCATGTCTCTCATTTTTCTCTTGGCAATGGCCCATAGATTCTCTATGGGGTTCAGGTCAGGCGAGTTTGCTGGCCAATCAAGCACAGTAATCCCATGGTCATTGAACCAGGTTTTGGTGCTTTTGGCAGTATGGGCAGGTGTCAAGTGCTGCTGGAAAATGAAGTCAGCATCCCCATAAAGCTTGTCTACAGAAGGAAGCATGAAGTGCTCCAAAATCTCCTGATAGACGGCTGCATTGACCCTGGACTTAATGAAGCACAGTGGACCAACACCAGCAAATGACATGGCTCCCAAATCAACACAGACTGTGGAAACTTCATACTGGACTTCAAGCATCTTGCAGTCTGTGCCTCTCCATTCTTCCTCCAGACTCTGGGTCCTTGGTTTCCAAATGAGATGCAAAAGTTGCTCTCATCAGAAAAGAGGACTTTGGACCACTGAGCAACAGACCAGGTCTGTTTTTCTTTAGCCCAGGTAAGACGCTTCTGACAACATTTGATGCCCATGTCCAGGATCCGTCTGTGTGTGGTGGCTCTTGATGCACTGACTCCAGCCTCAGTCCACTCCTTGTGAAAGTCCCCAACACTTTTGAATGTCCTTTTCCTGACAATCCTCTCCAGGCTGCGGTCATCCCTGCTGCTTGTGCACCTTTTTCTTCCACACTTTTCCCTTCCACATAACTTTCTATTAATGTGCATTGATACAGCTCTTTGGGAACATCCAACTTCTTTTGCAATTACCTTTTGAGGCTTTCCCTCCTTATGGAGGGTGTTAATGATGGTTTTCTGCACAACTGTCAGGTCAGCAGTCTTTCCCATGATTGTGATTCCTACTGAACCAGACTGAGAGACCATTTAAAGGCTCAGGAAGCCTTTGCAGGTGTTACGGCTTAATTAGCTGATTAGAGTGGGACACTTTGAGGCTAGAATATTGCACCTTTTCACAATATTCTAATTTTCTGAGATTGTGGATTTGGGGTTTTCATGAGCTGTAAGCCATACTCATCACAATTATGACAAATCACAGCTTGACCTATCTTGTTTTGCATGTAATGAGTCTATCTCATATATTAGTTTCACCTTTTAAGTTGCATTACGGAAATAAATGAACTTTTGCACGATATTCTAATTTTTCGAGTTTCACCTGTATTCATTCTAAATGACATAGTAGAAGTGGGTAGAAGCTGAAGAGCAGATTGTCTGCTTGTCAAAATTTATTTTATGACTTGCAGAACTGACTTGTTCAAAACTATAGATTGTATATGGAAATCAAGACTATACACCCACATTCACACACATACACTCAAACACACGCACACAGATATATAAAATTACTTTAAAGATGTTTCTGAATTAAATTAAAGAGTGGTGCTGAAGAAATCAGTTCCCTGTCATTTTACTCTGATGTTGTTCTCTGTAATGGTTGCTTTCTCCCTGGGTCCAGGAGGCTTATGCAGTTGTTTTGTTACTGCTTTTCTAATAACTCATTATCCTCTGTCATATTTTAAAAACGATTTTATTTCTGTAGCTTTCAAATATTCATAAAATGTGAATTCTAAAGCAAAAGCTGCAAATTGGACAAGTAGGTTTTACAATTTAGAAATACATGCACAATCTAAGGAGGTGAAATATGGTTTCTTGTTGACCTGGCAAATTGCTGAACTGAAGCAAGATGTCAAATGTGCATTTTATGAAGTGGGTTTGGGGGAGGATCAGCAAGTGCCTTTGAGGCAACATATTAAAAAAGGAGACATCAGGCAGAAGTTACTTCTCTTAGGCTACCCGAATTACATCCAAATTCCTTGTAAAATATTGTCAGAAGGGGATTTGATCTGGGATAAAGAAGACAGATAATATAATTGAGGTACTAGTCTTCATAACATAGAAAGGTGTTTTATATCAAATTGGAGAATTGTTCCATCTTGTCCCAATGGACTATCTGTTTTGATAGTTAGGGCTTCAGGCAGGCATCTGTGCAAATGCCCTACAGGATGGAAAACTGCACATATGGCCTTTGGACTAAGATCAAAAGCCTTCTGCAAGACAGCTGCTAAAAGATACAGCTGCTGCTTGGAGCAAAGTGTCACAAACATAAAATGAGCTTGAGCTGAAAAAGGGAATTGGAGTCTTAGAAAAACAAAGAATGCTAGAAAAAAAGATAGGAACCAGCAGTATCTCCAAAGGGTGTCAAAATCTGTAATCAGGCACTTCAAAAGCCTCGCCTGTGTTGTATGTGCAGCAGATTTTTGATACTGAGGCTGTACCTACTATCTTGTAGATTTAAACTTCCCTTGTGTATATACTGTTCTTCTGGTCCCACCCACAACTTCCTTGCTGGGCAGCCTTCCAGAAGGGTCTATGACAATTCGCCATGGCTAACTCGCTACAGCTGACTCACCACAGCCAACTTGCCACGGGACAATTCACTGTGGGACAAGAGTTACACTAATATCAAAGAAATGGTGGAATAGAATCTTTAAAGAAAGGAGGCAAAAGGAGGCATTGAATGAAATGTGAATGACAACAATTAAAATATTTTTTTATTTTGAATAATTAAATTGAATTATTAAATTGTCCTGTGGCTAGTTGTCTAGCAGCAAGTTGGCCATGGCAAGTTGTCCCACAGTAAGTTGGCTGTGGCGAGTTGTCCCATTCCGCTTCCAGAAGATATGTCTAAGAGAATGCGGCCTGTTCTAGAGTAGTACCAAAATCCATCCATAGTCGTCTTAATTATTTGAAATTTTAAGGAAGGAATTCAGAAGTATCTCCCCATAATTGATTTTAAATTTTAAAACATTGTGCATGTGTGTTTTGTTGTTGTTGTTGTTGTTAATTAAAAGGATTTTTGGACAATCTCTCCCTCTTATGGACACTATTACTGTGAAGAAGAAAACACCATGAACTGGGGTTAAAATGAAAATCCAGTCTTTTGGTGTATATGGCATTGCCCACACAAAAAGCACAAAATACATATTTTACTGCAATGTTTGAAAAATCCTGGGAAATATAGCGGTAAGCCTGATGTATGAGGTGGGGGGGGAAATGACACAGTTTGTTAGATTTTATGTGCTACTTTTTTCAGGCAGATTGTAAACTATAATATTTTTAAAATATGAAATGCTACCCTCAGCACCTGCATTTCTTTCTCCTGTGTCACTTAGAACCTTTGCCAAGAGCTAGAATCAAAGTTTTACGAAGGGGCTTTCAACTGGGACAGTGTCAAACAGCATGATGCAGCCAGCCTTCTAAAATTCTTCATCCGAGAATTGCCACAACCCTTGTTCACTGTGGAGTATCTTAAGGCTTTCCAGGATGTACAGAGTAAGTAGGGTTTTTGGGAGGGGGTTACTGTTGGGAGATTACTCAGAGTCACATGCTGAACATACAAGATAAGCATGGCTCAGCTCAGCCTATGAGATGCATAGATTAGGCAACCACCGAAGCTACTGTGTGCACTTAATCTTTATTGACATATAGATCTCAGATTTCTAGCTTCTAAATGTCCACTGAAGGAACTGGCTTCAGCAGAGTGATGTAGTAAGAGATTTCTGATTATTTGTTCCTTTTCCTGCAAAACCCCCATACCACATCCCAAATTGCCCCCAGGTTTGTGGAGCAGACTCTCAGGCAAAGTTAGGGGCTTCCAGAAGAAGGAATCACCATAAATGATCTTTCTCCTCATTCTAGTATAAGGAGCCGCTGGTGGATTAGGGCATGTCCTTTAACCAAAGCATATTAACTGTCCCATGAAATAGCAGCAAAACAAAACAAAAACTCCCTACATCTGGAAACAGATGCACAGAATTACCTCTATTCATTAATACACCTTACTGGTTAGTATAGATGAGTTATTATTTTCAGAATAGTCAGAGGCATTTGCAAAGAGTCTTACAATTAATTGCAATACAAAATATGCTACATTATAAATTCTAGGACCAGGCTTGAAAACAATACAGAACTACAGATCCCAGAACCCCTTACCAAAATAACAGATAACAGATAATCAGAGTTGGAAGGGACCTTATAGGTCATCTAGTCCAACCCCCCCGCCCAAGCGGGAGAACCTGCACCAGCCATGGGCAAACTATGGCCCGGGGGCCGGATCCGGCCCGTTCGGCTGTTCTACCCGGCCCATGGAGCCGAGAGCGGAAGGTTCTCTTGCTCTCCCAGAAGGCTACGTGAAGTAATCTAACTTTTTATTTATATTAGTTCATACAAACACTCCATCCATACTTTTGTTCCGGCCCTCCAGTCCAGTTTAAGAACCCATTGTGGCCCTCGAGTCAAAAAGTTTGCCCACCCCTGCCCTGCACCATTTCTAACAAATGGCAGTCCAATCTCTTCTTGAAAGTCTCAAGTGATGATGCTCCCACAACTTCCGAGGGCAACTTCTGTTCCATTGGTTGATTGTTCTCACTGTCAAGAAAGTTTCTCCTTATTTCCAGGTTAAATCTCTCCTTGTTCAGTTTCCATCCATTATTCCTTGTCTGGCCTACAGGCACTTTAGAAAATAGCTTGACCCCTTCCTCTCTGTGGCATGTATGTTGGCTGGGGCTGCTGAGGGTTGTTGTAGTTATCAGTAGCTAGGGAGTCCTAAGATTTCCTTAAACTTCCTGTAGGAGGCATTTAGGCTCCTTTTGAAAGTGTTATTTTATGTTATAATTCTTTTAAGAATAAGTTAGGTTAAGCAGCTGTAGATTTTGAGTAGTTCCATAGTGATGTTTTTCACCCCTTCTCTTGGCTGCAGGTACCCTTGTTGATTGCCGAGCCTTGTTCACCGCCCACAACTGATGTGATACAATTTTCCAAATACTTCAGTTAACCCATTAGCATTGGAAATCTGCTTGCATTTTTTCTCCCTCCAGAGAAGGGGGTTCAAAGGAAGCTGGAATACACATTCCAATGAGTTCATCTTATATTTGTGGCTATTTTTTTCCCATTGGAGAGAATTCTGCCCCTCCTTCCATTTAGTGCTTGCCTTAGCCTAATTAGGGACAAAACCCTTCAGTGCAGTTTTGGATAAATGGTATTCTCATACTGTTTACTGCCATGCAACTCTCTTTGGACTTTGTGGGATAACACACTTCATAATGTTTGCAAGAATGCCATTTGCAAAGTTTATCTAGCACTATGATAAACAGAAGGATTTTAGGCTTCCAAATGTATTAATACTTTTATTCATTATTTGCAACCATCTCTATACAAACCATAACCAAATGCACACAAATTACTATGTGTACATGGAACACATTGATTGGGAAAAAGAGATTCATGGAATTTTTAGTACTCTTTGAGCTTCATTATTTGCTCACAGACATTTCAATTCCTGACTAGGTAACATCTTCAATATTAGAAGGGAGTTTTGTTTATGTTTATAAGCAGTAACTTGTCAATGTTGGTGGCGTGATCTTTTTTCCTTGGTTCCTTGAATAGATTATTGTTTATTGCTTGATTGTTCAGGTGTTAATCCATGCATATCTGGATGTTGATTGCTTGAGAGTTGTTCTGGTATTTTTGTTTTCTACTTAGTTCTTTTATTGTCTCTTTTGAATGCTGTGTAAATATAGTTTATTTCTATGTGTTTGTTGATGGCTGATTTGTCTGAATGCCAAACTTCTAGGAAGTTCCTAGCATTTTTGGATTTAGCTTGGTCTAAGATTCTATGGTTTAGTCTGCCATGTTGTATAATTAAGGACTTTTCATTGTGTCTTCTGATTGCTACTTGGTGTTCCTTTATGTGCTCTGCTAGTGTCCTGCTAAGTGGTTGTTACAATCCTTACACTGTATGTTGTAGAATAAAGATGATGCCTGTTTTTAGTTTTGGGACTACCATATATTTTGGTTTACTTAAGATGTTTTGAAGAACTTTAGTTAGTTCTGCTACAGTGAAGCTATACAGTTGTAATTGTTGGTTATTTCAGGGCCTTGGTGGTGCAGGCTGTTAATAGCCTAGCACTTAGCTCCAGCTGCCTGTAATTATTGCAGGCTCGAATCCCACCAGCCTCAAGGTTGACTCAGCCTTCCATCCTCTCGGGGTAGGTAAAGTGAGGACCCAAGATTGTTGGGAGCAATAAGCTGACTTTGTAAAAAATGCCGCTTAGTAATAAGCAGGCATATACAATGGAATGAAGGCTATTGCTGAGCGCATTGGGTTGTATCCCAAAAACTGTAAACCGCCCTGAGTCTCTGGAGAAGGGCAGGATATAAATATGAATAAAAATAAATAAAAAATAAAAAAATAAAAATTTCAGAGATGTTTTTGATGTATGGTAGCCCTTTTTCATGAAGTTCCATAGGTATCCATTTTGTTGAAAAATGTTGTATAGATGGTTTGTTTCCTTCTTCTGGTTACTTCATTTTCATGTCTGCGTTCATCTAAATAATCTTACTGGGAGTTTGGGTTGTTACACCAAGGATTGCACAATTCAATCCTGATTTTCTTCTATTAAAAATAGATTTGTCTTTCTTCTTTTTTGAAAACAAAAGTTAATTATTATTCACAGAAGACTGGACATTCTAGAGACAGCATAGTCTTGGCCAGTTTGAAAGAGGATGCTGATTGGCTGAAGTTCTCTGCTCTCAGCAGTTGGCTAGCTCAGAGTAAGACAAGAATTTGCTAAAGATGCGTTCTGCAAATTCCAGATCCACAAAATTATGTACAATACCTAATTGCTGAATCTGTTTGAAATGTATACCTTGTGAAAAAAAATCATGGGTTATTTTGATAGTATGTTGAGAATTATCAGCAAATGAGGAAGCGGTAGTGTGGCAGATATTTTATTTCTAGAGTTACATGTTAGTTTCAGCTATAGATGCTTTCTTTTTATTGCCTTATCAGCATTTGTTATATAAGCTCTTCCAGTGAATTAAAGGGAGACACTGAATAATTGGTATTAAAACATAGTTATTTGTTTACATTTGTCTAAAAGATTCGCACCATTCTGTCAGACTTAGAATATACATAATCTATACCCCGGGAAAGGGCAATGAGTAAGAATGTTTTAAGGTTGGATTATATCTGATTTCCCCCTGTCTACATGACTGGTTTTCAGAATTCTGTGGTTATCCTCATTGTTTGTATATGTAGATATTTTCTGTAATTGGCAAGGGCATTTACTGTGTGTATTCCACGCAGGCATTTTTCAAATTTGCTTAGTTTCTATCCTGAAAGCTAGATTATACAGTACATAAAAATATTAAGCAAAATATATGCGGGGAAAATTTTAAGCATCCTGAACATTGCTGATAATAACATTGCTATTGGTTCCTGCTAGTAGTTTTAGCAATCGTGCAGAGTTTGGTATTCCTGGATCATCATCACAATTTATTTGGTAATAATTTGCACAGGAAAGACTCCAGTATTTTATTGAGTTTCATAACTCCCTTCAATTCATATGCATAAATGACAGATACATCTGGGAAGGTGTTATCTTTTATCACATATTTTTATATCAAGAAGCATTGCCCCATGAAACAAAATATCTAACAGAGGTTGCCATTATTCGAGACCTAATAAATTGCTTGGTAGCTGAGTCATGAAAAACATGAATATGGAGCTTTTTTCAATCCATTGTCATAAATTGAATCTTTTACAGCATTTCAGCAACGTTAATTATATCATTTTGTGTCCAGTAATGTCATTGAGGAAAATGCAAAATCATTCCAAAATTGATATACTTGCACATTTTCTTGGCAGAGCTTCCAACCAAGAAACATCAGCTGCAAGCACTGAATCTTTTGGTTCTTCTTCTCCCAGAGGGAAACAGAGATACACTCAAGGTTAGGCACAATCTTATTTTTAAGTATCAGGATTGGTGATTGATAATTCCAGAATAAAAGTTTGCTTGTTAAATTAAAAAAAAAACGATTACATGTTCTGAGCAGCCAGGTCTGTTGCCCAGTTGGGATCAGAATGATTTTGGTGACATAAAATTAAGATGTTCAGTTTGGAATACGGAGGTCCAGTGAACAAAAAAGAAAGTAACTTGGTATCTTTTGCCTACAAAAGAAAGAATCAGGAAGAACACAGTAGAACCAATTATCTTAAAAGGTGATTTTTTTTCTTTCCATTCTCTTGCAGTAGAGGATAGACAGCCCCATTTTAAAAAGATAGTTCCAGCATGTATTTCCTGCATTGAGTTGTGAGATGAGGTGGGGGAAGTTATATTAAAACGGCCCTGCATTCTAGTTGCCATTGTTGTTGTTTTGTGTAATTCACCCAAGGGCTTCCAGAGGGCAACATAATAATTGGCATGTATTGCAAGAGCAACATAAATAAAAAATGGACAAACTGATACTGTGACAATTGCTGTGATTTGTTAACCCATATACAGTATTCTCTAGAATAAAAGCTATTTTAGTCTTTCTCTTTGCTATTTACTATTACTAAAATAGTTAAACACTTGACTTTGATGTTGGACATCCCATAGTGACACCACTAAAGAAGTGCACACAATGCACTTGATAGATGCAGTTAGACATCTTTTTTAAAGAGGCTATTTGAATGCAAAGATTGCTCATATAGCTACTTGGGAAATGGTGCTCTTGTTTTCAGGTGCTGCTTGAATTTCTTCAAAGAGTGATCGATCATCGAGATAAAAACAAGATGAACCTAAAGAATGTTGCCATGGTTATGGCTCCAAACCTCTTCATGTTTCATGGCTTGGGTGCCAAGCCCACAGAACAAAGCGAGTTTGTTATGGCGGCTGGGACAGCAAATGTCATGCGCTTCATGATTAAATACCAGAATCTTCTTTGGACTGTAAGTTTGCTTTTGTTAAAAAGTGAGTGTTACCCTGAAAGAATCGTCACAGAAGTAGTGGGTTGCAATTTTTCTGTCTTGGAGGCAATACAATTCCTTTTAAAATGCTATAAATGCTGTATTAATTATATGTGAGTTTGAGGGGAAAGATGCCTTTTTATTTCGATTTATATAAAAACCAAATGAACATCCATCCAAATTTAGAAACAGGTTGGTTTTCTTTGTGACCATATTAATCAACAAACCAGAAAATAATCCAGTTTTATTTAATCCAGTTAATGCATAATCTATTTTCCCTTTGGAGACAAACAAAATAATTTTTTATGCATTGAGTTCCTTAATTTGGTTATTCATTCTTCACACAATTCTTTCCATTTTGTCAACTGTTTTGTTTTTCACAACAAACTATAACCTTATTAAGCATACTTAAGTATTTAGCGTACTTTATACATGATTTTTAATGAAAACAATCATATTTTCCCTTCTAGAAATATACTCATGTAAAGCTGTCTAAGAAAAGACAGTCAATGTCTGAATCCTTTTGCTTATGAGATTTTTTAAAATTGAGTTTCATCACAATGGGTGTAGTTGCAATTGATATTTAAATGTTTTTGGGAGTTGTGGATTGCACAGAAAGGCCAGGTGCAATTGTTTAAAATATATGCATCTGGAACTGAGGCTGTTAGCTAGAATATGGTTTTCTACCCAAGGCAAACTTGGTGGCTCAGGCTGTTAATTGCCTGCTCTTAAGATCCAGCTGTCTACAATTATTGTGGGCTCGAATCCCACCAGGCTCAAGGTTGACTCAGCCTTCCATCCTCTCGGGGTAGGTAAATTGAGGACCCAATATTGTTGGGGGCAATTAGCTGACCTTGTAAAAATGCCGCTTAGTAATAATAAGCAGGCATATACAATGGAATGAAGGCTATTGCTGAGCGCATTGGGTTGTATCCCAAAAACTGTAAACCGCCCTGAGTCTCTGGAGAAGGGCAGGATATAAATATGAATAATAATAAATAAAAAATAAAAAAATAAAAATTTCAGAGATGTTTTTGATGTATGGTAGCCCTTTTTCATGAAGTTCCATAGGTATCCATTTTGTTGAAAAATGTTGTATAGATGGTTTGTTTCCTTCTTCTGGTTACTTCATTTTCATGTCTGCGTTCATCTAAATAATCTTACTGGGAGTTTGGGTTGTTACACCAAGGATTGCACAATTCAATCCTGATTTTCTTCTATTAAAAATAGATTTGTCTTTCTTCTTTTTTTAGTTAATTATTATTCACAGAAGACTGGACATTCTAGAGACAGCATAGTCTTGGCCAGTTTGAAAGAGGATGCTGATTGGCTGAAGTTCTCTGCTCTCAGCAGTTGGCTAGCTCAGAGTAAGACAAGAATTTGCTAAAGATGCGTTCTGCAAATTCCAGATCCACAAAATTATGTACAATACCTAATTGCTGAATCTGTTTGAAATGTATACCTTGTGAAAAAAAATCATGGGTTATTTTGATAGTATGTTGAGAATTATCAGCAAATGAGGAAGCGGTAGTGTGGCAGATATTTTATTTCTAGAGTTACATGTTAGTTTCAGCTATAGATGCTTTCTTTTTATTGCCTTATCAGCATTTGTTATATAAGCTCTTCCAGTGAATTAAAGGGAGACACTGAATAATTGGTATTAAAACATAGTTATTTGTTTACATTTGTCTAAAAGATTCGCACCATTCTGTCAGACTTAGAATATACATAATCTATACCCCGGGAAAGGGCAATGAGTAAGAATGTTTTAAGGTTGGATTATATCTGATTTCCCCCTGTCTACATGACTGGTTTTCAGAATTCTGTGGTTATCCTCATTGTTTGTATATGTAGATATTTTCTGTAATTGGCAAGGGCATTTACTGTGTGTATTCCACGCAGGCATTTTTCAAATTTGCTTAGTTTCTATCCTGAAAGCTGGATTATACAGTACATAAAAATATTAAGCAAAATATATGCGGGGAAAATTTTAAGCATCCTGACAATTGCTGATAATAACATTGCTATTGGTTCCTGCTAGTAGTTTTAGCAATCGTGCAGAGTTTGGTATTCCTGGATCATCATCACAATTTATTTGGTAATAATTTGCACAGGAAAGACTCCAGTATTTTATTGAGTTTCATAACTCCCTTCAATTCATATGCATAAATGACAGATACATCTGGGAAGGTGTTATCTTTTATCACATATTTTTATATCAAGAAGCATTGCCCCATGAAACAAAATATCTAACAGAGGTTGCCATTATTCGAGACCTAATAAATTGCTTGGTAGCTGAGTCATGAAAAACATGAATATGGAGCTTTTTTCAATCCATTGTCATAAATTGAATCTTTTACAGCATTTCAGCAACGTTAATTATATCATTTTGTGTCCAGTAATGTCATTGAGGAAAATGCAAAATCATTCCAAAATTGATATACTTGCACATTTTCTTGGCAGAGCTTCCAACCAAGAAACATCAGCTGCAAGCACTGAATCTTTTGGTTCTTCTTCTCCCAGAGGGAAACAGAGATACACTCAAGGTTAGGCACAATCTTATTTTTAAGTATCAGGATTGGTGATTGATAATTCCAGAATAAAAGTTTGCTTGTTAAATTAAAAAAAAAACGATTACATGTTCTGAGCAGCCAGGTCTGTTGCCCAGTTGGGATCAGAATGATTTTGGTGACATAAAATTAAGATGTTCAGTTTGGAATACGGAGGTCCAGTGAACAAAAAAGAAAGTAACTTGGTATCTTTTGCCTACAAAAGAAAGAATCAGGAAGAACACAGTAGAACCAATTATCTTAAAAGGTGATTTTTTTTCTTTCCATTCTCTTGCAGTAGAGGATAGACAGCCCCATTTTAAAAAGATAGTTCCAGCATGTATTTCCTGCATTGAGTTGTGAGATGAGGTGGGGGAAGTTATATTAAAACGGCCCTGCATTCTAGTTGCCATTGTTGTTGTTTTGTGTAATTCACCCAAGGGCTTCCAGAGGGCAACATAATAATTGGCATGTATTGCAAGAGCAACATAAATAAAAAATGGACAAACTGATACTGTGACAATTGCTGTGATTTGTTAACCCATATACAGTATTCTCTAGAATAAAAGCTATTTTAGTCTTTCTCTTTGCTATTTACTATTACTAAAATAGTTAAACACTTGACTTTGATGTTGGACATCCCATAGTGACACCACTAAAGAAGTGCACACAATGCACTTGATAGATGCAGTTAGACATCTTTTTTAAAGAGGCTATTTGAATGCAAAGATTGCTCATATAGCTACTTGGGAAATGGTGCTCTTGTTTTCAGGTGCTGCTTGAATTTCTTCAAAGAGTGATCGATCATCGAGATAAAAACAAGATGAACCTAAAGAATGTTGCCATGGTTATGGCTCCAAACCTCTTCATGTTTCATGGCTTGGGTGCCAAGCCCACAGAACAAAGCGAGTTTGTTATGGCGGCTGGGACAGCAAATGTCATGCGCTTCATGATTAAATACCAGAATCTTCTTTGGACTGTAAGTTTGCTTTTGTTAAAAAGTGAGTGTTACCCTGAAAGAATCGTCACAGAAGTAGTGGGTTGCAATTTTTCTGTCTTGGAGGCAATACAATTCCTTTTAAAATGCTATAAATGCTGTATTAATTATATGTGAGTTTGAGGGGAAAGATGCCTTTTTATTTCGATTTATATAAAAACCAAATGAACATCCATCCAAATTTAGAAACAGGTTGGTTTTCTTTGTGACCATATTAATCAACAAACCAGAAAATAATCCAGTTTTATTTAATCCAGTTAATGCATAATCTATTTTCCCTTTGGAGACAAACAAAATAATTTTTTATGCATTGAGTTCCTTAATTTGGTTATTCATTCTTCACACAATTCTTTCCATTTTGTCAACTGTTTTGTTTTTCACAACAAACTATAACCTTATTAAGCATACTTAAGTATTTAGCGTACTTTATACATGATTTTTAATGAAAACAATCATATTTTCCCTTCTAGAAATATACTCATGTAAAGCTGTCTAAGAAAAGACAGTCAATGTCTGAATCCTTTTGCTTATGAGATTTTTTTAAAATTGAGTTTCATCACAATGGGTGTAGTTGCAATTGATATTTAAATGTTTTTGGGAGTTGTGGATTGCACAGAAAGGCCAGGTGCAATTGTTTAAAATATATGCATCTGGAACTGAGGCTGTTAGCTAGAATATGGTTTTCTACCCAAGGCAAACTTGGTGGCTCAGGCTGTTAATTGCCTGCTCTTAAGATCCAGCTGTCTACAATTATTGTGGGCTCGAATCCCACCAGGCTCAAGGTTGACTCAGCCTTCCATCCTCTCGGGGTAGGTAAATTGAGGACCCAAGATTGTTGGGGGCAATTAGCTGACCTTGTAAAAATGCCGCTTAGTAATAATAAGCAGGCATATACAATGGAATGAAGGCTATTGCTGAGCGCATTGGGTTGCGCTCCAAAAATTGTAAGCCGCCCTGAGTCTCCGGAGAAGGGCGGCATATAAATGTAATTAAAAAAAAAAAACTCTTTGTACTTAAATATAGAATATATCATTCCAGTGCATGTGTAGCACAGGGGTGTCAAAGTCAAGGCCTGCGGGCCAAATCCGGCCCATGGGGTGCTTAGGCCTAGCTTGTGGGACCACCCTGGAAATAGCAAAGGACCAGCCTGCTGTGCCTCTGCAAGTGAAAATGGAACTTTGTTTTTGCTGGCAGAAGGCTGCAGGATGCCGTTGTGACTGAAAATGGAGCCTGGGAGGGCCCTTTTCGGGCTCCATTTTCAGCCACGACGGCCTGCTGTAGCCCTCTGCCAGCAAAAACAAAGCTCCATTTTCACTGGCAGAGGGCTGCAGGAGGAACCCCCCCAGCCCTCCCTGGGCCACCACAGGTGCCCCTGACACGAGTGACATTGAACTGGCCACGCCCACTCTGACCATGCCCTCCTGGCCCCCCGAGGTCAAACACAACCCTGATGCGGCCCTCAATGAAATTGAGTTTGATACTCGATACTGAATAATATGTTTCATTTTAAAAAGGAAATTTCACTGGTACTGAACATAAATGCATCTGCTGTTCATTTTTAGTTGTTTTATTATTGGAAAGCGTCCAACAGATGTTTACTAATGTCTTAAGGGAGCAATAGTAATGTTGCCATAAAACATGCTGTCTGCCTGCCTAGATTCCTACGTTTCTTGTGAACCAAGTAAGAAAGCAGAATGCTGAAAGTCAGAAAAAGGAACGAAAGGACAAAGCAATGAGGAAACTTCTGAAAAAAATGGCGTATGACCGAGAAAAACATGAGAAGCAAGATAAAAGTATCAGCGATCAAAAGAGTGGCAATGATGTAAGTAAACAATTTGTAACAAAAACCCACAGTTCCAACTTCAGCTGTACTCACAGGGATTAGAGCCTGCAGAACAAAGGAAGTTGTATCTCTTTGGAGTATCTCGTGTATTTAACTGTAGAAGTTACTTGCAGTAAATTGTAGGATAATTACCTAAGATTGTGGTTGCTGTTACTAGAAATCTCTCAATCTTACCTGTGCACTTCCTTACGTTTTTAGATTTCAAATCGCCACCCTAATCGGAACGAAGAAGAGAAACTAATCCTTACATTTTGAGCAATTGCGGTATTGTCACATTTAGAAGTTATGAAATTGGGGAGTGCTGCTATAATCTACTTGTAGCTGAAAAAATTATACAGCTACCTGGGACACAAAAAGTCATTTTATTTCTCAGCCATGCTATTTGGGTTAAAGATTAAACTATTAGTACAGTTCCAAAATAAAGCAGTGTGAAGTACTTAAAATATAGTCACTGCAAACATATTGTATATTCTAGCAAACTTCAACTTTCTTTAGCTGTCCATTCTTTAAAAATCAAAACTGTTGCTAGAATGCATACTTTTTGTTGTTTTTTACCTGGATAACTTTAGATAATGATATCTATTAAAGTATCAACATATTATTAGCATGAAGCATAACAGAAAACAAGCCAAATATTTGCATAATATTTTTCTGAATATAGATTTTTCCCCCAATTATTTCACATTTTCTAACTGAATATTTATAATCTTAGTGGATTGGAGCCATCTTGTGGATACATTTAGAATTGCGTGGGCCTGGGCCTTTTTTCTATTGAAAACAAATTAGTATTTCTGGCCACATTCATTATGATGGAAATAGTCATTTTTGGTTCTGTGGACCCAGAGCAGGAGTGGATATCTGTTAGCCCAAGTTAAATAGCCCTTTTATGGCCCCCAGCAGTAGTCTTTAATTATTATTAAAAGTTTGCTTAATTGTTTCAAAAATCCTACCAATTTAAGAGAAAATCTAGCAGAAACCCCAACTCTCCATATCTGTATGTTCTGGTCCTACCTCCTTTGCATCATCTCTCCTTTGCTCAGTTCTTACCTTCCTAAAACGTATTAGGCAGGGCTTTTGGCAACCCAAGTTGGCCCATCCAGGTAAGAGAAAAACACATGTTGGGTCATAATGTAAATTTGCATGTTTCTGTGTTGTTTTAAACTTATTATTCTGTTATTGTATTCCTCAGCCTTAATGCAAGGACAATTTGAAATTCCATGTGTGGTTAACCTATTTTGTCTTCTGTCCTCTGCATTTCTGCTATTTTGTAATAACATTTCATTTTCCTATACAAGTAGTTCTCAACTATTCATTCAGCGACTGTTCAAAGTTATGGCAGTGCTGAACAAATGGAACTTATACCCAGTTTCCAAAGTTATGACCGCTGCAGTGCCTCTGTGGTCCTGTGGTCAAAATTTTGCCACTTGGCAACCCGACTGTACTTACAGTCTTGGGAACACTTCAACGCCCCCTACCTTCTGATCTTCCCCCTCCCTCCCATTTCTGTCCTTTTGGCCGTCCTGCATAGTGGTACCGGGACTGAAGTAGAGGCTGGGGCCTCCCCTCAAGGTCTTTACTTCAGTCCCAATGCTACCACTACTGAGAAACACTGCCTCAAGCCCTGTGTTATGGCCAGCCACCTCAGCACCATAGTGCAATGCCCCGTCCACCCCATTGCCCTCAGCTCTGTGGGCCCTGCTGCTCCTAGCCACCCTTTGCCTTATTTCTTCTGATGCCAGTGAGAAACACCTGTCCTGGCCCTATGGAAGGCAGTTTCTGGGGCTGTCCCAGGCCTTTTCCCTAGGCTACCACCTCCAAACAGAACAGGATCAGGCCTGGTGCACCTCAGCTGTGGGGAAAAGATGGCTACGTTGACCTGGGGTCAGCAGGGCCGGTAGGATGACAGGGCAAGCAAGTGCAGAGTGGCAAGGGCTCATTGGGTGACAGAGCGTAAGGCAGAAGGGCCGTCAGGCCGGCAGGGCTGCCAGAAGCAGTCGAGCTCAAATGACCAAAAGGCAGAGTTGGGGAGAGATAGGCAGATGGGGCAGCTGTGAAGTGCGAGCAGTCCCTTATCTTACAAAACGTGGGGCTGGAAGAGAATGGCTTGGATTGGGATGGGCCTTGCCTAACAACCTGTGGGATTTAGTTAACGACAGCAGTGGGGACTCCCAGGATTCCTGTTGCCTAGCAAAGCATCACACGACATTGTGCTTTGTAACTAATCCCTTAGCAGAATTTCCGAATAGGATGTACCAGTCCCAATTACTGCTGTAACTCAAAAGACTACCTATATCTTTAAACCACTAAAATACCTAGCCAATACCTGCTCCAGTGCTTGCTTTCACACTCTGGCACGTGAAACCAGGATAAAGTAGTATGTGATGATTCTTTAGAGTTATGCCCTATATCTTACATTTGTATAAAATGCTGCATGGCACGTTGAAATTTAAACAGAGGGTTTCTTTTATACTTGATTGTAAGATAACCTCTTTCTGAATGTGAAATTTGAAATCACGCACATTGTTTCGTATTTTGGAATCATTACACTCTTATCAGAAGGGGAAATGGCACTTGGTTAGAAAATAAAAAATTGATCCACAAATGCTTTTTAAGAGTATAAGATTCTAAAATGAAGGGTTCTTCCCCCACCCCCACCCCTTCATTACAGAACAGCATCTGATTCATATATAAATATTTTATTTATTTATTTGATTAGTCAATTGCTTACAAGATAATAGGTATAAGTATAAACATAGTTATAATTACATGGATACATATAAGAAAATAAAAGAAACAATAGGACAGGGACGGTAGGCACTTTGGTGCGCTTATGCATGTCCCCTACAGACCTCTTAGGAAAGGGTAAGGTCAATAGTAGACAGTGTAAGGTTAAAGTTTTTGGGGTTTGGGGAAGAAACCACAGAGTCAGGTAGAGTATTCCAGACATTGACCACTCTGTTGCTGAAGTCATATTTCCTGCAATCAAGTTTGGTGTGGTTAACCATGAGTTTGTATCTATTGTGTGCTCTTGTATTGTTATGGTTGAAGCTGAAGTATTCATTGACAGGTAGGACATTGCAATGTATGATGTTATATACTATACTTAGATCGGACCAAAAATGGTGTAGTTCTAGGTTTTCTAGGTCTAGAATTTCAAGTCTGGTGGCATAAGGTATTCTGCAATGAGTAGAGGAGTGGAGAACTCTTTTTGTGAAATATTTCCAGACTTTCTCAACTGTGTTAATATCAGATACATAATGTGGGTTCCAGACTGATGAGCTGTATTCAAGTATTGGTCTAGCAAATGTTTTGTATGCTCTAGTTAGTAGTGTGATATTACCAGAGAAAAGCTACATAGGATTAGGTTAACAACTCTTAATGCCTTTTTGGCTATGTAGTTACAGTGGGCTCTAGCACTTAGATCATTTGAGATGAGTACTCCAAGGTCCTTGACAGAGTTTGGATCATCAACAAGGTCTTGACTATTCAGCTTGTATTTTATTTTCTGATTTTTTTGCCAATATGTAAGACAGAGCATTTATTTGTTGAGATTTGAAGTTGCCATTTGTTTGACCATTCTGATACATAGTCAAGGTCTTTTTGAAGGGTAGCAGAATTATCTGTGGTGTTGAATAGCTTTACATCATCAGCGAAGAGAACGCAATTGCTCTTAATATGATCACAGAGGTCATTTATGTAGAGTATGAAGAGAGTTGGTCCTAGAACACTGCCTTGAGGGACACCACTGTTGACAGGTACAGAATTTGATAGGATTTCCAATTTTGACCATTTGTTGTCTGTTTGACAGGAATGCTTCTATCCAGTTATGCAGGTGTCCAGAGATACCATAAGATTTTAGTTTTAATAGTAGTTTGTTGTGTACCACTGAATCAAAGGCTTTACAGAAGTCTATGTAGATTGCTTCTATTGTTTTGCCCTGATCGAGTTGTGTAGTCCATATGTTTTTGCAGTGTAAGAGTTGCAGATTACAGGATAGTTTTTTTCTGAAACCAAATTGTTTATTAGAGAGTAGGTTGTTTGTCTCTAAGTGGAGGATAATGGATTGGTTAATAATTGATTCCATGACTTTACAGGTGACTCAGCATAAGGAGATTGGTCTGTAATTTTCAACTAAGCTGGGGTCTCCCTTTTGAAAATGGGGATGACCATGGCTAGTGACCATAGGTTTGGCAAGGAGCTGGTCCTGAAAGATTTTTCAAAGATTATGCTTAGAGGTTCGGCTATGGCAGTGGATAGCGTTTTTAAGAAGTAGGCACATATTCCATCCGGTCCAATAGATAGAGATGGTTTTAGATTGCGTAGTGCTTTTTCAACATTGTCTTCTGTAAAATCTATATTTATTAGATCATTGTAGTTGTCTGTGGTTCGACTAGGAAATACTGGGCATGATCCATTGCTGTTTACAAATACTGAGCCAAAGAATGTGTTAAAGAGGTTTGCTTTAATGGTGTCATCGTTACAGTCTTTACCATTAGGTCCTTTCAGGGGTGAGATGGATCTTGAGTCTTTTAGTTTGTTGTTTACAAAATTGTAGAAAGCGCGGGTGGAATTAGTTCATAGAAGGTTTTCCTCTTGTTTAATGTGATAATTGGTGCATTCAGTCTTTATCTGGTGGCATAAATTTTTGTATCGGCTTTTGAAGTTGGCAACATGACCAGATTTGTTTTTTCGCCAAAGTGATCTCTTTTTGGATTGAAACTTCCTTATTGTTATGGGTAATCTGTTTTTTTCTGGATTTCAAGTAACAATATGTTGTAATGGTCTTCAACAGTATTGCATCCAGTGAATAGAGATTGTCAATCAAGGGATGAGAGATCGTTGTTGCCTTTTTTGAAGTTATAATTGGGGATCATGTTGTGATGATTTTTGTGCGGACGTATGTTGAGACAAAAGTCAATCATGTTGTGGTCACTGTTGGAAAAGGGTTCTATAATTTGTATTCTGTAAATTGAATTCAAACTATTGCAGAAGATGAGATTGAGGCAGTTGTTAAGTCTAGTATTGTTGGTTACTTGTTGTTCCAGTCCCAGATTTGTTACAGCATTGTGGGTTCAGTTCATTTAGGGTCCAGTTACTATGAGGTAGATTGAAGTCACCAAGAAAGATAAAAGTATGTGGGCAAGATGTTGCCCATGTTAGTAGTGAATTTAGCTTGTTTACATGTTCGATGTCATAATCAGGGGCTCTGTAACATAGTAAGAATCGAAATGTGATATTTAAGGACAGTTCACAGACGATGATCTCAGGAAGAGCAAGCTCCTGAGTAACTTGGATGTTTTTTAGATGTAAGGACTTTTTATAGAAGATAGCAACACTACCTCCTCTACGGATTTCACGATCTGATTGGTAAACATGATAGTCTCTTATTGAGGTAATGGAGTCAGGGAGAGATGTGTTGAGCCATGTTTCACAGACAAATATGATGTTGAATTTTGCCGTATTTAGTAAGAGGAGAAATTCAGGTATTTTATTCACAAGGCTTCTTGCATTAGTTTGAATTGAGGTAGTTAGGGGCGTGCGTGCCTAGTTTTGGGTGATGGTGGATTATGGATTGGTTGAAGTAGGGTTGGACGCTGGGTTGTGGATTGTGTGACTTTGATACAGTCAGCACGGTAGTCAATGTACAGGTCCTTCTCTCCGTTGTCTAGACGTTTTCTTAGTTCTGTGCGGAGTTCGTGGGAGCGGGCACGTTGCTGTATGGTTAGGTCAGGGCGAGAACAAAGGTTCTTATGGTTGGTGTTGCTTTTGGCGAGTGAATTAATAGTATAAATGAATTTACGTTTGTTTGATTCATTTTTGCAAATGATCCTGCAGAAGCATGGGGCCACAGAGCCGTCTCTGTTTTTGAACTCTGGGCGCGGAAATGTCAAGTATTTCATCAGGGGAGATGGTTGATGCTTGGTAGTCACTGATGATGTTGCGGACAATTGTGATGTCATCATTGTCATTGATGTTCTCTAGACCAAATAAGATGGCATTTGGATGCTTCCGTTCGTGCTCAACAGCTTCTCTGACAAGGGTTGGGATATCATTTTTTTGATTTATGTTTTTTTGTGGATTGGGTTGTGGTTGTTGAGTAGTGGTATGGTTTGTAGCTATTGGATGTTCAGGTTTTTCTGTTGTGTCTTTTTTTTCAAGGTTATTTAATTTTTCTTTTAAAGTGTCCAGGGATACTACTATGGTGTCAGGGGATGTTATTCATGTTTCTATGATATAAACTCTTTCAAACAAGGCTAAATGTTTGTGCAGTTTGGGTTTGCATGATGGGCAGAAATATTGAAATGCATGTTTGGATGATTCTAGATCACTTGCTTGGTCAATTCCAAGTAGTCATGATGAGCATAGTTGCTACATAGAGAACATTTGGTGGAATTTTCATTAACATTTAAGAGTTTCAAAGCACATAAAGCATGTGCAGGAGTCTTGTGGTTTATTGGTGTGGATTTCTTTCTCTTTAGGTTGTGTTTTGGCATTGGATTTTTTACTGGCATGTTGGGTTTGTTGAGATAGTACGTTGATTAAATTGCTTAATGAACAATTTTGGGTAATCAATACAGCCAATATCACACCAGTTAACCAATTGCAATAATGTCTCTAGTCAAATAATTATACTAAGCAACAGTCTAATCAATTAATTACATATATGTCATCTCAATATGTCAGCTCAAATGCAGGCTTTTAATATGTAGCCTCTAAATTGGTGTTAAAAATCCATCATCCTATTTGTTCCATTGCTCTGAAAGAAAATTTTTGTCAAATGGTTTGAATTTTGGTAAATTGCACCATAGGTGACGAAACAAGTCGGCTTCTGCTTTTGCACAGAACAAAATGCCAGATTTGAGCATTCAGTTTGCACTATGCCCATTCATTTCTGCACAGATTTGGGGGGAAAAAACCTTCTCAAAGCCAGCTGCAAGGTGCTGTGTTCCAATTTCATTATTGTTTTGCAGGCCGATATTCCAGAGGGAGTCATAAGGGTTCAAGCACCTCATCTTTCCAAAGTTTCCATGGCAATTCAGCTGACGGGAGAGCTAAAAGCTGGTGATATCGTTGCCAGGTTCCTCAGCCAGAAAAGGTACAAGCCTGTCTGCCTTCCTCTGTTTACTAAGCCCGCCATTTTAGGAAATGTTAATTTTAAATTGTACCACAGCAGGGAATGGACAGATGTAATGAATTTTCTCCAACAGATCAGTGATTGACTTTGCGAGTAGGGGAAAAGAAAATCAATAAAAAGAAACTTTTATTTAACCAACAGCCGTATTGTCAGTAGTTCATCTAAGGGGGCTGTTGGCACTGCCTATGGAAGGTATCACCAAGGTATCCATTGTAGGATCTCATCTATGTTTAAAATGTTACCTGGCTAAAGAACTGCATCAGTGTTGCAGAGGTGTTTCTTCTACATAGCATTAATGAAAAGAGGATGCTGAGATAGAAAGGATGCTGAGATAAAAGATGTTAAAACACTTTAAGAATAAAACAGATTTTGGATCAATTTTCATTTGTGACGAGTTCATACAGGCATTTGAATCCAGATATTCCACTGTAGAAGAAGACGACTTTCCTTCTTGCCCTGACCCGTTGATACCCACACTTTTAAAGAGGACTGTGGAATCTCCAATAATGCTCTGCTTTTTTCCTGGGGAATATGAGAAGGATATTGGCTCCCCCTTCTTTACATGCAGTGGGATCTTTTGATCTACACTCCTTATTTTATGGAAGAGTTACTTCATCATAGGGTGTCAGGTTGCTCTCTTATATACAGTATTCATTTCTAGTGTCTCTTAGAACTTTAAACAGATGCATTGCCTGAAATATTACAAAGATTCCCAAGAGTATAAATAATAGTCTGCTCTCCAGGATTTAAATATGCAGGATTTAAATATTGTTGGTTTTATAAAATGGAAATGGGTGACCTGCTTCATTTCTAAAAGAAGGCAGCCAAGCTAGATTTAGCATAGAATCTGGCATGTGTATATCGATAGGCCTGACCTATAAGCGGTTCTCGCTTAATTATCACAACTGGGACTGTGGCTAAGTGACATAGTCATTAAGCGAGACATCATATGCCTGTGGCAGACTTATAACCTCACTTTGGCCATGGTCATTAAGGGAACCTCCTGTGGTCTTTAAGTGAGTCATATGACTGCGACTTGCAATTTTACTGCTGCCATCTCTATTGTGTCTGCTTGTTGGAAATTGGCTATACATGTGCAAATGGCAGTCACGTGACAGTTGTAGACACCCATGAATTGCAAATCATGTGACTGCAGGGACACTTCATGTAACTTCAAAGGTCATTAAACAAGGCAGTCATGAAGTGAGATCTACTTGACTTGAAAGTATATAAGATGATCTGCCCATTCGGTTTCTAAAAACAATTTCAGAACATGTACTATAATGCTGAAAGTATGTAAAAAAACCCATGCATATAAATTAATTGAATTTGTGTTAAATAATGATATCCAGTCAAAAGGTGGCAACAAAATTTCCTGGGTATCTTTTTTTTTTTTTCAAAAAAGGGCAGAATGATTACCTCTTTGTGAATATATGGATTTTTTTTTCAGCTGATTTTCCTCTCTTGTAATTCAAGGTAGCAAACAGCTTCTTTTCCCATAATCATTCAAGTGTGGTATGTTATTGCAGAAAGTTAACAGATGGGAAAAAATAATTTTAGTGCACTTGCAAACTCTGAGCCAGCAGGCCATTTTCTGGTGCACACTAGTAGCTTTCAGTTTGAAGTTATTTGGGATAATGGCTGATCATTTTCTTAACTTTTATTTTGCCAGTGGAACTGTACCAGGTTTGAGGAAAGAAGAGCTGTTTTTACATGAAGTAGGAGGAAATATTGGTAAGGCTGGTACCTCTTGCTTAGTTACGATGGTCAAACCAGGTGGTTTATTTTCCTTATCAGATTATTTAGAATCACTGAGACATAAGTGACACCCTACTCAGTGCAAGCATTCAAAATAAAGCATTCCTGATATGCTGCTATCTCAGTTCTACTTCAATAAATTTGGGGCAGGGGCAAAATTGTTTTTACTGTTAGATCCTTCCCCTAATATTCAGGAAATTATATGCTTTCCTATCAACTCTCTGTGGAAATCAAACCTGTTAAGAGCCATGCTAAAACCTTTTTCTTGATGGACACATAAACACTTAAATTATAGTCCTTGACTTACGACCACAACCGAGGCCAAAATTTCTGTTGCTGAGTGAAACATTTATTGAGCTTTGCCCCATTTTGTGATCTTTCTTGCCACAGTTGTTAAATGAATCACTGTAGTTTGGAACACGGTTGTTAAGTGAATCTGGCTATCCAATTGATTTTGCTTGTCAGAACAGCTGATCACCTGACACTGAGGCACTGCAGCCATCATAAATTTGAGTCCGTTGCCAAGCAGCTGAATTTTGATCACATGACCATGGAGATGCTGCAACGATCTTAAGTGTGAAAAATACCATAAGTCATCTTTTTAAAGTGCTGTTGTAACTTAGAATGGTCACTAAACAAACAGTTGTAAGTCGAGGACTACCTATATGATCCTACCTATATGATCACACAACTTTAATCATGCCCATGATATTAGCCGCTTCCAGAGAGATGGGCCTGTGGGAATGGAAACTACAACAAGCTGTTGTAGTTTGTCACATTACCTTGTTCAGAGGTGGATAAGGCCAAATGCTGGTGGCTCAGTGGCTAAGACACTGAGCTTTTCGATCAGAAAGGTTGGCAGTTTGGCAGTTCGAATCCCTAGCACCGCGTAATGGAGTTATGCGTTGTCCCAGCTTCTGCCAACCTAGCAGTTCGAAGGCATGTAAAAAATGCAAGTAGAAAAATAGGAACCACTTTGGTGTGAAGGTAACAGCGTTCCATGTGCCTTCGGCATTTAGTCATGCCGGCCACATGACCACGGAGACGTCTTTGGACAGCGCTGGCTCTTTGGCTTTGTAACAGAGATGAGTACCGCCCCCTAGAACCAGAAACCACTAGCAGATATGTGTGAGGGGAACCTTTACCTTTAAAGATCTATCCCCAGCAAGGACTCTGTTTGAACATTGCACTATGTTTAAAAAAAGAAGACTTTTGTTGAATTTTATTTTCAGTTACTGTATTATTCAGCAGGGAAGAAATTTTTATAGATTAGAATCTGCTTCCATGAGCAAATAGTTTTAGCTCAGGGACAATGGAGTAAACAGGGACCATTATGCATAGCTACCATCTGGAGAAAGCATGGATAGAGGGTGAAGGAGAGATTTCCAGTTCACTGATTGAGGAATATTGAACATGGCACAATTGTTTTCCAAAGGTGGTTAGGGGCTGGTGTAGTTAGTGGCAATTCTCTGGATACAGCAAAGTGACTTGTGATGAGAGCAAACAATTACTTAAATGCTTCCATTTAAGAATCAGGTAGCAATATCAGCCAGTGTTAAGCATCCCTTAAAAGTGGAATATATGTGTGTGTGTGTGTGTGTGTGTGTATATGGAGGTCTTGGTGTATTGCCGGTAAGATTGAGAATACCTTGGCAACGATGAATCTCATCCATCTTCAGGCTGGTGTCTTCAGTTGAAAATCAATATATATATTCAGAGATTTTCACGGGTAAAGGTATGTAGGTCTTGGTGTATTCGGTCTTGTCCCATGTAAGATTGAGAATATCTTGGCGACGTTGACGAGATCCCATTCGCCATCTTCAGGCTGGTGTCTTCGCTTTGTGCTTGTGCCAGCAAAGCGTGATCTGAGCTGCCTTCTCTCTATAAATACTGGAGGGAGTGTGGTGTGCTGGCTCTGCAAGCGCTGGTTGGTTGGCTGTGTTGTTGGCTGTGTTAGCTTGATTGGTTGATGGAATTGGTGTTTGCTGATTGGTTGGCTGTGTTGTTGGCTGTGTTGTTGCTTCTTGATTGGTTGATGGAGTTGATGTTTGCTGATTGGTTGGCTTTTTGTAAGAGCCTGTGTGGCTGAGGTAGTGGCTGTGTGTCCTTCAGCCTTTTGTGTTGTAGCTACCTGGGTAGTGGGCTGTGTGATGACCTTCTGAGTTTTATTGTTGTGACATCCTGGGTCTTGTGCTGTTATCTCCTGGGTCGTTGTCTGTGTTGCAACCTCCTGAGGTTTTGTGTTGTAATCTCCTGAGTTCCATGATGTAGTATCCTGGGTGGAAGGCTGTGATGTGACATTCGGCCTTGGTTTGGTCTCCGAGTTTGAGGTCTGGCTATGTGTTTATAGCGTGTGTCAGTTTGCTTAGTTTGGGGGTCGGAGGGGGTGTAGCAGCTGGAGTTGCAGCTATGGTCTGGTTTCTGGACGGTGGTTGCCTTTTGTCTGTGGGGTGGGCTTGGGTTTGAGTCTGGTGAAGGAGATTGGTGGTGGCATCATGTGTTATTTTGGGTCCAGTGTTGGTTTTTGTGGCTGGGACTCGTTTGTTGATTAGGGCTAGTTTCCAGGTGTCTGGTAGGTGGAAGTATCATCCCGTTTATTCATGTTATGGGGGTGTTTCTCTATTTTGATGGCTTCCCTAATTATTCTCTTGTTGAAGTGTTCAGTGTTGGAGATAAGTTTGGATCCCTCAAAATCAATTTCATGTCCTGTGGCTTTAAGGTGCTGGAAAAGGGAGGAAGTTTTTTCTGACTGCGTTCTTGTGTTCTGCGATGTGAGCATTTGTTCTCCTGTTGGTTTGTCCAGTGTATGTGGCTGGGCACATTTTGCATGGTATTTCATAAACTCCTTGGTTTTCTAGCTGGATCTTGTCTTTGGGTTTTCTTAAGATGTTGGCTATTTTTTGGTCAGTGCCAAAGGCTGTCCTTATATTGTGTTTGTGGAGAATTTTGCTGATTTTATCTGTGGTGCCTTTGATGTAAGGGAGGAGGGCAATGCCCTTGTCCTGTTCTGTGTCTTGGTTTTTGGGGGGAGTCTCCCTTAGGATTAGGTTGGTGATTGTGCTTCTTTGGAATCCATTGGACATTAATACGTTAGTGAGGGTGTGTAATTCTGTTCTCAAGTGGTCTTTGTCAGCTAGGTGTTTGGTTCTGGAGATGAGGGTCTTGACTATGGAGTTGATCTGTGCAGGGTGGTGATGGGATTGTGCATTTAAGTAGCGGTTGGTGTGTGTCTTCTTCTGGTAGATGGTGTGTCCTAGGGAGCCATTGGGTTTTTTGTAAATTAGGACGTTCAGGAACGGAACTTCCTGGACTTGGTGCATAGATGACTTACCCTCTGGAAATAAATACTGTCGGGGTAAGACACCCCTAACACCCCTTGGGGTGTGTGCGTGCCTTAAAATGGCTTCTACTGTAATGGCTTCACAGTAGTCCACAAGGGGGCTCCCTCTTAGCCCTCCGTCAGGTGATTGGCCAAATGCAATCAAAAAAATGAAACACCAGCATAGACAAGAAACTCCCAAGGAGAGGAATAGAAGACTTGTGACAGTGCACAAGAGACAGTACAACAGCATGAGTCCCAATTACAAGATTTTGCTGTCTAATAAATACCCGGGCAACGGCGGGTTATCGGCTAGTAATTACATAAAAATGTTTTGCATATAGCATGAAATATTGAAGTTACAGTCCATGTTGGTGTCTTGCCTGATTTTATGACTTCGACAGAAATAAGTTCCTCCCTCTTCAGTGAAATTTCCTCTTAAGAAAACCATTCATTGAAATCTTTATTTGGTATTATAAGTGTTTATATGATACATTTCCATGACAGGTGAACGATGCCTAGATGACGACACTTTCATGAAGGACTTATATCAGCTGAACCCAAATGCTGAATGGATTATAAAATCAAAAAATGGCTGAAGCGGAATCTACACAGAGACTTCCTGCAACACTGTGATGTTCAGATGCAGTGAAATAAAAGGACACTGAATTCATTTGAGACTTAGATGAGTTACCCTGCTTGAGGAGTATCGTGCTACAGAGTCAGCCTTCTACTTCTCTCAAGTAAAGGACAGCTACTGCAGCAAAATTAACAGGATGGGAAGCTTTGTGATCTCACTGATTTTGTTGGAAGCAACCGACTCCGCAGTTCTTGTAATAAACACCACTGTGCCTTTGGTATGGTCCACTGGATTAATATTTTCTTCAGGTCGCTCGTGATAGAGCCAGCACCAGTTTTCTTAATAAATACATGTATTTAAACAAAAATAAGAAAAGCATTTCTTCATTGGTTCAGAACATCTTCAACTGTCCTTTTCTGTCATAGGAGATGGTGGTGATGTAATGTGCACTATTAACATTAAACTAGCATTTGTTTGTTTATACTAATTCAGCAACCTGAAACAATGTGCCCTTGCTATCTCCAGGAATATATTTATTGAGCATAATGCGAATGATTTGATATAGCTTTCTTTATTGGGTGGTACTTCCCAAGATCAGTAATAAAAATGGCAGGAAAATGAAGAATTGTAAGAAACCGTGTCTCTTCTTTTTTCGGTACCTCAAAGGCAGGGGTGGGCTGCTGGGGGTTTGCAGGGTTCAGGAAAGCCCCTAGCTAAGATTCTGTGCAGTTTGGAGAATCCCCAAATCCCACTCCTGGATGGCCCTGCCCACCTCGCCCCTCCCAGGAGTCTCCATGCGGCCTGTTTTGGATGCAGGTAAGTGCAAGGCATACGTGGAGGCTCGGGGATGGCAAAAAATGGGCCTCCCGGAAGTTCAGGAAGGCTGGAAACGGGCCCATTTCTGGCTTCCAGAGAGCCTCTGGAGCCCAGGGAGGGCAAAAACACCTCCCCCCCACCATGGTGCAGGAGGTCGACTAGGCCACACCCACCATGGGCACGCCCACCCAACAACCGGGCAGAGAATCCTTTGCTAAAATTTTTGAAGCCCATCCCTGATCAAACGTGAGGAATTACCTACCATCTTTTAATCTTAATGAGTTTCATTTTTTTTAAAAGAAAATACCCCATTGATGTTTATTTAATAAGCATAAGACAAAGTGAAAAGTAATATGCAATCAAGATTGGGTATTCACACTTAGCAATTTAATACTCAGTGAATGCTCAGAATGTTTAAATGCTCCAAGTGCACTGGCTATTCATTTCACTCAGTTTTTCATGATCTAATGTGTGGCTAAGAATTCTGGGATTTGTATAGGTAGTCCTCATTTAGCAACCACAATTGGGACCAACAAATTGGTTGTTAAGTCAAGTGATCACTAAGTGAAACCATCATTGTGATAAACAACCTTACTTCAGCTTTCCTTTGCTGCATAGATTTATGAAAGTTGTAAATGCACAGATTGGTCAAAAAGTTACTTTTTCATTACTGTCATAACTTAATTTTTACTAAATGAGGCAGTTGCTAAATGAGGACTATCTATAATGTCAACATACTTTGTGAATGCCAGATAGCAAAGAGAGAAAAATGTGGATTTGTCAACAAAAATGTTGGGCACTTGTCCTGTGGTGTAACAGCTGTGAGTCCTAAGACACTCTCCAAACCTCTTCCCAACCTGTAAGTTTTAGTTTATTGGAAATGAAAAACCATTAACTACATTGGCACTAATTGCACTGACTATACTTAATGTAAGTTAAATTTATACTGAAGTAAATAATACATTTTGGCCATTTATTCTTCCTAATGTACAGTTATTCTTCTAGCTATTTATTTTCCTATTGTACACTTTGAAGTGTTACTCAAAGTTTTAAGTGTGACTATTTGGCTAGAAAACAAAACATGCTCCATGGTCAATATTATTTAAGCCCAGGAAATTTATTTCCTGTGATTCATCTAAGAAATTTTGTTTATTAAGAAAGAGGGTATTGAAGAGCAATAGATAAATAAATATTAACATAAATTAACTATAAATTCTAATCTTGATGCTTATAATGTATTGCTTTTCATATGTTGTTACCCATTCTAGAGAGATGAAGCTGGCTGAATGATACCCTAAATTGAAGAGATTAAGAGAATTTATAAACATGCATACAATATGTGTATAGCCCAGGCAATGATTTACCTGCTACAAGTGGATCTCACATGAGGGTGTGCCACAGTTCAATACATGATCATACAGGTTTGGTCTTTTGTTCTTCATAAAACAACGGTCAACAGAGCTTTACATTTTTTAAAGAAATATAAATCAATATTTCCCCAGAGAATTTATAAAATAAGTTATATAAAGAAATACACTTTTTAAAAAAAATGCCTGCATTCCTCATGATAGCATTTTTACCAATGCATCGTGATCTGTTGTGTTCCTTGTCATTCTCTAGCTTCATATATTGGCAAAGTTGCATCTGATTTGCTATTCAGTGGCAAATAAAAGGTATATGAGTTGTAGAGAAATGGAACTGAAATCCTTCACTGGAATTTGGTAATTGTGGTATTCCCTGTGAATCAAGTTCTGGTCTCCCACCAACTGTCTATGGAGATTCTCAGTTATCTAGGTCATGGTTGTCCCAAAGGTCAAGGTTTTTTTCAAGAGGCAACTGGACTTTCTGTTTTTCTTTGAAGATGTTTCGCTTTTCATCCAAGAAGCGTCTTCAGTTCTGAAGAGTTGAAGAAGTTTCTTGGATGAGAAGCGAAACGTCTTCAAAGAAAAACCAGAAAGTCCAGTTGTCTCTTGAAAAAAAAAACACCTTTGGTCTCCCACCAAATATATAAATCTAATTAATAGGAAAGGTCATGTGAACATGCCAGAAAGGACAAAAATGGAATCGTAATGGCTGGCTTGCTTTGGAGAGTGAGAATATTTGATCAATAAAGTGGAAAGATGAAAACCTAAACCACCTGCATCCAGTAGATCCTTCAATAATCTTTCCACTCCATCCTAAGAGTATCTTCCCTCAGTTGATTGGCATGGCATGCTAGGCAGAAAGCCTTGCTAACAAACCAAGAGCTGCTACATTACTGGAATGTATTGCTTATTTCCCTTGGCTGACTTCGGGCTCTTATCTCAGCCCAACCTGCCTCAGGGTGGGGGTTGTGGGAAAATAGGAGGAGGAAGTATTAGCCGTATTCACTACCTTGAATTATTTATAAAAATAATAAATGCATATCTCTGAGAAAGATCTGAATTAAATAACACAAATACTATGACCCTAGATACAGTACCTAGCTTTTATGTAAGCTCCTTTATTTATTTAAAATATTTATGTAGCTGCCTATCCTATAACAAACTCTGGGCATCTCCAATGCAAAATTAAAAACATAAAAACTATTAAAACCAAACATATTAAAAACAAAAACTTAGTGCCAAGATGTGCACAATCTCATCCTATTCCTAACCCAGTCTTTGGAGGCAAAGCAAGGTCTTAATGCTTTACAGAAGGGTAGGAGAGGAGATGCCTGCTGAATTTCTGAGGGAAGGTTGTTCTTCAGGGCAGGGGCTGCCATGTTCCTAGCTACCCCCCAGAAGTAATATTTGGGGGTAGGGACTAGGAGTGTGCCTAGCCTATCTGACCTGGTAGGATGTCATTAGAAAAAGGTGATTCCAAAACTAATCTGGCTCTGCATGTAGGGGTTTAAGGATGATGACCTACACCTTGAATTTCACCTGGAAGGAAATGGAGCCAGTTCAGCTTGCTCAGCAGAGGTGTGACATATAAAGAGTTGTAGTGGTCATTAGATCAGATATTTCAAGAACTCCCTATTGCTGGATTAAAGCCATTTTAATTACTATTTGAAAAACACTTATAGCCCAAAGGTTTGTTTTTACTACTACTATAATCTGGATCCAGAGATACATAACACGAAATATACACCATAAAGTATCAGGGCCAGTTATTCCTTTGTAGATAAATAATGTTTTGTATAAAATAAATTGTTTCCAACAAAAAACAACTTATTTAGCTCAAATGTGTGGTGTTCATCTTGCATCAACCCTATTATTGGTTTTTCTACTTTGTAAAATCAGTACAATTCCATTTTAGAGCTACTTCATTGCATGTTACTTATACTTAACCTATTTTCAGTGTCACTTTCATAGTTTTAAAAACACAAACCACAATTTTAAATGATTTCTGTATACCTCTTTGAGGGTCTTTGAGCAATGGTTTTGTCACATACATTGTTTTCATCCCCCAGGGCAAAGCTGCTATGTGTGCCATCAAAGTAGTATAGTCTAATTTGGTTCCAGTTTGAGAAAGTTGTGTGCAATTCAAATGTGTATACTAGAAGTATCCAACCTTGGCAACTGTAAGACTTGTGGACTTCAGCTCCATGGCTGGCAGGAGGTTTCTGGGAGTTGAAGTTCACAAATCTTAAAAGTCACTAAGGTTGGACATTCCTGGTTTATGCTATCTAGAACCCTGATAGTTGAAAAGTTCTTGGCTCAACATTGGGCTGTAAATATGGGGTGTGAGGGAGGGAATTGCAGTAGAAAACATGCATTTGTTTATTTAGTAGATTATTAAATTATCAGTTTGTATATTTCTCTATCAATTGTATTCTTTGAGAATATTAAGAGGCAATTTGGTGTAGTAATTAAGGTACCAGCTAGAAAGCAGAAATTTGAATTCCAGTTTAGACACTGTAAGTCAGCTGCCTGACCTTGGCCAGTCACTCCCCATCAACTCTAGGAAGGAGGTCCCGAAGATGCTTTTTCAAGAGACAACTGGACTTCCTTGTTTTTCTTTGAAGAAGCTTCGCTTCTCATCAAGAAGCTTCAGCTCTGACTGGATGATGGGGAAAGGAAGGATTTATACCCCTTGCAGACAGCTGGTCATTTGCATTCTTTTAGAGAGTCATAGAGGCCACTTGGAGGTTTATCTGTGTCTTCAGGGTCATCTGAGTAGTGCAAATGGGAGTGGAGTCTTCTTGGAACTACTGAAAGGACTGTGTTGTAGATTGGAGATAGATGGTATTGTATCCTCCCCTTCTGTTGAGAGAGGGCTGTTCAATTTTGACATAGATGGCCTCTTTGACTCCTCTTTCAAACCAGCGGTCCTCTCTGTCCAAAATGTGGACTTTACTATCTTTTTTTTATTCATATTTATATCCCACCCTTCTCCGGAGACTCAGGGCGGCTTACAATTTTGGGGATACAACCCAATGCGCTCAGCAATAGCCTTCCTTCCATTGTATATGCCTGCTTATTACTAAGCGGCATTTTTACAAAGTCAGCTTATTGCCCCCAACAATCTTGGGTCCTTAGTTTACCTACCCCGAGAGGATGGAAGGCTGAGTCAACCTTGAGCCTGGTGGGATTCGAGCCTGCAATAATTACAGGCAGCTGGAACTAAGTGCTAGGCTATTAACAGCCTGCACCACCAAGGCCCTCTATCTTCAAAAGAGTGGCCTTTGTCTGTTAAATGCAGATGGACTGCTGAATTTTGCCCTGATGGGTTTGTTCTCCTATGTTGTGCCATGTGTTTTATGAAGTGGTTGTTTTGTTTTCCCAATGTACAGATCTGCACATGTCTTACTGCATTGTACTGCATATACCAGGCAAGGGGAAATCCCAAAATATTGCCAAGAAAACTGCAGGGCTTAATTTAAGTAGCCATCAGAAAGTCAACACTGACTCAAAACAGGAATAAAATTTATTATATCTGCTGCTTCTAAATGACTATTTCATTTTCATTAAAAAAAGAAAACACCTGTCCAGATACTAAACTCTTCTGTTCTATTCTTTTTCTTTATCCTGGTGTTTTGTACTTTTTTGCTTTTTTCTGTGGGATTTTCCTGCATAGCTTCCATAGGTGGCAGCATTGATCTACAACTGGATTACAAGTTACAAAAGAAGCAACACAAAATTTATGAAATGGTTCAAAAAAACAAAACAAAACAAAGCAAAACTGAAGAGATTATCTAGAAATCTTGACATTAAATTGCTAAAGAAGCTTTCCATCAATTGTTTATAAAAATGCGAGACACAAGTATTGGAAAAAAAGATTTTAATGTGGTTGTTACCTATTTTGTAAGCTTGAAATATTGATACACAAAAAAGATATAAAATGATGTCTGATGCAAGTTTTTTTCCCCTCTCTCCCTCTTTGCCCTTATATTATCTACATCACTTTAAAAGGTCCACTTCATCTAAAAAAATATTCTTTGTTTGGCAGAACAAAGTTTTACCTTAAATTTAAATTACATTCACAAGTAGTAGGGACCTGTAGGGTTTATAAGATCTAAAGTGAAGGGTTCCTAAAACAAGAAAGTTGAAGGTGGAGCTACTTGAATTTTTGCATATGAATCTAATTTATTTATTTATTTATTCGACTTGTATGCCGCCCTACTCCCTAAGGACTCAGGGCGGCGAACATTAAAACAGAGAAAATTTACAATAAAAAAGAATTAAACAAATAAACAAGCCGAATACAGTTAAAATAAAACACAACCCCCGGGTCATTCCAGGCCGGCCCGTTGAAACAACCAAGTCTTCAGGTCCCGGCGGAAGGAGCGGAGGTCAGGGGCCAAACAGAGATCCACGGGGAGCTGATTCCAAAGGGCAGGTGCTCCCACACCTAATTTCTAATTTTCATTTCTGTTTTGGGTTTTGCAGGTATCTGTAAACCTCCTTTATCAGAGACAACAGTAGTGTGGACATACAAGGATTGAAAGTAAACTGGCTGTGCATGGAGAAACAAGTTAAAACAGCTAGGAGTACAGGAAGTCCTCAGCTTACAACTACATTTGGGATCAGAACTTCCATTGCCAAGTGATGCGGTCATTGAGTGATTCATTAAGTGACCATTCCTGATTTTATAGCCTTTTTCTTGTGGACAGTAAGTGAGTCATCACTGTTCTGACCAAGGCTTCCCGAGACCGTAATTAAGCACACGCTTAGTTAAAACAACTCTTGTTTTATTTCAATGCTGGGAATTATTTTCATTCCCAGCCGGTAATGAGTCCCAAACAGTCCCTTTGAGATAAGCACCCACCATTCTCTCCTTTGAATTGCTGCCAACAACTAGAGTGCCAAATAAATTATAAAAAAACCAACCAAAGTACAAAGTCCACACAGAGCTTCAAGGATTAATCCAAACAGAAAGAACGACTATACTTCCTACAAAGGTTTCATCACCTTTGCCTGTCCTTTCTACCGTATGGGAGGGGCAATCACCTCCAAGCCTTACTCCTGAGTCGCCCATTTGTCTCAGCTGCTCTTGCCTTCTAGCAGCTCTGCGCACATGCACTCTGGGAACAGGCTCCCCTTGTTCCTCGGCCTCGCTGCTGCCAGACTCCAGAGGCTCCAGAGTCAGCACCCCATTCCCAGATGGTCCTGGCCCCATCTCTGCATCAGATGCAGGACCCTCATCTGAGTCCTCCCCAGACTCCCTGACTGGTCCCCATTCTTTCCCACTGTCCGATTCTGCTGCCATCTACACAGGCTGCCGGCGAACCACAACAGTCACAGCTGTTAAAAATATGCATTCATTATGCAAATCCTGCTTCCCCTATTGATTTTACGTATCAGAAGCTGGCTGGGTAGGTCACCAATAGCAATCATATGACCCCAGGACACGGCAACCATCACTGCTAGTGGCCATGAGCCCAAATCGTGATCAAATGACCACGGGGATGCTGCAATGGTCATAAATGCGAGACTGGTCATAGGTCATTTTTTCCAGCAACCTCATAAATTTGAACAGACTCACTAAATGCAAGGTTGTAAGTTGAGGACTATCTACAGTATCTGAAGCAGCTGCATGAAGCAAAATATGACTTTCAATGATTCAAAGACAGATGCTTTATCCATGCTTCCTTTCAAGGCTTTGCTTGGCTCTAATCAGTAGAACTTCTGAAATATTAGATATAATTGTAATGATTAAAAGAAATATTAGAAGGTCAGTCTAGAGCAGGAGTAGAGTCAAACTGAATTTCTTTCAGGGCCAGATCAGCATTGTAGTTCTCCACGGGCTGGCGGGGGCGGGGGGGAGACAGCACGGTTGCCTCCTGCAGCACTTTACCAGCCAAAAAGGGGCAAGCCCCTCTCCCATCGCCCATTTTCAACCAGGATGGCCTCCTGCAGCACTTTGCTGATCAACAACAGGCCATGGGGGGCCTCTTATGGCCCCCTCACACCCCATTTTGGCCAGCAGAGGCACCATGAGCTGGTCCTTTGATATTTTCAGGCCAGCCTGCAGGCCAGATCCAAGCAACCCGCAGGCTAGATACGGCCCGCAGGCCTTAAGTTTGACACCCCTGTTCTAGAGAGCCCTGTTCATTTAAGGCTGGAAAACAAGGGTTGATCAAAATCTTTTCCTACATTAGGATTTCTACTGTGAGTAGCCTCTTTTGAGTTAAGAAAAGTATACAGGACATAAATAATAATATTTTATTAATGAAAAAAATGGCAGAGACTGAAACAGAGCCATGCTCAGCTCAATTATTAGACTAGTGTGTAAATCTGCAGGATTCCCTTTTGGAACTGTGATCAGACGTCGTGTGGTTGACAGATCAGAAGCTTCCCGTGATATGCTGATGAACTTCTTGCTAATTAAGTATTTTGACTGGCAGCCAGTTTTTTAAATCTTCCATATTTTGGTTGGTTTTCATACTTGTAAAGCATAAACAATCCATGATTAACTGTTCGATGGTTGCGTTCGCTACCCCCAACTTCCCCAAATTCAAAGCAGTTTTCTGCTGAGAGGAAGCTACTTGATGGATTTTTTAAAAAACCAAAGCTTGACAGTATTGTGCACTCTTGGGAAATCTGGTAGTGAAGAACATACCATTTTAGCATCCTCTTGGTGGGGGCTAAGCAACTTCCAGGTTAGGTTCCAGAATCCATAAAGTTGTTTCACTAATTGCCATTGTTAATATGGTTGCTTGTTTTTGGAGAACATTCACTTGGCCATGAATGTTCATTTGTCTTCTGGTTTCAGAGGTGATTTTGTTTCTTTTAGGGTTATGTGAGATGATAGTTACTAACAGAATCCTAGACATGCCGATTGAGAAAGTAGCCCTGTTGTTTTCAGTGGGATTGCAACAAAACCCAAGAAACAAAATGAAATGGAGAAATTTTGCTGCAGTTGAAAATACTGTGGTTAACTCTCAGGTCTTGGTCACAGAACCTCAACCTTGTTGGAAGCCACTGCCAGTTTTCCCCACAGTGATCTTAACGCTAAGAAATTTTTTCTGTTTCTAGGTTATTATTAATCTAGTGAATTCTGTTACATGTGACTTTGCTTTTGTTGCTTATAGTACTGTCTTTGGTTTCTTTGACTATCTTAAAACATTTATTCCTTTACTTTAGCAATAGCCCAAGGCAAGGAATCTTTTCTGAACTGAGACTGTTGCAGACTGAGTTTAGATCCTGAAGAAGGAATGGATGACAGCAACCAGAATCAATTCAATTGACAAGGTTGAATTGATTTTTCCCTATTGGTTTTATTTATTAATTAAATGTCTACACCACCCATGTTACCTAAGTGACTGGTTGGTTTACAACAACATAATAATGCAATAGTAACATATGGATAAAAATGCAGATGATAAAGAATAAAGAACAAAGTTAAAACTTAGAGATAAAAATGGAATTCAGTTAAAATTCCTTTTCTGGTGCTGCTTATGCTGCTTTAGGGAGAATAAATCCAGGAAATAGCTGTGTAGCAATGGAAAGATCGGGAATTGGTTGTATCATTGTATCTAGCAGGAACTGGGTGCCAAATTAAGACAGAAGCAGGAAATAAGAATCTAACTGTGGACATAGCAGAAAGCTCTTTACTGGTTTTGTGGCTTTACGGAGAAAACAAGGGAGAGACTAGCAGTCTTGGTGCCTAATTAAAGTCCCAGTTCATTCGCTGTCCAGAACAGGGGTCTCCAACCTTGGCGACTTTAAGATTTGTGGACTTCAACTCCCAGAATTCCTCAGCCAGCAAAAGCAAAGCAAAGCAATATATATATATATTTGTTTTCATAGATTTTCATGGGTAAAGGTATGTAGGTCTTGATGTATTCGGGTCTTGTCCCATGTAAGATTGAGAGTATCTTGCCGACGTTGCGACGAGATCCCACTCGCTATCTTCAGGCTGGTGTCTTCGGCTTTGTGCTTGTCACGCTTTGCTGGCACAAGCACAAAGCCGAAGATACCAGCCTGAAGATGATGAGTGGGATCTCGTCAAAACGTCGCCAAGATACTCTCAATCTTACATGGGACAAGACCCGAATACACCAAGACCTACCTACATATATATATTTATATTTATATTTATATTTATATTTATATATATGCATTTAATATGAAACACTAGCATATATATTTTCCTGGTTGGGGAGAGGAGCCAGTTGGCAAAGATCATGGTGTAAATCAACTTCCCCACTGATGAGTTTTATGAGCATATTTTTGCATCTTATTTATTTAGCAAATTTATATTGCTGCCCATCTTAACTCTAGGTAGTGAACAAGAGACCAAAAGATTTTTTTTTAAAAAAAATTGAATAATACCATTTTCATTTGAAAATGATCGAGCCACTTGATAAATACACAACAACATCTATTCTATAGTGGGTTAACATCCTGTTTCCAGCACCTGGAATAAAAGTCAGGCCCACAAGGTCATCCAGAAAGCCAAAAAGGGGGGGGGCAGATTATTCCATAGGGTAGCTGTTGCCTCAAAGATGTGTAGGAAGTTAGCACCCACCCCTCTCCTAGAAAAAATGAAATATTTTATGGTAGATTAAAAAGGCAGAATATTTCCCCTAAAAAAGAAGTGGAAACTCAGAGAGACAGAAACTCAGCCCTCCCACCTTTGCCAATGGGCCATTAAGGCCTGGGCCAGAGTATGTTAAATCACAAAGGTAGCCATCTCACCACATGGCCCAGGAAGATTACATTGGCCAGCACTCAGACAAAGCCTACAAAGTTAGCTAAGACTGCCACCCCTGGGCGTCTGACAGCCAATGGGATACATTCAGGGGTGGGATTCAAATTTCTTAACAACCGGTTCTGTGGGCATGGCCTAATTTGTGGGTGTGGCTTGGTGGTCATATGACTGGCTTGGTATAGCTTGTATGTAAATATTGTAAATATTTATGTAAATATTGAATTTATATACATACATACATACATACATACATACATAGCAACTTTTACCCAAAATCAGGCAAAGCAGATTGAGTTGCTTGCAGAATCACAGATTCATTCACAGATCTACCTTTCTGCAATCTGCCGCCTGAGTCTGCACTGAAAAATAGAAGCTTCAGTCCTAAAGAAGGTTCAGCTCTGCTCTCAGGCCACTTCTTCCCCACCCCCCCAATCCCCTGAATACCACCTCTGACTGAGCCTCAGGAAAGCCTCCTGGACGAAGGCAAAGCAGTACAACAGCTATTTAGATTAGCTAGAAAGCAGAAATCTGAGAGGAGGAGAGGGGAGGGGCCAGCCAGTGGCACGATTTGCCGGTTCTCCGAACTGCACAGAATCATAACAACCGGTTCTATAGAACTGGTCTGAACTGGTAGAATCCCACCCTGGATACATTTCTTACACAGGAACAGGAAACAGTAAGGTGGGGCCCAACAGAGGGCATAAAACTCAGGCTCTTTCAGCATCTCAGCCCTTTTCTTTCTTCACCCAACATCTTGAAGGACGTGATTGCTTTTTTCTTCACCCTGTCGTCCTGTCCACCATTAAACTTTCTTTCCAAGCAACTTCCATGATTCCAGTGTCTTTTTCCCCACATGGAACTGAACCCAAAATATATTTATTCCAACAGAAGACACCTTCCTGGGCCCCACTAAATGACCTTGTTTTGCACAAGGGACCCAACCTGTTGTTTCCTACCCAACAAATGTGCAGAGATGATGAGATATCATTAGAGATAGATAATCCTGCAAGTAATCTAGTCCTACCTCATGCAGAACTTTAAAGGTGACAATTGCACCTGGCATTGCACCCACAGAATCTTACTGGAAGGTTCTTGTGGCGGGGATGGCGGTGGTTTATGAGACATTGTGCTGCTGTATTATAGATCGAGTGCAGCTTCCAAATGCCTTTTAAAGGCAGCCCTGTGAAGAGCATGTTGCAAAAGTCCAACCAAGAAGTGATTACGACCTGAGTGACTGCAAGCAATGCTCTTGATCTAGTGCAAAATATAAATTTGCAGAAAGGCCTTTTGTGCTACAGCTGCCACCAGCTTCCGTAATCAAAACTATGTCTCCAGGTGAGCTCCCAACTTTCCCACCAGCTCCAGAGGACTGCTATCCCATTCAAAATGAATGATGGAACATTTCCAGATCTTCTAAATCTTCAGTCTTAACAGAGTTAAGTCCAAGCTTGCTCTTTTTCATCTACATCCTCACAGCCCTAAATCACTGAAAATGAACCTTGACAGCATCACTTATATAGTCTGGAGCAAAGATGTAAAACTGAGTATTATCAGCGCTCTGCTTATGCTTAACCTTCTGTTGATGAATGATCTCACCTAGCAGCTTCATGTAGATATTAAACAAGTTGGGAAGAGAATCAAGTCTGAAATACACAAAATAAAGGGTTTTAGAGCTAGATATCACCTACCTTTCAATGCTGTCTTAAACTTCCTCAGAGGAAGAAAAACAACCACTGTAAAACTGTGGCCCTCTCACTTCCAATCACTAGAGCTTAGAAGGATACCATGATTGACAGTATTGAAAGCCTAAAAGAGTGATGACAGATACACCACTCCTGTCCAAAGACACCAGAGGTCATCTATAGGTGTGGTAAATGCTGTCTTAGCACTATAACTCAGCCTGAAAGTTGACTGAAAAGGGTATAAACAATCTATTTTTTTCAGGGCCTTTTGGAGCTACTCAATATCCCAAAGGTGCCTTTTCAAAAGGCAACTGGACTTCGTTTTTCTTTGAAGACGTTTTGCTTCCCATCAAAGTAGCTTCTTCAGATCTCATCCAAGATGCTTCAGAACTGAAGAAGTTTCTTGGATGAGAAGCAAAATGTCTTCAAAGAAAAACAAAGTCCAGTTGCCTCTTGAAAAAGCACCTTTGGGATAATCTGTTAGCCAGTCTTTCGGATGTTCGTATTCCCAAGATACAACCAACGAACATTGAGGTATGCAGTCATTTATTTGTACAAATAACGCACATCCCATCCGGCGATAATGGCTTGAATTCCAATCTAGGTTAGCACTGGGAGCATTTGCCTTCCAGCGCTCTTTATAGCATAAACCCACCCATCTAATTGCAGCTACCTTCTGTAGACCGCCCTATGTTTTCAACGTTTCCTAATATGGCTAATTAGTTACTCCCATGCCATAGCCTCAAACGCGCTGCATCCTCCCTATCACTGATCCCCTCTACTTCCCTGAACACCCCATAACACCTGGTGTATAAATCCCCCCTCCCTGCACTAATCCCCCCTCCCCGCACTAAAGCCTTATACAGCAGAGCACCCCAGCCATGTCATGTGGGAATTCCCATTCAGCCTCCCACTCCCAGGTAGCAGTGCAAGGCAGCATCATAGGGAATCCCTGTTCCTCATCCACTTCATCACTGGTGGGAGGGATCCACGATTAACGTCTTTTATTCTTTTATTGCTGGTGGGCATAGTTGAATATGGAGCCCAACACAACCATGACCTGGATGGCTGAGAATCTCCATAGACATTCACCTACTCAATAATCTTGATTTTTTTAGAGACCTAAACAAAATTGTTCAGTTCTGTTGGATCTAGTAGTGGTTTTCAAAGAGTTGATTAACTCCTCCTTCTTTCAAAGAAACTAGAACATCCCCTTACTCAAAGAAACATTCTCCTCTATTATAATCAAGGAAAGCTATAACTCCATCCATTCCATCAGAGTTCATAGCCATGATCAATTCCAAGCAAACCAAATTACTATTATCCAATAGGTGCCTAGAATAGCCCTTATAGCAAGACTAGTATAATCCTTATAGCCCTTATAGCAGGGGTGTCAAACTGGAGGCACATGCAGGCCACGCCTACCCCAGTTCCGCAGATGGAAAAAAATCACAAAATGTCATGTGATGGGCAATGTGATACCGCAAATTTGACATCCGTGCCTTATAGTCTTCAGTGGTTCCCCAGTCTCTCTTTACTCAGGAGGAACAAAGATACCTAAAGCAGGATCACAGATACCATAAGAGCAGAGAAATAAGCAAAGAAGAGTATGTAACTTTCTAGGAATTTATAAATCCATTTGCTTTCTAACTTGACAGGTTTATATAGTATAACATACAACAAATTTTATCAGCTCTTGTGTTTTACTTTGATATTTATTTGTATTTCACATTTCTGAATTGCACATTTCTCTCAAAGATGGATTAATAAAACATTGAAATATAAAACAATATATAAACAATTAAAATGTTAGAGTTAAAAGTATGTATACTTTTATGAATGTTGCATATTCATTGCTTTGCACATTATATATTACATTAATTGGAAACCCTATTCAAGCAAAACAATTTCTTACTTTGTCTCTGCAATTTTGTAAAGCATACAAGAACCCTTGATCCTACTGTATATTTCAGAAGAAAGATCCTTGCGGTTAATGTAATAAGTGCACCCTTTCAGTTCTGATCAAAGACAATTGCCTATTCTGTTTTCCCTATGAGCAAAGTTAGGTGGATACCAGTGAAGGATGTTCATATTTATGTTGAATATTTGGAGAGGTGAGTAGGGTTCACCCCCAAGACTTTGTGCCTATTTTTTATCCTTCCCTTAATAGTTATGTATGGAATGGAATCCTAGGTGGGAAACATCTCTCTCTAGCTAGAGAAGAGCTAAAGGACACCCATACTTATTCAAGGAACTTTCCACAAGACCAGGTACATCAAAAGAGGGGGAATATAAAAATTCAAGATGGTGCCATGATAGAGTGATCAAGCAAAAAGAGGCAAGGCTCTGACCATGCATTGTGGATGACATCTTGGCATTTTTCACTCTTCCTGTTTATATCTCTGCATGACACTAAAGAGGCTTAGGCCAGTGATCCAAGACTAGACTCCTCTCATCTGTCCTTGATTTTGCCATTTAAGCAAAGTGAACAATTTAGATTGGCTTGAGGTCACACAAGCTATGCATGATAAGTCAGGGGACACACTCCAAAAGCAGATAGAACCAGGGTTGAATTCCAGGAATTCCAAGGGTTGAAATGGATGCCTTAAACATCTGAAAGGCTTAGAAGATCCACTTTACCGGTTAAACCTTCAATCTTACCAAAAATACAAAAAAGAGGGTCAAATTTTCAGTTCATTCTTGGGGGCTCTGTGGGCTATTCAATGTGCTGGTGGACCACATCCTCCAGTTTTCTTAATTTAAATGAAACAGAACTTCATTGTGGGGATAATTAAGGACCCCTAGATCCACAGTATTTCAATTCAGTTCAGCTTCCCTATGTATACCTAGAAGAAGAAAAAAGGCACAGCTGCATCATTAAAATAACAACAGGTTAGCTCCAAATAAAAATAATTTGAAACTTTTTAATTTCAAATTATTTTTATTTGGAGCTAACCTGTTGTGCATACATCCTTGTATATATCTACTAGTGGCAATTTTATATACACCTTTATGCTCATTGAACAAAGTACAGATTACTACATGCAAAATACAGTTCTAGTGCCTTATTTTGAAGCATCCATGGTGAATGCTTTCTTGCTTGCATCCAGAGAACTTTAGAAAAAATTATCTCAGCAGCTTTTAAATTGATTTATGCAAGCAAAGCACACCATCTGGAAAGCATTTGGTTTGAGCCAAGTTATTACCTCTAACGCTGATCTTGGAAAAAAGTATTCCTCCTCAATACTGTAAAATAGAGCAGATGCTAGAAAAGGGGGCTAGTGAAAAAAGGCACCAATGCTAATGGAGGCCAAACCTTCATAGGAACAATGGAGGGTCTTCACAAGACCCAGAGAGCTAAATTTCTTATACTTGGGTATCGGAATGGGGCAGTGGTGGGATTCAAATAATTTAACAACCGGTTCGCCCGGGGTCAGACTGCTGGCATGGGAGGCCTGGCCCATCCCCAACTTCCAGCTCTGCTGCACATGCGGGATGAGCCTCTCATGATGGCCAACCTTAACCTGGGTGAACTGGTTGTTAAATTACCCCCTTCCCCACACACACACACTATTAAAGTGGATCTTAGGCACTGTGAGAAACGGGAAATGGAGTGGCTGACATGAGGGAAGGAGGAGGAGCAGGAGAAGAAAGAGGGAAAGTAGCCTTCTCCTTCCCTTGCGCCGGCTGCTCCATTTCCTGTTTCTCCATTGCTGCGCAGTGCAGTGCCCAGGATCAAACTTCGATAGCGTGGGGTGGTGGTGTAATTTAGCTGAATCTCACCACTGGAATGGGGGAAAATGGAGGATTTTCTAAGGCATTCCTGACTGGAGAAAAGCATTTCTGAAGTGCGACTTTTACAATTTATGTAGCCTGATAGCTAGAAGTTACACATTGATGTTCAGTCACTTGTTGGAAAAAAAATTACAAGTGACATTAGTTCAGAAAAGAGATTTTTAAGAAACCTTTTTATTTAATTATAATTGCAAAACTTCATAGAAGTTGTAAGCACCTTTTAATTGGTTGACCTGAGTATCTCCCTCAGCTTATATTAAGATGATTGGGAAATAGCTTGGTGAGCATTCTTAAATTAAAATCATTTAATTGAAACTGTGGCCTAATACTAAAGCAACTGAAGCAGATGGGAACGCCTTAGGATGACCAGAAAGGACAACCTCCCACTGGTTGTAAAGACTGTACAGGCTTAAAAATAAAGTTACCCTTTTGTATAGAAGTATACAAAGAGGCACAAGCCATTCAGCAAGATAATTGGGGTGCCTCATATTGGTGGTCACAGATGGTCAATTAGCATCTGAAACCTGAAAGAGAATCTGCACAAAATGTCTTCAGAGTTAGCAGATCTGAAAAACCAGTTGGATGAAAGGCTTTCCAATGGGGCGTGTTTGTGTCATCTTGCAAGAACGAAGTTCTATGGAGCTTGATTTCATCTAGTGGTGTAAGCATACTAATGAGGAATGGCTCTCCAGGACTTCAGAAAGGACTTTGAATCCAGGACCTCTTTGGAGAACAAGTGCTCCAGTATGAAGGCTTTATATCAGCACTTAGAAATAACCACATTAATAAATATACAGTAGTAACTGTTCCACATCAAATATATTTCAGTCCAGGTGAAGGGAAAGAAGCCAACTTTATCCTTCTGCTGCTCTGGATTTTCAATCTTAATAAGAGCTGTGAAAACAGTAATATATACTGTGTATAAAATAATTACTTTTCCACATCAACTGGCATTACCAGTCATGTTCTTAAAACAATATAGATTGAAGGGACTCGTTGATAGGAAACTGCAAAGCAGCAATTTAGAATTACAATAATAAAATGGAAGGTAGTTGCTCCAGTCTATTCACCACGAATTACCTTCAATAGATCTGGCGTGTCTGAATTTCTAGTGTGGTTTCCTTGTAATTACCTAGTTGCCTTGAAGGGACAGTAGTTCCTCTATCAGCCTTTTAAATTAAGTCCATGGAAGTTGCGAGAAATGCTTATTTAGGCAAAGGAATAACACCAGCAAAATGGAAACAGAAGCAAAAGCACATTAGATATCAAGGAAATGATGTCACACAAAGTTAGTACTCCATCTCTCTGAGGGATCTGCAAAGCAACTCTTCTGAAATAATTTCTTGCAATAAGGAAAGCTATTCTTTGCTCTGTGATGATTACAAATTGTTTTTTTAAAATGAAATCCAATGAGCAGCTGTTCTAATTTGTTGCTGCATAAGGCCACAGCTTACATTACCTTTTCTGCCCGTCTTTGGAAAATAAGAAAAATGTAGCCAAAGGAAACCAATGAGCTCTTCCTAATGTCATAGCAAATATTGTAAAAAAATGCAGCTTGATGGACTTTTGTTTACCTGGTACTATGTGTTTTGAATTTTTGATTGGCTTCTCCTAGTGCGTTAGCTCAGGTGTCCATTTTGTTCCTCCAAAGCAGGGGACTCCAACCTTGGCAACTGTAAGACTTATGGACTTCAATTCCCAGAGTTCCTCAGCCAGCTTTGCTTTAAAGTGGTACCTAGCTTTTGCTGGCTGAGGAATTCTGGGAGTTGAGTCCACAAGTCTTAAAGTTGCCAAGGTTGGAGATTCCCACTCCAAAGCAGTTTTGGAGAAATGGCATAAAAGAGTCTTGCTGGGCTTCACAGTTGTTCCCCCCAGTTATTCCAGAGCTATTCATGCCCCTCCTGCACTAATTTTTGTGGTGGTGTCAGATAATAATTGTTAATACAATCAAAGCAGAAAACAAATACAAGAACAATACTATTTGATGAATTACATTTTAATTAGATTCAAGGTATCGGTAACAACTTACAAAGTCCTACATGGCTAGGGCCCGGGGTACTTGTGGGAGCGTCTCCTGCCGGCATCACGTTCTGATCACCCGGTATGCTCCCACAGGCAGGGCCTCCTTGGGGTACCATCGGTTAGACATTGTCGATTGGCGGTGCCCAGGGGTAGGATCTTCTCTGTGGGAGCACCCACCCTATGGAACCAGCTCCCTTTGGGCCTTCATTTGGCCCCCGATCTCTGCTCCTTCTGCCATGACCTGAAGACCTGGCTCTTTCAACAGGCCGGTCTGGACTGACCAAGGGGGGGAGGGTTTGTTTTAGAGTTATTTCAATTAATTTTAATCTTAATTATTTTGTCACTATTAGGCTTGTAATTGTTTAATTGTTTTTAGTGTAAATTTTTTGTATTGGGTTTTATATTGTTAGCCGCCCTGAGTCCTTAGGGAGAGGGCGGCATACAAGTCTAAATAAATAATAATAATAATAATAATAATAATAATAATAATAATAATAATAATATCGCATCCACTTCTTTTAATGCTGTCCACATTCTGAGTTCCTAGAAGGCTACATAAAAATATCTTGTGATAGTGTGATCTCAAGAAGTTGAGAATTTTGTACCATGAAAAGCCACAACTTAATTTTCAGACTGGCCCACAGGATAGATGTTATGTATGTAGGTTTGAATGTTATTGGTTTATTTGAACTGTTCTTGTAAAATGTCAAATGGTATTGGTTTAAATAGTGTGGGAAGAAACCCTGCACCCCCATTGGCTGGCAACTACGGCTGCAGGCTATAAGAGGCAGCTGTAGCCAAGCCAACTCGGGTTCATTCGAGCTGTAGTCACTGAATAAACTCTTTGTTGGAACTCTTCGCGTCTGACTCTTCATGCAGACTTAACACTGGCGATGAGGATGGGATTTCCCTGAAGAGAAGACGACGTGAAAGACAAGCAGAAGAGTGAGATGGCTGAACTGAACACCCCCCCAGCCTCGTTCGATCCAGTGGCAGAAGACTGGGAATCGTATGTGGATCGCTTCCAGATGTACCTGGAAGGAAACGACCTCGCCGACATTCCCGAGAGACGGAAGAGCGCGGTATTTCTCACGCACTGCAGTCCGCAGTCTTCAAGATGGCAAAGGCGTTAGCGGGAGCTGCAGAACTGAAGGTAATGGAATGGCCTGATTTGGAGAAACTTTTAAGAGCCCATTACGCCCCACAAGTATCGTGCCTCATTAAGAGACACGAATTTTACCATCGGGATCAAGGGGATAGCGAGAATGTTAATGACTTCGTGGCAAGTTTAAGGGACATTGGGGTGCTTGTGACTTTACCAACTTAGAAGAGGCCATGCGTGATCGGTTTGTTTTAGGCCTCAAAGATAAGGTCTTACAAAGCAAACTGTTAATGAAACCTAAGATCACGTTTAAAGAGGCCATTGAAGAAGCTGTTTCAGCGAAGCCACCAAGTCCTCAGCAGCGGCCATGAAAAGATTAACAAGGCCTCAAGCCAGGCCTCAAGCCATTCTGATGGGGAAAAATCCACAACAGCCCATTCTGAACAAATAGACTCTGATTCAGATTGCAGTGAGGTGGAGGAGGGATTTTTAGACTCAGAATGGAGAAGAAAAGGAAAGACTCTGGGAGAAAGAGGCAAGAATTTTATTGCAGAGGCTGGGGGGGAATGCAAGTTCTTAGACACCATCTGCCTACGTTGTGAGAAAAGGGGTCACCTAGCCAGAGTCTGCAAATCATCCAGAACTCCACCTAGTAGGAAGAAATTTCCTGAAAAGGATTTTAAGCCCAACAACTTCATTGAAAAGATGGGGCAATTCAGAAGCAAATGGGAAGAATGAAACTCACCAAACAATCACTATTGGTCATTCTTCACCCTTGAGAAGCAGAAAAGTACACATGAAAGTGTTCATTGAAGGAAGGCCTTGCCAAATGGAAGTGGACTCAGGCTCTTATTTATCTATGGTGTCATGGGACACTATTCACAGGCTACTTCCCAACATTCAGAAGAAACATTTCCAGAAGCAAGCACTGACTCTTAAAGACTACCAAGGGAACAAGATTCCAGTAGTTGGAGCAAGAGATTTCAACGTGCAGTTTAAAGGCCACACCAAACGTTTGCCTCTGACCATCGTGGACAAGGATCGCCCAAGCTTGCTGGGACTTGAGTGGTTCAAGCCACTAGGCATCGAGGTGACTGGCATCAATCACGTGAGCAACTCTGAATGGGAGGAGTCCTTGAAGTCTGAGTTTCCAGAGGTCTTCAGCGAAGGACTGGGCAAGTATATGGGGACCCCTATCACTTTCAACCTAGATCCCAAGGTGCCCCCAATTCGTTTAAAGCCCAGGAGGGTTCCATTTGCTTTAAAGCACAATTAGATAAATTAATTGCTCAAGGGGTTTTAGAGCCCACTGATCACTCCAGATGGGAGACACCCATAGTCACACCAGTCAAGGCTGATGGGTCAGTAAGAATCTGTGGAGACTATAAGGGGACACTTAACCATGTGCTGCAGCAGAGTGCATACCCAGTACCAGTTGTGCATCATCTGCTACATTCACTTGGCAGGGGTACAGTCTTTGCCAAACTGGACTTGGCCCAAGCATATCAACAATTAACAGTTGATGATGCCACTGCAGAGGCCCAAACAATTGTGACTCACAGAGGTGCCTTCAAATGTAAAAGGTTACAATTTGGAGTAAGCGTGGCACCTGGCATTTTTCAAAGTCTTATGGAAAGAATGCTGCAAGGACTGCCAGGGGTAGTGCCTTACTTTGATGATGTGTTAATCTCTGCTGAAAATGACACTCAGCTTCAAGAAAGACTCAGAGAAGTCCTTACCAGATTCAGAAAAGTGGGGTTAAAGGTCAAGGAAGACAAATGCACACTTAAAACAGACAGAGTTGAGTTCCTGGGCTACATGATTGACAAGCATGGCATCCACCCTACTGATGCCAGGGTTAAAGCAATCAAAGAAGCCCCTAAACCTAAATGCAAAACAGATTTGCAAGCCTTCCTTGGACTCATTAACTTTTATCACATGTTTCTACCTCAAAAGGCATCCATTGCTGAACCTTTGCATCGTCTGCTTGATAAAAAGGCTGTTTGGATCTGGGGGAGGAAGGAACAATCAGCATTTAACAGTATTAAGAGACTAATCACATCTGATGCTGTATTGATACAATTCTCTGAGAATTTGCCTGTTGTACTGACTTGTGATGCATCCCCTTTTGGAGTGTGTGTGGGGGTTTTGAGCCATAGGCTTCCCAGTGGAAGGGAAGCCCCTATTGCATTTTACTCTCGACTTTGTCCAAAGCAGAGAGGAATTATAGCCAACTGGACAAGGAGGCATTGGCAGTTGTTGCAGCTGTCAAGAAATTTCATGAATATCTGTATGGCAGGTCATTTACCATTGTTACAGATCACAAACCTTTATTAGGCATTGTGGCAGGAGACAAACCTACACTTACTATCCTTCACCAAGAATGCTGAGGTGGACTGAATTTCTTGCTGCTTATTCATACAAACTGATTCACAGGCCTGGCAAGGACATTGGACATGCTGATGCACTGAGTCGTTGCCCACTGCCTTGCCACAAGGTGGACTTTGAACCAGAAACACACACCTTTTTCCTAGAGACTGTTGCTAAGCTTCCAGTCCATGCTGCTGAGATTGCCAGAGAGACTGCCAAAGACACTGTGTTGGCTCCTGTTATAGGCTGGATTAAGAAAGGTTGGCCTCTTCAAGATCTACCTCACCTTGCCCAACCTTTTAAGTCCAGGCAAACTGAATTATCTGTATTAAGAGGATGTATTTTGTGGGGTAACAGGGTGGTTATTCCTGCAAAACTGCAAAGAGAGGTTTTGGAAATGTTACATGAGGGTCATCCTGGGATTGTAAGGATGAAGGGATTGGCCAGGAGTTATGTATGGTGGCCAGGTATTGACAAAATGGTTGAAAACTGGGTTGCATCTTGTCCCAATTGCCAGGTAGTCAGGCATGCTCCACCTCACCCACAGGAATGGGAATGTCCTAGGGGCCCGTGGTCTAGGATCCACATTGATTTCGAGGCCCTACTAGAGGACACACTTTTCTGGTTATAGTAGATGCATATTCCAAATGGCTAGAGGTAATTCCCATGACATCCACCACAACTGATGCTGTCATCAAGCAGCTCAGAAAATTGTTTGTAACCCATGGGTTACCAGATGTCCTTGTCTCTGACAATGACCCTCAATTCACATCTAACATTTTTGAATCCTTTCTAGCACAACAGGGTATCAGACATGCCCTCACTGCCCCTGGGCACCCTTCAGCTAATGGCTGGGTTGAACGCATGGTGCGTTTTACCAAAGAGAAGCTTCAGCAGCTGGGTCCTGGGGACATCACTGAGAAGCTTGAAAAACTTCTTAGTGTTCAGCACATCACTCCTAGCCCATCAAATAACTTATCCCCAGCAGAGTTGTTGATGGGTAGGAAACTTAGGTCTTCCCTTGACCACCTTCATCCCACTTATGCACCCAACGCACCACTGGATTCCACTTCCAAAGTTCGTACTTTCAGTGTGGGTGATTCTGTATATGCTAAGAACCTTATAGGTGAACCTCTGTGGATTCCTGCTGAAATAACTCACATCACTGGCCCTCGTTCTTACAGGGTACAAACAGAGGATGGACTCCTCTGGAGCAGGCACATTGACCAACTTAGATCCAGGTTCCCTCAGGAACATCGTCCCTGTCTCTCTCTGGATCCCTCACCTGATGTCACTTCTAGGGGGGAAGGGGAGGAACAGGAGGGAAATCAGCAAGCAAGAATCAACCCCATGTGTAGTGAGCCATTATGACAGGACCCATCCCGAACCCTGTCACAATGCCAAGATCCATCCTTAGAAGTGGAAGATTACACATCACTACCTGACTTGGGTGCTGACATTGGAATGGAGATGGGTTGGGAGGAGAGACCAGATTCTAACAGTCTAACAGGGTTTCCTTTCACAGGAAGTCCCAACAGGGAAATGTCAGCAGACACATTTCCCTCTCACTGGGTGAGAACGTTAAAACTTCTGAACCACGAAGGTCTCAACGACACGTAAGAGCCCCACCTATTTAAAGGAATACATTAGATAGGTTGGGGTTTGGTATGGACTGAACCTAGTGGGAGGGGTGTTATGTATGTAGGTTTGAATGTTATTGGTTTATTTGAACTGTTCTTGTAAAATGTCAAATGGTATTGGTTTAAATAGTGCAGGAAGAAACCCTGCACCCCCATTGGCTGGCAACTATGGCTGCTGGCTATAAGAGGCAGCCAGAGCTGCCAACTCGGGTCCATTCGAGCTGTAGTCACTGAATAAACTCTTTGTTGGAACTCTTCGTCTGACTCTTCATGCAGACTTAACAATAGACACATCACTAGAGAGGCTACTTCCCATTTTTCTTTTCTTTTTTTTGAAGTTTAAATAAGATGAAGGCTGATGGCTTTGTGTTCTGAAAATATTTAGTGTAACCATTTCTCATGGAAAGGTATTTTGGTCCTTTTGTTCCCTTTTTGCTTTGTTGATGGGTTGTTGTTTTTTTTTGCACAATGAAATAACTGCAAGAAAACAACCAAGCTCAGAGAGTACCAAGGACCCCTCAGAAGTCGGTGTTTTTATGTGTGTGTTGTAATCTGGCTTTGTTCCTAGAATTTTACTGGGATTCAACAACACTTTTCATTTTAAATCTTCTCTATTTTTCCTGTGAGGGCATCCACTGTTTTTCTTAGCAGCAAAAATCCCTTAAAAAGGAAAGAGAGATTAAGCCCACAATGTCATTTGAATAATAGTGCCAGGAACCCATCCTTTCATCAGTTATGCCTAAAGTGAAAATATCAAAATCTTCACATGTGTGTCTGCTGATGTTTGTATTTAGTGGAGTGAATTAATTAGCATGGAAGAAGTGTTTTGAAGATAAAACACATTTTGTAAAGACTAAGCATTAATTTTGTCACAGCCTTGTAATCACCCCCAGATGCTCTACAAATTAGTTCCCTAATAAGACTTTAATGGTGCTCATTTATCTTTTCCATATCAGGTGTGGGTCACACTTGTTAAAACAGCTTCTTTCTCTTAGGTAGAGAATATTTCCATAAGCAGTGTTTAAATTGCTTTTAAGTTTTTGTGTGCTGATCATGTCAATGTCTGTTCATTCTTCATTTCGAAGAGGAGAGTATAATCAGTGTAAGTAAACATTCCTGACCATGTTGGTTTTACATTCATCTTACAAACCACTGGAGTTAAGCAATTTATACTATAGGCACGAATATATTAAGACTGTTTTCCCCAACCTTCTGTCTCCCAACGAAGTGGGGCTTTTCGAAATCCCAGTTAGGATAAACCCAGATAGGATAATTTTAAAAATCATGGGCTGCCCCCTAACCCCACTGGATGAAATTGCCAATTGTCTCAGCAGAGGGAGAAAAATCCTAAGGGATGACTCACATCCTGGACAGCATTTCATTATTCTCCTACCATCATATAGAAGCATAGGCAGCTGGACAAATAGGATGAAAAATAGCTTTTATCCATGGGCCATCAGACTACTAAACATAATATAACACCACAATCAGGCTTAATGTGATAGACTTACAGTGCCAGTGTATATACCGGTGTAATATATATATATATATATATATACACATGTGCTAGTTTATTACTTATGTGGGGTTAGGAATTTCTTTTTTTATTGATTTATTGAGATGTATTCCGTGTTCTTGGGTGGGCTGCACCAAGGCAGCAGAGGTGGTATTCAGCAGGTTCTGACCAGTTCTGGAGAACCGGTAGAGGAAATTTTGAGTAGTTCGGAGAATCGGTGGTAACCTTCCCCCAGGAGTGGGGAGGGAATGAAGATTGTGCAGTATCCTTCCCCTGCCACGCCCACCAAGTCACACCCACTAAGCCACGCCCACAGAACTGATAGTAAAAATTTTTAAATCCCACCACTGCAAGGGAGGCTCATTCATTTCATTGTACACAAGTTGCACATTGACAATAAAGGTTTGAACTTTGAACTGTATGCTGAATTGGGATTGGAAATTGTGCCTTAAATAACAAATGTAATGTAATGCCTTTAGATTATACAATAATTAATCCATTGATAAGCAAAGATGATTAAAATATCATGATACTTAATACATAATAGCTAGCATGGCAATTGTAGTCTGTTTTAAGTTGAATAAAAATAATCAGTGGGCGATGTCCGTTAAAATAACGTGATATTTGGATACATGAGTTGAAACACAGTCTCATGAAAGGACACCTCACTTTTATTTTCCATTTCCTGAGTTTATCCGCAATCTGGTGTCCAGGTCTGGACCCCAAATATTTAAGATACAGAAACAAAGATAGATTCAAAGGGGAGTGGTGTCTAATAGAAAAGTAAGGTGGTAAGATGGAGCCCAAGTTCTTTGAAGGAAGTTTGAAGGAAAAGTATGTTTTCTTTAAAGGATGCTGTCATGTGACAAGCTTGGAAAAGAGAAGGCTATGTATTAACTTGAAATGGTAGTAGATGGTCTCTTATGGTCTCTTAGAAGTCGGACAATTTCATGGTGGGGATATTTCGTACCAAAGCAGGAAGAAGTACCAGATGTCCAGTAATAGTTTCTGCAACTCTATAATGCTGATATTTCACTTGAATGCTGTCTACCTAAGAGAAGATAAAGCTGCTTGATAGGCCTTAGATCTTTGCCATTGTTTTGTACATACATTATCCATCCCTTTAGAAGTCATGCTTTGAAATGTTCGTTGAAAAATACATGGATCTTGGTTTATTGGTTTGAAGGATTAGGTCTTGTTTATCATCATCAACTGAATACTGACATGTGAAGGATGTTAAGTCACATGTGGTCTAATTAACAGATCCCACACACCAACTTTTTGGTCCATTTTTGTTGCTTGAAGTATTTCTAGCAGGACTCCCAGATTCTGTAACAGCTTTGTTCCCTATACCATTCTGTCTGGTAAACTCGCAAGATTTCTCGCCATGTATATGTATACATCCAATCTAGACTGTTGTTTCTCTGTGTCATAGAATATATGTGGGTATATGCAAAGCATTTTTGTCATGTTTATGTAGTGTATATTGCAGGTGGTGACCCTTTGAGAGCTGTATGCAATGAAATTTCATTTTAATGTATGTTGATTAGTGTACATTTACCGTCTGGTACACTTGCAAGATTTCTTTTTCTTGCTGTGTACATGTATATGTCCAAGCAACTGTGTTGTTTCTCTGTGTCATAGAAAATATATGGGTATGTGGGGATATGCAAATATTTTTTGTCATGTTCGTGTAGGGTATATTGGAAGTGTTCAGAGCTGTATGCAACAAAATTTCATTTTTAATGTTTGCCATTTAGTGTACATTTAAAGTGACAATAAAGTTATTCTAAGTCTAAGAGAATATGTGAAGGTCAAATGTCTTTTGAAGCTAGGCTCTTTAACAGTTAAAAGTTTTTTAAAAAATTGAAAATATATAATTAAGCTGTTAAAACAACTTGATGGATCTTGACAGACTAGAACACTGGGCCGTATCTAACAAAATGAAATTCAATGTATATATCCAAACAACTGTGTTGTTTCTGAGATTCAAGGTTTTGGTATTGACATTCAAAATCCTACGAGACATGGGCTATCTACAGGAACGTCTACTGCCGGCATCGAATACCAACCGCCCTGTACAAGCGCACAGGCAGGGACTCCTCGGCGTGCCGTTTGCGACTCATTGTCGTTTGGCGGTGACGCGGGGGAGGGCCTATTCTGTGGCGGCTCCCGCCCTATGGAATCAACTACCTCTGGGGCTCCGCCTGGCCCCTGACCTCCGCACCTTCCGCCACGACTTGAAAACTTGGCTATTTGAGCAGGCTGCACTGTGCTGACTCCTCTTGGGGGGTGGGTTTGTTTTACAATTTGTTTTAGTAATTTGGCTTGTTGGTTTAATTCTATTTTAGATAATTAATTTATTGTATTGGTTTTAATTGTGAGCCGCCCCGAGTCCGTTCAGGAGAGGGGCGGCATACAAGTCAAATAAATAAATAAATAAATAAATAAATAAATAAATAAATGTAGAGAAAAGTAAAGTCCTACACTTAGGCAAGAAAAACGAAAAGTACACATATAGACTGGGTGAAACCAGGCTCAATAGCAGTAACCATGAGAGGGATCTTGGAGTCTTAGTGGACAACCAGCTAAATATGAGCCAGCAGTGTGCAGCAGCAGCGAAAAAAGCTAATGCAATCCTAAGTTGTATTAACAGAGGGATACAATCAAGATCAAGGGAGTACTAATACCACTCTATAAAGCCTTAGTAAGACCATACCTAGAGTACTGCATCCAGTTTTGTTCACCGCATTATAAAAAAGATGTTGAGACTCTAGAAACAGTACAGAGAAGAGCAACCAGGATGATTAGGGGACTGGAGACTAAAACATACAATGAATGGTTGCAGGAACTGGGCTTGGCTAGTCTAGTAAAGAGAAGGACCAAGGGAGACATGATAGCAGTCTTCCAATATTTGAGGGGCTGCCACAGGGAGGAAGGGGTCAGGCTATTTTCTAAAGCGCCTGTAGGCCAGACAAGGAATAATGGATGGAAACTGAACAAGGAGAGATTTAACCTGGAAATAAGGAGAAACTTTCTGGTGGTGAGACCAATCAACCAATGGAACAGCTTGCCCTCAGAAGTTGTGGGAGCGCCATCACTTGAGACCTTCAAGAAGAGATTGGACTGCCATTTGTCAGAAATGGTGTAGGGTCTCCCACTTGGGCAGAGGGTTGGACTATATGACCTATAAGGTCCCTTCCAAATCTGATTATCTGTTATCTGTTATCTGTTAACTTTTCTTAAATCACGAGTGGATTTCCATCTGCTTTACAGTGCCCACTTATTGAAGCCGCTTTAATATTTTCTTGTCAAGTGAAGAGGTATTTGTTTTAAAGTGATTGTTCCAGCATGACAATTCAATGATCCTCTGCAAGCAATAAGCCAGCTAGTGAGCAGGACTGTCATAAAGCATGTGCTGGTACAAGTGTTTCAGAGTTTTTATCACTTCCCACATAAGCAGGAAGTGACAGGGTGGCACAGATCTTTAAAACTGGCTACGGATGACTTAACCTAAGTACTAACAAGGCTATTTAAATGTAACAATCTGTTCTAGTTCCATTCCATTAGAGTAGAAAATGAGATTTGGATACTCTGTTTGGTGAAATAGCTTTATCCCACTGTGCTGTTGTCATACGAGCTTTAGCCAGCAACTGATCTTGAATTGGATAAGTATCTTGAGAGTTTGTAGCCATGTCCTGCACTGCCAGACAGCACTGAGATTTGCAGATAATGACTCTGTTGCAGGAAAGCAACAGTTATTTAATCAGCTGGTACTTGTGGAGTTGGGCAACTTGCCGAATTGGAAGTCGATTAGTGTGAGGTGGTTGTTGTTGTTAGTTGTGAAGTTGTGTCCGACTCATCGCGGCCCCATGGACAATGTTCCTCCAGGCCTTCCTGTAGATTAAATATGAAGAAAAGTCATTGTGTGAACTTGTAATGCCCCTGTCGGAATCTGATTCCGAGTGGGAGTATGGCTCCGTTGGCTGTGGAAGAAACTGGGGAAGGGCAAAGTCCAGCTGGGCAGAGCAGGGGAGAGGTAGAGCAAGGCAGAGGGAATTCGCAGGAAGACCCAGGCCCACCCCCTCTTTATCCTAGGGCATGCAGGGAGGAATGGAGAAGGGAGCAATGTGAGTTGCATGGCTTACGGGGGAGGAAAGGGCTCTGATACCCTTCATTAGCTGCAGCTGGAAACACAGTGTTTAAAAAGGGGAGTTGCTCTGTTGACAGCAAATTGTGAATTATCTGGTATTGTCGAGGCTTATCTGGGTTCCTGGCATCTTCCCAACTGTGTGTGCTTTGCTGGCCTTTCAAGTCTGCGATTCCTTCTCCTGCCCTGTTAAGTTAATCACTGCAGCGTGGTTTGTGTGGATGTTTTTTTGTGTGTACTTTGTTTTTGGACTGAATTTCCTGCGCTTAAAGACTGTTCTTGGGAGAATTTTTTCTCCAGCCAAAGGTAACCTGGACATTGGGAGCAAAATTGGAGGTACTAAAGGGACTCTTCTTACTTATGTGACTGTGTTGCCTTTGTGCCACGCCCCAGGTCATCACAGAACTCTACTGGCTTTCTACTGATAGAACTGTCTCCATTTCTCCTCCATTTTTATATGTGCTCTTTGGGGAAGATTGAATGGCCATTTCCATCTCTGAAGGGATGATGAGGTAACTATAGGAAACGAGAAGGATGAATTCTTGCAACCTGAAAAAAACATCTATCTATCTATCTATCTATCTATCTATCTATCTATCTACCTACCTACCTACCTATCATCTATCTATCATCTATCCTCTATATCTATCTATCTATCTATCTATCTATCTATCTATCTATCTATCTATCTATCATCTATCTCAGCAAAGTTAATTAATAATCTGCCTCCTATTATCCCCACAATGACCCTGTGAGGTGGGCTATGCTAAGACAGAGTGACTGGCTAGCTTTCATGGCTAAGAACTGACCTTGCTGAGTCGGTGATGCTACCTGAGACTTACTAGAGATGCCTTTAAGCAAGGCAAGCCATTTGAAACATTCATTACTTCTGGGCAGCTTTTTGCAGTCCCGGAAATAAGCTGTGGATTTCTAACCAATTATTGCATTTTTATTCTTTTCAGATTAATCATCAAACTTCAGAAAGGGTCCAGATAGCAGGCTTGCTCCAAAATTGTTTTAAAGAAGAGCAAAACTATTCATTTAAAATAAAGATGTATAGAGCAAAATACTTAATATATTGTATAGTAGGCACAGTTATTATTATTCTGTTTTCCCTAATATCATATAGTAGTCCATTGGAGGAACAGTATGATCATGCCACATTTTAAATATTTTTAAAAAGAAACACATAGCATTCTGTTGCTGTTGAAACATTATATTAGGTATTTAGTCCAATGTTCACTTGATATTTATATTAAATATTTGATTAGGCAGAGAACGCTGCCATCACTATTTCTCCAAGAAAATGCAGCCCTTCATATTATGGGAAAATATATATTATATAAACATATAGAAAATACTAACGAATTGCATGGGCATTAACATTCAAAAGCTTTAATAATATAGATTTGAAATGCTTAAGAGCTCATTGCCTGTTGATTTGGAACAGCGGTTCAAATCAGCCACTTGAGTTCTTTGCCTTTAATCTTTCTTTGAGGGTGGAGATGTTTTATTATGGTTTCAGGGCTTTATGCAACTCTTGTATGCTGCCAAACATCTATACAATTTGATGATTTAATATGTAAATTAAAATCAATATTCAAAGGAGATGTTTAAGTATCTCCAGTTTGAAGGGAGAAGTTTCTGACATGATGCTAAAAACAGGAGTAGCAGAATTAAAAGTGCCTCAGTATCCCACATTTTCCTATATAGTACCCGAAATGTAACTTACACACAAGTCTCCAATACAGGTAGTCCTCGACTTATGACCATGATTGAGACCAAAATTTCTGTTGATAAGTGAGACCTTTTTAAAGTGAATTTTTCATTTTAGGACCTTTGTTGGTGCAGTTCAGGGGTGGGATGCTACCGGTTCTGCCCAGCTCTGTAGAACCAGTAGCTCTGAAGAGCAGCAGACCCAGAACGGTGCAGAACAGTTACTACCAAACCGGTAGTAACACTGGTTGAATCCCACCTCTGCTGCAGTTGTTAAATGAAGCCCTGTAGTTGTTAAGGTACTAATATGGTTGTTAAGTGAATCTGGCTTCTCCATTGAATTTGCTTGTGAGAAATCACAAAAGGTAATCACATGACCCCTGGGACACTGCAACCATCATAAATATGAACCAGCTGCCAAGCATCTAAATTTTGATCATGTGACTATGGGGATGCTACCACGGTCATAAGTGTGAAGAACAGTCCTAAGTCACTTTTTTCAGTGCTGCTGTATAACTCTGAATGGTGACTAAATGAACTGTTGTACAAAGCTCCAGGAGCTTCAGGCACAAATACAGCATGAATATTTATTGTGTATAAACACAATACATAATGTGCTCATAAAATGTCTTTTTTTGGCAGGTGAATCTTGAATGCATCTAACTCTTTCGGGATTCTCACTGCTCTTCCCTTAATTGAAATATCTTAGTCCTTCCCATAAAAAGCAAACACTATATTTATATCCCAAAAGTGCTTTTTCAGGAGGCAACTGGACTTCCTTGTTTTTTTCTTTGAAGGTGTTTTGCTTCTCATTCAAGAGGCTTCTTCAGCTCTGGTAGGATAGTTGGGAATGGAAGGATTTATATTCTGAAAGGATGCAAATTACCAGCTGTCTGGAAAGAATATAATCCTTCCATTCCCCACTATCCTGTCAGAGCTGAAGAAGCCTCTTGGATGATGAGTGAAATGTCTTCAAAGAAAAAACCAGAAAGTCTAGTTTCCTCCTGAAAAAGCACCTTTGGGACAAGTATGACCTGGATGACTGAGAATCTCTACAGACTTTTAACTATATTTATATGTGGATAATATGTTCATTCTTACCTATCACAAGGAGCCTCAGTGGCGCAGCGCTTAGTACTGCAAGCTACTCCTATGGCAATTTGGCAGATCAAATCCCACCAGGCTCAAGGTTGACTCAGCCTTCCATCCTCCTGAGGTGGGTAAAATGAGGACCCAAATTGTTGGGGGCTATAGGCTGACTCTGTAAACTGCTTTGAGAGGGCTGTAAAGCACTATAAAGCGGTATATAAGTCTAAGTGCTATTGCTATAGTAGAAGCTCATAAAGTATTAGTGATGATGTAACTATTGTCACTATGTTTCATCCTAGCACCAAAGACACTATAGGATGAAACATGAAATTGTATTGCTAGCCACCTCCTGCTCACAGATGTGGGGAGAAAAACAAAGAAAACCTGGTAGTGCTATCTAAAACTGCAAAGAAAATCCTGCATAAGGCTGTTGAGTCCCACTGAAACCAACTAAGGCTAAAAGGTGAGGCTCAAAATTGCACACAGCTACCAACACAAACTGGCACAGTACAATTTCATTCTATAATACCCCATTTTGCTGCAAAATAAGGGGAAAAAAATCAACACACCACACATGCGTAACTTGCTGCTTTATTCATTTTAAGGATTTTTCCCCTTGTTTCATATTGCTTTTAGAAGTACACCCTGAAACGGTAGTATTGGAATATATCACAGGCATATTTGTAAAAGAATCTTTTTGTTAGCGTTACTGCTCAGATTCCTACTGCAATTTGATGGTTTTTCTCTTTAATTCCCTGGGCAGGACAGAGGTTGCACTCCCTTTATTTCCAAGGCCTTGCTGAAGTTAATCTCCAGTGGTTTAGCTGTCCCTTTGATGAGTTTCAGAGACCTAATGCAGCCTTTGAATCGAATGTTAGTGGTCAGGCCAAACTGCTTCAATCCATCTGGGAGGGGAGAGATAAAGAAAAGAAAGTAAGATCTTTCAGATCTTGAGGTTTGTTTTTTTTAAAATAAATCTTTTTCTGTAAGTAAATAACAGTGTAAACTGGTACCAAATGTGTCCTTTACATATTGTGTGAACTCATATGCATAGATGTCATTTGTAGATGTATGGTACAGAGACAATTGTCACAGAATAATGAAACCTAGTATTACTGCAATTAAAAATATTTTTAATAACTCAATAACATAAAAACCATACTTTCAGATTGTACCTTATCCCTAAAATAATCAAAATAGAATAGAATAATAGAAAAAAGAATAGAGTAGAAAAAATTAGAATAGAAAAAAGAATAGAACAGAATGTGGAATGGAAGAGGAAAGGAGAGGAGAGGAAGAGAGAAGAGAGAGGGAAGAAGAGAATCTTTATTGGCCAAATGTGATTGGATACATAAGGAATTTATCTCTGGTGCATAGGCACAAGTTATTCAGCTTTTTACTAGGTTTTGCTATGCCATGGAGCAATCACCACTAATCACAACATATTATGATTTTAGTCCCATCCAAGGCACACTAATCGAGGTGATAATGATATATAATAACTTTTCTGTTCAATCTGAGCAAAAAGATGAAATGTAAAACGAGTAAGGAAATAACCAGGCAAATAAATGGGAACCTTAGATGCAAAACACAGTTCAAAAGTTGAATTTGGAACAGAAATGCCTAAAAATAAACTCCTCCCCACCCCATGTTGCACACTGCATTTTCAACATGCACTGCAGTTACTGTTGTTTACTTAACACCACCAGGCTCAATCCAGACTGCGTGCATTTGTATAATTTCTTGGTTTCAAAAATTTTACTTTATGAAACAATAGAATTTCATAAAGGGATTCCCTTGGGGTTTGGTGGCTGTCATAAAAGTAAAAAAATTAAACAATAATGAAGGATAGTAACTGCAGCATTGGCCTGGTTTATCTACTCACCAGGATATCCTCCAACGAAGACAGGATCGTTTGTCTCTGCTGAAGTCGAAGCTGCATTAGGACTGATCCCTTCCACATGCTGATCATCCACTGTCAGCATTAAACGATGCTTTATCTTGTGTGCCACAACTCTGTGCCACCGCCCATCACACAAACTCCCTGGTATAGCAGTTTCATAAATGGCCGAAAACCGACCAGCACCATTATCGACATGGAACATCACCTATGTGAGAAATTACACAAACAACAAACAAACAAACAAACAAGCAAGCAAACAAACAGGCAATTTAAATTTAGTCAAACTACTTATCCACATAACTTGGAAAAGACCGTTATACAATGTGTAGGCCTGGCTTTCCCATTCAACGTATTGAGACTTAATTATCCTTTTCAGCAAAAGCTGCAATTAAATTCTTAACCACTGTAAATGAATGAATATTCTGAATTCAAGGATCCACTTGAAATTAATTTATAACTGAGAAGCAATTTTGGCGAGAAAGCAAAAATTATGGATCATACTGTTTGTGGATTGATTGCTGCCAAAATCTAAAATGGATAATAGACCCACAACAGTGCTACAGCATTAGGGCTTGATTATTTCAATGTTTGTACAAGCTGGCTATTTGTATTCAAGCAGCATTTATTTTAGAAATAATTTAGCAGAACCAAAATGAGATTTTGGAAAGGGAAGCAGAAGTTTAATTAGAAGGGATTTTCACAAGACTGTTCTAACAAATGCAGATTAGGTTCATAATAATACTTTAACTGGGAAAATGTTATGGAATCTGCCATGCCCCCAATTTAAATTTGTAGAATATAGTTTGTTAGTCCATAGCTCTGACTTCAACTGTATTGCAAAGATCACTGGCTACAGCCGACAATCCAAAAGAAATCAGTGTTCAAGATACTGACATGGAACAATGGATGAGTAACAAGGCTCAGTCTCCTTTGATAGAGTCTCCTTAGGGCCGCTGAGAAACAACATTTAATTAGATTCTTTCCTAATAGTTCCATACTCACATTTTCATCTACCAACTCAATGCCAAGGCCATCCATTTTTTGACTGCTGATTCCCAATAGAACACCATTTGTCCGTGTTGTACGGAATTCAAATTCCACCTGTAAGTCTAGTCCCACTTTATATGCTCCAACTAAGGAATAATGAAGGAAAAACAGTCTAGGAATAATGCAAGGATAATTTTTCTATACTGTACAGAGATGCAGGCACCAGTACGCTTAAGGACAACATTCATATTTCACAGTTACTTTATACACCAAATCACTTTGGTGAATGATACTGCGGCATTGACACCGTGCATAAAAATCACATTTCTTAATCAGATTGGCAGATATGTATCTATTGCTACCTGTACATAAGAGAGCTATTTCAAATAGCATCCTGAAGTGTCAAGAATTGCAATTAATCTATTCTGAATCTTATTAAAAATCAGAACTGCAACAATCTTGTATAGATATTAAACATGATGATCATTACCATCGCTGTAATATGTTATTATGACTCAAGGGCAACATTCTTGTCATTAAAGAATTTCAAATTCAACAAGCCTCAGAAGATGAAACTGTTCTTCTGTGTCTGTTCTACGCTTTTCAGTTGTGATTCTCTGTTATCATTCCTCCCTTGGCAACTATCTAAACAGAAGGGCCTAACCAGGATTTTAAAAAGGTTCATGTAGCAATAAAGGAGAATATTTGTCACTCAGGGTTGAAATGAAGGGTTCTTGGTACTCTCTATGCTTGGTTGTTTTCTTGCAGACTTTTCATTACCTAAACTAAGTAACATAATCATGTTTGGATAATGAAATGTCTGCAAGAAACCAAGCTCAGAGAGCACCAAGGATCCTCAAGGGTTCATTTAAGAGCAGATTTTGAGATGGTATTACCTGTTTTGGCAAATCCTGTCCCTGCAAAGTAGGTTCCTTCCTGTGGATTGACAAAGCATCTTCCAACATTGTAGAAGGAGGTAGGATTATTCAGATCAATGGGAGCTTCTGTCATTTGAAAGTTTCGTATACATCCATCAATGCTGTAGACTACCTGAGTCAGGGTAAAAATCCTTAAGAAAGTTAGTTGCCTTTCTAAAATACTTTATTCTGACATCATTTTTTTAATCTAATGTTTTTAACTTGATGAAAGGAGTGGCCTAATTTCAGGACTATTCTATAAAATGTATTTCTGATACATTTATTTTCCGATACTGAGTTGCCTTTTTAAAAGCTATAGCAAAGATAATATCCAAAATGGTAGAATGATTATCAAATTATAGTGGAAATATAAAATGTTAGATTGTTTCAAAATGGTTCTTTTTCTTATCTTTATATATTTCTTATATTTACAGTATATATGTTTTCATCTTCACAAAAGTTACCTTGTTGTTAGCATTTGTACTTCAGTTAGATCAGATCATTTTTATACTAAAAATTGATGCAACATCCCCATTTTCTACTAAGACAAATCTTGCTGGCTGTTAATATTTGCACTTGGGTTTTTTTCCGCTTGTAACTCCAACATGGCCCTATATCTCTAAAATGCTTTTCTTACCAAACTGTAATCTTGTTTTTCAAGAGCATTACTTTTGAGACAAGAATGTAATGTAAAAAGATAAATAAAGGAGATTGAACCCCTCCTTTCATACGTTTTAAACAGAATTGTAAGAGTACTGTGAACAAATTTTGTACTTACCAATTAATAGTAAAGTAAAAAATGCATCTGATAAAAACTGACATGGCAATCTAGATTAGGACTGTGGCAGAGTTCAAGTAAGGCTCTCTATCTCCCATCCCATTAACTGTAGTTTCAGTTTAGATCAAAAAGATCAGTCACAATTTGTAAAATTAACCCAAGGCCAACTGCAAATAAAATCTACTATTACTACTACCACTACTACCACTACCACCACTACTACAAAAATCTACTGTCCCTCAGTAGAAGACAGGCAAAGTGGGGAAGTTGGGACACTGTATATTAGAGCCACTGACTCTGAAGCCAACATTATTCTTTTCATAAAGGAAAGCTGTAAACTACACTACACATAAGGTCACTGTTTTCACTAAGGCTCTAAGTGGTGATTTATTTGGCTCCCCACCCCCCATATCTTGGTTCTTTTCCCTAGACAAGCAGTTCATACTGCTACATCAACTAAGAGCAGGCAAGTTTAATTATCAGAATCACAATGACTTGTGACAAGAAAACTCTGAACAACGAATAGCAATAGCACTTAGACTTATATATCACTTCACAGTGCTTTACAGCCCTCTCTATAAGCGGTTTACAGAGTCAGCCTATTGCCCCCAACAACCTGGGTCCTCATTTTACCCACCTTAGAAGGATGGAAGGCTGAATCAACCTTGAGCTTGGTGGCATTCAAACTGCCAAATAGCCGGCAGTCAGCCGGCAGTCAGCAGAAGTAGACTGCAGTACTGCATTCTAACCACTGCACCACTTCAGTTCTGTATAGCTAAGCATAGTCAATCTCCTTTTGTTAATGACAGTAAACAATGATCATTCATTCATTCATTCATTCATTCATTTAGAACTAAGAGACTGAAGAACTAACAAATAGTTCTTCAGTGCCTTAGAAAAGGTCAGCAGGGTTAGGGCTACTCAGATCATGGATGATCTGTTGTGTGTGTGTGAATTCTGTTCCATAATGTAGGTACTGCAACAGGGGAAAGGGGCTTCCTTGATTCCATTCTCATTAGTTGGCACTGTTTAATAAAGGACATCAAGGGCATGTTTAAACTTCAGAGATGAGTAGAAATTATTGGTATTATGAATACATTGGCTCCTTTTTTTATCAAGGGGTTTGTAAGTGACAGCCAACACCTTCAACTGTACTTGGAAGTTCACAGACAGCCAAAGCAGCTCACAAAGTAGCGGTGCTACTGTTGTGGTTAGCCAGCAGCAGGTGCGGATGGCTGAGGAGAGTAAGGACTCAGGTGAGGGGCCAGAACCATTAGGGAGTGGATTGCTGCCTTCAGAGATTGTGGGGGCTGGCAGCAGTGATGAGGAGGTTCCTGAGGAGCCTGTGCCAAGTGTGCGTGCATGCAGGGCTGCTTGCAGGAAAGAGCATCTGCAGCAGCACGGGCAACTCGAGAGTAAGGATGCAAGGTAATGGCCCCTCCTTCAAGAAGATAAAAGCCAGCTGTGAATCGGACGTTCTTTGCAGGAAGCAAAGACGTTTTGAAACTCGAGCCTCCTGGACATTGCAGTATCTTAGTTGGTATTTGAAGACTCTTGTGTTGTAAAAATTTCTAGGTAACCTTATCTGTTATTCCTGGCAGCCTCGCACAGTTTTGGCGAGGCTCATGCTTATCAAAGTTAATTAGTTTGCAGCAGCCTGTTAACCAGGGATTTGTAAGAATCATTAAAAGGTTACTGTTCCCTTTGGTTCGTGTTCATTTTATTGGAAAAGGGTTTGGGTCAGAACAGCTGCATAGGCATGCAAAGAAGGTAGGTGCATAACTACTCATGCCGCTGCATTGTAGATCAGCTGTAGCTTCCAAGTAGTCTTCAAGATCAGCCCCAGGCAGAATGCCCCGTAACAGTCCCAACAAGTGGAAAGATATGAGTGGTAGTGAGGAGGGCCTTCCAATCCAAAAAGGGGAACAATTGGCACATGAGATGTAAGGGCCTCCATAGCCCTGAATGGCACAACTCGCCACAGTCAACTCACCATAGGACAATTCACTGCTGCCAATTCACTATGGGACAACTCATCGTGGGACAATTTAACAATTTAATTATTTAAAACAATTACAAATTATTCTAATTTTTGTCATTCGCATTTCATGTCATCCTTCCTTTTGCATACTTTCTTTAATGATTCTATTTCACAATTTCTTCAATAACTTTTGTCCCACTGGAGGTTGTCCTGCACCGAGTTGGCTATGGTGAATTCTCCCGTGGCAAGTTGGTGTGGCAACTTGGCTGTGGCGAATTGGCCTCAGTGAGTCTGGTTACTGCGAGTCATCCTAAATCCCTCATAGCCATGGCTGCCACTCATTCTCTGAACAGATAAATACAATAGTTTAGCAATGTCTCCAAATTGCACACCAGTTTCCTCTCCATAATGTAAGTTTCCAGATCTGTCCTAAACTCCAGTCCTTTAAGAGTTGAGTCTGAGCCTTTTTGCTCTCTCTAGATATACACAGCTTCCATCATTTGTTCAGCCAGGGGAGTGCAATATATAATAGGGAGCCATCATGCTTTCCAGATGATATCCCTAATTCCCTGCCCACAGATGATATGATCAGTAGTTTCATGTACAATTTGTACAATATGAATAGGGAAACATTTTTCCTTGTGGAACTCCGCAAAGTAGAGGTTTAAGGCAAGACTTTTCTAACTTCCCAACATGGGTTAGAGCTGGGGAAGGAGCAACACCATGCTTTTCACCACTCTCAAACCCCCAAGCCAATCCTGAAAGAAACCACTGATTGATTAAGGAGAACCAGAATGGATACCTCACCACCAACCTAATCTTGTCAGAAATTGTTTACAACATGATCTATGCCATCTCAGTACTCACTATACATCCAGGTCTGAAACCTGACTGTAAAATGCTTCATTAACTTCTTAGCCACACTCCTCCCCAAAAGGGAAGGTTGGCTACAGATGAAAATGGTTCAATACTGATAGATTCAGTGATGGTTTATTGACAAGATGGATAACCACTTCAATGAACAGAGGGTGAGCCACAGCCTTACTAAAGGATGCACCACTTGAATCCAACCACACAGTATGTTGTCACTCAGGAGGCCTTATTCAAATGGTGGGGCATTGATCTAATACATAAGTGACTGCACTTACAGCCACAGGTATCCTGCCACTTCCTTAGAACGCACAGGCTAAGTTCTTCTCACATAACTTTAAGACCAAGTTTTGATCAATTCCACCAGATTCACATAGCTGGAATTCAATTTAGAGAGGATTTGAAGGACTTTGTCCAATGTCCATTAAGTACCTTGAATGTTTCTTGTAATCATCCTGCAAGAGGAACCAGGTCCCCTTGAACAGGTTCATCAGTCAGCAATCTATAGATAAGTGCTGAAAAATAATCTTTTGCCACTCTTCTTGCTATAAGGTAATCCATAATAAATGCTTTGCCTAGTGGTCACTTGGATTTGCCATTTGTCTTTCTCTGTTAACATTTTCTTTTGTCCCCCAACCCTTCTATTTTTGTACTGTTTTCTATAAAATAAACTCTTTCCTCTTGTTTGGTGATGCTTCCTCCAGCAGAACAATTTGTTACTAAGCAATTTCTCGTACAAATGTACCTGCTACTGTGGAATAGCAGTAAATTAAAGTATGAATTCAGTGTAGTGTTTGTGTTAAAGTAGCTGACGTCTTGCTTTGGTTCACTATACCTATAAGGTTTTATCTGATTTATATTGTATAAAGCACTTACATCCCTATTCATGCAAAAATGTTTTTGAAAAGAGTAATACAAAATTTGCAGTCAAGAGTTTGATGAACATTAGAAAATAAGTGATAGAGGAACAATGTTTAATAAAATGTATAGGCAGCAATTAATGTGGAACACCTGGTATCAGGTATCTAAGTTTCGATTAAAAGTTATGACTAATAATTGTCAGCTGATTTCTTTGGAAGAATCTTAGGATGTCTGTTTATTGTAGCCACATCTTGACTACGTTGAAGGACTTCTAGATGGTTTATACAGATCTTTTCCCTATCCCAATGTTATCCTAACAACTTATGAAATAAATTGAGATGGGTAATAGTGATTAGCTCAAAGTGTGTTTCAGGGCTCAGGAAAGCCCAGCACTGTTATTAAATCTAAGAACACCGGTTTTATAAAAGAAAGACTGGAATGTAGGGATACAGGAATTTTCTATATCCAAAACATTAACCTGTGTGGTTGCTATACACACTTACCTGGAATTAAGCCTTGCTTCCAGATAGGAATGCATGGTACACTATTGTTGATATATTTTTATGAACAGTGGTTGACATCTACAATACTATTTTTCCCATAGTTTTCAGGATTGCTACAGTAATTATATTATATCATACTTAGGTTGGAGAGAACCAATCTAGAAATGGAGAGAACCAATCTAGAAATAAGGAAAAAATACCTGATACTTAGAACAATTAATCAGTAGAAGAGCTTGCCTCCAGAAGTTGTGGGTGTTCCATCACTGGAAATGTCATGCCCCTGTTGGAGTCTGACTCCAAGGGAGAGGAGGAACAGCCGGCAGGGAGTGGAAGTATGTGGAGGTTATGGAGAAAACTGGGGAAGGACACAGGCTGGCTGGGCAGTCAGAGGAAGATCCAGGCCTATTCCCTCTTCATCCTAGGGCACGCAGGGAGGAGCGGATAAGGGAGAAATGTGAATGGTGCGGTCTACAGGGGAGGAAAGGACCTTGATCCCTGTTATGGGCTGCAGCTGTGAGGACTGTACATGGGCCAGTGCTGGAAACAAAGCGTAAAAATATTTCTAGTCTGTCCATTCTTATCTGAGTTTGGTGTCCTTCCCAGTATGTGTATTTTGATATCTGTGGACGTCTTCAAGCCCTTATGCTGCCTTGTCTCAGTAATTGCTTCAGTGTGGTTTGTGTTGTTTTTTTTCTATTTATAATTTATATGTATTTTGAGTTTGAATGGAAATTCTTCCTTTTCGCAACTGTTTGTGAGGGAGTTTTTTTTTGTCTCCAGTCAATGATAATTGGAGCTTTAAAGCCAAGTTGAAGGAAGCAAAGAGACTTCACCTATTTTTGTGACTGTGTTGCTTGTGTATCCCACCCTGGGTCATCACAGGAAATTTTAAAGAAGACACTGGACAACCATTTGTCTGAAATGCTACAGGGTCTCCTGTTTGAGCAGGGAGCTGGACTAGGAGACCTCCAAGGTCCCTTCAAAACTCTGTTATTATGTTCTGTTTTCTGTTCAAAGAGAAACTCCACTGGTAATATAGAAATTTATTTATTTATTTATTTTATTTATTTATTTAGACTTGTATGCTGCCCTTCTCCCTAAGGACTCAGGGCAGTGAACATATAAAAAGGAATACATTTACAATAAAAAATATTAAACAAATACAAGTCTATAAATTACTAAAAAACATTAAAAACAATTAAAATTATGATGGTAAGAATACAATTAAAACAACCCACCCTCGGGTCAATCCAGGCCAGCCTGCTGAAACAGCCAAGTCTTCAGGTCTCGACGAAAGGAGCGGAGATCAGGGGCCAAATGCAGATCCGCAGGGAGCTGATTCCATAGGGCGGGCGCTCCCACAGAAAAGGCCCTGGCCCTGGGGACCACCAGCCGACAATGCCTGACTGACGGTATTCCCAGGAGACCCCTCCTGTGGGAGCGCACGGGGCAATCGGAGTGTGATGCTGGTAGGAGGTGGTCCTGCAAGTACCCTGGACCCAAGCCATTTAGGGCTTTATAAGTTGTTACTAACACCTTGAAGGAAACCCGGAAGGCAACCAGCACCCAATGCAAGCAGGAGGGTGTAACATGGGAGGGATACCCCCATCACAGCCAGCCGCGATTCTGCACCAGCTGCAACCTCCGAGTAATCTGCAAGGGTAGCCCCATGTAGAGAGCGTTGCAGTAGTTGATTCTGGAAGTGACGAGTGCATGAGTGACCGTTCAAGGGCATCTCGGTTCAGGGCGGAGCTGGCGAACCAGCCGAACCTGGGCAAAGCCCCCTGGCCACAGCTCCCACTTGCTCCTCCAGATTGAGGACACCCAGATTCCTCGCCCTATCCACGGGGTAACACCTCCCCCATGACCAAAGATGGCACATCCACTGAACACCGAGATGCGGTAAGAACAGCCACTCAGTCTTGGCTGGATTGAGCTGGAGTCTGTTACTCCCCATCCAGGCCTGCACCGCCTCCAGGCACCAGGACATCACCGAGAGAGCATCACTGATCTGGTCTGGGGTGGAGATATAAAGCTGGGTATCATCTGCATATTGATGATACCTCACCCCAAAACCACGGATGATCTCACCCAGTTTCATGTAGATATTAAACATGAGAGGTGAGAGAACCGACCCCTGGGGCACCCCACAAGTGAGGGGCCTCAGGGACGATCTCTGCTCTCCTGCCAACACCGACTGCAAGCGGTCCGAAGGTAAGAGGAGAACCACCAAATGGTGCCCCCACTCCCAACCCCCAGAGCCGCCGCAGAAGGATACCATGGTCGATGGTATCGAAAGCTGCTGAGAGATCTAAAAGGACCAGGACAGAGGAAAAACCCCTGTCCTGAGCCCTCCAGAGATCATCCACCAGTGCGACCAATGCTGTCTCCGGTGCTGTGTCCGGGCCTGAAACCCGATTGGTACAGGTCAAGATAATCAGTTTCCTCCAGGAACAGCGGAAACTGCTGAACCACCACGTCTCAACAACCTTCGCTAAAAGAAGGTTGGAGACTGGACGATAGTTGTTCAAAACGGTTGGGTCCAGAGCAGGCTTCTTGAGGAGGGTCTCACCACCGCCTCTTTCAAGGTGGCAGGAAAACCCCTCACTCAAAGAGGCATTGACAACTGCCTGGAGCCAACCGTGTAACCTCCCTGGAGGCATAAACCAACCAGGAAGGACACGGGTCCAATAAACACGTGGTGGAAGACAGCCTCCGCATGATCCTGTCCACTTCATCCAGGGAGACAGGGTCAAACTCAACCCAGATGGAATCCACAAGACTCATCGCCACTCCATCATCTAAACCCTGCCAGTCAGAGTCCAAGCCGGCCCGAATCTGAGCGATCTTATCTGCCAGATGTAAACTAAATTCCTCTGCTCTGCCCTGCAAAGGGTCCCCCCTCTCCTCCAAATGCAGGAGGGAGGCAGTGACCCTGAACAGGCCACAGAGGCGATCATCTGGACGCGATCAGAGCGGAGAGTAAGCACATCTCGCTGCTCTAATCGCTTCCAGGTAAGTCCTAATATAGGCTCTTAGCTGGACACGGTCAGACTTGGAATGACTAGTCCTCCACCTGCTCTCCAGGCATCTCCTCCGCTTCATCCCCAAGCTCCTCCAAAACCAAGGAGCCAAACGAGGTCTGCGGCAAGGAAGAGGCGCAGGGGACAACCTCAGCGCTGCCGAGGCCGCCTGTTGAGGCAGCCGCCAGGTCTCGGCGCAGGGAGGTGGGCAAGGACCCCAGGGCCGTCTGAAACCTCTCCGGGTCCATCAGGCACCTGGGGTGGAACCATCGTGTGGTTCCTCATCCCAGGAGCCTCAGGAGATAGTGATCTGTCCATGATAGGGGTAGAGTAACCGGAGATCCACCCCAGATCACTGCACCACTGTCCCGAGACAAAACCAGGTCGAGCATGTTCCCCCTCATGGGTGGGTCCCTGAATCACCTGGGCAGGTCCATGGATGCCAAGAACTCCCGAGCCAAACCAGCGCCGCCCCAGAGAGGGCAAGTTGAAGTCCCCAGGACAATAAGCCTGGGAAACTCCACCGCCACCCGAGAGGGCATCAAGCAGCTCGGGAAGGGCGTAACGCAGCTGGGGACAGGTATGTCAGCAACAGACCCAACCTGACCACCCGGGCCCAACCTCAGGAGGAGGGACTCACACCCGCCTTCTGGGACAGTGGCCTCCCTTGGAAACAAGGTCTCCCTAATAACAATGGCTACTCCTCCGCCCCTTCCCTGAGCTCGTGACCGGTGCAGCACCCGGAAACCTGGGGGACATAGATCACACAGAGGGACACCCCTCTGGTCCCAACCAGGTCTCCGTAATGCACCATAGGATCTCCTTCTCAGTGACACAACACAATGACATTTAGATTAACCCCTACAAAGACAAACAAACTTAGTTTCCCTGAATGATGTGATTGTTTCTTATGAAAAGGGCATTGCTAGTGTGGAAAAAAACCAGATCAGTCCAAAGAAAGGCAAATGCAGATTATTTGCATAGAACAAGGCCTGTGTTCTTTCAAAGGCAATGAAAGGCCAAATACCACTTTACTTTTACACTTGTACACAACAAATAACTCTATTTTGTCAGTGCTTTAGAGATGTGAAACAAGTCATTCTTTACTTACCGGACCAATTCTTCTTGTTATATAGTTAATTGGCAATCCTCCAACATACAGCATCCCCACAACATCCAAAATATCAGCTTTCTTTGGGCTAGTGGTCCTATTTGTAGTTCCATCAACTGACAGGACCCCTTCTTGTTTGCTTCGGAATATTTTTATCTGGAAAAATATAGAAGGGCAACTCATTAATTATACTACAATAAGCAAAGTCTTTGTTAGAGGTACTGACGTTGCACATTTCTGTGCTCTTATTTGGGGAATGTCCACCTGAAGATGGAGAAACTTAATACTGAGTTAACAAGCATGTTTGGGCATATTATGCAATGTTAATTTTACCATTGTGTTATTTAAATGGATAAATAGCTTCAATCTAGTCTCAGATTAGACATTTAGTATTAAAATATACAACAGTCCCTGAAACTTATTCCCAACATAGGACTGACATCACAAATTACAACAGCCTTCCATAAACAAATGCCCTTCGTATGTGACAGGACCATATTTCCTACATTTCCCAGCCAACATAAATATTGAAAATAAACAAGGGACATTTTTTTCTGATTGAACATTTATAGGTTGGCCCCTGTATCTATGGTTTTGCTATCTGAGGTTTCATGTATCTGCAGATAATAAATGAAACCAGAACTTATCAATGTTAATCTGTTTTGTGATAACCTATAATTTATGAGCATATGGGCAGGTTCCATTATAGTCATAATTCAAGGACTACCTGTACATAGAAAGGCTGCTCTTAAGCTCTTACAGTGCATCAACTTGTAGCTACATTACTATTTAACAATTGGACTCTGACTGGCTAACTCAGTGTTTCTCAACCTTGGCAGCTTTAAATTGGGTGGATATTTATAGAATCTTTCATGCTCCATCCCTTTGCAAAGCTATAATCTAGGGACAAATTTCATCCTATTCTGCTAAAAATAATTATATTTATTTACTTACTTATTACTTACTTACTTATTCATTCTGCATTGGGGAGGAGGGGAAGCTGTGTTTGAGAATAAAACTCTGCATGCTAATTTAGTCTTGAATCTCAAAACAGATTAAGCTACCTGTAAAGGAACAATTTCCAAAGTCCTTGTAATTAAGAAGTCCTTGTAATTAAGAACATGGCACACTGCTGCTCTATTCATTACTTCTACAATTCACTACAAGTGGGGGTGAGGGTGATAATCTATAGATTAATGTATTCTTCATCTACAGTATTCATGCATTGTTCAATCATATAATACCTTGTGCCACTGGCCATCATTGATTTTGTTGGGAATCATAGTGCTTGTGTTCCCATGCCCAAGGTCATAACTGAAATACGGAAAACCATTTTTTATCTGGATAGTGGCAAAATCAGCATGATTGATCCGAGCCATGTAGAAAAGCAGCCCATTTTCAGCCTTTGTTCTGATTTCAAGTTCTATTGTGAGTCTGCACAAGGAAGGAAACAAAAGGGACGACATTAAAAAAGCATTACTGTTTTATCTTTTTTTCTCCTACAACTAACTCTACCAACCGCAAACTCAGTGGTGGTATTCTACTGGTTCGGCTGAACCGGTAACTCCGAGGATCATCTGTGAGCGAACCGGTTTGCTCTGATGATCAGCTGCTGGGCCCTCCCACCTGGCCCAGCTCAATACTGACCTTTATTTCCTGCTTTTCAACCTCAGCTGCTTCATGTGGCACAGCTGATTGCTGTGCGTCAGCTGCTGAAGGCACAGGGAGAGTGCAGGATTGCAGGAGAAGGTCAGTATCAAACCCTCTGTGCGCATACGCAAAGCGCGCATGGGCATGCAAAGCATGCCCACCAAGCCACGCCTACAGAACCAGTGGTTAAAAAAAAGTTGAATTCCAACACTGCACAAACTTCTTTATAAGTGAAATAGGACCAGGATGTCCATATTCCATTTCTAAATTTACTAAATTATATAGATGTAATATTCATGGATTTGGTAACAGATGTGATTTATGATCTGAAAATATCTCCTTTTGGGGAGTGAAAAAAAAAGATTATATGTTCTGTGGTACACAGAACACAGTTCTTAAGAATCAGCTGTCAGACCTTAGTTTTCAAATTACTGGAAGAATATGCATGAGTCCTGAGCACATCCATATGAAATAATTCTGGCAAATCTTATCATTATCAGTTGAAAAAAAAACTGATTAGAGAAAGCAAACACAAACCCCAAACCCTGTTAATGCACAAAATGACATTGATTATAATACAAGAACTAATATATATATATAAAGTGGGCAATATACATGGAATCTAATTTCCTTCCTTCCTTCCTTCCTTCCTTCCTTCCTTCCTTCCTTCCTTCCTTCCTTCCTTCCTTCCTCCCTCCCTCCCTCCCTCCCTCCCTTCCCTTCCTTCCTGTTCTCTCCCAACATGTCAAATTTAATTCCCCTAAGTTCTGTTTTTGGAAAAGTCATTCTGCTAAAAAACAGATTCTCAACCCTTTTTATATAATATATTTTCAACATTCTGTTGGATTGATAAAAAAACGAACCCTCTTACAATGGAAAAATAATACCCATCAGTTAAATCAAATTTTTCCATCCCTTCCCTTCCCTCCCCTTTTTTTGGGGGGAAATGTATGCTTAAAGACCCATCCTAAATTTGGAAAGTGACTTTTAGATCTAAAATTAAATCCTTTTGAAGTAGGCAGTATAACTTAACTGAGTTCTTTTATGAAGGCTTGAAAGAAAACAGGCTTGCCCATCTTCAGTGCTTTGAATTGTGGCTGTCTGGTTTTAAAACATCTACAATTTAGCAAATGTTACTACCAAAAATAATTTCTTTTCAACTTTATTTCAGAATGGTCTTACTATTTAAAGAAACTTACAAGGCTGCCTATTTCATATAGTGATCCTAGATGGTTCATTACAATTACTAAAAAGATGAAAACAGAATAACCTTTTGCACCAGGTGCCAGAGTAACTAAACTTTTAACCTTCTGACTAACCCCACCCTCCACATCCTAGCCAGATGCCCACGGCCTTCCAGAAAGGCTAAAAAGGTATCCCACTCAAATCTATGATGGGAAACAATTAGCTTACTTGTTCTTAACTTTTGTGTCATCAAATGCAACTGCAATATGGCTGTTTCTTGAGAGGCCAAATTGCTTGCCCCCTTCCAAGGCAATGGGTTCCACATCATCAGCACAATGTTCCTACAAAACAAAGCAAAACAGCCTCATAATCTTTTCTTCTGTGTCCACCAGCAATTTAGAACAAGACCACTTCCATACCTTTTAAGGAAAGCAATCAATATTTTGCCTGAAGAACATTTTGTTATTGTAAAACAATGAATTCCTTTCTCCTCTTTTAACTATTTTCTAATTCTTGCATTTTGGCATAAGTAATCACTCGACAATTGCATCTTATAGCAATAGTAGACATTGCATCCCATTTACAACTGAAAACTCACTACTTTTTCACTGCTATTGAATTGAAATTATAATCATAGTACTACTTCTATGCAAAAGCTGGCTGTTGCTATTGTAGGTTTGTGAATCCAGACACTGGAAATAATTTTTTATGAGGTTCAAATAAACTTACACACTTATGTTGCCTGCTGGAATAAAACAAATAATACAGTATTTGCTGTTGCAGGATCAAGTGTGCAGTAATAGAACAATCCGACACCAATCATTTTGTCTCTTGTTAAGATTATGGATCTAATATACAGTATGGATCTTACTTACCACTGCAGAAAACTACTGAGTTGGAAGAGAGAAAATTGATATGCAACCACTTTAGCATATAATGTCATATTTCAATCAAGCTGAGATTTCTAGAAGCACACCTGTGGATTTAAAATCTGCAAAATGTTTGTGCTAAATGTATATATAGTGATTGCACCATTATAATAATATCCTGCAGAATTGAAAATAGCTTTTAATAGCTTTTCTGGAATCTCAAGGATCTTCCATTTTATAAAAGAGTTGGTCCAAAAATTATGATTAAAATTACCTGAATACTATAATTTTGCTAATTCAGTAGGAGAAAGTAAAGAAGAATATGTATGGCTTTAATGTAGTGATAAAAATAAGGAAAGAATATAAGGATTTTATATATGTGGGATTCCTTGCAAATAAATTCCTTTAAAATACTTGTGCTATAGTAATGGCCTTTTAATGCTAGCTATAAAAGGCAAACATAAATATGAATGGCATCTATTTTCAGTTTCTATTGGATGCACTATGAAAAATCTAACAGAATGATACAAAATATCACAGAACAATAATTCTTCGGGACAGAATAGATTTTGAGTTCCTAAAATAAATATTTTTTTACGTATTTAGTTATGTTAGAAATATTCTTTAATTTGTCTCCATCCAAATCAAAGCATTTCTTACTGCAAAAGACCTTTAAGATACCATGAATATAAACCATACAACCCCACTCCCCATAAAATGTATATTTTAAAATAATGTTCTCTTGATGTTCCGGTAACAATTTGTCCATGCAAAGAAATCTTAACAGAGGACAAAAACAGGTTTTAAAATGGTTTATGGGAACAAGTATACTCTTCTTACTCCATCCCAGTGCAATTAAAGGAGAAAGACGGAAAGAGTTGAACATTAAAGCACTTCCAGACAAAGTATTTGTGATGCCTGAGACTCAAGCAGGCAATCCTACCCGTTCAGATTCCTTGCCAATTCCCTGCTTTGCTAGATCTTCCTGAGTGAGCATCATGCTTACAATAGCAGCACTGTAAATATGACACGTGCATTGCTGAATGTTCTGGTTTTGTGATACTGTTGAGTAAGAAGGCCAAATCAAGAGAATGTCTGGAAGAGCTCAGGTACAAATGTGTGAGAGCAGTCCTTCAGCAAATGGTAACTGACAAGGGAGATAAAGAGAACCCCACCCTCCCTGAGATTTAATATACTTTTTATGAAATGTGGCTGGATGATAAGGACAAATCCCACTCAACCAGCATAGCCACATACATACATCATGGAGCATTTTAAGGAATTGTTTAATTAAGTTTTTCAGCTGAAACCTTGAGCTGATGTTTCCAGGGCAACAGAAACCAGTGCCTTTAGTAGAAGTATTTACGGAAATGGAATTGCTGTCAGACCAGCTCACAGTTTTGTGCACAAAAACTGCATCACCAGTGATGGAAGGGGAAAGAGAGGGAAGCCATTTAGTCACCAAAACCCCACTGCAGTTCATCAAGCATTGTTAAGTAAAAGGGAGGCAAAAAGGCAGGGCCACACTAGGAGATACCGTCAGGTGAAAGTCAGCTGAACTACCGGCGCTCTTCACTTCAGCCGCAAGCAATTCCTGAGAAGCAGTAAACAACGTGAGGCAGAAGCAACAATTGTTGATGTTCCTAGGTAACGGCGTTTGTAGCAAGCAGTCAGCCTTTGTGGCAACCTGATGCCTAAAACCGCCAAGCTCATTACTCTGGCCATTGTTTTCTAAACCGATTTCTTCCTTTAAACTGAAGACAAAGGCCCTGCTCTAAGTACACAGGAAGGGGGGGAATCTGATTTTGCCTGCATGAAGCTCGCCCATCAAGTACAACACAATGAAATATAAATCAAGCAATTCAGTCCAAATCGTTTCACTTTAGAAGCATTTGTAGTAAAAGCACCTGCATGGGATGAAGCCAAAATGACTGTAAGCTTCTAAAGCAATACAGGAAAACAAGTGGAAATAATTATCCTTGACATCCATGGTTCTGATTATTATATTGTGGATTCTTAGGTTGGTGAGTTATTAGATGAAATAATAGAATTAGCCAATATGTGGGACACATGGACAAACTCCCAGCTGCAGGATGCCCAAATAGGAAACTGTTTTAGAGGAATAACTGTTTTAGACATCAAGGAATCTTTTGCAGCATCTTAAAAGCTAATACAGGTTGTCCTCCATCTACAGCCATTCTTTTAATGGTTGTTCAAAGTTATGACAGCTGAGAAAAAAGTGATATGACCATTCCTCACACTTAAGACCATTGTAGAGTTCCTGCCCTTGGCAACCAGCATGTATTTACAATGGTTGTAGCATTCTGGAATTACATGACTGCCATTGGTGATCTCAGGAGCCTTCCAATAAGCAAAGTCAATGGGAAGACAAGGAACACTTGATGATTTCAGTGATACACTTAATATATCATATAATCGGGCATGACTCTCTGTTTAGTGACAGAAGTTCCTGTTCCAATTGTGACTGTAAGTCGAGGATCACCTGTACAGATTCTGCTAGAACTTAAAGTAGGTAATAATTGCCCTCCTGGATCAGACCGTGACTGATCTAGTCCAGTATTCTGTGTCACACAGTAGCCACATGGACCCAACTGGGAAGCTCACAAGTGTGGGCTGGGGGTAAAAGCTTCTTTTTGCTGTCCCTTCTGAGCAAGCAGGATTTAAGCAGAACTGCCTATGATTCAGCACATAGTGAGAAAGTACCATATTAGTAGCCATTAATACTCTGATCCTCCGTGACTTGTCCTGGTTTACTTCAAAATTGGCTGTCCTTACCAGCTACTGGCAGTATTTTAATTACATGACTGTGTTATTTTAAAAAAAGTATTTCCTTTTGTAGGTCTATTTCGTTTCAATGGATGAGCTCTGGTGCTGAGAAAGAAGAAGAAAAAAATCACTTTCTCTATGCCATTCATGAATTTATATATTTCCACCATGCTTCTCTTGATCATTATTGGAAGCCAAAAAGAGGCACAAAAAACCTGCCCATCCCTCTAATCACTTTGGTGAAACTTTTTGGTCCCTTTTCCAGCTCTATGTTTAAGTTGTGTTGACCCTAATTGTACACAGAGTTGTACATGCTAGTCTAATTATGGACTAATTATAGTCTCATCAACAATTCTTATAAGGAGATAGGATGGTGACAATTCAATTTCCTGTTTCCTTCTTAATGATTCCAAGCACGGGATTCACATTTTAATAGCATCTGCCGAATGTGTTAAAATGTTTGTGATACTGTCCACTGTGACTCTAAGACCTTTTAAAGGTCAGCTGGCTGAAATCCCACTAATGTTTAGATGAAATTTACATTTTTGGGTATAAAATGTATCATTATATACTTGTTTTCATGACTTGATACTTGTTTGCAATTTTTATTTCAACAGTAAGAGTATTTCATACTTATACCCATGTTTAAGAATACCAAATAACTTTTCCTAACAAACTTATGAAAGACTTGTCCACAACACCATCGAACTGATATCACATGAGCTCTTATAAATACCTTGATATTTTTTTCTTAGTCATTTTGGTGGAAATTGTCCTAGTTTAATATAAAGCCTTTCTGTATATATTTAACTATTTTATTTAATGTTTATTTAAGAGATCTATTGACAGAATTCATCAATGGCATTAAAGGCGCCAGCACCTTATATAGAAATAAACAGCAATTCAAAGAATGGGACAAAAATAATTATTGAGCTTGAACATACAAAACTGCCTTATATGAAAGTATTATTCATTGATTCATCAAGCAGAGTCCTTTATGAAATGAAATGAAAGCAAAAATAGAAGCTGGGGTCCTTTTCTATAGAAAGCAAATGTTCCACTTTCCAAAAAAGCTTGATAACCCTATGAAATCATTTTCTTCTACAATTTAAGAGGGAACCACACCAGCAGATTGACTGATGCACAGTGTTTATGAATCTGTAGAACTGTAACAATTTTCTTTTATGTTTACTTCCTGTTTTTGTCGACAATAAAGCTATTAAAATATATATTCGCAATTTGCCCTTTTATTATTGGAAAAATAATGTTTGCTTTAAAAATTTTTTTTTGCTAAGCATTACCAGTGGAGTCTTGTTATTATTATTATTTACCTTGAATAGCTATTATGTCTATCTACCCAGGGCTTGGCTGAGATTAGTTTAATACAAAGCTGCAAAGGAAATATTCAAGAAGAAGAAGAAAACACTTAAAAACTCATGTTCCAAGCTTATAGCAGTTTTCCTTAAAAATGGGTTAAATATGGCTACCTTTGGCATAGAAGATGGTGATCATTGCTACCATCACCAAAATAATATTGAAATTATCTGAAAACAAGGAATCAATACCTGCATGCAAATTTTTAGCTCAATTTGTTTGTACCAGCAACATGTTACAAAGGTACAGTATATCTTTTAAAAATCAAATGCAATACAACTACTGTATATAGCTCTAAAGCTGTATTCGGGTCTTGTCCCGTGTAAGATTGAGAATACCTTGGCGACATTTCGACGAGATCAACCAATCAAGAAGTGACAACACAGCCAACAACACAGCCAACCAACCCGCTTACAGCAGAGCCAGCACACCACACCTCCCCTCCAGTATTTATAGAGAGAAGGCAGCTCAGATCACGCTTTGCTGGCACAAGCGCAAAGCCGAAGACACCAGCCTGAAGATGGCGAGTGGGACCTCATCGAAACGTTGCCAAGGTATTCTCAATCTTACACAGGACAAGACCTGAATACACCAAGACCTACATACCTTTACCCGTGAAAATCTATGAAAACATATATATATTCTATGTGCTTTAGAGCTACATGCCATGTACAAATAAAGTCTGCCAAAAGGACGCACTATATTTTTCGGGTTTGTTACTTCCTTCTTTCATTGTAGCAATTCTCTTGCTGTTATTCAACACATGTGTTTCAGAGCCCCTCCCGCCAAAGTCTCTTCTAAAACAACAACTGGGGGCTTCTGAACAAGTATAGATAAGATTGTGCATAAATGGTTTTCTGCTTGTGCATCCTATTTTATATGATACAGTGATTGTATTGGACAAGGAGAGAGATTGGCCTGGTTCTCCGTTGTGGTTTCTATATAAGAGTAGCTGATGAAAGTAGCAAACAAATGCCAGGCTTTTGTCACTGTGACAGAGAGCAATGGTTGAGATCTTGACACACGGAGCTGTACTGTAATCAGTTCTATTTTTTGAAAATAGGAAAAGAGAAGAGATTAAATAATAGGATTCCAACTTTCTCTCCTTTAGATGACAGGTTCATACATAAACCATTTCACTGGAAGCTAAAAAAAATTGCTGGCCTGGTTGATAGAGTCATTGATCTACATCCATTCTTTTTAATTGCACAGATGTTCTTCTCGCAAACACAACAGGACCAAAGTTACTGTTGTGATGGAAGTTTCAGAAGAAACTTCAAAGTAATAGAATCTCAAAAATAGTATCAAAAAAGGCATTTCTTGGGAAACCCCCATAGTCATATCTAACCTGAGACACCTACAATGAATTATAATGGGAAATAATGAAAGGAAGATCTAAAGGAATCTGAATATAAAATTCACTCCTTAATATTAAATACAAATTATAATCATAAAAGAGCTTTTAAAATAATGGAAATTTACATACTGAAATTATAGTTTATATTGTGCTTATGGCAAATGTCTATCATCATCAATCTTCATCTCAATTCCACTGATCATGTGTTACAACTGATGGCAAGTTGGCAAGTTTTCTTCTTCAGATTCAAGTCCTACTCAAGGGTTTAGGAATAGTAAAGGTAGTATTTAAATATGTATGAAGTGCTCAACTGTGCTGTTGTTTATAGTTGGGCTGTTATAATTTGTTCAAAATTTAGGCAGTCCAAATTCCAAATCGCTGTGGTACTTACACCTAGTCCCTAATGTCAACCATTCCCAGATATTTGCAAACCTTATTTTGCAGTCTTTTCCAATTATCTGCCTCCAAAATTATTGTCTCTTGGATTGGCTACATCAATTAACCAAATGTGTTTTTTCATTGATAATAATGTCTGGCATTTTAAAATCCCTTAAAAGTTTTGCCCTGCCATGTGCAACACCCTCTTATTTCACGTTTCAAATAGTTTTTATGGACTGTGAGCTGCCAATGTAATGTCAACCAAATCTGCCAGTGTAATGTTCATCCTAATCTGAACATGTCTTCTTTTGTAATCAACTTGTGTAATATTGTTGCATCTCATTATCATGTGGTCAAATGTTTCATCCTTATCCTGGCATAACCAGCATTTACTCCTCAAACTGAGTCTTTTCTATTTTCTTTTCTTTTTTCTTTTCTATTTCTATTTTGACCTAATGTCATCTGTGCATAAGACTTCTTCTTGGAGTATAAAAAGGTTTCCTTTTGCTTCTTTTTTTTAAAATAAAATGTGTTTAAGCCATTGTTATTGTTTGATTTTTCTTTCAGTATCTTTCAAAAAATGCCCATGGAGTGCTTTCATTTTTCAATTTTCTAATCTTATTTCAAACTGTTGCATGTCATGTTTTGATTTTGTTTGATTTCTGCCATCTGAGACTCTTTCTTTTCCTATTTATTTTAATAAACTACAAGCTATTATTTTAAAAGAAAGAGGAAAAGTTGTAACAATGTATTTCTGGGTTGAATTGGCTTAATTCATTGCATGAATATTTTGGAACCTGTATAATGGTGAAGCTGCCTGCTTAGAAATCAGGAGATTAAGTTTTAGTCCCACTTTAGGCATGAAAGTTGCATGAGTGTCTTTCTTGCTCTCTCTCTGCCTAACACACCTCACAGGGTTGCTGTTGTGGGGAAAAATAGGAGAAGGAAGGAGTATTGTGCATGTTTGCTGCCCTGAATTATTACAAAAAATAAAATAGAGGCAGGATTTAAAAAATATAAAAGATAGTACCAAGATAAGTACAATTTTTAAAAAAATATAAAAAATAGATAATGCAGATTAAAAAAAAACCAGTATAACTTTAAAACATGAGCAATGAATCAATAAATTTAAGATATCATATAATGAAAATAGTATAGCACAAATTAAAAATGTGTAATAGTATAAGCCATTTCATATCATTTTTATAATCAAAATACATCTCTACTACACTTTAAAGATATTTGATTAATACAACTAGAGTCAAGAGGAGGAAGAAAGAAAGGTGAAAGATAATAAACAATGAACAAAGACAATTCTGTAAATTACATAACTTGTAAGCTGCACAGAGTCACCTTGTAAGGGAAATGGGCAGCATAAAAATTTAATTAAATAAATAATTTTTTCACTGAAATCCCTACTGTTTCATATTTATTTTATTTATTTATATATCAAACTTCTTAATCATCTTTAAACACCTTTATTAACTATATTCAAATTCTGCATACATTTACTGATACAGACTTTAACTCAGATTGTGAGTTGAGGAAGAACTCTGTATAATTAAGAGATAGTATCTTAATTTGTCCTGTTGACAATTAAATTTTGTAATCTGTCAAGCTGCTTTCTCTCCATTAAGCAGATTTCTGCATACCCTGATTCATACAAAAATTAGCATTCAATAATGAAATAAAAAGAGAAAAATGTAGACTTATTTTTTTCCTGTATTCATCCCAGAGTTTCTCTGCATGTATGCAGAAATGTTAAGTATGCAGTCTCTTTTTTGATAGCTGCAACAAAAAGATCCCATTCCAAGTTGTCATAGGCTTTTTATTCAGAGCTTCTTGAAAAGTCTTATAATATATTGCAGAAATGGACTTTTATTCTTTTTTAACTTTTAAATTTCCTCTGTAGTTTCTTTTTAAGATTAAGGGTTTTTGTTGTTGTTGGTTGGTAAATTTTGTAAATATTATTCTACTCAAATATTCTTCATTTTTTTTTGCTATTCATGTCTATTAATATTACAAGCAGTTAATGGTTATCTTTCATTGTAGATACATTTTTGGTTGTGACTCAGATAAATTCCTTGACATAGTTCCCTTGACATAATCATTATGCCATTATTTTTTCCTCTACAGCTTTTTTTGCTTGTTTAATTCTTCCTTGGAATATGTAATCTAACATGGGGTCCCCAACCTACAGGCCATGGTCTGGTTTCAAATGGGCCGCAGCTGTGGTGGGATTCATTTTTTTTTTACTACCGGTTCTGTGGGTGTGGCTTGGTGGGTGTGGCAGAGGAAGGATACTGTAAAATCTCCAGTCAGAGGTGGTATTTGCCAGTTCTCTGAACTACTCAAAATTTCCGCTACTGGTTCTCCAGAACTGGTCAGAACCTGCTGAATACCCACCTCTGCCGCAGCTCATTCAGAACCAGGCCATGCACGCATTTGATAAGCACATATGCGCAGCTCCATTTGCATGAGTGGTGGCAGCGAGCACAATTGCTTGCCTTTCATGCAAATGTAGCTGTGTGTGTGAGCGCACACATCTGCTGCTCACATAGAAACATTTCCTCCCCCCCCCCACATCAGTCTGCAAAGCTGGAAAGGTTGGGGACCACTGATCTAACACACACATACACTCCCCTTTATTGCCTTTCTCTAATATAAGCTCCCAAGCAACATTGCATTTTTATAATACCCTCTCTGCACCCTTAGTTTTGAAGTGCTTAGTTAAAAATGTGAAAAACTGTTAATGTTCCACATAGTACAATTGTGTGGTATCCTAGTCTCAGAAATATATAAAAAAACATCCGGAGTAATATCACAAAAATACTTACAGGTAAAGGTGGGAAAGGAGGAGGAGGAGTTGTTCTTGCTTTACTTCCTTCCTCATCTGGTTCAGGATGACTTGTTGTCTGGGGTTGGATCTTCATACTCCTTTTCATGATGTGGTCCTAAATCAGGACACTGTCCTATATCTGCATTTTTAAAGGCTACTGATTGGGCGAAATCCATTGGACTATGGAAACACAATGAAACCAGAAGCATGAAACAATGCCTTATTCAATATCATCTCTTCTATGCTTTTATCTTAGTTAAATGAACAATTCAGTGTGGATTGTAACTAATTTATGTGGAACCTGGGTGATGTTATATTTGCTTTAAAAGGTTCTAGCATGTGCAGTGACAATGTTGCTGTCACCTCTGAAGCAAACCTAGCTGAAGCCATCTTTTCCTGCCTCATAGTTGCCACAACTTTTGAAAGGGGGAAGGGATGGGGTAAGTAGATAGACTGGCTACCAGTCAAAACAAAAAGTTTTCTTGTGGGAACCAAGGTCATCCCAACAGGTGGCAAGTGAGGGAGGAAAGGAGTGACCAAGCAACCTCCCAGCTACTTACATTGGACAATGTGATGTGATGCCTGGGGGGGGGAATATTTGCTCTTTTAATTAGGGGGAAAACCACGGGAACTTTTAGAGTTGGTTTTCACTAGCTGTGCTGATATGATGTGTGCAATAAACATGTTCTTTGAGGAATCTACCTGCCTCAGAGTTCTGCTTTTGGTGGATGTGTGTTCCTCAGAATGCTGAGAGTTCTATTATTACCATATTTAAGATGACACTACTGACTGAGTTTAAATATCCACAGCCATGAAATACACAGAGTGACCATGGACTAAGACTTATTTCTTAACCTTAGTCAACTTCCTATATTAAAACAGATGACGCAGAGACTTGAATACTATTTTGAGTTGCTTGGAGTAATGGCAATACAAAAAAATATAGCAAATCATTTCTTCATACCGAAGATCTATGATATCCCAGGTCACTAATACGGGTAATTAAGATACTATTATTGTGGTTGTTATTTTTAGAGACTGCTTCATTCCAGATGACTTGTGAGCAGTTTACATTAAGAAATTAAAAACTATTAAAAGAAGAAATAGATGTTAAATCCTCAGAAGACTCTGAATGACAGTAACTATCCTTAGGAGAAGAGGCCAAAGTCCTGACTATGGATATGAGCCCTCAGGAAAAATTTACAGAATTTTCCCAGAATGATTGAACAGGCTATATTCAAGCCCAAATCTCATGAATATCACTACAGGAAAAAGAGACTAAGCCTTTCATTATCTCTCCAGACTGATCATGGACAAAAAGGAAAGTCAGAAATGTTTTGATGTATCTTCTCCAACATGCTGATCCCTTCCTTGAGAGGCAAAAGAAAGCCAAATCTTCTCTTTCCCAAGAACAGGAATGGGTATCCTTTTGATGGCTGACAGCTACATTTGTTTGAGGTCAGCCAAGGCTACTATGAACAAAAGGATGATGAAAATAGACAGGGACCAGGATTTTTATCTTCAATTTCTTTTCCAAAGCAAGGAGGGCAGGACAAGAAACAATGGATGGAAACTACAGTAATAAAGGAGAGAAGCAACCTGGAATTAAGGAGAAACTTCCTAACAGTGAGGACAATTAACCAGTGGAACAGCTTGCCTTCAGATGTCATTGGTGCTTCACTTGAGGTTTTATGAAGAGACTGGACAGTCTGAAATGATATAGGATCTCCTGCTTGAGCAGAGGGCTGGATTAGAAGACCTCCAAGGTCCCTTCCAGCTCTATTCTGATTCAAGTTTGGAAGCAGTTCTTTTAAATCTTCCCTTTATGTAAAATATGGGAAGCCACAAATATTTAAGAGTGATATGTTTCTGGAGCAACATTAACATATACTTACAGAGCATTGACAACCAGGTTCCATATACAGCCATCAAAGGCAGGTATGTTTTTAATTGGGGGTGTGTGAAATTCAGGTGGTGTTCCTCCCACAAAAAGCCTTTTAATGGACATAGGCTGATCTGTTGGGAGTCTCTGGGACTGCCTTCTGTCCTCATCTACTTGAATGGCAAACAGCCTGCAGAATTATGAAAAGCCCACCATTAGGAAATTGCACTGATTAAGATACAACACTGAAATGACGGCCTTAAAAAAGCTGGACATTTTGGAACAGTGAGAAAGAAGGATATTAATTCAGTTTTTCCCCTTTGACCACCAAATCATGACTGTATGGAATTATACTGTTTGATCTTGTCTTCCCATTGATTTATAGAGTCCTTGAATCTGAGACCTGACAAATGTAATTGAGCCAGCTTCTCTATACACAAAATACCAGAATATAATAATTTAACAGTATGTTAGCATCTTTCAACTGTAATTTCCCTGCAGTATTGCAAATTTCCTTCCTATCCTGGTTTACCATTGGAATATTATTTAACCAGTAACAAGTTACTAATGGACATATCCAAAACAGAGAGAGAATACTAATGTTCCTTAGATTTATTTCATCTCTAGCTTAACAAGGATGACAATCACTGTTAAATTCTTCCCCTCCTCTTCTGAATTCTTTATTTTTTTTTAGATGTATTGTTTCTTCAACAATGGCTTAAATGGAATGAACCTCAACATCTTCTTATTAGCTGTTTTTTAAAAATTCATATTTATATGCCGCCCTTCTCTGGAGACTCAGGGCGGCTTACAATTTTTGGAGCGCAACCCGATGCACTCAGCAATAGCCTTCATTCCATTGTATATGCCTGCTTATTACTAAGCGGCATTTTTGCAAGGTCAGCTTATTGCCCCCAACAATCTTGGGTCCTCAATTTACCTACCCCGAGAGGATGGAAGGCTGAGTCAACCTTGAGCCTGGTGGGATTCGAGCCTGCACTAATTGCAGGCAGCTGGAATTACGTGCTAGGCATTTAACAGCCTGCACCACCAAGGTCCCTGTTTTTTTTTTTTTTTTTAAACAAATTTTATTCAATTTTTAACAATTTTTTAAAACAGCTCTTTTCAGTAGACAGCATGGTCCCGAGTCATCACTTTTACATGCAAATGTGACAGTAGATCTATATTCATTTTAAACATTTAACTTCACTTCTATTCCATTTTAGCGGACAAAGGGTCAAAGAAATTAATCCTAATCTCAAATCTTAATCTCAATCTGTATAGCCCCCCAGTTCATTTCGAGTTAATTGCAAATATACATATATATTTTAAAAGCTTCATGTATAAATCTTACAAATAACAATATATTTGCCCATCATATTAAAGATAAAGTTCATCCATGTCTATCCTTTAATTATCTTCACATTGTTAATACTCGTTAATCATTTACAGAATTCTTTTGTCCGTCAGATTTGCCCTTTCATCACCTATTCTCTCCATAATTCTAAATCCGTACCCATGTTAACACTAAAAAGAATGAAAAACCTAGACTTGCCCCTTTTACTACTTCGAGAGTGACACCTCAGTGTTAATATAGTAACATAATCATAATCATTCCCTTTAAAACGAAAGATAGAGAAAAAGAAAAAGAAATGGAAAAAGCTCCCTTACAATATATTCTAATCGGTTGGGTTCTGCAACACATATCCCCTAAAATTTATTTATAGTTCCAAAATAATAATAAAATAACTAATCTTGGTTATTGACAAATCTCATTTTTAGGCATTTTCTAAAATCATTTCAATCAATTCAATTCATCTAATCATCATTTAGCTTTCTTTTGTAGATAAGAAATGAAAAAATGTGACCTTTTACCAGTAAAATTGTCAGTAACCCCTATTGTTTTACACTTTTATAATTACAATATATTCTTATTACCATTTCTTCATGCAGACCCCCTTTTAAATATCATTGTCTCTGTGCAAACAAGTTTCTTTTATTATGTAATTCCCATGTCTCTCTATCTTTTGTTCTTGTTTCTTGTTCCTTCTCCTCTTTTTGTCCTATCCCCCTTCTCTATCCAGTTTGATCTCTCTCTCTCTCTTTACTTTCTGCACTCTATCCTTCTGGACCTTTCTAACATGCCTAATTTCATAAATGTTCCTTTTTTAATTACCTTCTTAAGTTTCATTTTTTAACCATCCTCCCTTTCCCTTTTATTTGTATTAATCTTTGTGTTAATTGTCTTCTTAAAATGCTTTCGCTTGTGCTGGCTCCCTTCTCCTCCTATTATCCTGCTTCCCCTTCTCTATCCAGTTTGAATCCTCTCTCTCTTTTACCTTCTGTTCCCTTTCCTTCTGAACCTTCTAACACTTAATTTGTAATGTTCCCCTTTTTAGATACTTTCTTAGGTTCCGTTTTTTAGCCACCCTTCCTTTCCCTTTTATTTTGTGTTAATTGTCTTTTTAAGATGGCTTTCTCTTGTGCTGGCTCCACCCTTTCCACGGCTTCTTCTTCTTTGTTCAGCATTTGAATGCCCATATTTTCTGCAACATGCCAAGTTAGTTCAGTCACTTCCTGTAACAGTTCTTTCATACTTTTAAACTCCATTTTAATTCTTTGGATGACCACCAAAATTTTAATTTTCCTTATTTCTTCTTCTTTAAATTTTCTATAATCCTAACCCAGGTCCAGAGTCTATATCAATATTGCCAATTAGTCCGGTAGTCCGTCTTTGTGTATTCAAGCTTTCACTTTCTATAAGTCCTGTCTCTTTAAAATGTAGCAACTCAATCCACAAAGGAACAAGATAGTTTCTTACTTCTTTAACTTCCAATTTTTCTCCACAAAGTGGCACTTTCTGCACGGAGTCTTAACCCTTTTCTTTTATTTTGATAATCAAAGTTTTCCGAGCCCCAAACTTAAATTCTTACGCTGGCTTCTTCCTTTCCGGTTCGAAGCCCCTTATAGCTGTCAAAAATATTTTACTTATTTTTTCTTCACTTGGAACTGCGCCGCTTCTGTTTCTCTTTTTAAAAACTCATCTTTATCTTAATCCCGGGTGCCTTGATCTTACCATCCGATACTCCCGTTCCTCTGCTGTCGACTTCTCTCTTTCCTCCTGCACCAATCTTAGTCCCGTTGAGACCTTCTCTTCGAGGTGGCCATTTTTGACCACCGCTTCTTGACGTCTTCGAGGGAAAAGACCAGACCCAAAAGGGGGAGATGCGCTCCCTCACTCTGGCTGGCAGATTTCCCTTTCTCCGCCCCCTCTGAGGCAGCTTCAGCCCCAACCTTGCAGGATCGGGGCTCTCCGACGCAAGAGCCAGGCTGCGGTCGTGGACGATCACAAACCGCCGCCTGTTCTCGAGAAGGCTCAACCCGGACCACCAAGGTCCCTGTTGATGTAGGTTAAAACATTTCTGGAGAACTTATAGATGTAACATTCCCGAAGCTATGGATACCAAAAGAGAGCAATGGAATTCAATTTCAAGGTATGTAAATAAATATATTAATAGTAAATAATGAGCATGGAAGTAGTCTGGTCCGTTTACATGAGGTTTAAGACCTTACCAATTCCTAATTTTGCAAGTCAACAAAATTGCTCATTAATGCTCAGCATAAAAGAACTGGACACAACAAAGAGAGCATTCATTTTTTTAGCATGGACCCAAAGGTGAAAATAGATCTGCAAGCTAAATATAATAGTAACTCAGCACTGAAAGAGGTTTTTCCAGTCAGTTTATACAGAAGCTTAGAACAACAGTTCTTTTTCAACCTTTTACACTATGATTATGTATACTAAGCCACACTAGTTTGCAGAATAGGCATTGAGATAAAGCATTCACTTTTTTTTCTTCCTTCCAAATGGTCCCATGCCAGATAATAGAATAATAAAAGCCTATTGTTCTTGTTAGACATTAACAGGCACTGACACAATCTTTATAGCAAAGCTAGAAATATGTATAATGACTTATTAACATAGTTGCTGGTTAAATCTCTAATAATTTACATAGCACTTTGCTATTGTTGAATTTGTCCAAAAAATGCTTATCTACAGGCAGAGAAGACCAGTACACAAAGAAAGAACCTCACTTGTCAATGCTATCACATAATTACCCTGGAATGGACAGCAATTAGTTCATAATTATATGGGCAATTAGCTTTCCAAAGAGTTTTCAAAAATGCACTGTACTTTTAATAATATAAAGCCTGCTGATAATTAGCAGATGGAGTGATTAGTGTGATAAATTATCTCTTTCCAGTTTTACAACAATCCAGTTTGTAAAAATCTGATGTTTGCTGTACATGTGGTTTGGATAAATGCTTCTTTAAAGAATGAGCTTAGCCTTAGGATGTATTTCTATCTGCTAGAAAAAAAGTATGAAGCAGTAATAACTACAAACTGTCCTTGTAAGTAAACTTATCAGCACAGTCTTGTTTCAATTTACATTGCTGCTTTAAATGATGTATTGTTTGGGATTTTAAATTAGTCTTATTGTAGTACTATCAATATATCAATTTCCTTATTATCAGTGAAATATTAAGAACATTTTTAGCAACTGGAAATTTAATATTTACAATTGCTGCCAGTAGAGATGGTAACATTTTCATGGAAGATGATTAGATAGATAGATAGATAGATAGATAGATAGATAGATAGATAGACAGACAGACAGACAGATACATAGATATGTAGAAAGATAGCATGACCCCTCTCCTAGAAGAATGAAATATTCTAGGAAATATTAAAAAGGCAGAATATTTCCCCTAAAAGAGAAATAGAAATCTTAAGGGAGACAGAAACTCAGCCCCAGCAGATATTTTGGTGCCAGCTTATCTACAAGACAAAAGACTGGACCATCTTATCTCCAGCACAAAAGATCTTCAGCTCTAGGGTGATAGGATTAACCCTCACTCAGATCCAAATCAGGAAAAAACCATTAAGCTATAATAGGAATTGCTCAAAGTCCCTTCATTACATCACTCAGCAAGATTCAACCAAGCCTGGGACTCAAGACAACCTACAAAGGTACCCCTGCATGGCCCCATTGGAGTCTGACAACCAGTCAGGATACATTTCTTGCCACAGAAACAGGAAGCAAGTTCCAAAGTCCAACAGAGGGTATCAATCTCTCTCCCTCTCTCAACCATGTGCTCAGTTTTGCCCGGGACCACAAACCATGTGGTCCTGTTCCACCATTAAACCATCCTTCCAAGCAGTCTCCATGTTTCCAGTGTCTTCCCACTTGGAACTGAACTCAGATGGACATTTCTTCCAACAGACAGACAGACAGACAGACAGACAGACAGACAGACAGACAGACAGCAAGAGCAATAGCAATAGCAATAGCACTTAGACTTATATACCACTTTACAATGCTTTACAGCCCTCTCTAAGTGGTTTACAGAGTCAGCATATTGCCTCCAATAGATGCTAGGTAGGAGACAGAGGAAGAGAGTTTGGATAGCCACTCCTTAAAATCTCCCAGGGCATATTTGTTAGGTTGAGGGTATTAAGAGCTCAGTATCCCATGATTCTGTCTGTTGTATAAGCAAATAAAGAACTGGACTCTGGCTGAACTGGGCTTAGCCTGCTGCTAGGCCTGGGAAGGAAGCAACCAAACAGTGAAAAGCTTTCCAAATCCATTGCTGGCTCTAGCCACAATTTTATGGATATTTAGTGGCCTGGCAATCAATGTTGTCTTTCTTCTTCTTCTTCAGCTGGGTATTTCCTGTGTTTGTTATACTGTGTTCGTTATACATTTTACTAATGGTGGGTACAAAAGGGAATGGACTTGTTGACAGGTGACCAGAGTATCTTACCTTAACATATGGTGCATTTTTGAAACTGCCAAGGTGCAATGCATTAAAATAACATTCTGCTTGGGAAAAAAACTGGTGGCAAGGTTATTTGTTTCCTTCCCAAACTTACATAGTCATTGCTGACAGACTTTTTTAAAGGTTACAGAAAAACTCAGCTATATACCATAGATGCAGTGAGAAACCAGTTTAAAAACTTTTTCAGAGTATTTTAAGATTACTCGGAGATGGAAGAGCTCAACTATACATCATACATGCAGTGAGAAACCAGTTTAAAAAACTTTATCAGAGCAAAAGATCATGACATATATCCTGTTATGATCAAAGGAAGCTTCTAATCTGTATAGGTCATAATGCATTCATCTTCTTTCCTTAAGCCACCATCATTTATTTGCATGTGGCTTATGTATATCCTAACTTGGTTGCAAAAAGAATGGCAGCCAGCATTACCTCCTTCTACAGGGATGGGATTCAACCAGTGTTACTACCGGTTCGGTGACTATGTTTTTTAAAATTTTTCCTTGGCAATTCAAACTCTCTTACTCTTTACTTCAGTAAGATTTTATAAATAGCATAGAAATATACAGAAGTTTAATTTCTGGTCAGTTAGGCCCTGCTGTTACTTTGGCTTCTTCATACTGGAAGTTGTTCTTTGATATTAGCTCATGATCCAATTCCTTGGCTGCATTTACAGTGCATTTACAACAGATGTCTAAGTTTAAACAAAGCCATTTAGATTAAAGAAAACCTGAAGCAGTAATGCCTACACTAAAGCATAACCTGTGTAGCAATAAATTCACCATTGTCAGAAGATGGCTTTTAAATGAAAACTACACAGCAATTTCATTTTTCTCTCTTACAGTTTCAGGTGGTAGAGGGTTCATGCAGAACCCCTAATTTCTGATTTATTACCCTCCAAGTCTTTCCAACCAAAGGGAGTGTTCTTTGCCATCATGAAATTCACCGGAGTTGGGTTTCACAATGATCCTGCGTGGATCTCTTACTCCAGTAGAAATATGTACTTCAAGTCGACCTCCATTCAGGAATACAGCATAATACACCTGTAAGGAACCACAAGCATTTCAGCAGAAAGCATTTATTCCTGATTTTATGTTTTTACAATCATTTTCTCCAAGAGGACACAGACTCCTCTTCTGGTAATTCAGAAAAGGGCACAAAGGGAAAAAAATCCCATTACAGTATTAGTCAGATGGCATGCAAGTTTAATAAATTATTGTTATTAAATCTGGAGAACCTGGCTAATTTTAGCCACCAGCAATGATTTGAAAGTATGATGGACTTTGTTATGTATGCAGGTTTGAAATCATTGGTTAAGTTTGAATTGTTCTTGTAAAGTGTTGGAAATGATTGGTTTAGAAAGTGCGGGAAAACCCTGCACTCTGATTGGCTGTCAGCTGCGGCTGCCGGCTATAAGTAGCAGCCGCAGCAAAGCCAGTTGGGTCCGTTCTGAGCTGTAGTCACTAATAAACAAAAGAGCTTGAAGCACTCCGCGTCTGTCTCTTCATGCAAACTTAACACTGGCGACAAAGGTGGGATTCCCCTGAAGAGAAGGCAACGCGGAACAGAAGAAGAGCGAGATGGCTGCGCTGAACACCCCCAGCCCCGTTCGATCCGACGGCAGAAGACTGGGAGTCGTATGCAGATCGTTTCCAAATGTATTTGGAGGGAAACGATCTTGCCGCCATTTCCGAGCAGCGAAGAGGGCGGTCTTCCTTACGTACTGCGGTCCGGCAGTTTTCAAGATGGCGAAGGCACTCGGCGAGCAGCAGACGTGAAGGTAATGGCTTGGCCTGATCTGGAAAGGCTGTTAAGAGCCCATTACGCGCCACAAGTATCGTGCCTCATTAAGAGACACGAGTTTTACCGTCGCGATCAGGGGAAAACGAAAGCATAAACGACTTCGTGGCAAGTTTAAGAGACATTGGGGTGCATGCGAATTCAACAGTTTAGAGGAGGCCATGCGCGATCGTTTTTTAGGCCTTAAAGACAAGGTGCTGCAGAGCAAATTATTAATGAAACCTAAGATCACGCTGAAAGAAGCAATAGAAGAAGCCTCTTCAGCAGAAGCTACCAAGTCCTCAGCAGCAGCCATGAAAAGATTAACAAGGCCACAAGCCATCCTGATGTGGAAAAGTCCACAACAACTCATTGTGAGCAAATAGATTCTGAGTCAGACTGTAGTGAGGTGGAGGAAGGAATTTACAGACTCAGAATGGAGCGGAAAAAGAAAGACCTGGGAAGAAAGAGGCAAGATTTCTACTGCAGAGGTTGTGGGGAAGCCATCCCGCACTGAATGCAAGTTTTAGACACCATTTGCCTCCGTTGTGATAAAAGAGGACACCTAGCAAGAGTCTGCAAATCATCCAGAACTCCACCCAACAGAAGGAAGTTTGCTGCAAGCAAAGACAAAGAATTCAAGCCTAACAACCTCAGTGAGAAAAGGGGCGCAGCACAGAAGCAAATGGGAAGAATGAAACTCATCAAACAGTAACTATTGGTCATTCTTCCCCATTAAAAGCAGAAAAGTGCATGTCAAGGTACTTATTGAAGGAAGGCCTTGCCAAATGGAAGTGGACTCAGGCTCATACCTTTCTATGGTGTCATGGGACACTATTCACAGACTACTTCCTAACATCCAAAAGAATCACTTCAAGAAGCAAGCATTGACTCTTAAAGACTACCAAGGGAACAAGATTCCAGTAGTTGGAACAAGAGAATTCAACGTGAAATTCAAGGGCCACACCAAGCGCCTACCACTGACCATCGTGGACAAGGACCGCCCAAGTCTGCTGGGCCTTGAATGGTTCAACCCGCTGGGCATCGAGGTGACTGGCATCAATCACGTGAGCAACACTGAATGGGAAGAGGCCTTGAAGTCTGAGTTTCCAGAGGTCTTCAGCGACGGATTAGGCAAGTACTTGGGGACCCCTATATCCTTTAACCTAGATCCCAAGGTACAACCAATCCGTTTAAAACCCAGAAGGGTTCCATTTGCATTAAAGGAAAAATTGATGCACAATTAGATAAACTAATAGCCCAAGGGGTTTTAGAGCCCACTGACCACTCCAGGTGGGAGACACCCATAGTCACACCAGTCAAGGCTGATGGGTCTGTAAGAATCTGTGGAGACTACAAGGGGACATTGAACCATGCGCTACAACAGAGCGCATATCCAGTTCCAGTAGTGCATCATTTATTACATTCTCTTGGAGGGGCACAGTTTTTGCCAAATTGGACCTGGCACAGGCATATCAACAGTTAACAGTTGATGATGCCACTGCAGAAGCCCAAACCATTGTGACCCATAGAGGTGCTTTCAAATGCAAAAGGTTGCAATTTGGAGTAAGCGTAGCACCTGGCATCTTCCAAAGCCTTATGGAAAGAATGTTACAAGGGTTGCCAGGGTGGTGCCCTATTTTGATGACGTTTTAATTTCTGCTGAAAATGACACTCAGTTACAAGAGAGACTCAGAGAAGTCTTGATCAGATTCAAAAAGCGGGTTAAAAGTCAAAGAAGAAAAATGCACACTTAGAACAGATAAAGTGGAATTCTTGGGTTACATGATCGATAAACATGGCATCCACCCCACAGAGGCCAAAGTTCAGGCAATCAAAGAAGCCCCCAGGCCAAAATGCAAAACAGATTTACAAGCATTCTTGGGACTCATTAACTTCTATCATATGTTTCTACCTCAGAAGGCAACTATTGCAGAACCCCTACATAGGTTGCTAGACAAGAAATCTACATGGGTCTGGGGCAGGAAGGAACAAGCTGCATTTAACAATATCAAGAGACAAATCACGTCTGATTCTGTACTGATACAGTTCTCTGAGAACTTGCCTGTTGTTCTGACTTGTGATGCCTCCCCTTTGGAGTAGGGGGTGTTGAGCCACATGCTTCCCAGCGGAGGGAAGCCCCTATTGCATTTTACTCTCGCACCTTGACTAAAGCAGAGAGGAACTACAGCCAACTGGACAAGGAAGCCTTGGCAATTGTAGCAGCTGTCAAGAAATTCCATGAGTATCTATATGGGAGAACATTTACTGTTGTCACAGATCACAAACCTCTTTAGGCATTGTGGCAGGGGACAAACCAACGCCCACGATCCTGTCACCAAGAATGCTGAGATGGACTGAATTTCTTGCTGCTTATTCATACAAACTGATCCACAGACCTGGTAAAGACATTGGGCATGCAGATGCTTTGAGTCGCTGCCCACTTCCTTCACACATTGAGGACCCTGTTCCTGAGACTCACACCTTTTTCTAGAAACTGTTGCCAAGCTTCCAGTACATGCTGCTGAAATTGCCAGAGAGACTGCCAAAGACACTTTATTGGCTCCTGTTATAGGCTGGATTAAGAAAGGTTGGCCACTTCAAGATCTACCTCAACTTGCCCAACCTTTTAAATCCAGGCAAACTGAATTATCTGTATTAAGAGGATGTATTTTGTGGGGTAACAGGGTGGTTATTCCTGCAAAACTACAAAAGAGGTTTTGGAAATGTTACATGAGGGTCATCCGGGAATTGTCAGAATGAAGGGATTGGCCAGGAGTTATGTATGGTGGCCAGGTATTGACAAAATGGTTGAAAACTGGGTTGCATCTTGTCCCAACTGTCAGGTAGTCAGGCCTGCCCCACCTCTCCCCCACACAGGAATGGGAATGTCCTAGGGGCCCATGGTCCAGGATTCACATTGATTTTGCTGGCCCTACCAGAGGGCACACTTTCCTTATTATAGTAGATGCATATTCCAAATGGCTAGAGGTTATCCCTATGGCATCCACCACAACTGAAGCTGTCATCAAACAGCTTAAAAGCTTTTTGTAACTCATGGGTTACCTGATGTGCTTGTTTCTGACAATGGTCCTCAATTTACATCCAACCTTTTGAATCATATCTAGCACAGCAGGGTATCAGACATGCCCTGACAGCCCCTGGGCATCCTTCGCTAACGGCCGGGCTGAACGTATGGTACGATTTACCAAGGAAAAACTTCAGCAATTGGGTCCAGGGGACATCACTGAGAAAGTTGAAAACTACTCAGTGTCCAGCATATCACTCCCAACCCCTCAACTAATTTAACCCCAGCTGAATTGTTGATGGGTAGGAAACTCAGGTCTCCCCTTGACCGCCTTCATCCCACTTACGCACCCAACGCACCACTAGATTCCACTAGCAAAATTCGCACATTCACTGTGGGTGATTCTGTTTATGCTAAGAACCTTATGGGTGAACCATTATGGATTCCTGCTGAGATAACCCAAATCACAGGCCCCAGGTCTTACAGGGTACAAACAGAGGATGGTGTCCTCTGGAGCAGGCACATTGATCAGTTAAGATCCAGATTACCTCAGGAGCATCGCCTTGCTCCTCTCTGGTTCCCATACCTACTGCCTCTTCTAGGGGGGAAGGGGAGGATTATGAGAGTAATCAGCAAGCAAGAATCAACCCCATGTGTAACGAGCTAACACGACAGGAACCATCCCAAAACCTGTCACAGTACCAACAACCATTTTCACAAATGGAAGATTGCACATCACTACCTGACTTAGGTGCTGACATTGGGTTGGAGATGGATTGGGAGGAGAGACCAGGTTGTAGTAACCAAACAGGTTCTACCATTACTAGAAGTCCAAGTAAGGAAATGTCAGCAGACACATTTCCTCTCTCACAAGGTGAGAACCTTAAAACATCTGAACCACGTAGGTCTCAACGTACACGTAAGAGCCCCACCTATTTAAAAGAATACATTCGATAGATTGGGGTTTGAGTATGGACTGAACCTAGTGGGGAGGGGTGTTATGTATGCAGGTTTGAAATCATTGGTTAAGTTTGAATTGTTCTTGTAAAGTGTTGGAAATGATTGGTTTAGAAACTGCACTCTGATTGGCTGTCTGCTGCGGCTGCTGGCTATAAGTAGCAGCCGCAGCAAAGCCAGTCGGGTCCGTTCTGAGCTGTAGTCACTAATAAACAAAAGAGCTTGAAGCACTCCGCGTCTGTCTCTTCATGCAAACTTAACAGACTTCTAATCTGTATCTTTGTACTGATATCATCAAAAAGGGAAGGGAATATGTGTGTATCATCTGAATACATCACTGAAAACCAGAGTTTGAATGGTACTCTTTCCATAGTTTCTAAAAGTGTTATTAAGATTTCCCTAAATGGCTCTTCTAACGTCTTACCTAAATCATACACTAAAGGAGCAGAATGGCACAATCCAAGAAGACAAAGACAAATTTAACCACCCCACCCCACATGTTCCATCTCACAAGAAAAGTGCAAAGGATGTCCTGGCTATGGTCTTGATTTGCTGCTCAAGCAGGAGCCAAAAGTCCAGGACAAATTTAAGACTGTGAATCTGCTCTACAGGGAAAGTGCAATCCTCTTTGGAACTAGAGAGAGAGAGACTTTCTCTGGAGTCAGAAGGGATATTCATACCCACTTCATCTGCTATGTTTAAATCCCCAATAGTCTCCCAGCACCAAGTCAGTTGCTTCTCTCCTTGTTTAGTTTCCATACATTGCTTCTTGCCTTGCCTTCTGGTGCTTTGGAAAATAGGCTGACCCTCTCTTCTTTGTGGCAGCCCCTCAAATATTGGAACATTGCTATCATGTCACCCCTAGTCCTTCATTCCACTAGATACCCAATTCCTGCAACCGTTCCTGTTTTGCCTCCAGGCTCCAATTGTCTTTGTGGTTCTCTGCACTCTTTCCAGAATCTCCACATCTTTTTTATACTGTGGTGACCAAACTGGATGTAATATTCCAAGTGTGGTCTTCCCAAAGCATTATAAAATGATACTAACACTTCACATGATCTTGATTCTATCCTTCTGTTAATGCAGCCTAGCACTATGCTGGCTTTTTTGGCAGCTGCAGCACACTGCTGGCTCATATTTAAGTAAGTGTCCACTAGGACTCCAAGATCCTTCTCACAGTTACTGCTGTTGAGCCATGTTTCACCTAATCTACACCTGTACATTTGGTTTTTCTTGCCTAAGTGTAGAACCTTGCTTTACTCTTCATTGAATTTCATCATTCCCATAATTATAATTTACCCTTGCTTACTTTCTACAGCTCAGAGAAAGTGATTGGTCCACGGCATTCAGTTGGCTTCATCCCTTCACTGGCAGCAAGACTAGTCACCGTTTTTTTGGTTTCTAGTTTCATGATTTTTATCACAGCATCCAATTTTCCCTTCCCATCCCTTCCCTTCCCTTCCCTTTCTAAATATAAAGCCTGTATCAATTAAGCTATTAAGCTGCTTAAATGTTATTTAATTAATTTATACCCTGTCTTTCTATCCTGTCAATTAAAATAATTTTAAAATAATACAATAAAGATTAAAATTTTACTTGTTTTAAAGGTGTTAGAAGAACTGAATGAATTTTCTTGAGACTGTATATTCCATTTTAGGATTGTTGTAAGCTAAACCTGGAATAATTCAGTTCAAAAATCTGAGCATAAATATTACCTGCCAATGATTTGCTCATAAGAGTCAATCAAACAATCCCTTTATCGTTCCATACCTGCCCTGTTTGTCTGCGTTTCCTTCTTGGAAGTACAGATATTTCATTAGTACCAAAGAGGATGATACCAGATTCATTTTTAGTACTGAAGGACAGGTGAATTTCTGTTCCCACTTCAAGAGAGACTGGAGGCATCTCCACAAAGCCAGGTTTAGAGAAGCTGACTGTGTAGATATTCTGTAAGAAAGAAGGAATTGAATAAAAAAATGCTTGTAACAGCAGATCATAATAAATGGTGCAACAGTTTTACATTTCAAAGTGCTATACAAGCACTTCTCCATCTGTTAAATTATTCAGCATTTGAAAACATTTGTTAGGCTTAGATTCAGCCTGAAATAATTTTTTATGTGAAGCTTTTTCCAGTATCCTATTAGTTTCGGTCGTGGATATCTAGGATTGGCAGATGGCTGCCAAAAATGTGCTATACCTTTGAAGTCCTCAGTACAGAGAACTATTAAGTAGTTGGGCATTCCCTTGATGTTCCTCTTCTTAGCTTGTCGATTACCCTCCTTTCCCTCCCCCTTTGCTAGGCTTTAGGAATCAGGTATGCTATAGAGTTCAGAAGGAAAGTAAATGCATAACTAGTGAAAGATGCGACAGGGGAAAGCTTCAGTAAGGAATTTCAAGGCACAAATGGATGGCTAGGTGGCAGCCTTGATAACCAGTATTATAGAAGTTGTCCTATTAACTACCTCACAGAAGAGGACTCAAGGACGGTATGATATCAGATGGTTCCTTTCAAAACTCCTAGTAAGTTAATTCCAAACTTTGGATGCTAAAATTCAAAAATGTATATGGACTGCCATATGGCAATGGTTTGAAGAACCCAACAGAGCTAAGGTAATGGTGGAGGAACCCTTAGATGGCAGAACAACACAGAGGTATCTGAGGTTGGTCTTATATGTTGGTGAATATGAAAAGTGATTGTCCTTGAGATATCCAGGTCTCTAGCTGCCATATACAGGTAGTCCTTGGTTTATGGCCAAAATTGGGAATTTTGGTCACTAAGTGATGTGATTGTGAACCATCGCATGACAGGACCTGATATTAATAACATTTTACTATGGTTAAGTGAATCGTGTGGTTGATAAGCAATTCATATGGTCTTCAAGTGACTCATACGATCATTAAGTGAATTCAGTTTCCTCAATTGACTTTGCTTGTCGGAAGCTGGCTGAGAAGGTCATGACTGCAATCCAATGAATGACCATAAAATACTGCAACCGTCATAAAATGTGAACTAATTGCCAAAAGCCCAAATTGCAATCAGATGATTGCAAGGATGATAGAATGGTTATAACCTTGAGAAAGAATGGTAAGTCACTTTTTTTTGAAACCATTGTAATTTCAAACCATCATTAAATGCACAGTTGAAAATGAAGGAATACTCGTAATGAAACTTTGGTTTGATGGAATAGCTACAATGGAAATCTATGTTCAAATTATACCACTGAAACAATGGTAGTAAACAACATAATTCAACAGAAATCTGCATTATACTGCAATTGTTTATGCGATTGATGTAATTGATTTCTATGCTATTAATCTTTTATGCTATTTTTGTAAATTATACACACATGGATTTAATTTTCTCCCTCCCCCTTCCAAGTCAAGCTCCTTTACTTGTCACTGGATTATTATCATTATTATTATTAGCATTTCAGCTTGTTAACTGAGCTCAACTCATAGATAAACTATTCAAGGTTTGATTTGTGGTTTAACTATTTTTTACACTGGTAGATATTAAAGTGCTTTATTTCACTTTATTTAAGTAACTAGTGTTATATGAGTTCGGCTTAGTTTGTCCAATATACTACTGTAGAATATATTTAAGAATTGTCCTTAGCAACTCTGCTTGAAATGTCCATATATATTGTCTTAGGTACCTTAGCGCAAGTAGTATAAGATATAAATAACCCACATATATAATATAATTTGCTGTAGTGGAAATCTCTCATATAATTAATACAATAAATATATATTAACTTGTGAAAGGAGGAGAAATTTACACAAAAATTTATTGAAGGGTAAGTTTCTCCTTTCTTAATTAGTTCTGTGCAAGTTATAACTTAGCTGTTTGCTAATGTAAATTACTAGTTTTAACTTGTTCAAGGAGAACATTGAGAGTTCAAAAACTAACCTGCAATGTGCACCCTCTGGTAATGCCAAGATAGTCAGGACTACTTAAAAGATTATATGGTGTCCGGGAAATTTCAATATCCTTGAGACAGCCTGCATATTTCTTTGTGTTTACTTCTGGTCTGTCAATATAAAGTAAAAATAGAGTTATTTTCAAGAAACATTCCAGGATGTAAAGAATTGTTCTATAAAACCATGTTAATATGATTTTCATACTGGTCCAATTCAAAGAATCCGGTGCCTCTGTAAAGACCAACACATTCATGATAAATAAAATTTCATGGGCTTATGAGCCACTGAACTCATGAATTGCTACTATAATACACATGGACAAAATTCTTTCTGCAAAGAATTGCTACTCTTCTAGAATATAATGGCTACAGGATTAAATTAATTCTTGTACAATGTCTTATGTGCTGTAAGCATTTAAGGAACACTATTATTAAATGTACACCTTGATTATAATGATTTAGGGATTTCTAGTTTTTAAAACAAACTACAAACTGGGCTAAGGAAACAAACAGGAAAAATTCTAACCAGAATGATGATAATGACTAAAATACAGGTAGTCCCAAGTAGTCCTCAGGTTATGTCCATTTGTTCAGTGACTGTTCAAAATTACAACGTGCTGAAAAAATGAACTTATAACTGGTCCTCAAAATTCTAGCTGTCACAGCAATCCCATGGTCACATGATCAAATTTGGGTGCTTGTGACTGGCTCACATTTATGACATACACCCCCCACCGACCAGTGGTGCAATTCAAATTTTTTTACTACCAGTTCTGTGGGTGTGGTTTGGTGGGCATGGCAGGGGAAGGATACTGTAAAATCTCCAGTCAGAGGTGGTATTTGCCAGTTCTCAGAACTGCTAAAAATTTCTGCTACCGGTTCTCCAGAACCTGCTGAATACCACCTCTGCCGCTGACCTTCATCATCTTCACCTGCCTCCCTTCGGCTGTGCTGACCAATGCTAGTTGGCCTCAAGCCATTTGATAAAGGGACTCTATTGACCATGCTATGCAGGCCCATGCTTCAGCTTGCTGCTTAGCCACCTTGCTGTGTGTGAGAAGCTTTGGGAAAATGGCTGCCTGCAATCACTACCAATTATCTCAGCCATAAAACAATTACTACCAACCTGCTTTCAATCGAGGACCTGTATACTGCACAAGTCAAAAAGAGCTGTGAAAATATTTACAGACCCGTCACATCCTGGACATAAACTGTTTCAACTCCTACCCTCAAAACGACACTATAGAGCACTGCACACCAGAACAACTAGACACAATGGACAGTTTTTTCCTGAATGCCATCACTCTACTAAATAAATACTTCCCTCAACACTGTCCAACTATTTACAAAGTCTGCACTACTATTACTATTAAACTTCTCATCACTCCTTATCGCCTATCCCCTCCCACTTGTGATTGTATGACTGTAACTTTGTCGCTTGTGTCCTTACAATATATATTGACTGTTTCCTAGTATGATTTGATTGCTTATTGTACCCTATGACTATTATTAAGTGTTGTACCTCATGATTCTTGACTCTCAATGAGTGTATCTTTTTTTTATGTATAGAGAGCATTTGCACCAAGACAAATTCCTTGTGTGTCCAATCACACTTGGCCAATAAAGAACTCTATTCCTATTCTATTCTATTCTATTCTATTCTATTCTATTCTATTCTATTCTATTCTATTTGTGGGAGGCACTATGGAAATGTCCCTGGTTTGTTGCCATTTGGGAAGATTTCCTAGGCAGCAGTGGTGTGCAAATAGTCCTCAACTTACACATCACTGCTGCCTAGGAAATCCTCTCACCAGGCAACAAGCCAGGGACATTTCCATGGGACTTTCCAAAGTTACAGCAGCACTGAAAAAAGTGACTTATGACCATTTTTCACAGTTACACCTTTTGCAGCATCCCCGTGGCCATGTGTTCAAAATGGAGATGCTTTGTTCATATTTATGAGGGCTGCTGTGTCCCAGTGTCCTGCGATCAAGTTTTATGATTTTTTGACCAGCAAAGTCAATGGGGAACCCAGATTCACTTCACAACCAACTTACTAACTTAACAACTGTGGTGATTCACTTAACAACTGCGGCAAGAAAGGTCACTTAACAAACGTCTCGCTTAACAACAGAAATTTTGGGATCAATTGTACGTTGAGGATTACCTGTACTGCATGGGGGGACTCATGGCCCTGGGCCCTTCCCATTGGGGTGGCAGCACTCACCAGCTCTCCCTAGCACCTGCTTGCAGCAACCCCGGCTGGCATTTCTACCATCCACTTGCTGGTTCTATGACAATTCGCCACGGCCAACTCACCATGGCTAACTCGCCACAGCCAACATGCCATGGCTATCTTGCCACAAGACAACTCACTTCAGGACAAGAATTACACTAATACCAAAGAAACGAAGTAGTAGAATAATTAAAGAAAGGATGCAAAAGGAGAGTCAGAATGAAATGTGAATGGCAAAAATTAAAATAATTGTTATTTATTTTAAATAATTAAATAGAATTGTTAAATTGTCTCGCAGTGACAATTTACCATCTGCCGTGGGGAGCTGGCTGCAGTGAGTTGGCCGTGGTGAGTTATCCTATTCCCAAACTTGTCTAGTGCCTACTTGTAGCATCTGACTGTGCTTGCTATGCTCACCCATGGCAATACCACCCATGCTCCCTAATCAGCCAGCCTGCCAGTGGCATCCAAATGCACTTCCTAGTACCTGTCTCTGGTCCCTGCCCTCCTGCCCATAGCCTACCAACTTGCTTACTTAGGACTCCTGCCTCTTCTCACAATATCATATGAAGCCTTCACTTAATGACCTTAGCTGTTAGGACCATACAGACAATATGAACAATGGCAATAGGGACTGACAAAACTACTAAGCTATGTAGCCATGTGACATTACACTTTAGGATTGGATCCTTTAGCAATGGAAATTACAGTCCCAATTGCTATCATAACCTGAGGATTACCTACAATCAGAGTTAATTATGATCAGAGTTACATTTATGTTCATTCAGTTATACAGTACATACAATATATTTTGCCTCTCATAATCTAAATATGCCCATGTTTATTTTTCTAATACTAGAATCCCCAGTTAAAGATATTCTAACAATTTACTAGCCTGACATGTGATCTACTTAAAAGCATCACCGTTATTGTGCAATTCTGAAAGTATATTGCCACTTTTAATCTTTAAATTTGATTTGTACTCTATTTGCTCACAAGACAAAAATGTAATTTAAAATGCATTCTACTATGTATCTTGAAGTCTTGAATAGAAGACTCTAACTTCAAAGACTTGCAAACAACAACAGCAACACATTGCAATAATCCAAAGATTCCCCCACCCTAAGGACCAAATAAGTCTGACTTTTTATGAATCTTTACCATGTTCATGTTACCACTCCACTAGCCAGGAAAAACTATTTCATGAATAGATTGGTATCGAATTTTGTACAGAAGATAGGCTACAGAAAACAGAGGTATCCTGAGATAAGTGGCTAACTTATACACTTACCAACTTACCATCCAAGTGAAAGATGCTTGTGAAAATAAGAATTTAATATCTGGCATTAGATATGAAACATAATCATTCACAATTCATATATGTACAGATCTGCAATGCACTCTAATTTAACAACTTAAATGTTCATAAACAGCACTTTTTAAATTTTGCTTCATTGTTGTTGGTAGGCTTTCTTTTTTTAAAATTGCGCTGAAGCCATCTCAGCAAAGCGTAGCATCCATCTTTCAAAAATTGGCAATACCCAGAAGTTTAAATTAAAAAAGAAGGAACTATCTCCATTCTATTCTATTTTGCCAACTGAAGTTAATGTAAGAATTGGGTAATTTGCATGCTGTTTATTCTCATTTCCCTGTGGACACCAGCAGAGCTAGAGAAGCAGATCTGGTAATAATAAATACAATTTAATTTTAACTTAGTGTCAAACATTATTCTCCCATGTGAATTTTTCTCTGCTTCTTAAAATCTATTGCATTTTTATATAAACAACTTTACTTCCCTCTAGACAAAATATTTCTTGAGCTGTATGATGTCCAGATTCAGAAATTTGATTTGAAGTGATTTGATCAAACCCTCAATGAATCATTGTTCTGAATGAAGCTGTCAAATCCAATTGGGAGCTCCAAATCAACTCACAAAAATTTCATTGGTCTAGAAAATCTACTTGAACCAATTTGAAATGTTGAAATGACTCCAAAATTGATTTTATGGTTCATTTTTAAGCAGAGGCCATGGTATTCCTTAATTACTTATTTAAAGGAACAGAGCACAGTTTACAGAGATTGGTAAGAAGAAAATCTCTGTCCCCAGGCTTATCACATGAACTTAAATTCTAATGCTGGCATACACATGTATAGGGGCCATCTGAATAAAGGAAGTCTTGGAAACAATTTTGAGGTTTTGTTTTGAAGCAATGAAAAAAATGAAGTTAATTAAAAATGCCATACATAGAACAGATAGAATAACGGAGTTGGAAGGGACCTTGGAAGTCATCCAGTCCAACCCCCCTGCTCAAGGAGGAGAGTCTATTCCAAATATTAGCCTCTACCTAGGATTGAACTCACAGCCTCATGATTGTGAGGCGACAGCTCCATCTCTAGGCCACTGCGGTAGACAAGGCTTTGGCTTCTAGAGTCAATGGAAACAAATCTGAATGTTATTACCAGGACTGCGATACACAACCTTTAGCTACTAAGGCAGTCTTCTGCAACCCATGAGGCACAGAGAAAAACAACAGGGGAATGAGAACGATCAGCTTTATATCTGCCTTACAACAAGCATACAATGTTGTCTTCCGTTCAAAACAAATTGCTGGACTATTCGGATTTTTATCCAGCTCAATCCCAAAGGACACTTCCTTAACACACACAGAAAAAGGTATGTTCTTGAAAGAGACATTCCTCTAGACTTTCTGAACATGTAAGACTTTAGTTCTTCTAGACTGATGATTTCCAGAAGCACTGGACTGAGGCTCACATCAAGGGAATTGCTGTCTCAACCTTCTCAAATACATCCGCTTGAAAAGTCCAGCTTAGATAGCGATTAAAAAAAAATCTATCCATGTTTTCAAATTCTCATTCCTCCAACTAAGTTGGATCATTAATCTGATCCACACTGAGTTGCAACATGGGCTGCTTTTTAAAGCTAGTATTATTATTATTACTCATAGTATCTAGACTTTTTCCTTTCCTTAGGATCCTGATCTAATTAAAGGGAATAAGGGGAAGAAAAAAAACCTGAATGAAAACAAAACCAAAAAAAGAAATCCAGCACAGCGAGATGTAAACCGCTGTGTGAAGATGCTAGCTAAGTGTCTGTTGCTGCGATTGTGCACAGCACGGGGCAGGTCTCTGTTAAGCACTTGGGGGGGGGGAATAGCTTAATGTGCTGCAGCAGGATCGGTTGCCGGCTGAGCAAGCCCCAGAGCAGCAGCTGGAATAAAGACATACACAAATTGCTTTTGCTTTGCCACTGGCTGCAAGCGGCACTTAACCCATGCAAAGCTTACAGCATGCAAGCATTGATTTAAATGTTATGTCTTTTACCTTGATTTCATACTAGATAAAAAAAACAGAATAAAAATAAAAAAGGGAGAAGAAAAAAAACAGTTTTGTTATTGACATTGTTTTGTTGTTTTGACATTGTTTTTTGGTAAAGACACAGCTTTTTAGATAGGTTCAAATATAGTCTTAGGGAGTCAAGACATTTCTTTTAAATAACTTCCCATGTATCATTGTTTTGTGGGTAGGGAATTACAAGTCCAGGCAAAGCAAAAGTTCAGGCAGGACTTAGCTAAGCTGGTTTTCTTTTTTCTCAACTTGATATAAGCATGGTAAATGTTGGGGCTCTTTTTAGAGCTGCAGCTTCTGATACTATTTTTGCAGCTTCAGCTGGAATAGCAATAGGAATAGCACTTAGACTTATATACCGCTTCACGGTGCTTTACAGCCCTCTCTAAGCGGTTTACAGAGTCAGCCTATTGCTCCCAACAATCTGGGTCCTCATTTTACCCACCTCGGAAGGATGGAAGGCTGAGTCAACCTTGAGCCTGGTGAGATTCAAACTGCCAAAGCAGAAGTAGCCTGCAGTACTGCATTCTAACCACTGCGCCACCAGCTCTGAGGATTTTGCTACAGTGATTCATACCCATATTACCATTTAGGTAGGTTGCAATGTGTTTTACTTAAAATTGTATTTGAAGCTCACTTCAATACTACTTTCAGAATTCAGTAGACCACGTGTTAACTAGCATTTGCCTTTGAGAACACTAGTGGTCAGAAACCTGCCCTCGCTATCAATTAGTTTGCAGGTTCAATTAAAAGTGCAATTTATTGACCATTATTGCTCGGCATCATTATTGCTCCAACCAAAATTGGCCAAGGGAGAGATTGTTTCTAGTATTTTATTTTGGAGAGCTAATGGGAGCTGAGCCCAGGAACTGCTGTTTCCTAGAGGTAGCACCAATCTCTAGAATAGTTTTTCAGCTGAGTTCAGACTGGCCATCCCTCCCACTTGGCCAGTTTCATTCAGAAAAAAATGTATTCTGGGGAGCATTGTAATCATATTTGCTTTTTTGTTGTTGTTTTATTGTTATTAGCTTTTATATTTCTACCATTGTTTTTCTGTATTTTGTTTTAACTATCAGGAATAGTTCATTTGTGGTGATGGTGAGAGGAGTGTGAGAGAGAGTGAGTGCAGGAATTTTCTGGCCAAAATCCTGGCACGACTTCACCGCTAAGATTAAGGTAGAGTTACACTACTGTCAGTGGTTTTCTTCACCACAGGTCCCTTTTAAATACCTTTTTGGCTACAGACCATGGCCATGGAACCCCAAGATTTAAATAATAACATTTCTTCAGGACTTCGTGGACTCTGTGTGACAACATTGCGGCTCTCCAGGGGCATGAACCACAAATTGAGAGCCACTGGAATGTGTGATTGGTGTGTGAGGTTGGAGAATAAAGTGAACAGCTGTGCTGCCTTTCCCCTAACACATTCCTTTAACCGATAAAGGAGAATATCTGTAGCTCAGGGTTGCAATGTGGGGTAATATCATCATTTTAGTCAGGTACTACTAGCACTGATGATGTTACCTAGTTAGGGTAATGAAACGTCTGCAAGAAAGCAAGGATCCCTCACATCCCTTTAATTCCTATGCCATTTTTACTAATGGAGGGGGAGAGATTCAGTTCTGTGGCTGAGAAAATAAGACTAAGGGGAGTTGTAAGAAACACACTGAATAGAGAGCCAAATGGAAGACTTTTAGTCATCTTCTACAGTTAGATTCTCTTAAAGGAACAGATGAAGCTAATGGGCTATTTTATCAGCTGGCATCTTGGAAAGCCACGGAGACACTTCATTCCAAGATCTGCAGAGCCAGGCAAAATTTTGGGGGATGAAAGTCATACTTCAAAATTATTATTGTATATTGCAGAAGTCAGGGAGCTGCATTTGACAGGATGCTGGTGACAGGGGGAAGATCTGGGATTTTCAGTCCATTGTTTCCCTTTCAGAGACTTTCTGTTTTTGTTTCATAAAGGTGTGTATTAAGCCAGTTAACACTTATTTTTCTTAATTTTCTGTTGAAAATGGGCAGGAAATCATTTGTTCAACAGATTTTCTGTGGAACTCAAGAGCTTAAACATATGGCCAATTAGAAGCAAATGGAAACAATAATAAATAACTGCATTGTTAGGTCCATCAAACAACAGAAGGTTATTTGGATTTGCTGCTCTTCGTTCCAAATCTCTGTGTACAAGGATAAGAAGATTTTATGTCTATTATGATTAATTTATAAAGGTAAAGTTGCTATAACTAAAATATCTGGATTATACAGTATTTGAACCTTTATTGCATTTATTTTTCTATAAACATCCAGAAAGGTTCCATAGTTTATTTATTAACAGTTTAAATATCTAATAAATTCTAATACCTATACATCTTCCTACAGAATCAGAACTGAAAGCCTACAAAATGTGTTTTATAGAAATAATTTACAACTAGGCAGGAATTTCAGGTATTGAATTCTGATGTAAATTAATAAAAAAGATCTGTTACAGGAATTATCAAAATATGGTCAAGTTATATTGTATGTTCTTTCTCAACTTCTTGATGCATGATTCCCAGGAAAAAAACTATGGTTCAAAATGTGTTAGGTTGAAAAAGAACAGGAATATGACAGTTTCTTTATACACACAGATGCCTTTTTTGTCAGCACTGATTCTAGAGTCATGTTCTTATTTTGTTAAAAGTCTATTGTAAGGCTCAATATTTTAGCAACATAAGGAAACAAAATAAATGAATAGATGCCACTACTGAAGGATGAGCCTGGAAATTCCTTCTTTCTCTTAAGTCCTCACTGCATGGGTGGGTAGGCAGGCTGGAGAGGGAACCAACAATTTAGGAACCTGCATGCTTGTTCAATATTTAAACAAAATATGGGGCCAATCTAAGGTATACATGCAATGCAAAGTGTCAACTAAAAACTGCAAAAGGAACTTTATAGGCCTATGCAAGGTGCCCTCATTATCTTTAAAACAATGAAGGTCAAATCAGGACACACTGGTAAAGCTTATACTCTACCATGTTAATAACCTCAAAAATAAGTGTTGGTTGTTATGTGGTGTGTGTATGTGCATGTATATATGTGTATGTATGTATGTGTGTGTATATTATGTTTGTGTATGGGTATATAAATAAATAAAAAGACATGTTTGAGATATTATTTTCTCTATTACATAAGCCGTTACAGATTATGGAAAACTTAAAATGGACTTTTGATTCATCATTGGATATTTTCAGCAGAATATCAATTATGTAGCTATTAGGCAGTTACAAAAAAATCAACAGAAAAACACACTTTTACAGACTTAAGTAGGCTATTATTCCTGTTGTTTGTTTTATTTGAAAGATGCAAAAGTTAGCATGGATGGAGACAGTAACAGGAAAAAGGAAGGGGCAAAAGATCTACATCAGGGGTTTTCAACCTTGTTAACTTTAAGCCTGGTGGACTTCAACTCCCCAAATTCCCTAGCCAGCTTAAAGTCCACCAGGCTTAAAGTTGCCAAGGTTGGAGACCTCTGATCTACATGACTGTCTTTATAGGCCTCTCAAAAACTATCAGCCTCCCTGTTGAAATGATCCTTTATAAATAAAAGGAGCCTATGATTCCCTAATTATAAGTGTGCAGAAGGCAATAACAAATCACTCCCGTACTGATCTGAAAACTGTAAGGATAGATCCTTCTATGTAGTTGCCAGGAACTGAACCTAGTGCTAGGGAGACCATATCTTATCATTCTGATTTCTCTAACGTACTGGGAAATAAAGTATTGTTCAATGCAGATTTTTTTGCTATTGAATCTTTATAATCAACTGTATTTTAAATCACATTACCTTAGGTTTCTTCTCAGCGATGGCAATCCACCAAAATAAATGGGCTCATCAGCTTTCAGATTGAGACCAAAATGCTTTCCTGGAGAAACCGCTGGTATGATTTCTTCATTGTTAGAATCTATGTCTACAATTGATATATTAGCTGGGGAAATACAAAGAAAAAATGTTAATGTGTGGGTGTGTAGCTGGAAATATTTCAAATATCCCTCCTTTCTTTATCCAAATGGTACTTGTGATTTGTACCGTTTAACTGCATTTTCAAAATACAGATAATCCCTGACCTGTGACTAAGATTGAGATAATAACTTCTGCTGCTAAGTAAGGTGGTTGTTGGGCCTGTGATTTTATGACTTTTTTGCCAAAGTTAAGCGAATCATTGCAGTTGTTAAGCAAATCACAGGGTCATTAAGTGAATCCAGCTTCCTCCACTGATTTTATTTGTTGGAAGCCAGCTGGGAATGGAAGCGCATCCTTACAAATTCATACCAAGATACAATCTAATCCCCCACCAAAAGACAATATTAAAGTAGAACACTTTGCAAAGATAAAAGCAAACATGCAGGGAAATAAAAGTATATGAGAAAAGAAGAAGGCAGCGCCTGAAGATTATTTTTAATAATTAAATAACCATTTTATTTCATCCTTAGAATTCCATTGTGTTTAATGATATGTTAACTTCAATTACAAATAAAACATGCAAAAAGACCTGTTCCAAATTGATCAGGATTATTATGAGTGGAGGCCTTGCATGTACATATGGCATTTCTACACATTCCACCCACTGCTATTTTCTTAGAAATAAGTGCTCACTCTCTATAGACCATCCAACTCCATTTAATAGCAGGGGATTTGCAATTGAATGCCTCCATACATCCCTATTCCTGATATGGTGTTCTTTTAAATATTATTTTAATACATTTTTAATGTCATATGATTTGCCATTTCTAGGTAGAACGGGGTGGGTGGTAAATCTATTTAGATTTAAATAATGGCAATGATTGCCATTTGAACTGATGGATGGAATTGTATTTCTCTCTCCTTCTGTCCCTTGAAATCTGCTTTAGCAATTTGAGGATTTGAGTTGCAAAAGATTGGGGGGTTATGAGAAATGCAAAAATCATAGAATTATACAGACAATCAGAGTTGGAAGGGACCTTATAAGTCATCCTGCCCAAGTGGGAGACCCTACACCATTTCTGACAAATGGCAGTCCAATTCTTTTTGAAGGTGTCAAGTGATGGCACTCCCACAATTTCCGAGGGCAAGCTGTTCCATTGGTTGATTGTTCTCACTGTCAGAAAGTTTCTCCTTATTTCCAGGTTAAATCTCTCCTTGTTCAGTTTCCATCCATTATTCCTTGTCTGGCCTTCGGGTGCTTTAGAAAATAGATTGACCCCTTCCTCTCTGTGGCAGCCCCTCAGATATTGGAAGACTGCTATCATGTCTCCCCTGGTCCTTCTCTTCACTAGACTAGCCAAGCCCAGTTCCTGTAACCATTCTTTATATGCCTTAGTCTCCAGTCCCCTAAAGTTAGAAGGGATCTTGGATGTCCCCTGGATGAAGAATACAGGGGAAATTCCTGCTATTTGACTGCATCACCTTCCTGTAGCCCAGTATCATGAAAAAAATGTATTGAGATATTTATCTGAAGAAACATGATATATATGAAGTTAGTGCAGAACAGTGAAGATATATGAACATAAAGAGATGCTTCAGAAAACAATTAACTTGGCTTAATTTCTCAGAATAAATGTGATTAATTGGAATTGTTCTATGGTTTTATAAAATTCAGTCTTAATATAGAGATAAATATAGGAAGGTTTTAATTTGTTAAAAAACATTCTCCCTGATTCCTGGTCTTAGCAAACAATATTAATAGATGGAAAAAAATCACATTTTTCTTCTGTTAGCAGTGTGTTAAAGTCTTCTGAAAACATTCATTCAACATATGGAAATTCTGTTCAGTTTGCTCGAATTCCACATTTTCTCAGAAATATTAGGTGGAATTCAATAGCAAGTATAGTGACAATATACATTTAAGATATCCTTTCTATCGAAAGAAAGCCTTTACTTCCAGCAATACAAGAGTTGATGGCACTTAGCAAAATGAAACTAGTTTGCATTTATGAGCATAGAGATAACACCAGCAGCATTTAACTCAGTGCCTTTTAAAGTCATTTTAAGAAATGCAAAATATGAAAGAAATATAAAACTGACTTCCATTCAAAAAAATAGTGTAGATTTGTTTTATGAACTTTGAAAAAACATTGGGGCACTGCATGAAAAATACACTTTTCACTTGGAATACATTTCTGAATGTAATTTAGGTAACTGTGAGGTAGAATTATGCCTAGAAAATTAAGCTACCTCTTTCAAAACAAAATCATAAGGGACCCATCTGACACTGCAATCAGTCACAACTAACCTGTGCCATCTATAATTGAAAGCAAAAGAAGTTGCTAAATCATTTTCTTCTACCACTTTCTAAACCTACAATTTTATACATCATCTTCTCTGTGATTAGGTGGTTAGCCGTGTTGGATAAGATAATTAGGATGTTTCTCTTATCCCTGCAAGAACTCACCTTGTTTCAGAATTCTTGACAAGGTGAATGATTTCCATTTCCCATCATTGTGGCTCTGGTTGCCGACAACTGAAGCTGTTCCTGAGCCTAGATCATAGCTGACTTTAATATGCCCATCACTCAGTTCTATGCTCATGAAATCCTTCTGTTAGTGAGGAGCATAAATTACAAATGTTGATTTAGCAATTGCATGATAACTGTAAATCCCACTTTTTATCTATCAATCTTAGATGAAGTGACTGTTCCTTCCACTATCTCTAGTCCCCAACCATTTATGCAAGATTTGCTTGCCCCCAATCTCCCCTTTTTAAAAAGTTTATATGGTTCAAAAAAGAAATTGTCATTTAGATTCATTTAAGGAACCCATTGTGCAAACAGTAGGAACAATTTCTTCCAATCTGAAAGATAAATACCTCTCTGTACAAGACTTCAAATTACTGTTTTTATTGGAAAAAGATAATCTGTGGGCACGTGCACTACCCAAGACAAAGAAAGGCACATTTTATAGTTCCAAGTAAGGAAAGGCGGTAATGTAAAAATGAATTATTGTGTTTCAATCACATATTTACACTCCAATATTACTGTATATGAAAGTATGAGGTTCATTTCAAGAAAATATAATAATGAATGATGAACAAAATCAGATGGCAGTGTTCAGTGCCTTGTTAGGTGGGAGCATGCAGATGACCTTGATTATTTTAGAAGTTAAGCAGGGTCAACTCTGGAATCCCTCAGCTTAAGATAACAGATAATCAGAGTTGGAAGAGACCTTATAGGTCATCTAGTCCAACCCCCAAGCGGGAGACCTATACCATTTCTGGCAAATGGCAGTCCGATCTCTTATTGAAAGAGATTCCAGAAGAAATTTAGCTGAACACCTGTAGTATTTGTCCATGAAGCTAAAAAAATAATTACAAGTATATAATGTACCAATTCTTACTTAAAAGAAGCTTGATTTTAGTTATCTATCAATTAAATATTTTTACATTTTATAACCTAAAATGCAGGAATATATATTTTAATACATAAGATTTCAAGCTTTTGCAGCAAAGAGGAAATAGATTGGTTGTAGGGATCAATATTTACAAGTCACCTCATTCTATGCAATGTTCATATACACTAAACATCTTTGCAAATTGAAAACCAGCATAATAAATGTCATATGCAACTCATAATTTAATTTAGTCTTCTTCAAGACACAAATTTAAATCTTCTACTTGGAAAAGAGGGTATCAGAAAATCAAAGAAGGAGTACCAGGGAAAAATAAAAACATGAACAACCACACCCAGTTTTCACTTTGGTTCACCAATCCCTAACATATCTCCACCCAGATGCATTGCTTCTGGGAAAGACAGCCCTCACTGAAAAAAGAAGAAAAAGTGCCAATCACTCTACTGATAGAAATGTGTGCCACAGTTTGAATATTAAGGGTGCAGGGATATACTGAAATCTATGGTTATGAATCTGTCCTGAAACTGAGATTCTCATGTAGTATTTGCTGTTAAAAGAAAATAAAACCCCTATGTTTCCTAACAACACCATAGTCATTGTTAAAATAAGTAGATAAATTCCAGTGAATGTTTATATTACATAATGCCCATCTGTAACTGATAAGGAAGTGCTGACAGCTACTGTATAGATTATAAGTTATTCTTGGCAATGCAACTTAAAATGTTACTCTAGCAATAATAAGAACAATAATATTAATGAACTGTATTATAGTGTTAGCATTATATAAGTTGTTATATGAAGTCCTCATATATTATCTTACTTTATCTATAAACAGTCATAAAACTCACAGTGTTCACTGTAAAATTCATCTACAGGGGAAGTGGCATATATTTAATTTCTCTTTACAGGAATTTGCAAATGCCATAATGTTAACGACACAAGTCTAAGAAACATAGTTTTACCAAGTCTAGAGTAGCAAGATACATCAGGAGAGCAGTAGAAGAAAATGTCTTGAATTTGAACATGACCATGGAGATATTGGGGTTCCATCTAATGGGACGACTAACGGTAGCATAACCTTCTCCATCAAACTGAACAGTTCCCTCACCATCTGCCATCTGTGGGCTGTGATATGAAGAAACACAAAACAATCAAATTTGAAACTGTTAGATATCAGAAGTTTGCAAATCATCTAACAGCTGATTAAAATCATCATTTCAGTTAGAATTATTGAGACAAAGATGAGTCTATCTGAATCATTCGTTCAAATTGATTGATATAGATTATTTGAATCAAATTTGATGTAATATAACAATCTTATAACAGGTGCATGCAAGTCCCCTGAATCATTTCATCAAGTAATTTTATTCAGTCATCAAATCAAATGTATTTGATCTGATGTACTATATCAGGTGCATGAACCAAAACCTATCAATTTATTGATTTGAAGAAATACAATTTAATTTCATGCATTCAGGAAATCACATAGCTAAATGAAGTAGAAATACAAAGCTCTGAATCAAAATTTCACACAGCTCATATATGGTATGAGTCTTTGCTCATATACGCATTATATATGTTATATTTGCATCCATATACTGACATCCACAAGATGATAAATGTGGACATATATGTTATAATATCACACAAATGACATGTATTTGCAAGATCTGTCATGCTGTCATTAGGTACCTGCATAATTTGCATGATGTAATGATGCAGATACCACCATTCTAATATCATCCATCATGTATTGATACTGTTTCTGCAGTATCTATTATGCATATAATTGAAAAAATGCCCTTAGACATGTAAAGATTAAGTTTGAATGCATATAAATGTTTAGTTCCTATATATTTTCAGTCATTCATTTACCGGGTATGTTTATTGGGGAGGGGATGGTGAATATTGTGAGCTATGCAATGCAATTTTCATTTTTCAGAGTGGTTGTAATAATGATTAGGCTTTCAAAAGGCTGATCCTTATGCTAAAGAAACCAAATTATGGTCTTTCAAAGTGTTATTTCTATATAAAAAGAAGTACTAATAGATTTAGGAAAAAAAGGTTGTGAGATCCTTAGCTAAAAGGAAGAAAGAAAGAAAGAAAGAAAGAAAGAAAGAAAGAAAGGAAGAAAGAAGGAAGGAAGGACTTTACATTCCTTAAATTCCAATCACATTGCCCTCTTCTATTTGATATATTCAGAGAAGTGATAAATGACCTAGTTATTCATTTTCATGGTGATAATGGTCAAAATTATACTATAACGTTTGACAGAAATTAGAATATAATCAATAATTTAAGTGGCTCATTTAGGCTTAAAAGCATGAACTTTTAAAAAAATAATCACAATAAATAATATTAAGGGGGAAATAAACTTACCTGACAGCACAGCCTTTACACTCTCCTTCAATGTCTCTGAAATTCCATAGCCCTATTGGTTTGCTGTCTAAATAGGTTTCTCCCATGCATCCTGTGAAAGTAGTGACTCTCACAGCATCAGATTTCTGGAAATAGAAAGTATGCTGGCTAAATAGTGAATCTTTTATTAATAGACTCTATTATAATTTGCAACAAAAGCCAGTATTTGCCCATAGCCTGCCTTTTGGGGTTTGCTCCCACATACTGCCTAATTTTCAACAGAAGAGGAAGCTATTAAGATAAAAATGATTGACGTGGACAGAGAAAACATGCCTTCTATGTCACAGCACCTGCCTTCTGGAATGAGGTTGTCCCTAAGATCCAGGTGGCTTCCACCCTGCTGGCATTCCTGAGGACCTTAAAATGCTGGTTCATCTCTCATGGTATGGAATGGGAGAAAGCTTACAGCAGGACTCTCCAAACTTTCAGCTCCCAGAATTGCCCAGCCAGCATGACTAGCTGAGGAATTCTGGGAGTTGGAAGTCCACAAATCTTAAAGTTGCCAAGTTTGGGGATCCCTGGCTTACAGATATAGAAAGCTTACAGAACTGTTGTAACTCGAGGGCTCCCTGTATAAATTTCTAGGGCCATCCATTCACTTACAACCTTTATGAACAAATTGCTTACTGATACAGATGATTGATGTAAATAAATGGTAATTATAAAGAAATATAAGAGTTTCACTGCAGATGTATGAGAAGTTTTTGGTTCATCAAAGAACTAAAGGCATTTTTGTTAAAAAAATGAGAACAACTACCTTAACATCAGTCAGCAAGAGGATGCTTTAGGGATATTAGGACGAGTCTTAGTTTTCTTTTTTAGATAGCCTTTTAATTTTGATTTTGTAGAATCATAATTATCACAAGTTAGCAATATAAGCACACAACAGTTTGAAGAACACTGTTGTAATTGCTGAATTGCTGAAAGAGAATTGTTCTCACAGGAAGTTGTCTTTTTCAAAAGCACCTAATTATCTTTTATGTCTCATTTCATCAATATCATTTTACTTCCAGATATTTAGCAATTTGAGACACATAAGCACCTGGTACTTTTCATGAGGAATTATGAATATTAAAAATATTAATATATGAACATCTGGAGAATAGAAACTTGACTTTCAGTCATGGCATGAAATCTGAAAAACTTCCAAATTCACTGTGAATATACCATACTTGGCTTACAATCTAATCAACTCACATTGAAAAGAACTTTTAAAAAAGAAAAAGTGGACAGGAGACGCACATTCAGAAAAGGACGGTTTTTTAAAATGTTACACCAATCTACTGTGTTGGGGTTTTAAAGAGAAAAGGGTAAGTATAGTTGTTCCTGTTGGTCACACATCAGACAGATGTTTAGACTGAATTTGGTATTTCTATCCACATAGAGAGTCCTTTCCAAGGTCCTAAGATAGGCAGATGTTGTTGGTTTTATTATTGTTTTTGTTTTATTTCTTCTGAGTTAGCATTGGCTCCTAGCAACTACTTGAAAGATAGTCCCTTATCACCTACCCATGATTAACATTAATCTGAACTATCATGGCCATAATGGACGTTCTTCTTCAAGGCATTACATAAATAAATTAATGGACTAGGGTGGTTGGAATTCTTGCTATGTGTATGATATTTAATAGTTGTTATTGCTAACCCCACCTTGTTCACTATTTTATGTTTTACTTTCATTGTATATTTGCTATTTTGTTTTTATGGTGTGAACTACCCAGAATATTTTGGGGTTGAGGGATCTCTAAGTTGAATAATGAATGAATTAAATATGTAATTAAGAATTCCAAAACCATAGTATAATTTCTGAAGGTATTTTCCCACAGATTAATGCATCATTTTAACTCAAATGATAACACTTATTCAGTGTATGCCTACATAATATTGAAATACATGAATGAAATTATCTGTGGATTATGTATCTATTTATAGCACTAAGGTTAACACTAGGATTTAAACTACTGGAAAAGCATCAGTTGAGAAGAAAGAGTTAACAAAAGATATAGAAAATTACTTGAGATTGAAGCAGATGCCAATAATAATAATAATAATAATAATAATATAATATTATTATTATTATTATTATTTAAGAGGAGTGAAGCCAAATTGGATTTAAAAAAGAGTTTAGGATCCAAGCTGGATCTGTAAATCCACCCACCTATCCATCCCAGTGCAAGCTTTATAAAAACCTGTACATGCAATTATAAACGAACTTAATGAATGTATACATTATGGAAACAGCATTTAAATAAAAAATGGGAAACTGAGGTTTTTGCAAAACTTTATCTTGTCTTAGGGTTAAATAAAAGCTGTAATTCTTTTAATTTATGTGCTAAAGAGTGTTTCAAGCCCAGAATCTGTCTAGCTGGTTTCAGATTAAATTACAATTTATTTTTAAAATCTGATTGATTAGATGCAGTCAGAGCTATTTGGAAGATTGGAACAGGTTTTAAAGGCTCATTTTATCATATGGGTGTCTCTGTAGGGCCATGCAAAATGAACTAATTATCAGGAATTTTACTTCAGAATCTATTGAAGGCTGTGTACTTTGCGTAACACTATCCTATTTGGACAATAGGATAGGATTCTACAGTCAAATATCTGATTTTTACCACTTTTCTTTTTTATAGGAAGGAAGGAAGGAAGGAAGGAAGGAAGGGAGGGAGGGAGGGAGGGAGGAAGGAAGGAAGGAAGGAAGGAAGGAAATGCTATGCTGATATCCTTCAACCAGTCCTTCTTCAGTGAAAATATGACTATATGTATTTCAAAATGTGGTGGTTAAGACACTGTAACAGAGTGAGAAGACCCAAATTTTAGTCCATAGAGAAAAAGGGAGATGACCTGGACAGAAATATGCAAAATTTGTTGCCTAGGCAGAGGGATGAAGAATGCTTGGAAAGTCCTGGGAAGGAAAATAATATTCAGAAGCAATACAGGCAAATGCTTCCCTGATTCACTGGAGTGTAAGGAGGAGGGGATGTACAATATATTGAAGACTTGCAAGTCTCTATTATTATAGCCTATCTCAAAAAAAGTGTAGATCTCTTAACGTGGAATTGATTTTCTGGTCAATGTTGCCCATCCTGTCATGGAAGCTTATGTGATCATTTTGGGGCCTTCATTTTTTTCACATGATGTAATCAGCAACTTCAAACTTTGACCACCCAAGAGGATACTGGAGGTGAGAAGGCCCTTTGTATTATAGATGTTTCCAGCAGCTTCCCCCCTCCCTCCCTCCCTGTCCTTTCTTTCTATCTCCATTTGTACTGCTTCTGATGCTTGCCTGCTGACCTGACATTGCGTCTGAGAAGAGTGGTCAGCGAGTTTCATAGGAATACACATAGGCACATATATCTCACTTGAATAAGACACTGGAAGATGCAGCTGATGTAGGCATTTCATTGTAAAAGAAGGTTAAATAAAATGCTTTCAGGCAAATCGTCTGAAGGTCCAAAGCCATTTTCCAATGGTCAGATACAAATGAAACCAACAAAAAACTCCTGATTTGCTCATTTTCTAATTAGCCTAGAAGAAGCTACTGATTAGAGTAAATTAGTCACCAAGTCAAATCTTTCCTAGTGCTATAGATAAATGTCATATTTCATATGCAAGTTTGGTTGTGAATTCTGACTGATGTCAGATATAAATGACATTAGTGTTTAACAGTGCTGAATTCCAGTTTCTACCTGTTCTTATATTATGGTTCTGAACAGGGGACTGAGAGAAAAACCTCATTTCCATTAGTAATATAGCCTCAGTCTGGGATTTGGAAGTGGTTCCTATTGTGCTTTAGCAATAGCACTTAGACTTCTGTACTGCTCCATAGTGCTTTACAGCACTCTGAGAGGTTTACAGAGTCAGCATGTTGCCCCCAGTAATCTGGATCCTCATTTTACTGATCGTGGAAGGATGGAAGTCTGAGTCAACCTTGAGCTGGTCAGGCAATATTTCATTCTAACCACTGCATCACCACATCAGAAGTCAAGAATTTAGAAGAAACCGATTGTGCACAGGGTGTGTTTGTGGCAGCGCAACCCCAACAGCAAAGATGCTTTAGGCTCTGATTTTCTATGGGCTAGTATTAATACAGTGTTATTTGATCCTTTCATGATTATATAGCTTTGTAAAATGTGTCAAATTACAATTAATATTGGAACCATTCTGTGGATCTTTTCAGCTGCAATAAAAGTCCATAAATAAATAATTGTATCTAAAGTGGGAAATGTGCTTTGTATCAAGTGTAATACAGGTCACATTGTTGTATTTGCTGATGGTACATTAAGGAATCTGTCTCTTTTATTGCATCATAGTTAGGCACAACTTTGTGAAAAGCTCAGAAGATTTGAAAGTTGCTGACACAACTTGGGTACTGTATGAAAATAAGAGTAGGTAATGCAGATCTAAGTACTGTCATTATTGTGACATTTATTTTGTTGGCAATTAATTAGACTGCAGTCTAGAAGTCACTTTCTGCACAACTCTCTGAAATCTCACAGAAGACAGTGATTTAAGACTGCTCCCTCTCAAGAAAGTGGTTCAAATAAAACAAAGAAAAGTATATATCCGTGATGGCGAACCTATGGCATGCGTGCCAGAGGTGGTATGCAGAGCCATTTGTGTGGGCATGCAAGCCCCAGGCACACTTACCTCACTGCACATGCCTGCACCTCCCAGCTGATTTTTGGCCCAAATCATCATGAAACGGGCCCATTTTTCGGCCTACAAAGGCTGCAGAGGCTTTCCTCCCTCGAGCCTCTGGGAGGTCGAAAAAGGCCTCAAATGGGCTGAAAATCAGCTGGGAGGTGTAATGCAGGTAAGGGGGTGGTGGTGGCAGGGATCTTGCATGCGCATGTGCAGGGGGTGTGGGAGGGTGTGCACATTGCCTTCTGGGTGCTGGCACATGTGCGTGCTTGCAATTTTTGGCACAAGATCCCAAAAGGTTAGCCACCACTGGTATATATGGTTACATTGACCAGTTAAGCAAAGAGTCACTCATTACCTTTATTTTCTCAGTTAAACCTCCAACAAATAACATGGCATTTGTATCCACATCTAAAATTGTGTAACCAGGTGGAGAAATTGCACTGAAAATGCTTGGAACGATGGTAGCTTTGGGACCATCTAATGCCTGTACTAAAATTGTGCCATTTCTTCCAGTCCTATAAGAGAAAAAAACAAGGGGTGAGTTTTGCTACTCATCAACTAATATTCACTTTCATGTAAATACGAGCATTCTCTCCAACCTTTGAAGATATTTACACATGCAACATGACATTTTGTGAATTTCTGTATTCAAGTTTTAAGTTAGTATGATACACTATGGATTCTTATGGTGTCATGCCCCTGTCGGAATCTGACTCGGAAGGGGAAGCCGAACAGCTGTCAGGGAGTGCGAGTGTGGCTCTGTTGGCTGTGGAAGAAACTGGGGAAGGGCAAAGTCTGGCTAGGCAGAACAGGGGAGAGGTAGAGCAAGGGAAAGGGAATTCAGAGGAAGACCAAGCCCACCCCCTCTTCATCCTAGGGCATGCAGGGAGGAATGGAGAAGGGAGCAACATGAGTTGCATGGTTTACGGGGGAGGAAAGGGCCCTGATTCCCTTCATTAGCTGCAGCTGGGAACACAGTGTATAAAAAAGGAAGCTGCGCACAGCAAGTTGTTGGGAGCAAACGTGAATTTATCTGGTATCATCATTGCTTATCTGTGTTCCTGGCGTCTTCCCAACTGTGTGAGTTTTGCTGTGCTTTCAAGACTGAAATTCCTGCTCCTGCCCTGTCAAGTTAATTATTTCAGCTTGGTCTGTTTGGATTTTTAGTTACAGTTTGTATGTTCCTTGTTTTGGACTGAATTTTCTACAGTTAAAGGATGTTCCTGGGAGTCTTTCTCCAGGTGAAAGTAACCTGGACATTGGGGGCAAAGTTGGAGACAATAAAGGGATTCTTATTGCTTATTTGACTGTGCTGCCTTTGTGCCATGCCCTGGGTCATCACAGATGGTTAGGGCAAGACTTCATGTGAAGAGTAAGCCAAAGGAATGGATTCCTACTGACTAGGTTGAAGCATAGGTACCTGATAACATGTAATCCCTGTGGCAAGAAGTTATGAGATGAAGCCAGTTTATTATTTTAATCTGAAAAGAAAATTTTCCACTATGGAAACAGAATTCTGTGGGCTATGATTTCAATCCACCACATCTGTTGCCTGAAAGTCCACACCACACCAATGGAGAGGACCATTTCTTAGTTATTTATATTACTTCTACAGTTTGCAGGGATTTTCATCTCTAAATCTAAAATGTAGCTCATTTATTTTTAAAAGATAAAGCTCACAATTCCCTTTTTTGGAGCAAATGCCACCTCAGAAAATAAAAGATACTGGAAAATAACAAACATCAATTTATTCTGTAGACTCCAATGAGTTTATGTCAAAAATACTTTACATTTTACTAAACAGACATATTCATCTTTTTTTCTTTTTAGCACTTCCTCATCCCCCCACCCTCCCTTTTGAATCTGAAGCACTTCAGACTTCCAAGGCTCAACTCTTCATTTGTTTATTCCTTTGTCTGTTCTTTTCATGACAGACTTGCTTTTGTACTCTGAATAAGTTCAATGGATTTATTATGGCAGTGTAGCAAGCCAGATCATGAATGGCACTTCAACAGATCGAGACAAAAGTACTTCAGTTTTGAGTTTCCAACAGAACAAGACCATTCCATTGGAATAGAATAGAATAGAATAGAATTCTTTATTAGCCAAGTGTGATTGGACACACAAGGAATTTGTCTTGGTGCAAATGCTCGCAGTTTACATAAAAGAAAAGATACATTCGTCAAGAATCATAAGGTACAACACTTAATAATAGTCATAGGGTACAATAAGCAATCAAATCATACTAGGAAATAGTCAATATAAATTGTAAGGACACAAGCAGCAAAGTTACAGTAATACAGTCACAAGTGGGAGAGGATGGGTGATAAGGAGTGATGAGAAGATTAATAGTAATAGTAGTGCAGACTTTGTAAATAGTTGGACACTGTTGAGGGAATTAGCAGAGTGGTGGCATTTGGGAAAAACCTGTCCTTGTGTCTAGTGTTCTGGTGTGCAGTGCTCTATAGCGTCATTTTGAGGGTGGGAGTTGAAACAGTTTATATCTGGGATGTGAGAGGTCTGTAAATATTTGCACAGTGATGGTGATAATCATAAAACAAGTCAAGTGACATAGTTTAATATGATAGACATAGATTAATACGATAGACATAAAACCTGTCAAATGACACAGTTTAATCAGCATGCAGGTCAAAACACATATTTGAAAGGGCTCAAACTTCAATCAAAGGGATTAGGATTCAAAACCTAATCTCAAAGATGACTTGGAAGCTGCATTTTTTCTGATATGGTCTCACGGCTCCTATAAAAGTTAGTAATGCAAAGAGCTGATCCCTTGGAAAAGGCTGTGAGTCTTCTCCTGTTTAGTCTCTTGCCTGAGACCACCATTCCAAAATTGCAGGCATTCATAGAACTGCCTGCCATGATTGTGCTCCAAAGCTATAGCAAAATGTAGGATTTTCAACAAAATCTGATGAGAATGGTAGATGGGGAAACTTGAAATGATCTCAGGACAAATCCTTCAGAAGATTTCAGCTTAGGGATTGCTCCCACAACCACTGTTACTCCAATGTTGCTATTCCTAGGTTCATTTCCTAATTAGTAGGAGAAACACATCATCCCAATTTGTTTTATTCACAAAGTACTTTTGCCACATTGGCAAAATGATAGGTAAGTAAGACAGGTCACTGCTTTATGCATTTGGACAATAATAAGCCACTAAAGAAAGGTATACGCATTCTGATGTCTAAAAGCTCAGTAGGGCTTTTAAAATATTTTATTTTATTTATTTATTTGATTAGTCAATTGCTTACAAGATAATAGGTATAAGTATAAACATAGTTATAAATACATGGATACATATGAGAAAAAGAAGAAACAATAGGACAGGGACAGTAGGCACTTTGGTGCGCTTATGCACGCCCCCTACAGACCTCTTAGGAAAGGGGTGAGGTCAATAGTAGACAGTCTAAGGTTAAAGTTTTTGGGGTTTGGTGAAGAAACCACAGAGTCGGGTAGCGTATTCCAGACATTGACCACTCTGTTGCTGAAGTCGTATTTCCTGCAATCAAGTTTGGTGCAGTTAACCATGAGTTTGTATCTATTGTGTGCTCTTGTATTGTTATGGTTGAAGCTGAAGTATTCATTGACAGGTAGAACATTGCAATGTATGATTTTATATACTATACTTAGATCGGACTGAAGATGGCATAGTTCTAGGTTTTCTAGGTCTAGAACCTCAAGTCTGGTGGCATAGGTATTCTGCAATGAGTAGAGGAGTGGAGAACTCTTCTTGTGAAATATTTCTGGACTTTCTCTACTGTGTTAATATCAGATACGTAATGTGGGTTCCAGACTGGTGAGCTGTATTCAAGTACTGGTCTAGCAAATGTTTTGTATGCTCTAGTAACTAGTTAGTGTGATATTACCAGAGAAAAAGCTACGTTTCTTGTATTTAATAGATTTATATTCTGCTTTTCCACTCATACAACAATTAAAAAAACCAAAAAAAACCAGTGCATACAAAAATAAATAAATTAAAAGCTAATACAACATTCTTAATATTGCAAAAGCACTGGCAGAATCTTCTCTGCTTATTAAGGCTATATTTCATCTACTCTCTGAGGGCAGGATCCTTGAAGACAAAAGGGAGAAAGGTAGGCAGCAGGTATCACAAAAGACATCTCACCTGGAGTCTTCTTTTCCTTCCCACATGGTCATAACTATTTACTGCACTCTGAGAAGGACCTTGAAATTGCTTTATTTTCAAATTTTATATTTGATCATGCATTACATTGTATTAGATTCTATAAGTAGAATAGGATGGATTCCAGAAGAACTACTTTCAAAAGAATTTGCATGGGTGTGATGCCATTTTGAAAATGTTAACTTTTTACTAGGCTCTCTTGGAATCTGGAGCATGGAATCACCATTTGAGAGTGACACAATTAGTATGGAAGAACTTAAAAACTTGCCTTGATGCTTCAATTCGGTACCAAACTCCATCATCAATTGTGAGATCCGGATATTCTGCACGCCCAACACCAGATCCCACATCCCATAAGAAATCCACTTTTCCTTTACGCATTTCTATGGCCAAGAAATCAGCCTAGAATGAGGAAAGGATATGTTAAACAAAATGAACATAGCATAATAATAGTGTTTACTACCTCTAAGACAATCTGGTAAAAATAATACAAAGTGTTATTTAGTAAAATAGTGAAAATGAAGCAATTAAGTGCAATGAATGGTTATATACTACCACGAAGGGATAATTATTCTTAATGCATTTTTTTCTGAAAACCTTTCTTTATCATGTTCTATATTTATGAATTGAAACATTAACTTTCCCATTAGTAGTGGTTGTCAATTACTGTCTTGCATAATCCATAATTTCCTGTATTTCCTGTTTTGGGGCCACGGAGGCTGCACCGGCCGGAACCATGACAGAGGTGGTGGCAAGTTTGTTGGCTACCGCTGTGGACTCTGGGCCAACCGGCGAGCCCCTGGACTGTTTGGGGGGCGTTTTCTGGTGGTCCAGGCCCAGGCCCTTGAACGTTCCTCCTCTTCCAATGGCTGGACTGAACTTGGCCGGGTCGGGTGGGCTGTGACTCGCCTAGCGGGGGATGGAATATATACTCCCCTGTGGTTGGCAATTTTCTGTGGTCCTGGACCCTGCCTTCGAGGAGCCCGATGTTTGGGTTCCTTTGGATCTCCCGCCTATTGAACTGGATGGCGTTACGCTGAGTCACCTTGCCGTATTTAATATATACTTGACCGCCTGGCTCTTTTCTCTATCTCTACGGATTTCTGTGGAGATATCCATCACCCCTATCCAATAACCACGGTCCTTAATCACCATCTGGACCTCTCCTTTTTACCAGGACTCTGATTGGACAGGTCCCATTGTTGTGGGAGGACGATGGGAGGACTATCTCTCTACTGTGGGAGAGTGGAGAGATTCAACATCCAACCCTACAGTTTTCGAGATTTCTTTGGTTTCCCGCAGTGAGAGAGCGGCTGCCATTTATTATCATCTTCGGTCTCGGAACGGATGTGAGAGGCCGGCTTGAGACTGAAATTCTTGACTACTGTAGCCTGTATCCCTCTTTTCTCCATTCGGATTTTTTAACATCTTCACCCGGTTATGTATTGCCATACTATACTCTGACCCCTTATAAATTTTTGTCAACTGTCTTATGGGACCTTACTCCGGAACTGTGGGCACTCAGGACTGCCCTTGTCCTTGAGTTGGCCCAGGGACTATCAACAGCTTACCTTGATGACGGATCTTGGGATCCCGAGAGGTGGCATGCTGCAATCAATGGGCCAAATTTTAAATTAAGAGTTAAGGGTCGAATCTTAAAATTTTTAATTCGCTGTTTTAAAGGGTTAGGGAGGGGAGGGGGTGCAGGGGTCACCTTGCAGCCGGGCGGTGGGAGTGTGTGGGGTTGGGGCGGTGGGGCTCTGGGCCCTGGGGTGGGGCTGCGATTCCCAGGGTGATCGGGATTGGAAGAGGACGCGAGGCATAGGGCCATATCAGGTTAGGGAGCAGCACCCGACATTTAAGGCGGTTGCGCTCCGACCCTATGGCCTCCTCCCAAGGGGCAATGGAACCAGGATCCCTGGGCTTAGGTTGGTGTATTTTAATGCCAGGTCTGTGGCTAATAAATCTTCCCTCCTCCGGGAGATCATTGAGGAGGAGGCTGCGGACCTGGCTTGCATCACTGAGACCTGGTTGGGCCCAGAGGGGGTGTCCCTCTGGTTGATTTATGCCCACCAGGTTTTGGGTTTTGCACCGCCACGAGCCCAGGGTAGGGGTGGTGGGGTGGCCGTGGTTATTCGGAGACCTTGTTTCGAGGGAGGTCTCTGTTGCAGAGATAGGCGGAGTGAGATCCTCCTCCTGAGATGGGGGCCTAATGGGCGGGTGGGCTTGCTGCTAGCATACCTTTCCCCAGCTGTGTGGCAGCGGCCCTGCCTGGGCATCTCGATCTCCTCTCGGGGTGGCGGTGGAGCTCCCGGACCTTATGGTCTTGGGGACTTCAACTTGCCTTCCTTGGGGGGTCGGGTTTGGCCCAGGAATTCATGGCTTCTATGGAGGCCATGGGCCTGACCCAGTTGATTCAAGGTCCTACTCATGGAGGAAATACTCTTGACCTAGTTTTTGTCTCTGAACAGTGGCGGAGTGACAGAGGGCAGGTCACTATTACGACTTTGCCTGTTCCATGGTCTGATCACTATCTCCTATGGCTGGTCTTCCAACAGGCCGTCCCCACTGCTGGGATGAGGAGCCACCTAGATGGTTCCGCCCAGGCCTAATGGACCCTGAGAGGTTCCAGGCAGAACTGGGGTTTTTCCTTCTTCCCTTGCTCACAGCTCTGCCGAGGATCTGGCAATAGCCTGGCAACGGGCTGCGTCGGAGGCCCTCGACAGGGTTGTCCCCATGCGTCCCCTTGTGCGTCGTGGATCCCGGTTAGCTCCTTGGTATACTGAGGAGCTCCGGGGGATGAAGCGCCATCGAAGGGGTTTAGAGAGCAGGTGGAGGTCTACCCGTTCCCAGTCCGACCGAGCCCAGCTGAGAGCCTTTATTAGGACTTACCTGGTAGCTGTGAGAGAGGCGAGAAGATCTTATCTCTCCACTCTCATAGCGTCTGCAGATAATCGCCCGGCCGCCCTGTTTGGGTTACTCGCTCCCTCCTTGGTTAGAGGGGGATCGGACCCGTTGCGGGTAAGGCGAGGAATTTGTTCAATATCTGTCGGATAAGATTGCTCGTATTCGGGACGGGTTATCCTCCGATTTGCAGTGGTCTGAGGAAGGGGGTGCAGGGAGTCTGGTTATCTGGGATGAGTTCGATCCGGTTTCCGAGGATGAAGTGGACAGGATTATGCGGCGTATGAGTTCCACCACATGTTTGTTGGACCCGTGTCCCTCCTGGCTGGCTTATGCCGCCAGGGAGGCCACCTGCGGTTGGCTCCGGGCAGTTATCAATGCTTCTTTAAGGGAGGGTGTCTTTCCCACCGCCTTGAAAGAGGCGGTGGTGAGACCTCTCCTGAAGAAGCCTGCCCTGGACCCGACTGTGTTAGACAACTTTCGTCCAGTCTCCAACCTTTTTGGCGAAGGTTGTTGAGATGTGGTGGCTCAACAGGTTCCGCTTTTCCTGGATGAAGCGGACTACCTAGATCCGTATCAATCGGGCTTCCGACCTGGGTACAGCACGGAGACGGCATTGGTCGCTGATGGATGATCTCTGGAGGGCTCGGGATAGGGTTTTCCTCTGTCCTGGTCCTATTAGACCTCTCAGCGGCCTTCGATACCATCGACCATGGTATCCTTTTGCGTCGCCTTGGGGGTTGGGAGTGGGGGCACCGTTCTTGGTGGTTCTCCTCCTACCTCTCGGTCACAATCAGTGTTGGTGGGGGGGGTCAGGTCGTCCCCTAGGGTGCTCTGTTGTGGGGTCCCTCAGGGGTCGGTCCTTTCCCCTTTATTTAACATCTACATGAAGCCGCTGGGTGAGATCATCCGTGGTTTTGGGGTGAAATTCCACCAATGCGCTGATGATACTCAGCTGTACATTTCCACCCCAGGCCAGATCAGTGATGCCCTCTCCTGATGACCCGGTGTTTGGATGTACGGAACTGGATGGCGGGAACATGCTTCGACTCAACCCGGCCAAGACTGAGTGGCTGTGCATACCGGCGTCCCGACCCAGTCAAGATTATCCATCCTTGGCCATAGGGGAGAGGTGTTGCCCCTGTGGATAGGGCGGAATCTGGGGGTCCTCCTGGATGTACGGCTCGGTTGGAGGAGCAGGTGGGGGCCGTTGCCAGGGGCCTTTGCCCAGCTCCGCCTTGTTCGACAACTTCACCCTTTTCTGGACGGGGCGCCCTGCATGGTCACTCATGCCCTTGTTACCTCTAGGCTCGACTACTGCAATGCTCTCTATTTGGGACTGCCCTTGCATACCATCCGGAGATTGCAGCTGGTGCGGCGGCGCTGGTGGTGATGGGAGTTACCCGGTTCTCCCATGTGACCCCCCTCCTGCGGCCTGCATTGGTTGCCGGTTGCGCTCGGGTGAGATTCAAGGTTTTAGTGTTAACATACAAAGTCCTTCACGACATGGGTCCTCAATATTTAAGGGGCGTCTTCTTCCAATGTCGAATACCGATCGCCCTGTGCGAGCTCATAGGCAGGGACTCCTCGGGTCCGTCGGCAGGCCAATGCCGGCTGGCGGTTCCCCGACGACGAGCCTTTTCTGTCGCGCCCCTGACCTTTGGAATCAACTGCCTTTGGAGCTCCGCCTTGCCCCTGACCTCCGCACCTTCCGCCCGAGTTGAAGACCTGGTTATTTGACCAACCGGGCTGTGACCCTTTGGGGAGGGTTATTTTAATTATTTTTAATTATTTTATAAGCGTTTGGACTTATAAATTAATCTAATTGTTTTTAATGTATTTATTGTTCCTTGTTTTTAGTTGTAAGCCGCCCGAGTCTTGAGATGGGGCGCATATAAGTTCAAAATATATATATATATATATATATATATATATATATATATATATATATATATATATATGTTTAAATCTATTTTTAAAAAAATATAGGTAAAGCAAAGAGGAAACCTTATAGAAACAGGAAATTCTATAACCTCCAGTTCTCTTTATCATAACTTCATACCTTTGCATAATGACATCTGCTGCCCAGGGATACCTCCCATACATTTTATTTTTAATTTATTTTACTGATTTTACAATACTATATAATATGAATGTGGGGTTTTTTGGCTGACACTTCTTCCTGAATCAGTTATGCAGGTTATTGTTTCTCTTGGGCTTTAGAAACGAATGAAAACTATTTAAATTTTTTTGACCCAGTTTTTATAAAGTTAATTAATCCATCAGTTGTATTATTTCTTTAAAAGTTTACAAATTACATTCTCTACTAGAAGCTCCTTTGATCTTCTTCCCTGTGCATTTAGTTCCTTTGGAGTATCTCTCCATTTTGATGGGGCTCCTCCTAACAAGTGTCTTATTCTCTTCTACCTCAGCTTCCTCTTTCAAATTATTTTCATTATTGTCTAGCTGATGAGAGTGCTAGAAACACTAGCATTTTAAAACATTATTTATCACTGTTGTTGTAAAACAAAAATGGTCCAGATCCTATCCGTATCAATTTTATAATTGGTGACTCACTCCATGGAAGGCACCCCCATATTAGATTAACTGAGCCTAGTTAAGGGTTCAGCAGTAGGAATACTACTAATCAGTTTCCTACACAAGCAGTGACAGTGCCCTAATTTGAGCCAAGAGGTTTTGATAATAACAATATTTGCTTTTGCTGCCCCTTAGGAAAATGCACACTTGATGATATGGGATGAAGTGACTTATGGGAAATGGCAACAGTAATGATAGGTAGCTCTACGAACATCAGATGATGCTCCAGCTATATTAACAGAATTAATACCAATATACAATCAGATGGTAACAATTTTTGAAAGAAAAACTAATGTGGACTTACGTATCTGTTACTTCCAAGATAAAAAAGTAGATTATCAGGAACAGGTGTCTTTACATTGAGAATAACAGTGTTGTACAATCCTTTTTTAATTTCTGGTCTGTATGTTCGAATACAGTTTCCTCCTGAAGCTACGGATACTTTAATCTTCAATTGGCAATTAAAGGCAAAAGAAAAAGAAAGATCAATTTTTAATATTTTCAGTTCCACTCATGAAATAAATTGATATGAATTTTCTAGAGATCTGGCTTTAGAATATAAACTACTGGCAATTTTATGTCTTTGTGTTTTTTCTATGGACATCACAATCCATACCAGAATACATCAGAATATCTGACAATGTACCAAGTCCTGTTTTGACAACTCAATTGCTGAATAATTCTTAAGTTACTGCCTAATGAAGTCAAATGTATGACCTACTATATTTGAGACTTGTACATACACGATATTATTTTAAATATTTTTCCCTATTGTTTTGGGTTCTGCATTATGAAAGTCTTTTGTATATTGTGCTTTTACTGTCAACTGTTGCTAGATGTGTCCCACAGGATCTTTTAATTTTTAAAACTAATTATCTAATAGTCACCAAGAGTTCACTTAGTGCTTACTGTAATATTATTATCATTATTTTTAAAACCAATGGCATTTCTGTGGGTAAGTCAAAAAATAAAAGACTCAATAAAGTCAATTTACTGAATTTACAGAATTACTTTCCAAAAACAAACAAGGAAGTTGAACATTTCATTTGATTACTGAATGTTATTATTTGAAACTCTGAAAGAACATCACACCAACCAGGCAAATGTACACGATATTGGTATGGATTTCATAATTTGAAAATAAGGTAATTCTAGGATTATAAAAGAGGTGTATTTATAATTCTGATGAAAGGTTGTGCAAATATATGCAAAAATTGTAATATTACTATTTTGCAGCAATGAAAGTATTTGAATATCACAGTGATGCTATGCTATACTGTTGGGACTTTACACTTCCAGAAGATTCATCTATGATGGACAAGTCATAGACAAGGGAACAGACCAAATACTGTATGATCCCTCAGAGAAGATAATGGCAACCCACTTCAGTATTTCACCAAAGGGACATTCACAACCAGGGCAACGTGACAAAGACATGTATACCATTGCTCTGCCAGGACTATGAAATAGTGGATGCGGCCAGAGCAACTATGTCAAAACTGAACATCAGTCCAACTATGAATTCAAGACAAAAGCAAGAAGAGGCAAGGAGTCATATAAAATTAGCAAATGCAAATATATTAAGAATATGCCGCTTGGGAGGGGCCAAAAAGCCTTAGTAATAAGCAGGCATATACAATGGAATGAAGGCTATTGCTAAGCGCATTGGGTTGTGTCCCAAAGTTGTAAGCCGCCCTGAGTCTATAATTTGAAAGGAGAAACAAGATATTTATTTAAGAAAATTGGAGAAAGCAAGTGAAGCTTTTATACAAAAACAAACATAATAAGATGTAAAGATATCAAAGATCTGGGAGAACAGCACAAAGTTACAGAAGAATAAGTTACTGAAAAGCAAGGTTTCATCCCTGTACTAGAGCCAGCCAAACATTTTGAAAAGTAACATTAAATGGGGTCTAGAAAATCACTTGCAGTTTATAATCAGGTAAGACAAACACCCTAGAGCCAAGGAACTGGAAGAGACCCATTTATATTACAATAGCCAATATATATAAAGCTCACTTCTGAAAATTTTGCAGTCCAGACTTATATGCTAACTAAGAACTGTCAGATATTAAAGCAGGATTCAGAAGAGGTGTGGGCATCTGAATTCACAGTGCTAACACTGAATGTATGGCAAAATTCTAGACAATTTCTAAAAAGGTGTCTGTTTTTCCTTTATTAATCATACGAAGACTTTTGATAGTGGATCACAAGAAATAGCAGATACCTTTCAAATATGAACATACTAGGCCACCTCGTCTGTCATTGAAGAATTTATATAACAACTGCAAGTGATAATGTTAATAGACACAGAGCAAGTCCAAATAAAACAATTAAATATATGTCAAATATATAATGAAAAATATTTCACTAGAAGAAATACAGGTTAAAATCAATGCAGCTGGGAGAAACATAAAAACCTCAGCTATGTTGATGATACCACAGTGATAACTAGGAGATTTTTTTTAAAAAAATGTCTTGTTGAATTTAAAAGAAGAGAAGGCAAAAGCTAGTCTGCAGATTGTTCCATACAAATAACAAAAAAATCAAAAATCAAAACAATACCAAAACAAAACCTCAGGAAGAACAATTAAGATTACATCAACAGAGAATGCCAATTCAATGCACCTGAGCATAGAAGAAGGTAAAGTAAGAGTAAAAAAAACTCTTTATTTTCATAGGCTCAAAAATTCACAGTGATAGTGATCATAATAAAGAATGGAATAAAGAGATATCTGCTACTTGGATGAGATCTTGGAAAAGCATCCTAATGTAATAGAAAAAAGATGACCCTTAGAGAAGACAAGATGATTATATACTACTACTAATGACACTAGCAGGAACATAGACGAACTCAGAAAAGCATTGCTAGACAATCCTGGAATATTATAGCCTTTGGATCACAAAGAGTGATCACTCTTTGGTTGAATATTCATGTTTCCATGAACAGAGCTAGTTTATACAGGTAATCCTCAACTTAGGATCACAATTGAGCCCAAAATTTATGTTGTTAAGTGAGACATTTGTTAAGTGAGTTTTGCACCATTTTACGACCTTCCTTGCCTCACTTATTGAGTGAACCACTGCAGTTGATAAATTAGTCACCTAGTTGTTAAGTGAATCTGGCTTCCCCATTGACTTTCTTGTGAGGAGGTCGCACAAGGTGATCACATGATCTTGGGACACAGCAACTGTGATAAATATGAAATAGTTGCCAAGCATCTGAATTCTGACCCCATGATCATGGGGATGCTGCAAAGGCCGCTACTGTAAAAAACGGTCATAAGTCACTTTTTTCAGTGCCGCTGTAACTTTGAATGGTCACTAAATGGACTGTTGTAAGTCAAGGATGACCTGTAATTTTGGCTCCTCCTACATTCCCTGCTCCTGCACAATCAGCAGCTCCATCTTGTGTTTTAGAGTACAATCTTTTCTGGAACAGAATCTTCTACTTATCATCATCCATGTTTTGGTCACCTCTTGTTTGGTCTAACATGTTGTACTTGGGGTTGCCCCTGAAGATGACTCAGAAGCTTCTGTTGGTCCAGAATACAGCATTTCAGACAGTAACAGATATAGATAAAACAACTACTACTACTACTACTACTACTACTACTACTACTGCACTTGTAACTAGTATGTTTTAAGGAATAATCCAGGATTCTGTTTAAGAGTTTTAATTTTTTTTAGGGATCAGGGCCTGGATATCTTTGGTATTGCTTTCTCCTAGTGCAGGGGTGTCAAACTCGCATCATCACAGCATCGTCATATGATGCATCAGGACTCTCCCCCTTTTGCTAAACTGGGTGTGGGGCATGGCCAGCACATGATGCATCCAGGCCAGCGGGCCGTGTGTTTCACTGTCCTGTTCTAGTGGTTTCTACCTGTACATTATGTTTGAGGAGAAAAGATTCTCTATGAGCCTTTAATGAATGACATCTGCAGGGACCCTGGAGAAGGACTTTTCAGCGCTTTCTCTGGACAGTGCACTCTCTCTCTGAATTTCTCCACAGATTAGATTTCATATCCTTGAGTATTCATAAAGCTAAAAAGACCTGGGTTTTCCAGTGTATCTTCAAGGTCTAATATACTTCTTTTGACCCTTCTTAAAATAGAACATCTATATGTTAACATTGTCCGCAGTGATTTTGGATTGTGCAGGAATGTGTGTCTGTCTATTTTAACACAATTACTGCAATGAATGATAAGATGGTCTCCAAATGTCTTTCACAATCTATTACCACTGAAACAATTTATAGCCATAGTAAGTAAACAAATAAATCAAATAATCAAAGACACCAATTAAAATGTTAGTAGTTGTTCAATGAAAAGATCATATTAGCAAATATGACAACCTGCAAACTAAAATGTATCTCACCAGATTTATTTTGCAACAAGAATAGTAATTATGTGAGAAGAAATAACTGTTATGATAGTTTATATTCATTACTTGTTTTAGGGGTAGAAGGAAGCAGTAGATACTGAATATTCAGACCAGAACAGTAAAGCAAAAAACACAAAATAAAACCAAAATAACCCTGAAGGAAATATCCTACATTTAAATGTATAAGCTTAGAAGGTTAGTTACCTGCATTAAAAAATAGCCCAAAAAGATTTATGTTTTAAAATCTTTGAATGGTACAAATATCATTGAGACAGAATAGATATTAAAGAACGATCAATGTGGATTTTTTTTAATCTCACCCATAAAAATATAGAGATGTCTACTCCAAGGCATGAATAATGTTAAGAATGTAACTTTAAAATCTATAGATGGAAATTATTGTGGAGCCAAATGATTGCCTCTATTTTATATGAAGGGCCGTCTATCAAATAAATATGCTGTTTTCTCATTATTATGACACATACTTTCCTTTTTATATTTTTCCTGGAGCAACATAAAAGCTTTGACTTGAACATATTCATCTTCAGAAATCCTTTTTTAGGCTCTTGTAGGTCAGAGGGCAAATAGACTTAGCATTACCAGTTAAAATGTGTTTCAAATGTAATTGCATTTTGAAGACAAACTTGGGACTCAATAATAAAACTAGAAAGTGATGTTCTGAACCCACGTACATAATGAGGGAAAAAATGGGACAGCAATCTCCTAATATTCTTGGTTAGTCTGCAAAATGTTGTAAATTTTACTTTCCAAGCAGCATTGCTGCCTGATTACCAACTGTACACATTCAGAATATAGTAGGGACTGTATTGGGTAGAAATGATACATTAAATATTTGATCAGTTAGTTACTGTTCAAATATTAATATTTCCTATTAATATTTATGTAGGAGGTTATAATTTATCGATACACATTAATGCCAATTGTTGAGATGAGGATGAAATTATACTGTTACAGTTGCCTCTTCAAGCTCTTACTTTAAGAGCAATGTTTGGTGAGAAGGTTGATTTGAAAACCTGAGATGAAACGGATGTGGATATTTTTGGACAACCTTGGGATTTTTAACTTATTTTGAGAGTAAAAAGGTTTTTCCTGTAGGCAGCAATTATGTAGCCTGTACAGGCCCAGTTTCACCATTTACTTGGAGGAGGAAGACTACACTAAGAAGTGGGGAAAAGAAATGTGCCAGGTATAAACTGACAAACCAACTTCTCCTGTACTCACCAAAAGTACAGTTTGTTTCTTGGAAGTCTTTATTTTTTCAAAGAAATAAACTAAGCTCTTAAGAAAGTCTTACAGAATTGGCTTGCTTCCTGGCTTGATTTATCAGGTCCTTAATGTGAGAAATGTTCTTCCCCAGATTATCTTGAAGTTGTTTGATTGGTTTCAATTTATCCATCAACCGATCTGCTTCTTTGCCCAGATTTTTAACAGTGTCATCTGCATCAGCAACTTTATGTGAAAAAAACAAAACAAAAACAGTACAGATTAAATTTTGGATGCAAGCGCTATTAATAAAAACTGAGAGCAGTCTGGGGCAGTGATTTATAAATCAAAAATGAACTCTTCCCTTGACTCTCCTCTCAAAAATTTGCATCATGGGTAATGTATTAAAACATGTCATTATACCTGAAATAGAAAACTGTAGGTTAATTTTGCACTCTGGCCAATGGTACAAAACATTTTCTTACTTCATACGGTCACATGGATTTTATTATTAAAGAAACTTCCTGATCTGGATGGATCCTTGGAAAATGATGGTTTAAATTAGCCATGATACAAATTTTAAAATAAGAATGTCAGGAGTGAAAGGAAAGATGTTACATTCATTTCTAAATTCATGAACTATGTTTAAAACTGGGGTTGCTGTGCTCAAAGCAATCTGCAGTGATCATGCTAAAGATGGAAAATAATTGTCATTTTAATTTGAATTTTATAACTTGCTTTAAAGGCAAAATAGTAGCAAAGCAGCAAGAGTTAGAAAAGTGCTCTGGGGAGCAAAGGTTTCAGGGCTTACATTCTTGCATTGCAGAACATATTTTGAATTAAAATAGTAGTGTATTTGCCAATTAATAAATGAAGTGTTTCATATCTCAAACGTATTTTCCCAGATACCCTAAATTTGCAAAATTTGAATAAACATGACAACAGGAACTTCAGAGCATGGATCAGCATGAATAAAACAAAATAATACAATGTCCATAGATGGTTTCATATATTATATGTACAATGGGCCCCATGTGTAGATTAGGTACGGTAGCAGATTAATATCTCTGCATATCCTAAAAAAATGCAAGATTCCAAATCTTACTAAAAACCGTTTTTATAGATCTCTACCTGCATTGGTCTGAAACCATCTTCAGGTCATGGTAATCTAGAAAAAGGAGCAATACATAGATGGACCTAGAAATCTTGGTAATATGTATAATCCCAATCATCTACTGTATATGAGGCAGTTAAGGGTTTCTGGTTTGATAAATAAAAAAAATCTAGTTGGCTTTGGAAGGTCACAAACAACCCATAGTGCCTTCTTCTATGGTGTCTCATCGATCTCTGGTATTTCTGTTTGCTTTTTCATGGAAAGATGCATAATAGTGAGTATACTAATTATGTATTTGAATATGAAACATCTTCTATAGTCCATCCTGAGCCTACTGCTTAATAATTAGAAAGCTCTAAGCTCCAACAAAATGCAGCAAAATGTTTGTATGTGCATGGGGATATACTGAATTCACTCTACTCAAAATTTTTTTCTGTTGAGTGTTTTAAATGACTACTGAAACTTAAAGTATTATGTTTAATTAATTAAAACTCGATAGCTAGTGACAATGATTGCTGTGGTATTCAGTGTGAATGTGGAGCACTCACACTGAAGAACCCCTGTTTTTGTTATCTGAAGTGGTGCCTGGACATTCATCCTCAAGATGCAAGAGAAAACTAGTGGATAATGACAAACGTAACAAGTTTTCAACACATTGGGAAGTGTACAGATTGATCGATCTGCATGTTAGAATATGTAGATCTTTCCTTTTTTTATTTGTTGAGCTTTTGAATGGAAACATTACTTAATTTTTAAAGTGATAGATATATATGACTATCTAATAACAGAGCTAGGTTTCATTCCTTTTTCATATCAAAGCTGCTTGGATAAATTAGTATGATTCTGGAACACAACAGCTATTATTAGACAACGCCTAACATAGTAACCATGCAAATATATTTTTAAAAAGAATAAAGTGCATGATGTTAAAACCTTATATGTACTGATTCCTGTAGGCAAGATTTGAAGCATTTTTTGAAAAGGAAAAGAAAGAATTTTTAAGTAAATTAAAAACAAACAAACAGCAATATAAAACAAATTGGTGACTGAACAAAAAAAAACTGGAAGTGGGCACAGTTTTCCTGGCTGAATTATGCTGATTTGAAGTAAGTGGGATATTTTCTTTTAGGACTTTTAGAACACGGTAACTAGCTGATCTATAGATAATTAAGGGCCATAATAATGGTTTTTATTTGATATTACCATGTATCAGTGAAGATGTAATATTTCCTCATCGCATAATTATGTTGCTCTTCCTGTCTTCTCCACCTTTCTTTTGCGTTAAGCATATCCCTATTTCTCTGGCTTAAAGTTTTCCTTTCTCATGTTGGTATGATTTCAGGCTCCATTTTAAAACTAATTATGAGGTAAAGGTAGAATGTTAATGGAAGCTGGTGCAGAAAAAAGAATGAAGGGGACATTTAAGTGAGAAATGGGAGAAGTAAGAGTGAAGGATCAAGACAGTTTGCAAGAAAATCCTGATCTCTTTACTCCAGTTAAAACTGAAATGGCAAGTACAGCTCAGGAAAATGCACATCTTCAAACGTGATTAGAAATAAGCAAAATGGCAGGGATGAACAGACTCTAGTCATTCAAGATCTACTTGACATTTTACTTCCCCCCCTCCCCCAAATCCTCCAAATGGAATGAGACACCAAATAGTGGTTCAAGCAGAGATGGACACTTCTGAAAATGTGTTCAGCCCAGAAACTCAAGCAAACTAAAGCTCAGAAGTCTGTTAGCACCACAATCATCAAGTGTTGTTTTTCTTTTCTAATTAAGACTCATTGGTGTTGCTAGACTTCTGGGAATCTGAAGCCCCTGTCAGTCTGGTCAAATGACTCTAAATTGGATTGTGTCCATGCTGGCTGTACGCCAACAGTTAAATTTAGCTGAACTGTAATAGCAAACTGTCTTCAGGAACACCCTGACTTTTGCTAGAAGATATTTCTAATTCACATAACTGAGCAGTAAAAATCTTCAAATAATAAATAATAAAACTGCTCTCTATTCAAAAAAGAAAGAATAGATTTGTGGAGATATAATAGTGCAATTTTTTGGGGTGTTTGTTATTATAGAGATTCAACAATTCTAAGCCCATTTTCCTCTAGTCTTATGGAAACTATTGAAACAGCGACATCTATGCTGGCTTGGGCATGTCGTGAGGATGGCTGATGGTTAGATTCCAAAAGACCTTCTGTATGGAGAATTAGTGCAGGGAAAGCACCCTAGAGGGAAACCACAGCTGCGATATAAGGATATTTGCAAGAGGGATCTAAAGGCCTTTGGAAAGGACATCAACAGCTGGGAAACCTTGACCTCTGATCATTCAGCTTGGAGGCTAAAGAGCCAGCATGGCCTTCTTCAATTCAAAGAGACACTCGTTCGGTAGGCTGAGGCAAAGAGGCAGCCCCAGAACCAGCGAAATCCGGGGGCTGGATAGACTGTATCTGTCCTTTGTGTGGAAGGGATTGCCACTCTCAAATTGGCCTTTTTAGCCACACTAGATGCTATTTTAGGACCTCTTTTCAGAGCATAATAGCATAGTCTCTTGAGACTGAAGGATGCCAATTCAATATGGAAACCTCTATCTTTTCCCTTTACATTTTTTTCTGGTGAAATAATATATATTTTCCCTATAAATTATATTTTCCTGCATTTTTTTAAAAATTCATATTTATATCCCGCCCTTCTCCGGAGACTCAGGGTGGCTTACATATTGCAAAGATGATCAGATCTGGAATGTGTCTCTGTGTATCCCAAGGGCAATCCACTCATTGAGGCAATATAAAATAAAAAAAGGTTATTCATCCACTAAAGGTCACATAGAACCAATCTGGTGTAGTGAATAAGGAATCAGGCTAGAAACTGGGGGACCATGAATCCTAGTCCCATTTTGGACATACCACTTTCTCTCAGCCCTAGGAAGAAGGCAATGGCAAACCATTTCTGAAAAACCTTGCCAAGAAAACTGCAAGGACTTGTCCAAGCAGTCTCTGAGAATCAGACACAATTGAATGGAAGAATCAAAAACAGGTCAGCTATGTTAGAGACATTTTTTTCCTCAATTCTACCAGTAATATAGTGCTTTTCAGTGAATATAAAAAGTAAAGGTTCAGCATAAAATATGTTCCTAACATACCTATATTACCCAAGAGATTATAATACATCTTCTACAACCAAAAGACTGCTTTATTACAACATTTCCATTCAATTAATTATACCGTATACCTACCTGATTTGTTCAAACTACAAATGCTTACCATTATTTCTACTGTCCTGGGAATGATCTTTCAAGGATGTTTTCATTACTAAGAGTTGAAGCTATTTTTTTATATCAAAAGCAATGTGTTAAGAAGGCAGAAGGCAATGGAAAACATGCTGCTAATTAAGTGATATTTTGAGTATACAAAATAATGAAGGAATTATGTATGGAATATCACCAGGAAGGTCTAATTTTTAAAGCACATGATATCATCATTCTTCTCTCTATATACATAAACTTTACCAACCTTAGTAGGTGTTGAAAAGTGTATAACACCATAATTTAAATCAGGGGAAGGAACAACCCTTGCATTTCAGAAGATTAAAAAAAAGGAAAGAAATCCAAGAATATAGGCATAATAAGGTCTTACTATTTTTAGTAGAATCTTTCAAAATAGCATTTGTTTTGGCTGCATCATCTGCAACTTTTCTGTATCTGTCTTTTAATCCAAGGAGGTTTTGATTGAGATCTCTGATTTTAGCCAGTACCTCATTTGCAGTATCATTAGCTTGCTTGGCTTTGTCTTTAACTGCTTGTACTTTGGCTGGTGTATCTGTAAACAGGAGGAGGGTAAAAAATAGAACCAAGAGACATTTTATTTATTTGATTTTTATCCCATCTTTATTTTTTAAAATAAATAACTCAAGACAACAGACATACCTACTTATCACATCTTGTACATACCTTGTAGTATTTATATTTATTGATTTATCAAACTTCTTAATATTAATCATGTATATCCCTTGTAGAGGGACTATTTGAGTTGTGTTGAGTTCTACTTCAAGACAAAACCTTTTTTGTTTGTTTCTGAAAGGGTAAGTATTTATTTTTTAAAAATTAAACTTAAAACCTATTTATTTTCACTTATTCCAAGAGAAAAAAACAACAACCATGTAACCCCTCTGAACTAACAAGAGTCACAGCATTGTTACTGCTGTAACAATGACATCAGTAAATGTGCCCATAACATAACATCACAATATGATGAAATATCAGCAAAACAGAAAATACAACCCAAATATATATTAACTGAACTGAACTGTCTGTTTTTTAGAATCTAAATTTACATAGGAAAAAAGAGGGGCTATACTTTCATGTTTTTAATATCCTTAATTTTTGTTGGCCTGCAAATCATTGTATCTACTGCACTGGCAAAGATAAGTTCACAGTTTCTTGTGAGTAGGTTTAATTAACTTTCTTTTAAATCAAAGAATTTCAGCAAAATTTGTCATAATGAAAATATCAGGCTGGTCTGTATACAATTTGGTTCCCCTGATACACAATGTGTTTTAGCTCCTAGGCAAGTAGCACAATGAACTATGATGTCATGCCTATTTACTTCACATAATTAAAACACTGGCAGCAGATGTTGGCTTCCATTTGCCGCTGTAAATAACAAATCCTACATTCAATTCCAGCTGCTTTCAGTACAAATTGCTTATGTTTCTTCAGAAATGATGTTTGTTAAGTTTGCATAGAGAGGCAGGACGCGGAGTGCTACAGCTCAAAGTTTATTGTGACTTCAGCTCAGAACGGACCCAAATGGCTCAGGCGCGACAGCTTTTTATAGCCGGCTGCCGCGGCTGTCAGCCAATCAGAGTGCAGGGTTTTCCTGCACTTTTACAACCAATGAATTCAAACACTTTACAACAACCAGTCATTTCAAACTCTGCATACATAACACCCCTCCCCACCAGGTTTGGTCCATACTCAAGCCCCATCTATCTAATATACTCTTGTAAATAGGTGGGGCTCTTACGGGTACGTTGAGACCTGTGTGGTTCAGGTGTTTTGTGAATCTCACTTTGTCAGGAAGGAAATGACTCTGCCAGCATTCCCTTATCAGGATTTTTGGTACTAGTAGAACCTGTTTGGTTACTACAACCTGGTCTCTCCTCCCAATCCATTTCCAACCCAATGTCACCCCCTAAATCTGGTAGTGAATCACAATCCTCCATTTGTAAATTTGGGTGTTGGCACCCTGACAGGTTTTGGACTGGTTCCTGTCGAGTTAGCTCGTTACACATGGGGTTGATTCTTACTTGCTGATCGCCTTCATTATCTCCCCCTTCCCCCCTAGAAGAGGCTGAGGGCCTGGACTCCAGAGAGGAGCAAGGGCGATGCTCCAGGGGTAGTCTGGACCGTAACTGGTCTATGTGCCTACTCCACAAGACACCATCCTCAGTTTGAACCCTGTAAGACCTGGGACCTGTGACTTGGGTTATCTCAGCAGGAATCCATAAAAGTCCACCCACGAGGTTTTTAGCATAGACAGAATCCCCCACAGTGAATGTGCGAGTTTTGCTGGTGGAATCTACTGGAGCATTGGGTGCGTAAGTGGGGTGAAGGCGGTCTAGGGTAGACCTGAGTTTTCTACCCATCAACAGCTCATCTGGGGTTAAGTTAGTGGATGGACTAGGAGTGATGTGTTGAATACTGAGTAGTTTTTCAACTTTCTCAGTGATGTCCCCTGGGCCCAATTGTTGGAGTTTCTCCTTGGTAAATCATACCATGTGTTCAGCCCGGCCGTTAGCCGAAGGATGCCCAGGGGCAGTAAGGGCGTGTCTGATACCCTGCTGTGCTAAATATGATTCAAAAAGGTTAGCAGTAAATTGAGGACCATTGTCAGAAACAAGCACATCAGGTAAACCATGAGTTACAAAAAGTTTCTTAAGCTGTTTGATAACAGCTTCTGCTGTGGTGGAACCCATGGGAATAACCTCTAACCATCTGGAGTATGCATCAACCACAATAAGGAAAGTGTGCCTTCTGGTAGGGCCAGCAAAATCAATGTGAGTCCTGGACCATGGACCCCTAGGACATTCCCATTCCTGTTTGGGGGCAAGAGGTGGAGTAGGCCTTACTGTTTGACAGTTAGGGCAGGATGCAACCCAGTTTTCAACCATTTTGTCTATACCCAGCCACCAAACATAACTCCTGGCCAATCCCTTCATTCTGACAATACCCAGATGACCCTCATGTAACATTTCCAAAACCTCTTTCTGCAAATTTGCAGGAATAACCACCCTGTTACCCCACAAAATACATCCCCTCAAGACAGATAATTCAGTTTGTCTGGATTTAAAAGGTTGGGAAACTTGAGGTAGATCATGTAGTGGCCAACCCTTTTTAATCCAGCCCACAATAGGAGCCAATAAAGTGTCTTTGGCAGTTTCTCTAGCAATTTCAGCAGCATGAACTGGAAGTTTGGCAACAGTTTCTAGAAAGAAGGTGTAAGTTTCAGGAGCAGGGTCCTCAGTGTGCAAAGGAAGTGGGCAGCGACTCAAAGCATCAGTGTGCCCAATGTCTTTTCCCGGTCTGTGGATGAGTTTATATGAATAAGCAGCAAGAAATTCAGTCCATCTCAGCATTCTTGGTGACAGGATGGTGGGCGTTGGTCTGTCCCCTGCCACAATGCCTAAAAGAGGTTTGTGATCTGTAACAATGGTGAACCTTCTCCCATATATGTACTCATGGAACTTCTTGACTGCTGCCACAATAGCCAACGCTTCCTTGTCCAGTTGACTGTAGTTTCTCTCTGCTTTGGTCAAAGTGCAAGAGTAAAATGCAATAGGGGCTTCCCTTCCACTGGGAAGCATGTGGCTCAACACACACACCCCCACTCCAAAAGGGGATGCATCACAAGTCAATACTACAGGTAAATTCTCAGAAAACTGTATCAGGACACAATCAGAAGTGATTTGTCTCTTAATGTTGTTAAATGCAGCCTCTTCTTTTGTGCCCCAGACCCATGCAGATTTTTTATCCAGTAATCTGTGTAAGGGTTCTGCAGTGGTTGCTTTCTGAGGTAGAAACATATGATAGAAATTAAAAAGTCCTAGGAATGCTTGCAAGTCAGTTTTGCATCTAGGCCTGGGGGCTTCTTTGATTGCCTGAACTTTGGCTTTTGTGGGGTGGATGCCATGTTTATCAATCATATAACCCAAGAATTCTACTTTGTCAGTTCTTAGTGTGCATTTCTCTTTTTTGACCTTTAACCCCGCTTTTTTGAACCTGGTTAGAACTTCTCTGAGTTTCTCATGTAACTGAGTGTCATTTTCAGCAGAGATTAAAACGTCATCAAAATAAGGCACCACCCCTGGTAACCCTTGTAGCATCCTTTCCATGAGACTTTGGAAAATGCCTGGTGCCACACTTACTCCAAATTGTAACCTCTTGCATTTGAATGCCCCGATGGGTTACAATGGTTTGCGCTTCTGCAGTTAGATCGTCTACTGTTAACTGCTGGTATGCTTGGGCCAGGTCCAGCTTGGCGAAGACTGTGTCCCCGCCAACAGAGTGTAATAAGTGATGAACCACTGGAACTGGATATGCGCTCTGTTGTAGCGCATGGTTCAATGTCCCCTTGTAATCCCTGCAGATTCTCACTGAGCCACCCGCCTTGACCGGTGTGACTATGGGTGTCTCCCACCTGGAGTGGTGTGTGGGCTCTAATACCCCTTGGTCTATCAGTTTATCTAATTGTTCATCAATTTTTTCCTTCAATGCAAAGGGCACCCTTCTGGGTTTTAAATGGATTGGTTGTACCTTGGGATCGAGGGCAAAACTGATAGGGGTCCCCAAGTACTTGCCTAATCCATCGCTGAAGACCTCTGGAAACTCAGACTTCAAAGACTCTTCCCACTCAGTGTTGCTCACGTGATTGATGCCAGTCACTTCGATGCCCAGCGGGTTGAACCATTCCAGTCCCAGCAAACTTGGGTGATCTTTATCCACGATGGTCAGGGGTAGGCGTTTGCTGTGACCTTTGAACTTCACATTGAATTCTCTTGTTCCAACTACTGGAATCTTGTTCCCTTGGTAGTCTTTAAGAGTTAATGCCTGCTTCTTGAAGTGAGTCTTCTGAATGTCTGGTATCAATCTTTGAATAGTGTCTCATGACACCATGGATAAATATGAACCTGAGTCCACTTCCATTTGGCAAGGCCTTCCTTCAATTAATACCTTGACATGCACTTTCCTGTTATTTAAGGGGGATGAATGACTAATAGTTACTGTTTGATGAGTTTCATTCCTTCCACTTGCTTCTGTGTTGCACCCCATTTTCTCACTGATGTTGTTTGGCTTGACTTCTCTGTCTTTGTTGTTTGCAGCAAACTTCCTTCTGTTGGTTAGAGTTCTGGATGATTTGCAGACTCTTGCAATGTGCCCTCTTTTCTCACAATGGAGGCAAATGGTGTCCAGGAACTTGCATTCAGTGCGGGGGTGGTTCCCCCCACAACCTATGCAGTGGAAATCACGCCCTTTCCTTTTCAGGTCATTTAGTTTCCGCTCCATTCTGAGTCTATTAATTCCTTCTTCTTCTTCACTGTGTTCTGACTCAGATTCCAGTTCATCAAAATGAGTTGTGGTGGTCTTCTCCCCCTCAGAGGGGCCCGTAGTCTTGTTCATCTTTCTCATGGCTGCTGCTGAGAATTTGGTGGCCTCTGCTGAAGACGCTTCTTCTATGGCTTCTTTCAGCGTGATCTTAGGTTTCATCAGTAATTTGCTCTGCAAAACCTTGTCTTTAAGGCCCAAAACAAAACAATCGCGCATGGCCTCCTCTAAGCTGCTGAATTCGCACCCCAATGTCTCTTAAACTTGCCATGAAGTCATTTATGCTTTTGTCTTCCCCTGATCGCGGCGATAAAACTCGTGTCTCTTAATGAGGCACGATACTTGGGGCGTGTAGTGTGCCCTTAAAAGCCTCTCCAGATCAGGCCATGCCATTACCTTCACATCTGCTGCGCCAGCTAGTGCCTTCACCATCTTGAAAACTGCGGACCGCATTGAGAAAGACCGCCCTCTTCCGCTGCTCAGAAATGGCGGCCAGATTGTTTCCTTCCAGATACATCTGAAACCGATCTGCATACGACTCCCAGTCTTCATTCTTTGGGTCGAATGGTGCTGGGGGGGTGTTCAGCACAGCCATCTCGCTCTTCTCTGTTCTGCGTTGCCTTCTCTTCAGGGAAATCCCACTTTCGTCGCCAGTGTTAAGTTTGCATAGAGAGGCAGGACGCGGAGTGCTACAGCTCAAAGTTTATTGTGACTTCAGCTCAGAACGGACCCAAATGGCTCAGGCGCGGCAGCCTTTTATAGCTGGCTGCCGCGGCTATCAGCCAATCAGAGTGCAGGGTTTTCCCACACTTTTACAACCAATGAATTCAAACACTTTACAACAACAACCAGTCATTTCAAACTCTGCATACATAACAATGTTCTTTGCTCAACTTGATCTTTTTCGCTCTGAATATTTGCTCCTTTCTTAGCATTTTTACTATAACAGCAAGGAGAGGCACTTTGGGAAAATGAACTAAAATGATGGATTGGTTGGCAGAATGTCATCTTTCATTGCTTTTAAAAGAAAAAAGAAGGACTTCTAAGAAAGGGAAGAAAGCGAACGCTCTTGCTAAACCAAAAGAGGGGAAAAAAGAATATCAAGTTGTTTTCCTTCTGTGGCAAGCAATATACTAACATATCTCAAAGAACCAAAACAGACAAGAGAACTTATGGGACAGAGTAGAAAGCATAATATATGCATAGATTTTTCAAAAGTGGAAGATCAAAACCAGAAATATATTGAGCCCAAACTCTCAGCATACTGACACATCTTATTAGAGCTGAGCTATTGGGCTGTGATGATAATTCTAACAATGCTTCTTCCACTGTGTTTGGATGTGCCAAAATGATATCCCTGGTTTGGAAGCATTGGATAAAGTTCAGCAGTCAGGAGAGGAGCAGGCAGCAGTGACAGCCACCACGCAGTGACAGTGATCAACAAGTGACATCATGGAGAAAGACACTGGCAGCAGACAGAATGAGATGTGGGGGAACCTGAGCAAACATTCCAGGGGTCTTGGAAGGGTTTTCTTTTAAACTTAATGGCATCACTGTATATCATTAAAGAGAAATATTCCTCTGTCTGCACTTAGTGTCTATTCAGGGTGTCTGGTGACCCATGGGCCAGATGCATCACATGCAGGCCACCTTCACCCCAGCTCTGTGAAGGGGAAAAAGTTGCAAAATATCATATGACGGCAACATCAGTGGTGGGATTCAATTTTTTTTACTACCGGTTCTGTGGGCATGGTTTGGTGGGTGTGGTGTGGCTTGGTGGGCATGGCTTGGTGGGTGGGACAGGGGAAGGATACTGTAAAATCTCTATTCCCTCCCCACTCCTGGGGGAAGGTTATTGTGAAATCCCCATTCCTCCCCCCCACTTACCTGCTTTCCAGCTCCATTTTCCTATGCAGGGCAACAAAAGAAGACTCAGCCGATAAGCTGGGACTCAGGAGGCAGAGAATAGATGGAGGATGGGGCCAATCAGAGGTGGTATTTACCGGTTCTCTGAACTACTCAAAATTTCTGCTACCAATTCTCCAGAACTGGCCAGAACCTGCTGAATACCACCTCTGGGTAACATGATGATGTGAGTTTGACACCTATGGTCTATTTTATGAAAATATTTAGATGGGGAAAACAAAGATATGATATTGATGCATTTCTTACATCAATATCATTTGAAGGAAGGAAGAAAGGAAGAAGAAAGAAAGAAGGAAGGAAGGAAAGGAGAAAGAAGGAAGGAAGGAAGGAAAGGAGAAAGAAGGAAGGAAGGAAGGAAGGAAGGAAGGAAGGAAGGAAGGAAGGAAGGAAGGAAGGAAGGAAAGACAATGCAAATATGAGTAGGTTGGGGACTGAAGTGGGGAAAAACATATTTCTTTACTTTAGGAAAAGCACTGCACTATAAATACTGAACAGTGATAATTTAGTTTAGTCCCCACTTACCATTTGGAATTGCTGATAGCTTTTCCAGAGTGTCATTCAGAGCTTTCAAGAGAGCCGAGTTTCTTTCCCCTGCAACTTGTAACTTATTCTGCATTCCTTTTAGATTATCCTCATTTTCTGTAAGGAGTATACAAATAAAAGAGATTTTGTTATATTAATGTAATTGATTATAAAGTTTAATACATCTTGAAAGGAATTCGGGGCTACATAGGAGCTCTCTCAATTTAGTAGCATAATGACTAGACTAGAAATTATAATTGATCATGAAGAGCTATCATTGGATTTTTGGACTATTTATGGCTTGGAACTCAAGCACTCAAATCACTACAGATTGAATATTTATCATGATTTATTCATTTGAAATCAGCTGGTTAACTATTACATTCAGCCTGATGGTGCTTGAAGTGCAGATCATTGGCATAGGCTGATGATCAACTTTATTAATTTCTCCGTCCCACCTCACACCACACCAAGATATGCATCATTGCATTATTTTATTCTTTTCAACATTGCAAGCCTCCCAGAGTCACCTTGTGGTTGAGAGGGGAAAATAAATTTAATAAATAAATAATAAAAATGAAAATACCAATTGTGCATGCTTACAATGGTAGTGACTAATTAAAGCAGCCATGTCTATTTTTCAGGCTCAGACAAAAGCATGAAGAAAGTTGCAGCTACTTTAAAGATAATATGTGCACCTCTTATGAACTATTTTCAAAGTATAATTAATAACAGCTGTAGTTTTTGAAGTTTAAGTCAAATTTTCCATAAAATTGAAAATCTCATGTTACTGGCTTATAAGCAGTCATGGAATTCAAATAATTTAACAACAGGTTCTCTGCCGTAATGATTTCTTCCAACAACCAGTTCACCAAACTGCTCAGAAAGACAACAACCGGTTCTCTTGAAGTGGTGCAAACTGGTTGAATTCCACCACTGCTTATAAGGACAATTGGAATCTACCTAACGTGATACAGAAATTTTCCACATTGCACAATGGGAAAACTTACTGGATAACCCGTGAGGTTCTTTAAAACATAATATCCATTGTCCAGTAACTTCAGAATTCTCAGAATCTGGTTTGTTTAGTATATGGCTCTTTGTGTGTGTGTGTGTGTGTGTGTGTGCGTGTGTGCGTGCATATGCATGCGTGTGTAAGTGCAACATCAAATACCGATTGCCCTGTGCGTGCGCACAGACGGGGACTCCTCGGGGTACCGTAGGCTAGACAATGTCAGCTAGTGGTGCCTCGGGGGGGGGCTACTCTGTTGCGGCCCTTGCCTTGTGGGATCAACTTCCTTTGGAGCTCCGTCTGGCCCCTGATCTTTCCTCCTTCCGCCGCAGTCTGAAGACTTGGCTATTTGAACAGGCTGGGCTGGACTGACCTCCTGGGCGGGTTTTAACATATTTTTAACTATTTTATTGATTGGGCTTGTCAAATTTAATTGTTTTTTACATATTTATTGTGTGGTGTTTTTATTGTGAGCCTCCCCGAGTCCTCGCGGAGAGGGGGCGTCATACAAGTCCAATAAATAAATAAATAAATAAATAAAGTGTATACATTTGCAAATATGCATGGAAATGAAAGAACATCAAAAAGATCACAGCAACATCACAAATAGGTTTTACCCATTTACTCATAGGAGTCATGGTAGCACAATGGTTAGAATGCAGTATTGCAGGCAAACTCTGCCCATAGCCAGGAATTCGATCCTGATTGAATCAAAGTTGACTCAGCCTTCCATCCTTCTAAGGTCAGTAAAATGAGGACCCAGACTGTTGGGGGGCAGTATACTGATTCTGTAAACCATCAGAGAGTCCTGTAAAGTACTATGGAGCAGTATATAAGTCCAAGTGCTATTGTTATTTATTCCCATTACCTTATTGCCTTTTCCAAGAGTCTGTACCCATCCAACCAGATTGAGTAGAATAGCATGATGTAGACCTGGCAGCCAGAGTATCAGCTGGCAGGGACCAGAAGATGAACTTTTTCAGCAGCGGCCCCTGCTCTGTGGAACATCCTCCCTTTGGAGATTAGAATGGCTCCAAGCCTGTTAGCCTTTCATTAGGGTCCTAAAAACCTGGCTACACCTGTGCCTGGCATGTTGAGCGTGGTGAGGATGCCATCATGGCTGTATTGCTGTATCTCTGCTGCTCTGGTTATTTATTTTGGATGTTTCTATTGCTTTAAAATGAGTTTAGTATTTTGATTGTAATATATATATTTGAATTGTAAGCCATCCAGAGTCATTAACTGAGATGGGCAGCCATATAAATTAATTGAATGACTGAATGAATAACTTGATAGAAAATAACTGTGACTGATGAAGTACCATTGAAACAAACGAAGTACGATGAAAACAAAACCAAACAAAAATCTTTAAAGTGGAAACAAAACTAACAGTTCATATTTTTCTCTCATGGGTGCACAAGCACAATTACATTTTAGAAGAAAACTCATCTTTACATAAAAGAATAAACTAAATAGCAATTTAAACAGAAATTATGGTCCAAATCACAGGGTCAGTAATTGCATATTCAATATCATACTGATGGAATATGATTCAATATATTTTGCAAATCATTTTGGGTGACAATGGTATATCTAAAGATGTCATTTTCTCTAAAAATGATTATGTTAACCGTTGTCAAAATGTATGCTCCAATTTAGATTTGTGGGCATTGTCAATACATATATCAGGAATATAGTTTAGCAAAGAAAATGTGGATTAGCTGCAGATCAGTGAAGAAAAAATTGAGGGAAGAACATCCTTTTTGTACAATTATTTTTCCTTAGAAATAAAATAAATGAACTAATGGCAAAATCTGGGAATGGACCATTAGTCTTGTTAAAGGTGGCAAATATAAAAGAATCCAAACATAGGGAAGTTAATGAGCAATATCCAAATAAGAAATGTATTATTGTATTTTAATTGGACTATAAAATGGTTTTTAGTGCAATGATAGGTACAATAACTTTGTCAAATGGCATATTAGAAAGAATCTCATTTCTGCAATATTTATTTCATAGGAAAGAAACTAATTGTTCTTTAAAAGTGACTGCATACCACTTAATAAAAAAAATATATTTCCATAGCTTGAGCCAGAATGACCAAACATCAGCTATTCTAGGTGTATCAAAGGATTGCATTACTCTTTTACTCTTTTGGTATTTCCATGGGAAATCTTATCCACTTTTTGGTGATCTCTCTAGGAATGGTGTCAGCCCTGTTCCAGCTGGTTCTCTAAGAAAGAAAGACGCTTGACTCCATCAATAGATTACAAGGCTCTTTTACTAGAGACAACTGGGTGCAACAAAAGCAAGGCCAGATCTGAAGAAAACCCATGCAAATTGCTACATTGTCCCAAATCCTTAGCTCCCCCTTCTTTGACCAGTACATCAGTGGCCAATAGGATGCTAGCTGGATGTTTTGACAATAGGAAACTTTGAGAAGCAGTTAACATTCTATACCCAGGACCTAGGCGCCCAAAAGTCCTTGAAGTAGACCAGATGAAACTGGTTTCACACTTCTGTTTTCTGTCCACGCTGATTTCCCCTTCCCTTTCTCCCTCTACAACAAGCTCCTCCCCCCCATCCCCCTCCACCTCAAGATTGTGGCAAGCTGCAGCAACAGGGATAGGGAAAGCAACTTGACAGATAGAGAGTCCATAAAACAGTTTTATATACAACCATTACATACAACCCTCTTTGCATATAAATATATGCTCTAAAGCAGGGGTCTCCAACCTTCGCAACTTTAAGACTTGTGGACTTCAACTCCCATGGTTGTTAAGTGAATCTGGCTTCCCCACTGACTTTGATCACATGGCTGTGGGACACTGCAACTATCATACTGTCCGGGTTTTGATTATGTGACGATGGGGATGCTGCAATAGTTGTAAGTTTGAAAAATGGTCAGAAGTCATTTTCTTCAGTGCTGTTGTAACTCTGAACAGTCACTAAACGAATGCCAAAGATTACCTCCATTCATAGTATGGTTTTTAACCAATTAACACTTTCTTGCATAACAAAATAAGAAATTTTTAATCTTGTTCTAAAAATATTTTCAAGATAAGATAAATCTTGTTCTAAAATACTTTTAAAATTCTTTTAAGATCCTTCAGGCATTTTTTTCTGAAAAATATATGGCAATTATATTATGTTTTTAACATAATTTCCATTTAATAGATGTATAGATTCAGTAGTTTCAGTAATTTTGCTGCCAAATGTTTTATAAATTCACTATTTCTCTCTGGGGTGAATTCCCCAAATTATATCAATTATTTCATTTCTGTATTTTAGAATTGCTCTGCTTTAAAACCTGCTTTTAGACCCATTAAACCAGGCTATTTTTATGAGTTTTAATAAGCTTAATCCCTGTGGATCTCTTAAATGCCAACATTCTCAATCCATCTGTTTAATATTTTTCCACTTAATATCTCAAATGCATTTTAATTGTTTCCTGAAAATTAGAATGAAAAAAGCAAAATAAATTTCCTGAGATAGCCTCATACAAAACGGAGGATAAAGCTTCAAAAATTATCATTTTTTAAAAAAGTCTACACTGTTTTTTTATTAAAAACATTCTGAAATGCCACAGCTTGAAATTCCCAGCAATGAAATTAACCCTCAGAGCAATCTTCTAAATTTTAAGCATTTTCCTATAGAATAGCAAAACAAACAAACAAACAAATCAGTCTGTTTTGTTTGTATTTATTCTAAAAGGTAATATGAACATCCTTCTTTTTCTATTTAGTAAAACTGGATGGATAAAGATCTTGCTGGTCATAACTAGAAAGGATTTCTAGTTGTGACTAGACACCCCCACACCCCCACTTTATGGTCTGTGTTTCTGTTGCTCCCTTTTGGGAAGAGGTTTTGAAGTATTTAGAAGTATTTTAAAGTATTTTGAAATATTTAAAAGTATTTGAAATATTAGTTGAAAATTACAGACCAATCTCCTTATGCTGTGTCACCTGTAAAGTCATGGAATCAATTATTAACCAATCCATCATCCTCCACTTAGAGACAAACAACCTACTCTCTAATAAACAATTTGGTTTCAGAAAAAACTATCCTGTAATCTGCAACTCTTACACTGCAAAAACATATGAACTACACAACTCGATCAGGGCAAAACAATAGATGCAATCTACATAGACTTCTGTAAAGCCTTTGATTCAGTGGTACACAACAAACTACTATTAAAACTAAAATCTTATGGTATCTCTGGACACCTGCCTAACTGGATAGAAGCATTCCTGTCAAACAGACAACAAATGGTCAAAATTGGGAGCGTCCTATCAAATTCTGTACCTGTCAACAGTGGTGTCCCCAAGGCATTGTTTGAGGACCAACTCTCTTCATATTCTACATAAATGACCTCTGTGATCATATTAAAAGCAATTGTGTTCTATTTGCTGATGATGTAAAGCTATTCAACACCACAGATAATTCTGCTACCCTTCAGAAAGACCTTGACTATATATCAGAATGGTCAAACAAATGGCAACTTCAAATCTCAACAAATAAATGCTCTGTCTTACATATTGGCAAAAAAAAATCAGAAAATAAAATACAAGCTGAATAGTCAAGACCTTGTTGATGATCCAAATTCCATCAAGGACCTTGGAGTACCCATCTCAAATGATCTAAGTGCTAGAGCCCACTGTAACTACATAGCCAAAAAGGCATAAAGAGTTGTTAAGCTAATCCTACGTAGCTTTTTCTCTGGTAATATCACACTACTAACTAGAGCATACAAAACATTTTCTAGACCAATACTTGAATACAGCTCACCAGTCTGGAACCCACATTACGTATCTGATATTAACACAGTAGAGAAAGTCCAGAAATATTTCACAAGAAGAATTCTCCACTCTTCTACTCATTGAAGAATACCTTATGCCACCAGACTTGAGGTTCTAGACCTAGAAAACCTAGAACTATGCCATCTTCAGTCCGATCTAAGTATAGTATATAAAATCATACATTGCAATGTTCTACCTGTCAATGAATACTTCAGCTTCAATCATAACAATACAAGAGCACACAATAGATACAAACTCAAGGTTAACCGCACCAAACTTGATTGCAGGAAATACGACTTCAGCAACAGAGTGGTCAATGTCTGGAATACTCTACCTGACTCTGTGGTTTCTTCCCCAAACCCCAAAAACTTTAACCTTAGACTGTCTACTATTGACCTCACCCCTTTCCTAAGAGGTCTGTAGGGGCATGCATAAGCACACCAAAGTGCCTACCGTCCCTGCCCTATTGTTTCTTTTATTTTCTTATATGTATCCATGTATTTATAACTATGTTTATACTTGTACCTATTATCTTGTAAGCAATTGACTAATCAAATAAATAAAAATAAAATAAATAAATAAATATTTCTAGCAGGACTACCAGATTCTGTAACAGCTTTGTTCTCTATACCATCCATCTGGTAAACTAGCAAGATTCATTTCTCTTGCTATGCACATGTATACATCCGAATTAAACTATGTTGTTTCTCCATGTCATATAATATATGTTGGTATATGAATATTCATTTATTTATTTAGTCATGTTAAGGTACTCTATATTAGAGGTGGAGACCCTTTGAGAGCTGTATGCAATGAAATTTCATTTTAATGTATGCCAATCAAGTACTTTTGAAGTGACAATCAAGTTATTATTCCATTCCATTCCATTCCATTCCATTCCATTCTATTCTATTCTTCTACCTGTGGAAAGACTATGATCTAGTGAAGGAATCCCACCGATGGTAACAAAAAGGTAATGTTTTTCCCGCAATCTATTTCCCTTTCTAGCATTTTAACAGTTGAGTCAAAACAACAGAAATGAAATCAGTAAGAAGCTATTAATTACAGATAATGGGAATAATAAAAGCAATATAGTAAAGTAAGTTATGTGTCAGCTCATTTACCAGAATGAATGAAGTTTGCATAAAGGCAGATGTTTACAATATACCTAAAGGCAAGACTTGCTGGGAAATTAACAGTTTCTGTGAAACTTTCTAAGACTGTACTTGTATCTTTGTCAAAGTGAAGAACTGCTTCAAATAATATCAATATGGGGAGGAAATCTGAGGGGAGAATGGATATGTGCGAAGGGTAGAGGGGTGTCCCTTCTTTACTGAAAAATAAAATATGCTTTTGAACTTTCATACAACAAACTTTTATGTCATTTTGCTGTTCCTAATATTATCTGGCAACAAAAATAATAGTATATTATACTACAAATCTCATTAAGAAAGAAGACATTTTCTTTCTCAGATTTTCAAAGCAGTATCTGCATGGAGGTAGAATTTCCACTCTTCCTGACTTGCTCTAGAATTGGTTGATCATTCTGAAATAGTGTGAAATGCTATGGGTACTTCTTCTCTAAAGCAAATTATAAAGGTCAGGAGAAAAGCCTTTGTAGGCATTGCTTTCAAACATATGGGAAAAACTCTTCCAGTGCTTTTACTTCTCCTACCTAGCCACAGGAACCCTTAAGGACTTTCCTGTCACACAGTTAAATAGGTGCATAAGTCTGCATTTATGTTTGTGTTGGGTGCATGCATATGTATACATATGAATTTAACATTTCTCTTGTGCCATTTTCTAAGTCAAAATTGTCTCTAGATGCTCTTTGTCCTTCAGGGCAAAAAACAGATTTTCTGAAAGGAAATAAAGAGAGGCATGCTAGGTAAATGAATGCTGATAGAATCACTAAAATTCATCCTGATAATACATTAGGAACAGTTGAGAAGATGCAGTCTTTTTCTCAGTGCAGTGAAGATTTCCATGCTTTTGGCCAAGAATATATGTAGTTGGATACTGCTCAGATTCTACAGATTCATTAAAAAAAGCAGAAAGGGACCAGGCTTAGTAAGTAGTTTGAAAAATATTCTTTATTTTTCTATACCACTGACATCATATACCAAGAAAGGGGCCTGACCCATTCCATTGCTTTGCTGGCTGCCATCTGGTTCCCCCACTTCCTCTGCATCCTAAATTCCAGTACCATAGTGCCATCTACTGATAGCCAGATAATTTGCAATTAAAAAAACATTATTGCATGATGCCCAGTTCTTGTCCTCAAGCTGCTTTCTGGAAGGTATGCACTCTTGGTATAAAACAAATCACTTTCTAATCAATATCAAAGTGCTGGCCCTGCTGAAGTATTATCAGTTCAAAAGTATCACATTCTGAGCTTGATGGGATTTACTCTCACATTATATGCAGCATTGTAAATTCATTTAAACCAGGGGTGGGCAACTATAGCAACTTTACAACCAGTACACTTCAACTCCCAGAATTCCTGAGCGAGCTCAGGAACTCTGGGAGTCGAAGTCCACAGGTTGTGAAGTTACTATAGTTGCTCATCCCTGATTTATACAGAAAGTATGGCATGCTAAGAAGACAGAATTGAAGGAAGCACTTATTAATTTTATATAAGCCTAGTTCCATATAATACATTGAAAATGAGTTTCCAAAATTAGGGGAAATAATGAAAATCATGATTTTCTAAGACTATCATACACAGCAGGCAGCGTCTCCAATTCCTTTGTCTAATGAGCAGATCAAAGTTTCACGGTTAATATGACAATTCTTCAGAAAATTCTCAAAAACATGGCTCTTGTAAGACTTACCAATCAAAATGAAATAATAACTTCTATCTCACTGGCCAGCATTTTTGGGCCTTTATTTTGCAATTAATCTTCCTTACAGAGAAAAGTGTTATAACTAAATTTCTCAGTACAGAACTCCACAGACCATATATCTTAAAAATAGTATATTTGATTCAATTTTCTTGCTCTATAATTGATTCCTGGCATATATTCTGACACAGAGCAAACCAGGGACAGAAGCTTTAAATCAGATTGAGAAATACATACAAGGGCAAAATGATAGCAGTAGAATTTACTTCCCTATCCAGCTACTCTTCCCTTCAAATTTCTATCATCACCAAGAGGGGGGAAAAAAACTAGTAGATCTCTAATTCAACTGCTATCTTCAGACATTTTGCTCTGTAAGGACTCTTTCAGCACTTTTTGGTGTTAACTATCATGTGATATACCTAATACAATTGGTTACAATTCAGAAAAATGTCATATCAAAAACATTCCTATTACTGCCACATGTCAGGCCTGAGTCTTGGAGTATTATTTAAGCAGAACCTAGGTTTTCATTATTTTAACGAGACGACTATCTGAAGTTGAAAGAGATGAATTAATCATCACTTCTCCTTCTAGAATAATGAAAGATTACAAGTTAAAAGAAAAATATTTTATTCAAAATCTTTCAATTCTGAACTTCCTTTCTGAGCTGTGAGAAATTCTATGACAACTGTATTCTGTCTATTTATTAATCAAATTTAGATAGCTTTGTATAGTATTCTATATGCTTTTTCTAATCCAGTAATGCCAAGCCCATTTAGTATCTTTACACTGTATCTTGTAGATAACTCTTTTTTCTGCTGCAGCCCTGAAAAATATCCTAAGTAAACTAAAAGATCTATAGCCCCATAAGAAAAAATGAAAAACAAAAAATGAGGAGTCACCTACAACATACAGTGTAAAGACTATAACAGCCACTATATCAGACAAACAGGCAGAAGACTAGCAGAATGGATCCATGAACACCAACTAGCAGTCAGAAGACATAATGAAAATTCTTTTATTTCACAACATACAGACAGACTTAACTGGGACTTTCCCAGAGTTCAACTGGGCAACTGGGACCATCCTAGACCAAGCGGAATCCAAAACCGCTAGAGAATTCCTGCAAGCTGACATTCTGACAAATTGGCCATCAATAGAAACACAGACATAAACATTTACATACTGTGCAAAAGAGACAATCAACAAACCAAAAAGGGAATAGGAAGACCCAAACACCACCCCACCAGCAATCAATACCTAGATGAGCATAGATTAAGACCAAGATTAACATCAGTCCAACAATCAAGAAGTAAACAATACCCCAATTAAGAAACTACCAAACAAGCTAGCAGTAAGCAGCCCAACCAAAGAATCCCCAGGACCCCTCTCACCAACACTGATAGGGCAAGCCACTAGAACATATATGGAGAGCAAACCCATTCCTTACTAGCATTGATGATGTTACATAGTATGGGGAATGAAATGTCTACAAGAAAACAACCAAGCTCAGAGAACATCAAGGAGTCCTCATTTCAACCTTGAGATACAACTATTTTTCTTTATCGGTGAATACATACCTTTAACATCATTTGCCTGTTTGTTGGCATCATTAAGAACCTTGAAGCTTTTTTGTAAAGCATTCTTGGCAGCATCCTTTAATGAGCCTTCTGGACCAGATGCCTATAGAAAAAAAGTAACAGAAGCAACTACTTGCTGTACCTGAAAAGATTCCAGGAAAAAGAATCAAGAGAAATTGACTGCTTTATTAAAATAGCAATGCAACATAGTTGGAGAATTATGATAATCAAGAACAAATTTGCTTTGAATTGTTATGTTAGATTACTGTAATATATCATACTTGTTTTGTTATTTTGGTTTCATTGTAAAAACAGTCTTCTCTGTTTTTTCATCCCCAGGAAACAGAAAACAGACTTTTACTGGGAAAACAAAATCAAAGTAACACTTATAATTTTTTAAAATCTCTCTCTTTCTCTCTCAAACCAATAATATATACATCTAGATTATATATATATATAGCTTTAGTTGGCTGCTCACTAAAATATGCATAAGACCTCCTAAAATTGTGGGGGAGGGGAGCCATTCTACTATGATCATTTCAAACAGGAAAAGTTGTTTTATGGGTGACTCAGAATTGAATAAATTGAGACCCCAAAGTCAGTCACACTTTTCTAAATTATTTGATGTAGTTTCCACAGCTTCTCTAATTATTACCATCAAATTGTAATGTTTAATATGACAGTAGAGTGAATTATTAAATGCATGTGAAGTAAATCATATTAGCTTAACATTAGGTAATTTAAATGTAGTTATATTTAAATTAAATTAAATCAAAACTACTTTTTGTCCTTGTCCCACCTCTTTTGGAAGTATGTATGGATTATACTAGATTAGCCTTTATGAAGGAGAAGACATGTCATTGGCAAATTAAGGGAAAATAACTGTAATGTGAACAAACTGATACTATAATGGAATATCACTGCTAAATTGAGCTATATCCTAAGTGAAAGTGATTCTACTCCTAGATGGTATTTAGTAAGTACCCAATTTCTCTTAAAGGAGTAGCACAAGATTCATGTTAAACTTCTTCAAGTAACCATCACTGCTCATTGTCTTATACTTTGCCTATAGAACCATAAAGCACCAACTCAAATTTTCATTTTCAAAAATTAGGGATGATAAATGAAAACTGGGTTATAGTAGATTTTTTAAAATCCAGCTCATAGTCAGGTTTGACCTTTAGGAATGCTTTGAAAAAGGATCTACAGAATGATGCTCAATCTTGACAACATGTTTAAACTTGATTGTGGCGGTGATGGTGGACAGGATAAGATATAGTAGTCTTATATACTATATAGATATAATAAAATTATTCTCCTTTTGTGGTAAAAAGGTAACACTTAAAGCTATTCCCATTGTTAAAAACTAGCCATGTCAACAATTTGTTTTGGTTTCATGAAATAACTGAACTGTTCTTGAAGAGAGAATTACTGCCAAATTCAGCAATAGAGATTCTTGCTGCATAAGATTACATTTCTTCTATTTTCTCTCCTATGTGATCTAGAAGGGGCACTATCACTTGCAAGGAGCTACATGCAAAGTTGAATATTATTACTAATAAATAAGTGTGAATGCTTAACTGGCTACTAAAAAGTTCATTAGACATAATGAAACTGTTAAGACACCCAATTTGCAATATAAAAAGTGAAAAGTGAGTGTAGTCACAACTAAATAATTGAATTTGGCTTGAGTCTTGAGCAGGACTTTGTGGCTGTGTTATATGTAGTGTAAAATGGTTTCCACAAGATTGAATAGATCAGTAGAAGCTGATAATAATAGATAACTGATTTATCTTGATCACGGGATGAACATTCTAGAGAATTGGGATTAAACAAATGAATTACCCCTGAGAAAAATGTGAAATTTGGGTACAGAATGATGTGAAAATTCATATGGCAATGGACTTATTGTAACGTATATTATATTGTGAATTTGCAATAAAGGCAATATCACAGCAATAGGAGGAAGAAGGTGTGTTGGCTATGCTTGCCTCCTTAAGTTATTTATAAAAATAATAAAGGTGGAATACAAATAAATAACTATTAAATAAATAAAAAATGTGAAAGAAGAGCCAAAAATAAAGGGGAAAGAAAGTAAATATTGATGATTTACAGTGATAGTAAACATATATTAGAGTATAAGCTTAGTTTAGTTATGGCAAGAAAGAAAATAGTTTAAAGAAAGAAGCCCTATAAATTGATTAATCTGGTTACAAAGACTTTCTTCAAAGGCTTCAAAATCATTTGCAGAAGTCCTTCTCTTGCTCCACCATCAGAGACTTGCTTCGCATATCAGTTGGAGAAAGAATCACTAAAATTAATCTGGCTAGTGAGATGAGATTTAATAAGCTAAATAATAATAGCAGAAGTTTGATTATACTTTATTAATGCTTATTGTAATGCAGCTGTTTGTTTAGCAATAAACCTTATTTTAATGCTGTTAACCATAAACAGGTTTTGGATGGTGATGGTTACACCCAATAAAGCTATTTTATAGAATTCCTGCAAGAAATAATTCAAATATTTTGAGTAAAATAGTAGAATCTATTTTATTTTGAATAAAGTTTGTTGTGTGTAGAGTAGGGTTCTCAAACTTGACAGCTTTAAGACTTGTGGACTTCAACTCCCAGAATTCTTCCTCCTGTCATGTTAGCTCAGGAATTCTGGGAGTTGAAGTCCACAAGTCTTAAACTTGCCAAGTTTGAAGACCCTTGGTGTAAAGTAACTAGGTTTAATTTACCAAGATGATTTGGGCCATTGCTTAAGATTTCTTGATGGATGTTTATTAACAGTTGTTTTAAACTTTGTACTACACTAACTTATATCAATGACCATGATAATAATATATGATAAAGAATTGCTGAGAAATAGAAGGATAATACTAGTATCTAAGCACTGAAGAAGATTATTTGAGAGAGTGGCTTCCATTTAGGTCCTCAAGAGATTTTTCTCTTACCAGTTGTATGGCTTCATTGGCACGAGCTTTAGCATCTTTAGAAATTGCATCTGCTTCATCAATATGCTCCTTGATATTGCTGTAGGCCTTAAAAGCTATTGTTGCATTGAAGGAGAGGTTTTTAGCTTCATCAAGGATTCTGTTAGGAAAATATATATATATATATATATTCAACTTTTCAAATCTCAAGGGGGAATTTTAGATGCTAATTCTAGATTAGATGTATTAATGTCTTTTTGCACATAGGTATTCCCTACAGGAGTCAGCCAGATTTTCTTTTGTGTAGACATGCACAGATTTTCAACTTATGGGTTGCTTCTAGCCAGGAAAAAAACCCCAGCAAAACAAAACAAACCTGACACGATTGAGATAAGGCCACAGAACAAGAATTCTGCAATGTCACAACATGAAACACTCATCTAATGCTAAAGATAATTGATTCTACACTCCAAAGTTCGAAGGACTTAATTTGGTTGGAAATTCTTTCTCTCTCTTATTTTTTTTCTTTATTTATCAAGAACTAAAGTCAGTCTACTTCTTTGGGAAAATTGGGACATGGTTATCTTGCAAAGCTTGCACAATCATGATAATGGAGTTTCAGGATACCTGTTTAATTGTCAAAAAGAATAAAAGGAGAAGATGTTTCTTCTATTTTCCCAGCTACCGAATTCTAGAGTCAATGAAAGTGAAATAACAATCTTGTCAACTTACCCATCCAAAATAGCAGATGAATCATTCAGCTGGGCAGCATGGGCTTCTGCCTGCAGTACCTTTTCTGGAAGCTTCTTTGCTTTGATATTTCCAGAGAGATTATCTATTTTACTCTTTAGCTCAATAGAAAGTGGGTCTATTTCATTCTTAATATTATCTATGTTCTAAGAAGCAGAAAAAAAGAAGCATGTTTAAGTAACTGAGTGTTTAAGCACAGAAATTATAGCCCTTTATAACAAGATTATTTTCCTATTATAGTGAAATGAATCAATGAGCTTTATCCTCCATTAAAAGAATTTTGACACCTCTGGTTTGGATTTCTAGGTTTAAGATTCTACCTGCTTGGTCTCAAAGCTGAATTGAACTTTTACGGTCCTCTTGACTACACAAACTTAACTAATCAGACCTTATCAGAATATAAAGTGGGATTTGTTAATTAATACAAAACTGTTATTTCATCAGCACTCTCACCTCAGTCACATTCGAAATGATATTTCTTGGATTTTATTTGCTTAAAGGCATAATGAAAAGTAATTTACCCAATTAGTTATGAGAGGAACCCATTAGCAAAAAGCACATTTCATTATGCCATCAACTTATGCCTTCAGCTAAAGCATGCTGTGAAATACATTATAATTGATAAAACTGTTCATGAATTTTCCAGAACCAATTCTCTATGCCTAGTATTTGTTTCTGATTAGAATCAGAAAGACAAACCAATCTAACATGGAACTGTGAGAACACAGGCTGCCCTCTTTTTAAGGCAGGATGCATTTGCAAGATTGAAGGTTTTCATCAAAATATAACGAGACAAACACAATGAGGTTGCCTGGACCTGTTTGTTCCATACTTAAAAGCAAGTCAGAAAAGGCCCATAATGAGGAATAGCATACACAATAAATGTGATTAGATCATCTTCTCTCTCCAGGAAATAAAATGAATTGACTTTTAGGGTAGATACAAAGGCCACTGTCAGGTCCAGTCTAAGAACATCATAGAGCAATCCAGCCAAAGTTCACTTCTTTACTTATTCACACCTTACAGACAGAATCTTGCCAGATTTAACCTATACTACTCTTAAGCCTAACGGATACATCCTGGAAGATTCTAGGGAGTGGGTTTCCTAAATCCCTTCCTCCTTCTCCAAGCCAATTCTGGGCTTTTGTCTCTTCTCTCATCCTCCTCCTTGGTTTTGCTCCCTCCTTCCTGGGAAACTGCCATTTCACTGTAGTCCATCTCCCTGTCCATAGGCACAATTATTTCCATGTGATAAAGAGAGAGTTGCCTTCATGTCCCATACTTAAATGTAAGTCGGAAAAGGCTCATAGTGAGGAATAGCAAACACAATGAATAAGATTAGAACATCTTCTCTCTCTAGGTAATGAAATGAATTGACTCTAAGGGTGGGTACAAAGGCTACTGTCAGGTCCAGTCTGCATTCTTGTCTCATTCCCACCTCAAGTACTCTTGGGATAATATAGCAGAACTATAAACCATAGAACCAAATGACTGGAAGATAACATTGGACATCATGACCAATCACTTAAATGCTGAATTATCCACAGGTGTCTACATGGAAGGACAAGTGGGGGAAAAACCATGAAACCAACCTTGGGACTTGCATACTTGTGTCTGATGCAGGTACAAAAGTTGATGCTTGTCTTGTGATATTGTGAAACATTCTTTTCTTCATTGAAATTTGTACCAGATAACCATCAAAGAATCCCAAACATTTTTGCAATCAATGAAGGGAAGTTCATTGCTTCCCTAAACAATTGGTTAGTGGCATTATCTTCAACTTCCTTCCTCTACAAGGAAAATGCTTCCCTGTCCAAGCATCTCAGAAGTAACAGTTGAATTACATAATCTAATTTGCAAGAATCATTTTTGACTGATTTTTTTTGGTATTGAGCATCTGACATGCTCAGGAAATTAAAGCCATCAGCTTTTTTTTTTTTCACTACTTCATTAAAAAAGACAAACATGTAATTTCCAAAAATATAGGCTACGATAATTAATTACTCATATTCAAACATAAAGGAATCCTGCCATTCAAACATATCATTGTAATCTTTGGAAGAGATTTTTGTCTCCATTTCTCCTCTAACATAACATTTAGCTTGGCCATATCCTTTGTATCTCTACTACTTAGTCTATCTGAAAATACAAATTATATTTTTATTGGCTGCTGATTCTCTTTTATGTTGCACTGCATTATAGCCTCCACCCTTAAAACATATATCACATTTTACCTCCACAGCCAAATTGATTCCATTGGCAAGTTCATTAGTTTCACCAAGGATGTCATTTCCTTCTCTTAGAGTATTTTCAGTTTCCTGTCGTCCATTTTCTATAGCTTGCTTCTTTTTCTATATGCAGAATATAGAAACACTTGTAATTTTACATAATAATAAAACATCACATTCCCATTATTATTATTTCAACTAGTGCTGTGCCAATGTGTGTGTGTGTGTATATGTATGTATGTACCATATGTATGTATGTATGTATGTAAATCTGCATGGACCAATGCATCTTTTTATCATTAAATCCTTAACCAGTCCTTATATGAAAATAAAGAAATGTATGTATTCAAGTTATACTTTATGATAAAATATATATCTATATAATTTTTGTAAAGTTTACCAGGTTTTAGAAGATTAGAGTGAGGGATGAATTAAAAAAAATAAAGTTTAAGTCTCCAGAAGTCAAGCTTGACTTGAAGGAGACTCTACTTTCACAAATGACATCAACAGGGAGAAAGATGAATCTTTTCAATGGTTATTCTCCTTCTCTGGAACAGCCTTCCCTTTGAAGTCCAAGTAACCCCAACGCTGCAAAGCTTCAAAGGGGTCATGAAAATATGTGTGTTTTAGCTGACCTTGGCAACTGATGTATGATGAGGTTGTCACCTCTTATTGCGGAACATTTTATTTAATAGAACTTTCATTACGCCCTAGTTCATTAGGAATGTTGTTATTTGTTATGTTGATTTCTATTCCACTCTTATTTATACACCTTTTTAATGGTTGTGGAATATGCAAGCAATTTAGAGGTGGAAGCAGCATTAGAAACCCAGAAAATTAAAAAAGACCTTCTACAATGTTTCCTATTACAAAAACACTTCATCAGAAAGCTAATGATGCTAAAGGAAATTTACTTGCCAAACACAGAGGTATTTTCCTTACAGCCTGTAGATTGACAAAGCAGATAGGGGCTGATGTTCATGATCCCATTTCTAAACCTTGTCGATTTATTCTAAGCAGCCCATACTGATGGGTCAAGATCAGCAAAGCCTTACAGACATTGCCTTATTCAGAGCAATTAATTTCCAGGGGGAAATCTCTGCCTGGCCTTTCCTGCTTTTTCTCTTGTTTATTGACTAAACCTTGATAACTACCCAGCTTTGACCATGACTCTGCCATATTCCTTTGATTTTTGACTAAATATTGTAAATAGTCCATTGAAATTGGGCACAATTATCTCTGGACTGATTTGCATTTAATTAGATATGAATACAGTGTTGGACAATTTGAAAATGACATGGAAGAACTGCTTTGGATATATCAGGCTTCTAGGCTACTTTAAGACATGCATTATAGATAAATTTTAAAATGTTTCAATTTATTAAAGTAGTAATATCCTTTTCAATGTTGAGGCTGAAGCCAGAAAGAAAAACAGCATGCTTTAATAAACAGCAGAGAATGTTACATTCAGACTGGTTGCTATTGTCTTTTAAACACTTCCTCATTTGACATATGATTTTTGAATATTCCTAAGTACAATAATATTTTCTCTGAAAAAAATAATTAAATGTATTGTGATTAACCTATGAACCTAACTTTGGCACGCTCTCTATATCAGCGGTCGCCTGGTGGGCCATGAGAAAATTTTGGTGGGCTGCAGCATGCTGAGGCGGGGAGGCGGGGCAATCCTGCAGACTCCTGTGTCGTGGCTGCTGCCTCTTGCCTCAGTGCATCGAGGAGGCTGAACAGCAGCAGGAAGAATGCGGATCTCCTGAGCTGCAGGAAGCAGCTGCCCTCAGGTGAAGATGTTGCGAAGGGGAGGCTCGACCCCCTCTTCCTCCTCACCAGAAGCACTCACACGCTCAGTGGGAAAGAGGCGGCTTGTTGGGGGCCAGAGGGGCATTGAGTTCTTTGCGTGTGAGCGCTTCTGTTGAGAAGGAAGAGAAGCTTCTGGGGGGGGGTCAAGCCTCCCCTTGCAACATCTTCCCTTGAGGCCATCACTGGCAGCTGCTCAACCTTCTCGATGCACAGAGGAAAGAGGCAGGAGGTGACACCAATTCAGAGGATCCTTTCCCCTCACCACCACCCCCTAGCAGGCCAGGCCTATGCGTCAGTGTCAGTTTCCTCATCCCTCTTGGTGCTCTGCTCTGCTGCCTCCTCCCACAGCCCCAGCCACCACTGCCTGGGGAAAGCACAGGAAAAGCAAGCAGAAACATAGCTCTTGCTGGTGTGAAAGAGCTCAGATCGAGGAAGGCACAGGCAAGAGAAGATGGAAGCTTTGAAAAGTGCTGCTTTCTGTTGTCTGTACCTTCCAATTTCTGCTCTTTCACCCCAGTGAGAGCTGTTTCTGATTGCTTTCATTTCCTGGGAGGGGGCAGCAGAGACGTCAGGTTTGCTCTCCCCCCTCAGCAAGCCAGGCCTGGAGGAACGCAAAGAATTGCAGGCGAGCTCCGGAGAAAGGTGTTTTGGAAATGCCAACACACATTTCCAGCATGCTCTCCTTTGTCCAGAAGTAGGATTGAGTGGTGGGAAGGGAGCAGGGAGCAGGGTAGGAGGGAAGGAGAAGCCCGGCTGGCTTTCCAGTGTTTGGATGTGGTACGGATTTGGATGAGTGGGAACATGCTTCGACTCAACCCGCCAAGACTGAGTGGCTGTGCATACCGGCGTCCCGGCCCAGTCAGGAGTATCCACCTTTGGCCATAGGGGGAGTGGTGTTGCCCCCTGTGGATAGGGCGCGGAACCTGGGGGTCCTCCTGGATGTTTGGCTCCGGTTGGAGGAGCAGGTGGGGCTGTCGCCAGGGGGACCTTTGCCCAGCTCCGCCTTGTTCGTCAGCTTCGCCCATTTCTGTACCGGGATGCCCTGCGCACAGTCACTCATGCCCTTGTTACCTCTAGACTCAACTACTGCAACGCTCTCTATTTGGGACTGCCCTTGCATACCATCCGGAGACTGCAGCTGGTGCAGAATGCAGCGGCGCGGGTGGTGATGGGAGTTTCCCGATTCTCCCATGTTACCCCCCCTCCTGCACTGCTTGCATTGGTTTCCGGTTGCGCTCCGGGTGAGATTCAAGGTCTTAGTTTTAACATACAAAGTCCTTCATGACATGGGTCCTCAATATCTAAGGGAGCGACTCCTGCCGACATTGAATGCCGGCCGCCCTGTGCGAGCGCATAGGCAAGGACTCCTTGGGGTCCCATCTGCCAGCCAATGCCGACTGGCGGTCCCTCGATGACGAGCCTACTCTGTGGCCCCTGACCTCTGGAACCAACTGCCCCTGGGGCTCCGTTTGGCCCCTGACCTCCGCACCTTCCGCCATGATCTGAAGACCTGGTTGTTTGACCAATCCGGGCTGTGACCCTTTCTGGGCGGGGTGGTTTTTTATTTTTCTACTTTATATTTAAACTGTTTGGTTTAATCCTCTTTTAATTATTTATTGTTGTTATCTACTGTTGTTGTTTTAATTGTGAGCGCCCGAGTCTTGGAGATGGGGTGGCATACAAGTCCCAAAAATAAATAAATAAATGGGGAGTGGGGAGACCAATGCAAAGACCAAAAGACTGCCGAGGAAGACGGGCTCCTAATAACCAGCCTGTTTGTGAAGGCGAGAGCTTGAGCTTTTCTGAGCTTGACCACCCCCTTCAGCCTCCACACAGGGAGGGATCCTTCTCTGCTTGGAAGCAGCCGGAGAAACCTGGAGCTTAGCCTCAGGGAGTCCTCTTCCTATGTGGAGGCTGAAGGGGGGGTGTTGCCTGGTTATTAGGAGTCTGTTTCATCAGCACTTCCAGCCCGGCCCTCCTTCCCTCCCCCAACTCCAGGCAGCCACACCTGGCAAAGGAGGGAGAGATTTCCTCTGACTTGGGGGAGATATGAGATGGCTCTGCTTTTCTTCCGTTTGAGGGGGAGCCGGTTCCTCCCCATCCAGATCTTCCCAGCCTCCAGGCACCATGTGCCTTCTTAAATCTTCCCTCTTCCCCCACTCAAAGGATGAGAGAGGCCCCTCCTTTCCCTTCACTCCGTCCCACAGTTATGATTAAGCATTTATGATTTTGTTATAATTAAATAAGCATTTTTATATTATATGTGTGTGTGTGTGTGTATAAAATTAATTTTTTAATATTAAATTTATATTTAATATAAAAAATAAATTTTTTACATTAAATATATTATCTTTAAAAAAATCATATTAGTGGTCCTCGGGATTTAAAAGTATGAGTTTGGTGGTCCCTGAGGTCGAAAAGGTTGGAGACCCCTGCTCTATATAGTAACTCTCCCCCCTCTCTCTCCCTCCCTCCCTCCGTTCCTCCCTCTTTCTCTCTGAATGGTATCTATAACAATAGTATTTTCCTCTTCCTATTTTAAAAGCTCACTGAGAAGCAATACTACCCTTTAGACTGTTAGCCCATGTAGCCTGGAAACATATTTATGGAACCTGCTACCATTGGATTAATATTTGCCTTCAGGCAAAACATGAGTGAGACATAAACAAGAAACTGAACACATTTATCTTTGTTTGAGGTTGACTTTGCTCTTACTGTCATGGCTAAGCATTTGTTAATGTACAGTATAATGTGCTTTCAAGTCATGGCAATTAAATTCAAATCAAGGAAAATCATTTACATCACTTAACTACAAAAGATATATGATAGTTTGATTTATAATGTGAATTTGCATATACTGTACCCATTTTAATTCCTTACTTGAGAGCATGAGAGAAAAGAAAGTGTAGCCATATTAATATTGAAGATTAACTGTCTCTCCCTGTGTGCATGTGAATAGCATATGAACATACAATGTGAAGTAATGGCTATACAGGCTTTAAGGGGTTTCGTTTATTTGAATCACTATACATTATATGTGTTATATATTAACCACGAAGTAGTCACTAGAGTTTCTTTCCATTTTCTTCCTGATTTCAATAACAATTTTGCTGCTGTAACTTACTCCAAATAGTACTTTAAATAATGTATCAAAGATTTCACCAAGTTATATCCATGGTATTTTGACTTTATTTTTAACTGGGAAATAAAGTTCCTTATCTTGTTTAGGTCACCTCTGATTCAGAGGTGGTAGTCAGCAGGTTCTGACCAGTTCTAGAGCAAAATTCTGACAGTTCTAGAGGAAAGTTTGAGTAGTTCGGAGAATTGCAAATACCACCTCTGACTGGAGATTTTACAGTATCCTTCCCCTGCCATGCCTACCAAGCCACGCCCATAGAACCGGTAGTAAAAAAATTGAATTCCACCTCTGCTCTGATTGATCATACATGGGAAAAAGTCTGTAAAAGGGACTTTATGACCAAATACCCACCTCTACTGCCGTCAAATTTCTTTGGTTGATTGCTGATAGTCTGTCCGCTTCCCGAATTTTATTAGTTGCTTCTCTTAACAGGTTCAGAGCATCATCAATTTTATCATGGTAGTCTGCTAGTTTCTCTTTGACTTCATTTTTCAGGTCCTCAGTTTTCTTCTTTGGCTCTACAAATAACTTGTGCATGTTCTTCAAGAGGTCTTCTGCTGACCTACAGTCACACCATAAACAATGTTGAATAACAGATCTCACTTTCTGTTCATTCTGTCTCCTTCTGATAGGTGTTTAAAAATGGACTTAGTTTATACAGCTATCCATTAGGACATGTTTCTATTCATGATATTGCTTTGGAATGCTTATGGGTTTTAGCAGGTACTAAACAGTTCCTTAGCCCGTCTCTTGCTGACAGATTCACGCATAACATCATTAATAGTTCAAGGTAGAAATATATGCACTGGATTTAATTGGATCTTGAATTGAGTAGTGAATCAGGCTGATACAGAAAGAAGTTGTAAATATCAAGCTCAAAGCAGAGATCTTTTGAAGTAGACTAATCTGAATCCTTGGGCTCCTTATGGTGATTCACAGAAGCAGAAAGTCATTTCACCTGCAAAACTATGCATTTCTACTGAAATTCCCAGACTGATGGATCTAGTTCCTATTTTCAGTGGCCAATTTCACCAGGCACTCTCTAAATTAGTACCGTACTTTTATCTATGTGGTTTTTAAAAAGGAGCCTTTCATAGAGGTGACCAAAGCTGTTGCTTCCTCAAGCCTCACGGTTCCAAAATTTATCCGTAAACTCATTTTTGAGGTAATAGTTGCAAATATAACATAATTCAGGATAAAAGTAAATCCAAAAAACTCTGGTTAGATTATTTTTTAAATTAATAAAGCTGTACAAAATAGATAGAATCTGGGGATATTAAGGACTCAATGACATTGATCCAACACACACACACACACACACACACACACACACACACAGCGTGAGCCAATTTTTCTCTCTCTATTCAATTTCTGCAACCGTTCTTCATGTTTTAGCCTCTGTCTGTCTGTCATATATATATTACTGATACACACACTCACTCACACACATACACACATCAGTAATATGCTGATATATATTACTGATAAGTGGTTATAGCTATTCTCAAACAGACATAAACCTTTTATTATTATTCCTGTTTCTGTTCTTTATTTGAAGTCTTAAACTTACACTGAAATTTCAATTTCCCCCAAATCTGAAAGGAAATTTAATTACAGGCATAATAAGATCAACTATTATTTCATTTATATTTTCCCCTTTAACCACTTACTCTAATTCATCTTGAGCTACTGCCTTTTGCAATTCCAATTTTCTCTTCCTAAGTTCTGCCATCATTTTGTCAACTTCACTCTGTAATTCTTGAAAGCTTTTGTCAAGTGCCTTGTCTGGGATCCCAAGTGTCTCATTCAGTTTTGAAGCAGCATCATTTACACCTGCAGAAAGGTGGCAAATTATGAATGTCAACCAAATGCAAACAGATAATGTTTAGCACATTCATTTGATTTGATTTCATTTATTGAAATGTTCCTATGATATTCCTCATGCATGGGAATGGAAATACATCCCGTTACTCCGATAATAAATAAATAGACAGCAGGATTGGACATCATGTTTCATATATGGGACCATAATCTATTTGTACAACCCAAATCAATCAGAATAGAACTGGAAGAGACCTTAGTCCAACCCCATGGTCAAATAGGAACCCTATACCATTTCAGACAATGTTACATAATGTGTGCAAAGTACTTTATTCAGCATTTCTGGAAGAGAATCACATTCCAATTCTAAGAATGATATCAAGTTTACAATAAAAATTATATCTGTCTGGTCTTCTTTATTTAGTATGTTTTATAATCCCTAAATATAGAGCCTTGGTGGCTCAGGCTGTTAAATGCCTGCATTCAAGTTCCAGCTGCCTACAACTGCTGTAGGCTCGAATCCCACCAGGCTCAAGGTTGACTCAGCCTTCCATCCTCTCGGGGTAGGTAAATTGAGGACCCAAGATTGTTGGGGGCAATAAGCTGACTTTGTAAAAATGCCGCTTAGTAACAAGCAGGCATATACAATGGAATGAAGGCTATTGCTGAGCACACTGGGTTGTATCCCAAAAATTGTAAGCCGCCCTGAGTCTTCGGAGAAGGGTGGCATATAAATGTAATTAAAAAAAATGCTTAATACCTTCTAATTACTATTCCCAATTGCATTCTGAAGTTCATGGAATCAAATTCCTTTTAGGGATATAACATTCTGAGTCTCAAGATGCATGTATATCTATCCATTTGCAAGCAGATGTTCATTTCCAGCAAGAAATAATGTATTTTAAAGCCATTTTGAGAAATTAAAAATGTACTCTTAATGCACCTTGTAGAGTACTAAAACTACACGGTGCTTTTTTTCTTCTCCTCTTAAATGAAAATTTCACTGAGTTGAAAATAAACAACAGCAAAGCAGAAGTTACCCATTAGTTATTTAATCATAATAGCTATTCTTCTAGACTAAAAATGTTCCTGAAGGAGAACATTTAATTTCTGCTGTTCTGTGGTCGTAATTGCCAATTTACCAACAAACTACCCTCCTTAGATTGCAGGAAGCCTGCAATTATTTGCCTATAGTTTCTGTAGTTTAACACAAAAATCCAATATTTTAATCAACCCATCCTCTCATTTTATAAAACTCTTGTTCAATGTCTTATATAATTATCCTTAAAAATGTGCTACTTTCCTTTCCTCGAGAAACCATTGGCATTTTCCCTTTCTTACCTTCTGCAGCCTGGAGGGTGACTTTGATGAGCTGTCCAAGCGACTTCACTCTCTCATTAGTTGTCTTAGCATCCTGTCCAGTTTGTTCCCCATCTGCTGTCACCTTGGTCGCCTGGCAATACAGATTAAAGGAAAGTGTAATTAATGAACATGACAAGGAGATACTCCATCTGTCTGAATATACTTGGAAACCTTTCCTCAAGCAAAAAAGAGATCAATGAATTATTGATCAGATATACTGGAAGTGACATATACTCTTCCCAAGTACACAATTATATTTTATAACCACTTCTATCATTAAGGGGCCACCACAGGCTCAATTTTTCATTTCTTGGAGAACACATTGGAAAGAATAGGACACAAAGGAATTCTGGACAAAAAAAAATTGGGTTTATTCCCACACTTAAATATGTAAGACTCTATGTCTGATGAAAATATTGGTGTCCCAATTGAAATAATGGATCTCTTAGGATTTTATTAGGCACTTTAGTGCTATTGATTTTACTGTTACATAACACTTAGTTAACAATACTTAAGCAGCACTTCGGCGTATAGTTTTAATGAACAATTCATAATTTGACTATATTATATGACTATACTGTAGGAGATGACCAGGCTAAGCCCGAGGGTGGGGTCAAACACATCATCAGTTCAGAATCTTTACACCCCATAAGAGGTCTGCCCCCACTTGAAGTGTGTTGATTCTTATTTGACACAAATTTCCTTGACCATTAATAGTTCATATTCTTGTATGGTAAATATTTCCTTGTCCAGTCATGTCTGACTCTAGAGCACGGTGCTCATCTCCATTTCTTGACTGAGGGACAAGGGAGCCAGCATTATCCAAAGACATTTCCCATCTTCATGTGGCCAGCATGGCTATCTACCAAAGGTGCATTGAATTCTGTTATATAGGTAGCATGAAAGAAATTTACAGGACTTTTGAACTCCATCCTGATTCCTGACTTCTTGCACCTGACATATACCCACATGTTTATCAACAGCAAATCCTCCTACTGTTCAATATAAATCACAGATCTAAATGCATCCTTTGTGGGACAGATCAAAAATTGCAATTCACATTTCCCCCATTCTCCTTTCATTATCTTATTGCTAGAGAAGTAAATAAATCTTGGATATGTTGAAACTACAATGTCCGTGATTCTGGAAGTTAAGACCTCAATATCCAGTGGGTCTAATTTGTCAGGTGTATTGGAAAGAATATAGGTACAAAACAAAACACTGTCTAGAGAGAGATTGTTTTGCTATTGTTCATATCATAGATATCCAACCAGTTAGAAATATGGAAATAAAATGATATTGAAATTATACCATACTATTAAGATTCTGAACTCTCAATGAATATTGGTTTCCAGTAGTAAAGAGAACATTAACGTAAGAAACTATAAAGTGAAATACATTACTTTATATGCCTAGAGACCCCTTGACCTCTGTAATATCTTGCCAAATGAGGGGGGAAAGCTTAAAACTTTTCTACATGATCAGACAGAACCCTGGGAAGAAGGAAATTGGTAAGATTCTCCTTTCCACTAGCCAATACAATACAGATCCACTGATCTAGGAAACCTCACTGGCTGGCTTCACATTATTAATGTGGCCCTATCCTGCTGGCTTCACATAACACATTAGATCCAAACTGAACACCTTCTGCTTTAATATAATGTATAAATACAGTGATATAGAAATTAGCCCAATATATTTTATGGGACCTAATTCCTGGTGTGTGGAATCCATTATAAGCTAATATAGCCACAGATTGGTAAATTGTCAATTAGTTACATTATAAATTTACTTACCCAAATTAATTATTAAAATAGGTTTAAGGATTTTTTTTAGTACAGTGAAATTTAACAAAAAAGATAAAAACAATACAACAACAATATTGGTTGCTTTTGAAAACACAAATGGCACCAACTGTAAGTTACCACATCTGGACAAAAAAAATCTGACCATTAAGCAGTAACAAAGAGAGACAAAAACTCTTATCTCTTTTGTAGTGGCTGTGTGGATTTTTGTTATTTAAATCTTCAAATAGCATAGTTCTAGTATTTTCTGTCAAAACAAATGTAGCTATATAGGGAGATAGTATATGGAAGAAAGAACTAACATTTTATTCTCTGAAGATCCATTCTATTAAAATTGGTTTTTATTTTTGTGATGTGCATTATTTATCATCATTATTTTTTTTTCACCTCCTGAAATTTTCTTCAGCCAAGGAATTGGGCAGTTGACCCACACTTCATCTTGAGACACTGAACAAGCTGATTTTGTTAAATTAATAGCATTTTTTTTCTTTCGTTAATCCATTATTTGTTTCTATTAGTTTTCTAACATGCTCCCTAATGAAGAGATTACTTGGACATTTTTGAATGCACAGATTAAACATATTGTCCAATATGGATTTTGAGTTTGTCCAGCAAACATCCAAATTTCATCAATGTGGAGTCAATTCTTCAGTTTCTCTTTTTTAAATCACTAGGTGGCAGACTTTCTATGGATATAATCCTCTACCTGATAAGTAATGAAAAAACCAGTTTCTGTAGTTTGTAGTTTTTATTAATGAAAAGAATAACCAACAGGAGAGGTGTCATCTCAGGAGGATTTTACTTCCAGAAAACAAAGGTTTTAATAACAGACTTTTCACCCCTCTTTTCTAAATGAGGTTTGCTTGATAGGATCTAAATCACAACTGAGATTTGATTTTGATGCAGGATTTTTTCTCTCTCTTGCTGTGTGCCTCTGTTGGGTTACAAATTAAAATTTATTATTTCTTTGCACTTCCTTTTTAAAGAAATGGTATTACAAATTAAAAAACTTAAACCATGCTAAAAGTAAGCCCCTTTTCTATATGTTTTATTTTAGTAGTTCATAATTTAAATAAAACATGTAGGAGGGACTAAATAAGAGTGCATCTGACACACTGCCATTGTTTATTTTAATTTGCTGACTGTTGACAGAATTTTTGTCCACAGAGATATAAAAATAGCCAATACCTTCATTATAAAAGGAAGGCTCGAGAAAAAAGCCTATTAATTTAAAAAACCAATGTTACCTGGCACAGTAAGCTAGCATCTCCAGAATCCTGGCCTTATCCCCCGTGAGATGCAACTTCTAAAGCAAACATTCCAGCTGCTTTAATTATTTGAAAACTGGTCCTTTGCATTCCAAAGCACATCTTTTGAAAGAGATGCATAGTCCTAGGGGTTTCATTCCATAGAAAATATTCTAGGAAGGAAATATGCTTTGAGTATTTTTCTTTTTTGATTATGCCATTACCAGGAAGAATACCAGAGCCAAGAGCATTTTAGCACTGGGCCGTTCCACACAGGGCTTTTGAGCTGTCCACAAAATCCATTTCGGAGCTATGTGATCCTACATCATTTCAGCATTCAGCCATTGTATAGATTAATTTCTAGTTCAACTAGCTGGTATTTCCAGCTTCTTGGTGGGAACTTTAGACAAAACCTATTTCCCATCTCTTGGGTTTCAGCCGACATAATATTTTGTTTGTGGCTCTCGAAGAGGGAAAGATGGTTTCAGTGAATTCACAAATCCACCTGCAACAACTCATTTTTTAAAAAAATAGTTGGACAAATTCATATTGCTTCCTTTAAAACACAGCAAGTATTGAGGTGAGCTGATTTGGCTGGTGAGAAACTGAAATGAAATTGATAAGAATCTGTCTTTTGTGCCTTGAACCATGGTGGTGCAATTGTTAGAATGCAGTGCTGCAGGCTACTTCTGTTGACTGCCGGCTGCCAGCAGTTTGAGTCCCATCAGCTTAAGGTTTACTGAGCCTTTCAAAGTCATTAAAATGAGGACCCAAATTGTAGGGGGCAATATGCTGACACTGTAAACTGCTTAGAAAGGGCTGCAAAGCTCTGTGAAGTGGTATATAAGTCTAAGTGCTATTGCACGCCCCTTACAGACCTCTTAGGAATGGGGTGAGGTCAATAGTGGATAGTTTGAGGTTAAAGGAGTGGGGGTTAGAGGATGTAACAACAGAGTCAGGTGGTTCAGCTACATGTTGGTTTTTGTCTTGCAAACAAGACAAATGTACAGAGTATATTTTAGAAATCTGGATGGGGACTTTTGCTGTTCCAATGTCATCCTGATCAAATTATTATTATTATTATTATTATTATTATTATTATTACTACTACTACTACTACTACTACTACCACCACCATCATCATCATCATCATCATCATCATCATTTGTATTGATCAGCTGGAGCAGAATATTGATTAGCTGACAACATTCCCTTCATTTTGAAGTTTGATTCCACATCTTGCTTTATACATGGTTTGAATGGATGGATTAGTAGATAGATATGGTGCTGGTTAATTCATCAAGGTTTTTAATTTTATAAATGTTTTCTTCTGTTATGTAAGAACAGCTTCCAATGCTACTACCAGAAGTCTTTGTTAAATTATCCCTGGGAGTAGCCTAGGGTTTCTCAAGTAGGTGGCACAGAAATGCTGGTAATGAATCCATCAATCACTCCATTAGAAAAGATCATATCAACAATGCCCTGTGTTTTTCTTCTTGCATACAGAAATTACAAAGAAAGTACAGATGGAATCCTGCCACCCATGTGGCTCCATGACTTTATCTCACTCAAGCTGAGATAAAGTCATGAGATCCCATTATTTTAAATGAATTCAGAATTCATTTATTTGCTATTTGCTTGTCAAACTCACCCTTGTCAGCAGTTCATCCATTTCTATCACAAGAGTATCTAAATTCTTGTGTGCCAAATTAAGAACTCTTTCTGGTGCTTGCTGAGGTGACAATAAATGCTGAGGAGAAAAAAAACATTTACATTGTGGGTCCAATATTACTAGTAGAAAAATGCATGCTTTCCATCCTGGTGAATGAAGCTGCATCTTCTCTACTTCATCTTAATTACTGTAATGGTGTATATAAAAATAATTTATAGATGATCTTTATGTAGAATAAAAAGCATACATGTATATGCCTAAATCTATAACTATTAAATATGTAAAGTGCCTGCTTAAAGATATTACATATTAGAAAGTTATGTAGGAGATGGTCAGACTGAGTTGAGGGAAAGGTCAAACACATTATCAGTCATAAGTCCCTGCACACCCACAAGAGATCTAAGTCCAGCCCACCTTGAATTTCCCTTGACCCTTAGTAGCTCAGATTCTTGTAGAAAGCTTAAGCTTGCATTAAATCTTTATAATTTGAACTGCCTGATTCCCCTGATTTCCACGGTGCTTGACAGGTTGTTTTATGTTAGAAATTCTATTTAAATATAGCCCACAGACCAAACGAAGTATACCGTCACCATGTGCTTTACTGCTTAAGTGTTTAACTGTAATAGGAAACAGGAAACTCTACTTAGAACAAAAGAACATAAAGTGTATACCATAAATCCAAACTTGTAAACACTGCCACCTGCTGGCTGAATACTGCTGTTGTTGTTGCAGAAAAATACATTCCAACAATAAATTCCAACATTTTACAATACCTCTATGCTTTGTTTATACTATTATTTTCTTCAATCAGACATTGAAAAATCAATCATAATGATAATGGTTAAAGCAATTAAACCATTAAGCCATGTTTTGCTAAAACCTAAGCACAATAACATATGTTGTTTAAAATAATGCTACTATGTGAGATTCAAACCATGTTGATGGACTTGATTATACCTTTAATTCTTGGGTTGTGTTTTCAAAAGAATAAAGCATTTTATATGGTGGATAAAGTGGTCCACTAAGATTAACACTTAGAGTCATCTGATTTAATTGATCCAAGTCACGAAGAAGGACACCAGTGCACTCATCATCGCAAGCTGTGCGAATAGACAATAAAAAATATTTATTCCTGTTCAACATCTGAGGCAAATACTTCTTATTTCAACTGAGAAACATTTTATAGTATACATAAAATTCTCCAAAATATAAGGCCACTAACATTCAGTAACTGGTTCCTAAAAATTCATGGAGCAATAAAAGGTGGAGAAACAAAGATGTATCTAGTAGATTGGATAAATAGATATAAAATTGTCCAGATCTAGTGAGAAGGCCAGTGTGACATAAAATACTCTTTAGATAAGAACTCAATATACAATTTTTAGAATAACAAACACAAATCACATTGCACAGCCTAGAGCAGCTTAAAATCTTATTCAGTTTAGGTGGGAGGAGTAACAGAAGGAAAATCAACTGATTCATGAAAGAGTTTTAATTTGACACTAACGGCTCTTCCCCATGGTTCATTTGCAATGTTCTCCATCCATCTGTGGGCCAGCAAAAAACTAATAGTCTTCTTGTTGCCCATCCCAATTGCCCCTTTTCTGGCTTGCAGCATCCTCACTTCCCATAACAGGCAAGGCCATCCTCTTCTCTGACTGCCTTAGGAAGGCAGCAGGTAAAACAAAAAGGAGTTTCAATAAATGTACTAATACAGGGATTAATTTATTGCCGAGTAGCAGAGATGTAATAATCTTATTTAATCATCCTCCGAACCCGACCACTGGGGTCAGAAAGAAAATAAGGTAGTCCTTGACTTATGACTGGTTGTTTATAGACTGTTTGAGGTTACAATGGACTCCTCAAAAGGTATTTATGACCTGGCTCCAAAGTTATGACAGCTCTCCCCCCCTCAATGATCACAAGACAGCATTTCAGATGCTTGGCAACTAGCTTGCATTTGTGGTTGTATACAGCATCCCATAGTCATTGTAACCACAATTTATGACAGTTTTGCCAAAAACTGACATTTACTTCTGGTTTTCTGCAAAAAATATCCCTCGTGAAAAATGGGTTTCCTTAACCGGGCACTCACTTAATGACTTCTGCAGAAAAGGTTATAAAATAAGAGTCAGTCACACGATAACCCACTTTACAGCTGTCACGACTTATGAACATCATGAGCAAGCTCCATTAAGGTCGCAAGTTGAGGACTACCTGTATTAAACATGCAACTTCAAATGAATACTAAGCATAGTGGCAGATCAGCAATTCTACTTTTCTTAATGATACAGAGGGAAGTGGGGAGAAGCTTTATCTAAAAAAATAAGGATGAATAGATTGTAGTCATTCTCATTGCTCCCTAAGCCTTACCATGAATTATTTCCAGTTGTTGGATTGTTACTTTCATCCTTACACATACAGTTGAAGTTTGAAAAGTTGCATGTTCCCTTTATATAGCAGGGGATGACACCTAAAAGCATCTTGATATAAATCATTATATCCTAAGCAACCGTTTGCCTGCATGCCTGCTTGTGTATATTTGCATGCACAAGTCTTTATCAGTTAGAGATATATTTTTACAAGTCAACATTTGGTGAACTTTTATCCCATCTTGTGCTATTTTATATCCAATTAAATTTAGGACAGATTTTTCTCCTTTGAAAACAGGTATGTGTTGTTTCAGTCAGTGCAGAAAAGTACATTTCAACTGCAGAACTAGAAAGCAAATCACTAGAGAAGAGACAAATGGATTTAATGAGAGAAGAAGGCAATTGGGGATTGTACAAGGAAGCACTGAGAAGTTATTCTTCAGTTATTCCTTTCCTTCTTTTTGCCTTGCACCCCACGCTCTCCTTCTGCTGATTGGTTGCTTGAACTAAAATGCATCATAATTGCTCAAGCAAGAAGGCAATATTTTCTACTTTATGTATGCATACCTGAAAAATCTGTTAGTGATCTAAATTTTCTTACGTTCTCTTTATCACACAAAAAGAAAGTATGTTTCCATGTTAAATGTAAGGATTTACACCAAGTTGTGAATTTTACATAATATCTACTTGCTGGTCAAGGAATGGTGCAGTTTTATTAGGTAGATGTTCAGCAACTATTAAGCAAATAAATAGAAGAAATGGCCTATATTTTGAAAAAAAAAGAATAATTTGTTGTATTAAGTCAACAAATAGCAGCACACTATTAGATTTCCTGGCTTTACTTTTTTTTCTATTTAAGCTCAAGGCAGTAGACAATAAATACTATAAAAAGGGATGCAAATGAAAACCAACTTAATTCAGCATGATAAAAAACCTGAATTGCTTATAAAGACATGGAAATACTCTAAATTAACAAATAACTGTTTCCTATTATATGGTCTATGAACATTTAGCATGAATTAATATCTCTGGGTTGAAAATTGAATTGAAAATAGGAGACACATTATTGTCCCTTCTTTAATAAAAGAGACAAGGTACAGTTACTCAAAGACTGGATTAAACTGGAGCAATGGAAATGTTACAAGATGATAATTATATAATTTATACATGACTAAATATCACCACAGTTTAGTCTATAAAACTGTCAGTAAGAATTAGTGTTCACTGCTAACAAATACAGCATTATAGCCAAGATGATTACAGTTATTCATGGAGAAAAGCAAAAAACCATGCAGCATTTCGGCAAGGCATTAATTGGAAGCACACTGGATGAAATTAAGTATTTCCTAAGCTGATGATTGCTTGAGACCCCTTCTCTCTTCCTCCAATTCTCCAAAGTTTGCTTTGAAGAAGGTTTTGAGGTCTTTCAGAAGGATTCAAAAGCAATACAAGAGTTGCTCCCCTTCCCAACTTTAGGGTTGGAGCACATTTTGTTGGTGGAAAATTTGTTAACTGAGAACCAGGAATTCAAACCTACTCTAAAGGTGAACCTGCTTGAGCTAAAGCATGCTTGCAGTGTTGAAGACTATTGAGGCATTAGAGTTACTAAAGAGCTGGGGAGTGTCATAATTGTTTCTTTTGGTAGGCTTGGAGCTATTGTTGGTATGTTGGATTGTCTGCCTGCAAGCCTGCCTGCCTGTCTGTCTGTCTATCATCTATCAATATCTCTATCTATCTATATCTCTATCTGTCTGTCCATCCATCCACCCTTCTGTCCATCCGTCCGTCCATCTATCTAATCTTAAAATACCATGTATGCAACTATTTTACAGAAGCTAATAAAACACCATGAGTTTAAATGTAGAAGAAAGCTAACAACCACCCTTCTGTTTAAAAAGTTGCAAGTCACTTGTCTATATAATCAATGTATTTGACTTGAGAGAGCTGTTCTGTGAAGCAGGTGGAATGTAAGGGTGACAAGGAAGACAAGCCTCGATTAGCTGCCTTAGCAAAATAAATTTCCTCCTTCTTTGGCAAATGGTTACAGGTATTATAATTTACAGTTTTGTTTACTTTTAATAATGTGCGCAATATTTTTTCTCACATGCACACACACACTGGATGCTGAAAATCAGGATATTTAAAGATTTTAGTGTTATCTGTCGACATGCTTGATAGAGGTAGTCCCTGACTTAGAACCACTTGTTCAGTGACCGTTTGCCAGTTACAATAGCACTGAAAAAAAGTGAATTAGAACTGTTCTTCACAGTTATGACCCTTGCAGCATCCAGATGTTCATGTGATCAAAATTTGGGCACCTGGGAACTGGCATGTATTTACGATGGTTGCAGCATCCTGGGGTCATGTCATCATTATATGTGACCTTTCCATTTGGTTTTCAACAAAGTAAATGGGGGAAGCCAAGTTTATTTAAAAACTGCAGTGATTTGGTTAATAGTCATGGCCAAAAAGGTCATAAAATTGGGCATGACTCACTTAACAACTGACTTGCTTAGCAACAGAAATTTTGGTTCCAAATGTGTTCATAAGTTGAGGACTATCTGTACTCCAAAATTTGTCTAATTCTGAGCTGTACATATTTTTATGACTGAAACCACCATACCATAACCCTGGTATTTGGTAACCATTTGTTGAGGAAAATATTCCGGAATTTTAATCTGAAGTCTACTAAAGAGTCTACTTTTCCTTAGGGCCTTGACTGCTTTTTATTGCTTTAAAAAACTGTTATATTAATTGCTTTGAAACCAGTTAAAATTATTCTGTATTGTAATACGAGTATCTATAATGTATAGAAAAACCTATTTATATCTTTACCAATTCTGAAAATTTAATCTGTGCATATTTTATCTGCCTTTACAGTAGACTTGAGGTTAAAATATGGTTTACCTTTTCCACAAGGAGTTTGCTTTCTAGTTATGATTAAATTTTTCCAGGTATTATTTCAAGCAAATATTTGCTTAATTAGGAAGCATGTTAGCTGATTAAGAATATTTTATATGTCAAAAAAGGGAATTAAATTCACTTATGACTGATCATTTTCTTGCCCATCCAATATATTTTAATTTAATTTCATTTTGATAGGCTCAAGTATAGAAATTAAACAAGAATTTAATAACATGTTAAGGACAAAAAGCAGGAACAGTGTATCATTTCACAGCTACAAGAACTTATGCAATGTTAAAAGAAAAGCAATGTATAAGAAATGGAGAGGAAATTATCAACTGTGTCATTGCTGAACTGGAGCTAAGGATGTCTAAAAGTAACTGTGAGAAAATGTTGGGAAGCATTTTTGTTGGGAAGAAATATTTTCTGACCTTATGTAAATACAATCCCTCCCCCTGCCCCAGAACAACAAAACACAGCTAGTCATTTGTTTAAAGTTAAGGAGTAGACATAAACATTAAACAGTGCAAATTATCTGTTGAGAACAAGAGGAGAAAGACTTAAAAGGCGATTATGGCTTGTTTAATATGAAATAAAATTAAAATTGCCAACATTTTTCAACTTTACCAAACCTCACATTTTCATTTGAAACCTTGCACGATACTTTCTAAGATTCGATAATCTTATGAGACTTTGGCCGTTAAAAATTTAATTTTTATTGTTAGTTTTGACATGTATAGAACCTTCTTAGATTATCAGTGATTTAGGGAACCATTAAACTAGGGAGCCCAGTTGAACATAACAAAGCTCATATATGTTCAAACTGTATGAAGAGTCTGCCTCACTATAATAACTTATCTCAGAAAGATTTTACACTTGAATAAATCAAGCTACCAAATCTACCAGATCTACTGTTAATAATAATTAATGTACATACAAACACATGCTATGCCTTCACGAGCATGCCAGGGTTCACATCCTGCACACTTCCAGCCAGTAGATCCAGGCTTGCACACACATTGTCCAGTGAGAGGGTCACAAGGAACAGGCAGTGAACCATGTGGGTGACACTCACATTCTTGACAAGATCCACCAGGAATTTTTGGGTTCCCGGTGTATCCAGGAGAACATCTAGAGATCAAAAAACATAATAAAAAAGAACTTTAGAATTTCAGTGCAAATGGATTCTCTATGAATGAATGAGTCAAGATATACTTATGATTAATTCTGTTGTTTACAATTGTATTGCACACAATTTTAAACAAAAATGTTCTTTGAACATAGAAATGCAAGCTTAAAAATGATGCTGTTTTTTACATTATCCTGAAGAATAATTGCAACAAAATTCACGTACATATAATTCACAATACATAAAATATGATGCATACGGAATAAAGTAGTACTTTTATTCCCTATTCAGCAGCACATGATGAAAGCCAATCTAGCATATACACCAACCTTCCCATAGTTTATGTTTTATGCATTTTACAACCAGCTTTTTCACTTGCTTAATATGAATTTGCTTGATTTACTTCTTGAAATTTCTGTACAAGTATTATGTTCTTTAATCAATATATTATAATTTTCAATTTTTTTCTCTACGAGGACAATTATTGTTTCTCTTCTATGAATTTCCTTCTATTATTATTGTCTTTTTATTTAATATGTTAAACATTTAGTTATACTGTCCCCACCATTGAGAAACTCTGCTTTATAAACAATATGCTTTTGAATGCAAAATGGACATGCTGGCTTTTGCATTATGGGGAAGAAAGTGAGTGCTTTCTATTGCTTAATAAAAAGTTATGAAGGAAGTATCAGAGAAACACCATGAAGTCTTCACCTAATCAAAAAGCTCTGCCCACTGAAATATGTATTACATCCTAGAAATCAAATGGCTCATTAGATCATGAAATGATTGCTAATATCTTGCACATAATTTATCACTTTAGAGTTACAGCATCAATTATGAGATTAAAAACATATTCCTTTCATTATAATTGCTAATGGATAAAAGTTTGTGGAATTGCTTTTAATTAGGCTAACACAGACATATTGTATGTGTGTGTGTGTGTGTGTGTGTGTGTATACACACACACCATATATATGCCATATTTATATATCATACACACATACATATATGTATATATACCATACATACATAGACACGCACCATAGACACACACACAAATACACACGTGTGTGTATATGTATATGCTATGTATATGTATACATGTATGTATATGCACTTCTGCTGATTCTAGGAATGTCTTGTTGCATACTACTTTCATTTTGATTCTTTTAAAATCTCACCCTTACCTTTCACAGTACTGTCCTTCATATCCAGGTGGGCAAGCTGTACATCGGTAATCGTTAGCTCCTTCAATAACACATGAGGGACTGAAACTTGTATATAAAAACATAACACTGTTAATTCTTTCCTTCCTTCCTTCCTTCCTTCCTTCCTTCCTTCCTTCCTTCCTTCCTTCCTTCCTTCCTTCCTTTATTTATTTGACTTGTATGCCGCCTCCTCTCCCGAAAGGACTCGGGGCGGCTCACAGTTAAAACCAATACAATAAATTAATTACCTAAAATAAAATTAAACCAACAAGCCAAATTACTAAAACAGATTATAAAACAACCCCGCCCAAGAGGAGACAGCACAGTGCAGCCTGCTCAAATAACCAAGTTTTCAAGTCGTGGCGGAAGGTGCGGAGGTCAGGAGCCAGGCGGAGCCCCAGAGGTAGTTGATTCCATAGGGCGGGAGCCGCCACAGAATAGGCTCTCCCCCGCGTCACCGCCAAACGACATTGAGTCGCAGACGGCACGCCGAGGAGTCCCTGTCTGTAAGCTCGTACAGGGCAGTTGGTATTCGATGCCGGCAGTAGATGTTCCCGTAGATAGCCCGGACCCATGTCTCGTAGGACTTTGAATGTCAATACCAAAACCTTGAATCTCATTCGGAGGGCAACTGGCAACCAATGCAGGCCACGCAGGAGGGGCGTAACATGGGAGAACCGGGAAGCACCCATCACAAACCGCACGGCAGCATTTTGCACCAGTTGAAGCCTCCGGATGGTATGCAAGGGCAGTCCTAGATAGAGAGCGTTGCAGTAGTCGAGACGAGAGGTGACAAGTGCCTGAGTGACCATGCGCAGGGCATCTCGGTCCAGGTATGGGCCTAACTGGCGAAGCAGCCAGACCTGGGCAAAGGCCCCCTGGCCACGGCTCCCACCTGCTCCTCCAACCTGAGCCGTGAGTCCAGGAGGACCCCCAGATTCCGTGCCCTGTCCACAGGGGGGCAACACCTCTGCCCCCATGACCAAAGATGGAATCTCCTGACTGGGCCGAGATGTCTGTATGCACAGCCACTCTGTCTTAGCCAGATTGAGCCGAAGCATGTTACTGTCCATCCAGATCCATACCACATCCAAACAGCGGGACATCATGGAGAGGGCATCACTGATGTGGCCTGGGGTGGAGATGTATAACTGCGTATCATCAGCATACTGATGATACTTCACCCCAAAGCCACGGATGATCTCGCCCAGCGGTTTCATATAGATGTTGAACAGGAGGGGCGAGAGGACCGACCCCTGAGGGAGCCCACAAGTGAGAGCCCTTGGTGTCGACCTCTGCCCCCCTGCCAACACCGATTGCGAGTGTCCCGAGAGGAAGGAGGCGAACCACTGCAACACAGTGCCTCCCACTCCCAACCCCCCGAGACGCCGCAATAAGATACTATGGTTGATGGTATCGAAAGCTGCTGAGAGATCTAACAGGACCAGGACAGAGGAAAAAACCCTGTCCTGAGCCCTCAGGAGATCATCCATCAGTGCGACCAATGCCGTCTCCGTGCTATACCCGGGTCGGAAGCCCGATTGGTACGGATCCAGGTAGTTACCAAAGGTATATTAGCTTTACCAAAGATATATTAGCTTCAAAGAAGAGCTTCACACAAACGGCACTTTACCTCTGCTCCTCCAAGTCATGATATCAATTTAAATTGTTTTAATTCTAAAACAACTTAAATATAGGCAGATATCACATAACCTATGTCATGCGGAAGCCTTATAATGCTTCTAGAAGACAATGTACATGATTTTGGAAAGCAAAGAGATATGTAACTAGGAGAAAATCTTAAATCTATTTAAGAATAATGGAAGCTGAACAAGGAGAGATTTAACCTGGAAATAAGGGGAAATTTTCTGACAGAGAGAACAATCAACCAATGGAACAGCTTGCCCTCGGAAGTTGTGGGAGCTTCATCCCTGGATGCTTTCAAGAAGAGATTGGACTGCCATTTGTCAGAAATGGTGTAGGGTCTCCTGCTTGGGTGGGAGGTAGGACTAGATGACCTACAAGGTCCCTTCCAACTCCGATTATCTGTTATCTGTATTTTGTTTTGGAAGATATAATTTGAAAGGGAGTACATCCAACTTTATTTATTCACATTTATTATAATTTTCAAAGGGATGAAAGCTCGAAGAGTTTCAACAGATAAGCTGCAATTTTCTTGTCACAGTTTAGCATAGCATTTTTTTGACTTTCACTTTTAAAACCCATGGCCTCTTATTTAATACAAATATTTTCTTAAATATTTGCCTACTATATTTCCAGAAAAATGATTTCAAATCAATACCAACATGCCCAGACATTCAGCCAACAATATCTATGATCAAGTCACACTATGGTCAAAGTATAGTTTAGGAGATTTTTTTTAAAAAGCATAAAATATAATTGTTAATGAAGTTTATAGAATGAATCTCTTCTAGTTAGGCTAACACAGACAAGTTTGATATATGCTTGTTTTTTTCCATTATGGAAGCCATGGAAGATCACCATGAAAGCATTTTGAATATCTTTTGGGTTGGTCTGAGTAACTTTATTTCAGCTCAACCTAATGTACAGCATTGGAGTTGCAAGAAAAAATTAATCAATTAAGTTCTGATAGTAAAATGAAGACAGAGGTTTCGACAGTATTGCTAACTAGCTTCTTATGGCTCTCACCTGTTTTTTTCCCAGACTTTATTTGGGCTGGTAAAAAGAATGTACAGTATATACACTTGCCACCTAGCAAGTAAATACATGAATACATGAACATAAAAAATATTATTTCAATAGAGATGATAAGAAAACACGGGTTTCAGGTTACCATTTTCATTTGGAATTCAATTTATTTTTTGGAAGATGAGATTGGGAGAAGTTAGTAAAAAATAAGCGAAGAAAAAAGTAGCATACTCCAGTATGCTAGCACAACTTGGTCCCTACTTTATTTTTTGACAGTGGAACCAAGTATTACAAATAGTTCATGTCAGATTGGAAAGAGGATTGGAAGTTAGTTTTCTCTCTCCTTCTAGTTTATTTTATCATCGAGATGGAAAGGGACTCTAGATGCAGGATCATTTGGGCAAAAGATACGGCAGCCAGTTCATTTCTGTCTTCATAGGAACATATTTTCAGTATCCAATATTATACGATTGAGGATAAAACACAACATATGCATTTATATCACACATATAGTAGATGTCATGCACAACTATTGCTCACAGCAGCCGTAGTAACAGCTGCTTTGTAAACAAAGCAAACAAGTTCGTTCTTCCCCGTTTTTTCTTTCTATTTCAACCCTTCCATTCCACTGTATATTTCAGGACATAGAAATATCAATGTGACATTTAAGGCAAATCCTGCATTTAATTCCCAGGGCATTTAAATATTACATTATATGAAATTAAGCCAGTTTTGTATTAATTTAGGGGGGATAATTACCAATCTGCTCTAAAAACTGGAATTGCTGGGCTGATTTATTAGCAACTCTCTGAACAGTCAGAAAACTAATTTGGCTAGAGTATGAGGATGATATTATATGTTCAACCCTGGAGCAAAGATTGTGCTGCAATCTTCAGGGTTATTTTATTTTCACTGGTAATACTGTACTTATTTATTATACGGAGATGACACGTAGATGTTGCCCTTTAAATTTTATTGTGTAAATCTATTGAACCTGAGGCAGAGTAGAACCAGATGTATTGAGATTAAAACTACCAGCATTCCTATCCAGCAGAGGCAAGTTTGAAATAAGTAGCTTCATTGAAAAACAAAACTGATAAATTTAATTTTTCCCTATCCCAAGCTTTTCCTATCAAAAGTTCATATAAAAATGTAAAAAATGCATCAGAATATCTTTGAAATTAGAGTGAACTTTGGGAAGGCAGAATACTTTCTGCTTGCAAAACTACTTTTCTGAACATTAACATATACATATAACAGAATTCCTATATGGTTTGTTAGAAGGGGGTCTAACAATAATGGCGGCTATGATACTGATAAAATTATAATTGTAGGGCAGTATGATAATGGGAGAAGGCTCAATCTTTAATAGTGGTGATCTAATATGTGAATATATGAGAAGCAGGAAGAATTCAACTGATGGGAGTATGAGTCTTTATATTTGCAATGATTTGTACACAAAATGCTGACCCAGATGAACACAAAAGAAGTACTATGGCATTTGAATCCCGCACAAAAACTTTCCTTTTCCTATGGTAAGAGCCAACATCCTCCTCCACCTTGCTTATAATGCATTAAATCAATAGTGCTTGAATGAATAATAAAATTATGCAGTTGCAAAAAAATGTAAAGAGATTGATCACTCACAAACTCATTATCATCACATTGTCAATTCACTAAAACTAGACCCACAAACCAAATCACATTCTCCAGATGAGGATTGTTTATATGTTATGTTACACACTGAAAACTGAATGTCAGATGAAGAAACAGGAAAGCATTTAAAATTTTTAAAGATGTAAACTGTTGCTATTTTTTTAGGATCCTGGCCTTTGGGGAGGGAGTTAAAGCAGAAAAACAGGCTACTGGACCTCACTGTTTCATAACAATTACAACACACCAAATCTGAATACAGACATATACATGCTACATGCATGCAGACATGCTAGATCAGAGCAATCACTTGTATCTTTTAGTCCTCTGTTTTGATTAGTGGTCATCCCAGTTACTATGTGATGTTCATAAACAAACTATGAGCACAGCATAATCTTTCTAGTTATATGTCCTATGGGTTCCAGGGTTTACTGCCATTGGAGATAGTATGTGACTAGCAGTCAATGATAATCACTGAGAGCTCCCAAGGGTTAAATATAAATCATCCAAGATGCAAAGGAGCAAGGAGATTATCTGATTTGAAATTGTAATTGGAATATAGAACATAGAAAAATAGGGTTGAAAGGGAATTTGGAGGTCTTCTAGCCCAACCTCCTGCTTTAGCAAAAGAATGTATACCATTCCAGACAAATGGCTGTCAGTCTCTTCTTGAAAACCTCCAGTAATAGAGCACCCACAAGTTCTGAAAGTAAGCTGTTCCATTGATTAATCGTTCTTATTATCAGGAAATTTCTCCTTAGTTCTAGATTGGATCTCTCTTTAACAATTGTTTTAATGATTTTACAGTCTGCTATTTGGTTTGGATGATAGAGTGTTTGCTGCTGAGAACTAAGAATTTTGGAAGGACATGACCTCAGAATCAGATGGTATGGTTTTTTGTGTTACAATCAAGTTAAGGTTAATAAAGCTTTAAAAAATTACTATATAAGAAGTGAAGAATAGAAATAAACCCAGATTGTGCCTGAAAACACCATTACGGATCTCAGCACAAGAAGAATTTTAAAGAAAATAAACAGCAAGCCAAGAATTATGGTTAGCTGTTAGAAGGAAGCTGTTAGAAGAAGAGCATGGAGAATATAAGATAAAATCAAAAGAATGATTAACTGAGAGGGATTTAGTTTTCATTGGTTTTTATATGCACAATTAAGAGCAAGATTTAAGAGCATACTTGTAGCTTAGGGTTAAACTGAGGGGTCCTTGGTGTTCTCTGATTTGGTGGTTTTCTTGCAGATGTTTCATTACCAAACTAGGTAACATCAACACGATGATGTAACTTAGCTTGGTAATGAAATGTTTGCAAGAAAACTATCACGTTCTGAAGCACCAAGGACCCTACAGAAACATTTAAGGTAGATAACCAGACATTTAGAGTTGAACAGCATAAGACAAAACTGAACTATCTACAAAAATGAATATGTTAAGTGCCAAAATGTATAAACTTTTGCCAAATTTGAAACGGAAGCAAAACATGTCAAAAATGTATGATAAAATGGGTTAAGAATTTTGGACATAATATACTAATGGAACAATGGGAAAATATGTGGCTGAAAGGACTGAAATGCACATTATGTTATAATATAAAACACTTTTTTAATAAAATGATGTGTTATTAGTATATAACTCTTGAAAAATTATCCTAATGCATAGAGGTACTTCATATCTATGCTATGTAGACAACAGGAAGTGTCATTTTATCATGCCTAGTGGATTTGAAAAAAAAACCCAGAAAATTTTGGGTTCAAATATACAAAGTGATTCAAAGAATTTTCAAGATCAATTTTCAAATGTCTGAAGCAAGAACTTTCCTTGCTGGGAATAATGGATAAACAATCAGATAAAAGCCGTGGAAGATTATTTGTACATATGGTTACTGCTGTGAGACTATTATATGCACAAACGTGGAAAGATTCTGAAGCAATTACAATGGAGGAATTACAATTGGTGAAGAAGATAAAATTAGTAGAGAGAGCAAAATTGATTTGTCTAATTAGGGAAAGGAAAATATCCTCATTTATTAGTGATTGGAAATCACCTATAGGCTTCTTTTTTTCTTTTTTAATCGCTAATAAATTTTTCTTTTAAAATTAAAAAAGACTTTTTGTGGAAGAAAAAAGTGAAGAGTAAAATATGGACAGAAGAAAATTATTATGTAATCTAGAGGCAGAGAGTAAAATGTATTTATTAGTATGTTAAGAAGGTTCGAAACTTTATAATCTTTTTTAATTTTATTTTTCATCTTTCTTATTTGTTCATTATTTTTCTTTATTTTCTCTATTTTTCCTTTAAAATTTGTATTGTTTTTCTCATTAAAAATTCTACATATATTTCAATCATACATACAAGAATAAAACATTGAGAGCTTTATTTTTTTTAACTTCATCTAATCTGTATAATAAAAATAATTGCACAATGACAGGAATTGCTACAATATGTATCTGTGAAGTTCATTCACGAAGTGTTTCCTTTTATCTGTTTTAAATATGCTATCACTCAGCTTTATTGTACATTCCTAGGATTTGGAATTAACTTCCACTATACTATCCTTAATTTGATAACTTTGATCCTATTTTTTTACTTACATTTGTCATAACAAGAAAAGCCAAATACACCTTTTCTACAGCCTCTGAATTATTTTAGTTTTTTTATTTCCTGAATATGCTCCATTTCTACAATATCTTTCCAAAGGTTTCATGACCCAGAAGCATAGTTATACTTTCATTTAAATTTGCTATAGATTGTCTAATAATTGGAAAGTAAAAAAAATTCTATGCCATTTTTAGTGCTTAAAAAGCATGTGCCTCATCTAAATATAACCCCTGTAATATAATTTAAAGTAGGTCAGCACTTTTTCTATACTTCTGTTGGGGTGGACTGAGGTGAAAGGATATACTACTTAGAGGCACCCAGTGAGGACCTGGTAGAGGAAAATTCAAACTGGGAACTTTTTTTTCAGTCCTAGCAAAATCTTTCCACCAATAAGCTACAGTTCTTGAGATCCACATTATCCAATGATAAACTATTGTGTGGAATTGAAACTTTCTCAGCCATGCTTATGATATAAAAAATAGGATAAACTAATTGGGTTATGCAGCAGGAAAATAGTGATGCTTGTTCTCTTTTTGTCTAGATAAGTCTATTAAAAGAAGTGAAAAGGAGGGCCTTACAGAGTATTGCAAGCTTGAAACTCGTATGTCTACAGAGCTTTATTAGGTGTCTTTCAATCGAAGAAACATATGGGCTAGTATGTCAATGGATACTTAAATCTGTATGAGATTTGCATGAAGTATCAGTGTTGTCTGTACAAATGCACATGCAGCATTAAGGATAGATCCAATGGTGAGATATTCAGCATTGCAAAAGATGGAAATTGACATTGTGTATTTTTTTATAAATAAACTGATACGAGATATAGATAGCATAAGGAAAAAAATCAACTTCTTAGCATGAAATTAATTTTATTTTAAGCCACATTTGCAAAAGAATAATGGGATGAGAGAATCATTAGCATGACATACTTAGATAAATTGATTCAGCTTGATAATATTGGCTTTAAATTATGTGATCCTTCACAAGTCGTCCCAGACCAACATAACATTAAAGAAGGACTCAATACATTACTAAACCCACTGCATGGCAATGTAATGCTTTTATCGCAGCACAAAATATGAGCAGAAGCTTCCCTACAGCTCCCTTGTGACTGCATTGAACTTGAGAGCTGTACTGTAGTTTCACTTGTGAGTATAATTTTTATAATGCTCATTCATTATCCACTGACTATCACATTGTCAACTCTTTATGGATTCCTAAATAGCTAACTAGCCTAGAAGCCATTTCTGAGCAAGACAATTTAGCAGAAGTGGTGCATTCACTACTCAGTGTGATACAATAGACAGGACTTCACCGAGGAACCCAAGGGAAAGTTAGACTAAAGACAAAGAGAGCCAACGTAGGATCATGGTTATGGTGTTGCATTCAGACAAAATCCATTCTCAAGCACTGAAGTCCCTGGGTAACCTTGGAGTGATTCTCTCAGTCTCATTTACCTCACAGATTGTTGGGTAAAATGAGAGATGTTGATATATAAGTCCCTTGAACTCCCATGGAAAGATAGAATACAAACAAAAGGGCATAAGCAATCCCTACTTACTTGTTGCTTGATATGGTCAAAGGGCAGGCACAAGGCTGACAGTCATTGGAATTTCCTCTAACAATCCCATAGAATCCAAGTGCACATCTTTCACAGTGGTCCCCATATGTGTTGTGACGACAGTTCTGTGGAGAGAAGCAGAGAAGAGATCATTCTAGTTCTATTGCAAAGTCACAGCTACTGGTGATAACGCAGCAAAACTTTCCATTCCAAAAAGTATCTCAAGCTCAAAATCCCTAACATCTAAAAAAAAAAGTGCAAAGGATCAGGTTTCCCCAAAGCCCATACATTTGAGAATAGATTATCTTATTCCAAAATGTGGTGCACCATATCTAAGAGAAGTTGCAATGCATTCTATTTTGATATATTTCTAAAAATTTTAGAGTACTATAAAGTTATATTGAAAAGTATTTAGGTGATCCCCACTCATATTATTTTGGTCTGGATAAACCAATATGCTGAAGAATATCTTTTTTTTTAATGTAATGGGGATTCATGATCTGACTTTATGAAGTAGAAGTGCAACTTCTGTTGCTAGCAGTATTGAAAAAAATTGTGATAAGTGACCCTCATTCTTTTCAGTGGCAAATAATCTTTTCATTCCTCTTAGCTTTTGCCCAGTTCTTCAGTTGTATTAAATTAAGATAATATTAAGAATCTGAAAGCCCAAGATTAATTATTTTCTGGATCTGCTTTAAGTTCAGAAAAAAAAATATTCCGAGGTTTGGATTCCTCCAAAAAGTCCACATTATTTAAGAAAAGTTATGTCAACCTTGCAATGGGTGTGTTATTTAGAACCCTGACAGCTTACTTATCTCTTATTACAATATTATAAATTTAGAAAAGAGATTAGTTAAGCAATTTAGATAAATAACTAACTTTCCCACTCACTTATTTTTCCATTTTCCCATAATTATTGATTTTGTGATCTGTTTTCTTGCCTTCTGCATCATACCCTTTTGCTTAGGCAAGTATTGCAGAAATAGATAGCTCTAATAGTAATATAAAATAAATCACCCCAAGAAATCCAGAGTCATTGGTGTTACTAGGACTGGCCTTAGCTGGCTGGTTCTCTGTCATTTGAGCCTTGCTCAAGAAGTTGAATGGGTGGATGTAAAAGAAGAAAGGCATGGGAGTAGAAAAGGAATAAATAAAATAAAATCACAAAATAATATAATAATCAAACAAAATTAGAAAATAAAATTACCTCTGAAACCATTTGGCGGAGGAAACTCTTAGCCCTGGCTGGCACAAATTATGGTTTATGGTAACCTCATGTGGAGACCCATGTTTGAGAGCAGACATTAAACTCTGCCATCATAGAAATGCAGCCAATCAAGTTTGGGGAGCAATTACATATTTTTATGTTATTCTTTCATTACAGAGATGCTATTGCTCCTGCTATGGTTAAGTCGGTACTTATTTTCTGAGCATAATGTGAATGACTTCGAAGAAACTAGTTAGTATTTTAGTAAGTCTTACAATTAAAATGATAAAACCAACAGTAAAAGTGACATTAAAATTGTATTGTCCAATAATTCTTATTGACTTCAGCTGCGAAGATGTCTTCAGAATGTGGAAAATAGGAATAGAGTAAATCATCTAGAAAAAGCATACATTTTATACCTGACAAATTGAGGTTTCGGGGTCACAGATTTCACTATGCCTGTGGCATGAACAAGGGACACAGGCTCCTAGGGCAGGACCTGGCCTTCTGCCAGTATATGGAGAAGCAAGTCTATAAAAACCTGGGGAACAGGTCTGCAAGAAATAAGAAAAACAAACGCAGTCCTTAATATTCTTCATCCCCATTCCTCTTGTCAGGCAACTTCTTCCTCCCTTCCACCCAATATCTCTTATTTACAGGACACCTTAGCTCTATCGGATTATATAATTTTCCAGAATTTTCCAATCCTTCTCAGCAATTTTTCCTTTCAGGATTTTCCTCCACTGCAATTCTTTACTTATATGGAATAAAATGGAAGGTAGAAAGCCACTCAGAAATCTGAGCAATGAAGCAGAAAATAATCTGGCATAGATATCAGAATTCTGAAAGCTAAATCAGACTTCGGAACAGAAATAATAATAAAAAGATGGAAGGATGGATAACTATATATTAAAGATGATATAGATTTTATATATATATTCCTACAGTGTACAGTATTATACTATCGTTTACAATATCCCAAACTATAAATAATACATAATAATCAATTGTATGCATAAATAATATACATGCATGGAATTCAAACATTATACTGTAGATCCTATCCTATCCATTCAAATATAATTCATAAGTACTTTGAGATAAACTTTATAGGTATGAGGTATATTACCTCACATGACAAACCAAAATGGCCCACAGGACAGTTACATTGCTCAATCAGTTGGGCACTTGGAGTTCTTCTGGATACATCTCCTGTGTCTGCAATTTCCAGGCTAATCTCAGAAATTCTGGCAGAAGAAAACAGAAGGGGAAAAACAAATTAAACTCTTCAGATTATATTTTACTTTAGTTGATAGACAAGAACACTTACACTCAACTTTTGGGCATTATTTAGAAAAGAAAAAAATTATGTTAGTCTGCCTCATTTTATTTTTATCACTATTGGCCTGGGCTAGTGGTGTTAATGTAAAAGTATACTTACTCAGTTTAACTTTTATTTAATTTAGAACCCAAATACCAGCATTCTAAAGGCAGAAAAAAGAATCAAGAAGCCACCATCTGTATGTTGTCTGTTCATTGTGACTGAACCAAATGTAGATATAAAGTTATTATGCCAGATATAAATTAGAGGTGGGAAACAAAGCAGAGGGAATCTTCTTCATCTTAGGTGGCTATTTCATTGGAAGTCCATCAATGATCTATCTTTTATTTTGTAAGAAGAGTATGTGTGATTTTTGCATAGATGAAAATCTATTCAAGTTTGCACTAATCTGTCATTGGCTTGTCCTCATTGTAGGCTGATTATCCTTGGTTAGATGTTGCACTCAAGCAATGTCATGCAGAGATAAGATACCACTTCTTCCAATTTTGGAAGGAGGAGAAAAAGGGAAATGTTGGGGCATAAGAGACAAAATGGATGCGTATACTAAAAAGCAGCTTTGGCAACAACAATTCACAAACATATTAAAACATTTAAAACAAATGGAGGAAAGAGATATCTCAATATCTCGCCACTGACCTTTACCAGATGTTCTCTTAGTTTTGTTACAAAATACTTAGAAACCAGAGAAACAGTTCATTTGCAGCAAAATAAGCAGAAAAGGCAGATAATTAATAATAATAATTTATTCGACTTGTATGCTGCCCTTCTCCCTAAGGACTCAGATGTAGTTTCTATAAAGGCTTTAAAAAAAAATATTTGTAAAGCAAGTGGTTCTCATGCCCAGCAAGACTTGGGTTGCTGTCTGGAACATCTTTAGTGGATTTTAGTTTGAACTCTGATACCTGATCAATATCAGGGATCTAGAATTAATTAATAGTAAAATAGAACCCATAGCTCAAGTTCAGCTAGATTAATTGTATTAGTCTGTTCTCTTGGAAAAAGGGGAAAAACAACAACTTTCCATCCATTTAATATAAGAAATGTTTCAACGTTCAATCCTGAAATGTAAAAAGGGGAACAACAAAATTAACACAGCAGGAGAAAAATGTTTGGCTTTGGCTTTTTAATGGCAGCTTCTGAATCACTCACTGTAATACTGTTGCTTTCATGCAGAAACATGATTAGTGCTGCTGCTAAATTACATAGCTAATATGGTGCACTGCTGGAATTAAGCTATTTTTACACTTGAAGCTACTGTCAGCATGATGTTTCTTATAATGTTTTGCTGCAATATTTCAATGATCTGCAAGGCTGCATTTGCAAACATTTCAGAAATCCCACTTTTATATCTCTTAGGATTAATTTGTGAATAGTCAGTTTCATCAAAATTATTATCAGCCCATGTACTGTTTCTTCTTTCAAGCCCTGCTCTTGACCATCAGCATGGATGTCACACAGTATGCTGAAAATGCTCTGTGACAGGGATAAGCTATTTTGTACACTAGGTGCTTTTGTCTCAAAGTCCCATAAATCCTAGCTACTGTCATAGCAGCTTCAGTTGATGAAACTGAAATCAGAATATCTGGGTTCACCTGACTGCCTATTTTGCCACAGAGAATCACACATTTGTGGGCTTAGTTTTAAACTATTCAGTCTATACAATGCATTGGAAATGATGCTGTAAGGAATCAATGACAATAATGCTGATGAAACAGTCAGATATTTGATCCATGTTATCTTTCCTATTGATATAATTAATAAAAGCTTTTTAGCTTCTATTAATCTCAGGGTGGTGGTCTTCCATCCATGTCAACAAGAAATATTAAACACCAAGCATTTCATCTTTCAAAGACAAGACAGGTATTGTATCACTGAACCATACTTTTAAACCATTGAATTACATCCAAAAGATAAAACTTTAGAACGTGGGGAGGTCTGGAATCACCTCAAGGAGAAAGGGCAATAGAAAGCATAGAGCTGTGGATAAATGTGCCCTAATTACTGATTTCAAATCCTCTTATTTTACAACAGTATGTCTTTTCTCATATTCTTCTGGATAGCTGTTATAAATGTCATACTTTAGAAAATATAAATACAAATCTATGAAGAAAAATGATTAATATATCTCAGATTGCATGAGTTGCAGTGCTCCACTATTTACTTTTTAAGCAGTAACTACTCAGTTAGACTGTCATTAAAAGAAGTACTTACTCTCACAGTACATAATTGATCTATGCAAGTTGTTACTATTAAGATGCACTGATGGCTATTGATTTGGACACTTTAATACAAATTAGACAAATTTGTAGAAGATAGTGCTACTAAGATTATCAGTTACAATGGCCCTGTGTCACATAAAATTCCAGCTCCTGGGAGATAATAGCAGAAAAATGCTGTTATACTCATGAGATACTCTTTGGCTTCTCATTGATATTTAGTTGGTTCCTATAAAAATGCTATAAGAATGTGAAATTAGATGAGTTTTCCATCATACTTGAATATGGCTCTTCCTAAGAAAATATAGATGAAAGAAGATATACATACATGGTACATAGTCCACTCACACTAGACTTTGCCAGCAGGAAACATGAATGACCAAAGAAGGTTTATTTTTAAAAAAATAGAAAATGAGTTCACAAATACACATGAGTATGAATCATCTACAAAAATAGGAAATTCAAATAATCCTACAGAAGCTTTCACTGCTGTTGTTCATAGCACTTGGGTCCTATGATCAATAGCTGGATAATAACTAATACCCATTCCAACAAGTGATCTATCCATCCATCAATAAAGCCATGTAACATTATAAATCATCATCGCTGTTAAAATTGTGTGAGTGGTCATCTATAAAAATGAATGAGAGAATCAGTGATTGATTGAAAGAACTCGGTCATTACTTAGCAATGGAATTATCAAGAAGACAAACTTTTTTCAATAAAGGATAATATTTGTAGTTCAGGGTTGAAGTGAATCAGAGGTGATATGCAGCAGGTTCTGACCAGTTCTGGAGAACCGGTAGCAGAAATTTTGAGTGGTTTGGAGAACCGGCAAATACAACCTGACTGGAGGTTTTACAGTATCCTTGCCCTGCCACGCCCACCAAGCCACGCCCACAGAACCGGTAGTAATTTTTTTTTAATCCCACCACTGAAATGAATGGCTTGGTGCTCCCTGAGCTTGCTTGTTTTGTTGCAGATACTTCATTCCCCAAACTAAGAAACATAACCAATGCTAGCAAGGAGTGTGGTTTGCAGTCAGTTTATATTCTAGTGGCTTGCCCTGTCAGTGTTGGTGGGGATGCTCTTAGAGAGATTCTTTGGTTGGGCTGTTTGCTATTGGCTTCTTTTGCAGTTTCTTGATTGGGATATTGTTTACTTGATGTTAATCCTGGAGCTAATCTATGCCGATCAAGGTGCTGATTGCTGGTGGAGAGGTGCTTAAGTCTTTTTTCATTCTTGAACATGTAAATAAACTTATGTATCTTCACTTAGAAATAAATATGATGATATTCAGAGATTTTACTCAAAAGTACACATCGGGCAATATATTATTGGGCAGGCAGTAATATGAGAGAGGTGAGTGCTGAATCAGATCAACTAGTTCTTGGACAGCTGGACACTACCAGAACAGGTTAAAGGGGATAGAAGCAAGTGCAGGCTAACTTCTGAGGCAAAAAAAGCAAGGAGGTGCAAAATCTATGGCAAATTACATGGATCACAATTTAAGACAGTAGAAGGCAGAATCTTCAAAGTTAGGACAAGGTGCTCTGAAGTGATAAGCTGGTTTGGCTGCTTTGACTTTGCTGATGTGATTTGATCATCATTAATCAAAGCTCAATTATTAGAATAATTTCTAGGCTTTGAGCCCTATGGGAATTCCATCTATTGACAAGATTATTATTTTCCTTTTACTATTGCTAAAGAAAGCTGAAATCTTACATAGATTGGCAAATTTAAGCCCATGGATCTCAATGTAAATAACACACTGTGGAAAAGTACCTTATGACTCTCCTGTGAAAATGAATCAATCTCTGATGATTAATACTAGTGTTTAGTATTACTGATTGCATCATATAAAAGGCTTACCTGCTTTGTCTCATGAACCTGCCATGAGTTGCTTTGATTAGTATGTAATGAATATTGTACAGGACATCCATGAAATCCTCACGGGTCACAGTCTGTGTGATCCTTGGATCATCACCATAGTATTTCCACTCATACTGAAAAGGAAGTCATGACAGGAATGCTAATGATTTAACTGTTTCCAAAGTGCCAATGACAAAACAGATTGGAATGAAAAATTACCTCTGTCATTTCTATCTCGTGCCTTGTCAACTGGCCATTCAGAGGAGCAACCACATGCCTGACAATAATTCGTGTATGTGTGGGAAGCCCACCTCTGATTATGATCTGGGGATTGTAAGTTGCAAAACCTGTGTCTTCCCTTGCTTCAAAAAATATAGCATATTTCAGCTTTCCTCCGTAAGCCATCAGCTAACAAAGAAGAAGAAACCATATAAATAATAATATAGACAGGCCGTCAAAATGAAATAGAAAGAAATAAGAAAAATGGTGAGTATCTGAAGATACTCTGAAGATTTCCAGTTAGCATGAAATGAGTGATTAAAGTTATGATAAATACAAAGTTATTTGTATCAGATACAAATAACAAGAACTATATAATAAAATAAAATGAGAATGTAGAATTTATTCTCATGTCTATTTAAAAAAACAAGCCATCATGGGTTTTTTTTGTGCATACCTAAAGTACTGGATATTTTTTCAATTTGAAATATTTCCTGCAACTAGGATAAGCTAGAAAGAATGGATAAGGTGGGAACTTTTATGCTGTATGTTTTAAATTTATACAAATTATGAATTTTATGACTTCTAACTTTCCAATTTTCATTTTTTCAATCGTTAAATTCATAAATCATATGTTCACTTTTTTCTTCTTTTAGTAAAAAAGCCATAAAAGTTTTCTATTTTTTAAAAAAAAGTGCTTGTTTTCTCCAAATAGGTCAGTTTTACTGTTTCTATCAATTCCTACATTTTTACAATCCATTCATCCATTATGGAAATCTCAGTACTCTTCCATCAATGTGACTATCTTGCTGGAACTTTTATGCTTCCTAGGGGTATTATTTCGTATCTCTGTACAGCTGATAAGGCTAGACCAACTAATAGGTAATTGAGTTTGGGAACGGATAATCACAACACAAATAAGGTCAAGTGACTCAAGAACTTGGATTATCATACTATTATACCTCTTTTACCACTATCAAAATACCACTTCCACAGCTTCAGGGGGATTCTATTCATCATTATAATTAAAGGAAATTCTTCAAGTATTAAATGAAGCTTTGAAACACAGTTCCCCTCATGATTTTAACTTTTTGAGTATATTATACATTTACATTCTAAAATTAAAAATTTGTTCTATATAGCTTTCTTTTAGATATCAGGTATCTTAGCTATATCTCAGATATTAGTCTTAGCAAAATAATATTACAGAGTCATGGGCTAAAAAATTCGGATCTGCCTAAAAGTCATACTTTCCAATGAAGGTCTCTAACAAAATTCATTCTTCAGCTTTGTTTTCAAGTAGGAAAAGGGCTGGAAGAATTATTATAAAATATTAGAAAAACAAAGCAATACATGTCTTTAAGCAATGGATTGTAGACATGTCAATATTTGAATTAAGTTTTAGCAGGGTTTTCTTCCTGACAAAGAGGCAAGGAAAAGCTTTTTAAGCAAGATGATTATTTAGGGGGAAGATAATCTATTTTTAACATGATACTCCAAAACTCCTTTTCATTTCCTTTTTCTCTTTTTCCCTGTTACCATGATTATTAATTATGAGGTTACACTATATTTTTTAATTATTTTAATTCTGTTAATTAGCTTGATAATAATAAAATGAATAATATTTCATTATCTGGTTTCTCTTTTAATGGAAAATAATAAGCGAGAATTAATAGTTATGATTGTGACAATAAAATGGTAACTTTTCATTTGTACTTTCAAGGTCTTTCTAATCTTTGTTGGGGGAAAAAGAAAAGAAATGACAAAATATAAACTGTAATTAGAATTCCCATCCTTTACCTTCTTTCCTTCGAATTGTTCTGGAAGCCTCCAATAAAATGGTTCTGAATGTAGATCTTTCATTACCAAATCAATATTTGCAATTGTTTCTGGATATTGGTATATAATCCCTTTGGTAGTTTGGTGCTGGACATTTTCATCAACCAAAGGAAGGACAACCTGGTCTGGCTTCAGAGTCAGCTAAATGAGGATGAAGTGTTAGATCAATATCTATTTCTATCTCTATCTTAAACTCTGTTCTGTAGAAAATTATTGTTAAAATATTTATCAAACAATGATATCTACATAAAATGCATACCGTAATGACTAATATATAATGGAATAGATATAATAATAAAATACACGAAAGATTAAAAGTTAAAACCAGCACCTTGAATTAGTCTCAGAAACAAACTGGCAGCCGAAGCAGTTCACGGAGCAGAAGTTTAATATATGCTGGCCTAGGGGCACCCATGCAATCTACCCATGGCATTCTGCATTAGCTGAAGCTTCTGAGCACTCGTCAAGGAAGCCCTGTATAGAGTCCAATCTGGAGGTGTCTAGGCCATGGGAACAGAGCCTCCAGGATTCAGGAATGTGTGTAACTGCCACACAATGCAAAGCCATGAAAAGACCCTCCTAGCCACGACTGCCTCTTGAGCAAGAATTGTGAGTTTAGAGGATGCCCAGATTGCATCTGTTTGATGGGCACTGTGATCCCATCCATCACTGAAGATTTACAGTTACAAAAGTAATCAGAGAAATCAGAAATAACTTAAGTGTAATTAATATTCGGCCTATCACCCATCCAAAATACATAAACAGATATTAGTTGTATATAGTAACCATGAGTCTGGATAAGAAACAGAATATACCAGTTTGCTTAGAGATGCAATTCAAGATGCTGATAGTTACTTTTAAATGGATGACAATGGTTTACTTATGGGAATGTCTCTTCCTGGTTGTTTGTATGTGTCCTGTCTGATCCAGCAAGACAGGCATATTACAGGTACCATCAACCAAGGAGGGTTGGCTGGTGGAGTGCCAAAGAAGAATCTTATCTGGCATGGTATCCACCTCCTGGAATATCATCCCTACTATTAGGTTGGCCCCACCTTGTTAGACTTTTTAAAGACTTTGAAGACTTGGTTTTGTTTTTTTTTGTGTGTGAAAAAAGTGGGTCTGTTTTTGTGATTTTTATGCATTAATGTTGTATTCTGTTACACATAAATATTTTGCATTTTGTATTCCAAGTATTCCATGGAATACTGGATCCAGTTCTAGTCACCACAATAATAATAATAAAAAAAGATGTTGAATCTCTGGAAAGAGTGCAGAGAAGAGCAACAAGAATAATTAGGGAGGGATGCTAAAACATCCGAAGTTACAGGAATTGGGTATGTCTAGTTTTTGTGAGAGTTGACCCGAGTCACATACTTGAGATGGGTGGCTCTATAAGTTGAACAAATAAATAATTACAAGTATCTACCGTATGTCATTCATAGCAATTAAATTAAGCAAAGAAAACCATTCATGAAAGCATCTGTCCCTTTATGGAACTTCACAGAATAAGGGCTGAGCAAAGAAGTGAAGAATTTCTGGACTGGCATTATTCTTTCTCTGCAATATTTCCAGCAGATTCAGTAACACGCTTCTTTGAAATGCTAATGCCAAAATGAAGTGAAGTGCCTGCCTCGCCTCTGGAGGTATTCCTGTATTCCATGCATTAAACATGCTAATCAGCAAGAAACTGGTTTATTTGAAATATACGGCTCCATTCATGGTATCTCTACATCAGAAAATTTGCCAGTTGCACTTCACTGTTCTAAAATAGATCGGAATACTTAGAAGTTCTAAGTGCTCAGAGACACTGCCAAGTGAAACTGCAAGCCTCATTTAAATATGAGAACTGAAAAGAGGGATAATTGATCATTAGGGAGATTTCAAATTGACATTTTAAATCATGCACATTTCTACTTTCCTAAGATATAGGAGGGGTGAAGCTTTGATTATGCAAGTCTGTGCTCTTTAACAGTCCCATTCAATACAGTGGACTTACTTCCCTGTAAACAAACATAAGATTGCTCTTTTTATATATGTAAAGTTTATTGAATAAGTTATACAGTATTATCCTATCAACCATAAGAAATTAGTTAAATTCTTATGCTGTGAATCTTCTCACCACTTTTGAAGTTCTGAAAGTCCCTCGAGACCTAGTTATGTCAGGGGAAGCTGAACTAGTGATGTTACTTTATTACTGTGATTATCAACATCTTTTTGTCTGTTCTGGTTTAACCTGTTTTATAGTGTTTTTTAATGTTTTTTAATATTTGTTCATGGTAATGGTTTTAAATATTTATTTTTAGTTTTGTGACACATTGTCTATGGTCACTTGGGTGGCTATATACATTAGATAAATCCATTGGAAAATGTTCAAAGTGTCATAACATTTTCAAAGTGTCATAAAAGGGTGAGGTGGATGGCTATACAAATTAGATTTGGGAATGATTATAGATTAGTAAAATATTATCAAATACTATACTATGTTTTTCTGTGGTCCAATTTTGACCAATTTGGTAAGAATAGTCAGTACTTCATTTGAAGTAGATAGAAATTCTTTTAGTAGTAATAAATCGGAGGCCCACTTGATAGAAAAATTAAAAAGCACATGTGGTTCTCCCAAGGCTTCTATATTCTTTTGCAAACAAGAATCACGTGAACCCCTCAAATTTGCCTCATTTGTTAATAAGGATGCTGAAGCTATGTGGCAGGAAGGAGTTGGCATTTAGTGTCTCTCACCAACACCTATCTATCTCTTCAACAACATTTGGAATAGTTGAGGTTCTCTTCTCTATGGTAATATCTGTCCAAGAGTGATAAGGGCTAAAAGAACATTAACATGGTGTGTTTTTTTCCCTTTCCCTTTTATTCATGTCACTGCCCTGGTCACCAGAGTTTATTGGGGTTACAACCTTGGGAAAAAAACCCAACAACTCTTGACTTTTAAAGATTTAATGTATGGATCAATGTCTTCAATTACTGGGCATAACCCCCCCTTTTTAGTAACCATCTCTAGGTTGAACATTGTTTTAATGTCTGAGCCTTTCCTTTATCAGTTCAGTTTCCAAACACCTTTCAGTAAGTGCCTGCAGAAGCTCTGCAAAAAAAGAGACCATCACTTTTAAAGCATAGACTGAAATTGCAAATTCCCCCTTTTTATAATATTCCTGAAACGTTATCTAGTTTAGAGAGCAAATTTCACAATCTTCCAGTTACTTTATGTTCAGTTGTAAGCTTCTAAATATTAAAGCCCATAGATTTTTGTATAACCTTTAGTACACCAATGCAATATTGTAGCTATGTTTATTTGCATGGTTTTCAGATAATTTATAAGATTTCTATTTCTTTTACTCATTTATTGTCATCCTTTTAAGTAACCCAAATAGTTTCAAAATAATTTGCTTTAGAGATTATGCTCCAAAAGTCAGTTAATATAATAAAAAACCAGACTTAAACGTTCATGTAAACTCTGTCTCATATTTCACATCCTTGGAAATCAACCTCTCAGCCATGCCCCAAATTGAAATCTCCATTTAATAAGATAAAATGACACATGGAATGTCTGTGGATGTTTCATCTGTAATAGCTTGCTCATATATAAATAACTACTTAGGCTATAGTTTTTGACAGTTGCATGTGAAACATCTCTGAATCTTGAGTAGCTCATTTAGGAACTTCACTGTTGATCTTTTATGTCTTCTTTTGACTATTTATTTATTTATTTATTTACTTACTTACTTATTTATTTATTTATTTATTTATTTATTTATTCGACCTATATGCCGCCCCCTCTCCAAAAAGGACTTGGGGCGGCTCACAGCTAAAAATACAACAATAAATAAATTAATTAAAAGTATATTAAACAAGTTAAGCCGAATTAAAAATTAAAACCCATAGTTAAAATAGGACCAACCCCAGAGAATCAGCACAGCCCAGATTGTAAAAAGAGCCAAGTCTTCAAATCGTGGCGGAAGGTGCGAAGATCGGGGGCCAGGCGGAGCTCCAGCGGAAGAAGATTCCACAGAGTGGGAGCTGCCACAGAGTAGGCCCTCCCCAGGTTGCCACCAAGCGACATTGAGTCACAGACGGCACCCCAAGGAGACCCCGTCTGTGCGCCCGTACAGGGCGGTTAGTATTTGATGTTGGGAGGAGCCATTCTCGTAAATAACCTGGACCCATGCCATGCTGGACTTTGAATGTTAGTACCAGCACCTTGAATCTCACCCGGAGGGCAACCAGAAGCCAATGCAGGTCGCGCAGGAGGGGTGTAACATGGAAGTATCGGGAAGCTGCCATCACTACCCACGCGGCCGCATTCTGCACCAGCTGAAGCCTCCGAGTGGTATGCAAGGGCAGTCCTAGGTAGAGAGCACTACAGTAGTCGAGTCGGGAAATAACGAGCACCTGAGTGACTGTGCACAGGGCATCTCGGTCCAGGAATGGGCGTAACTGGTGAACCAGCCGGATCTGGGCAAAGGCCCCTGGCCACGGCCCCACCTGCTCCTCCATTTGAGCCGTGAGTCCAGGAGGACCCCCAGGTTCTGTGCCCTGTCCATGGGGGGCAACACCTCCTCCCCCATGACCAAAGATGGAACATCCAAACTGGACCGAGATGTCGGTATGCACAGCCACTCTGTCTTGGCTGGATTAAGTCGAAGCATGTTCCTGTCCATCCAGATCCGTACCGCTTCCAGACAACGGGACATCATGGAGAGAGCATCACTGATGTGGCCTGGGGTGGAGATGTATAACTGCGTATCATCAGCATACTGATGATAACTCACCCCAAAGCCACGGATGATCTCACCCAGCGGCTTCATATAAATGTTGAACAGGAGAGGCGAGAGGACTGAGCCCTGGGGTACCCCACAAGTGAGATACCTTGGAGCCCCCCTGCCAACACTGTTTGCGAACGTCCCGAGAGGAAGGAGGAGAACCACTGTAAAACAGTGCCTCCCACTCCCAACCCCCCGAGACCCCACAACAGGATACCATGGTCGATGGTATCAAAAGCCGCTGAGAGATCTAACAGGACCAGGACAGAGGAAAAACCCCTGTCCCGAGCCCTAGAGAGATCATCAATCAGTGCGACCCATGCTGTCTCCGTGCTGTACCCGGGCCAGAAGCCCGATTGGTATGGATCCAGGTAGTCCACTTCCTCCAGGAAGAGTGGTAATTGCTGGGCCACCACACTCTCAACAACCTTCGCTAAAAAGCGAAAGTTGGAGACCGGACGAAAGTTGTTCAACGCGGCTGGGTCAAGGACAGGCTTCTTCAGAAGGGGCCTCACCACCACCTCTTTCAAAGCAGCAGGGAACAGCCCCTCCCTTAACGAAGCATTGACCACTGCCCGAGCCAGCCGACGTGACCTCCCTGGAGGCATAAACCAACCAGGAAGGGCATGGGTCCAATAAATATGTGGTGGAACTCAGCCGCTGCATAATCCTGTCCACTTCATCCTCAGAAACAGGATCGAACTCAGTCCAGATAACATTGGCCAAACCACTGCATCCCCATCCTCAGGCCACTGCAAGTCCGAAGCAACCCTTCCCGGATCTGAGTGATTTTATCCTGCAGATACTGGCCAAATTCCTCAGCTCTGCCCGGCAAAGGGTCTGCCACCCCCCCAGATGGAGGAGGGAGTGAGTGACCCCAAACAGGGTGGCCGGGCGGTTATCTGCGGATGCTATGAGGGCGGAGAAATAAGATCTTCTCGCCACCCTCACCGCCACCAGGTAAGTCCTAATATGGGCTCTTAGCTGGGCTCGGTCAGATCCAGAATGGGTCGCCCTCCACCTGCTCTCTAGTCCCTCCTGCCTTCATCTCCCGGAGCCCCTCGGTATACCAGGGGGCTGACCGGGATCTGCTCCAAGTAAGGGGACGCATGGGGACAACCCTGTCCAGAGCCTCTGCAGCCGACTGTTGCCAGGTAGCTGCAAGGACCTCGGCAGGGCTGTGGGTAAGGGATGCAGGAAAAAAACCCAGCTCTGCCTGGAACCTCTCAGGGTCCATCAGGCGCCTGGGGCAGAACCATCTAAGTAGCTCCTCATCCCAGTGGTGTGGGGCAGCTTGATGGAAGACCAGCCGCAGGAGATAGTGGTCTGACCATGAAATGGGGTGGGTAACTATGTCACCACCACCCCAGACCACTCCGCCACTGCTCCGAGACAAAAGCCAGGTCGAGCATGTTACCCCCCTCATGAGTCGGGCCATCAATTATCTGGGTCAGGCCCATGGACTCCATGGAGGCCATGAACTCCTGGGCCAAACCCGACGCCAGTCCCAAGGAAGGCAGGTTGAAGTCACCCAGAACTATAAGATCTAGAAACTCCACTGCCACCCCCGAGACGGCATCAAGAAGCCCAGGCAGGGCAGCTGAGACATAGCTGGGGGACAGGTATGTAAGCAGCACCCATCCGACCTGCAGGCCCACACCTCAGGAGGAGGGATTTACACCCGCCTATCTCCGGGTCAGGGATCTCCCTTGGAAACAGGGTCTCCCGAATGACAATAGCCACCACACACCCCTTCCCTGGGGTCGTGACCAGTGCAACACCCGAAAACCTGGGGGCAAGATGTCAACCAGAGGGACTCCACCCTCCGGCCCCAACCACGTCTCAGTGATACAAGCCAGGTCCGTGGCCTCCTCCTCAATCACATCATGGAGGAGTGGTGCCTTATTAACCACGGACCTGGCATTAAAGTACACCAGTCTGAGCCCAGGGGTCCTGGATCCCAAAACCCCAGGGATGAGAAGAGGCTAAGGGGTCGGAGCGCCACAGCTTGGACATAGCGGGGGTGCGCTCCCCTAACATGATATGGCCCCCCGCCTCGTCAGCTCCTACCCATTCCAACCACCCTGGGGATCATGGCCCCCACTATTCCGCCGAGTCCCACAGGCCCCCTCATGCACCCCCAACCATGGCCCTGTTTCAGCTGCACTGAACTCCTGTAATAAGACCCCCAACCCTCCCATCCTTCCCTAACCCCCTAAGAAACCGAAATAAATTTTTTAACAAAGAAGCCCTGGGTCTTTTTCCTTATCCTCCCCGAGCCCTGGCCCCTACCCTTTTCTGCGTCATGCCATCTCTCCGATTCCAGAATCTGTCCTCAGATAGGCTGATGATAAACCAGTGGGCCAAACCCAAGAGAGGGAGAATCCCTCAGAGCCCACAATTCAGCTGCCCGAAAAGTCCCATATGTTGGTACATGTCCCATCAACAAAGGGAGGAGCAGCCCTAGATGTAAGTGGTATGTCCTCATAAAGATCTTATAGTCTAACCATTGGCATAATTCAAAACCACTGAGTTGCCTCCATCCCTGGATGCCCTCTCACGGCATTCCAGGGGCTGTTGGTCGAGCTCTAAGGCTGGCCACTGCTCTCTCACCGCTCGTGGCCCCCAGTGATTAAAAGAGATGTTGCACCACAGTTGAAGTTGCGCTGGGGAGGAGGTGGTACAACCCATCCCATTGTTCTCTCACAACAGTGGGTGGGTGACCCAACAAAGTTCCATCACCCTCGCCAATGAAGACTAATGAGGGCAGGAGAGGTAACCCCCACAGCACTGAGGAGACAAGAGTTCTGGATGGCAGATGGATAGAACCGTCCGATAGTTCACATCCCAGATGGAAACAGGGAGAGTCTTCTTGCCCCTCGGCATCACATCAATTGGCGCCAACAAACCCATGTGGTGCCAACAACCCAGTCATCCATCCCAGATGTTCAAGGAGTCATAATTAAAGAAGGCAAAGGGGGCGGAGAGGATCAACCGGGGGCAGCATCCAATGGTGCAGCCGCCCTTGTCTTCATCGGTGCCTACCTCCCGGCCAGGGGCAGCCTCCGGGCTCACCTCCAACATCCACGCCCCGGTTCCGGCAACCACACTGGCCCTGGGTCCACACCGCCGCCGTGACTGCCGTTGCTGCTGCCACCGTCGCCACCAGAGCAGGGTCCCAGCCAACAAAAGCCATATCCTGTCCACCCCAGCTGGGGGGATACAGCCATCATAGCCAGGGCCGCGACCTTCAACCAACCCCCCAGCCAAGATGTAATTCACCAGGCCCGCAAGATGTTCCAACCGCTAAGGCCTCTGGCGCTGCTCCCAGTGACTCCGGGGCCAGAACGAAACACAAGTTCGTTATAGATGTTATAGCAGCTGCAGACGCCAAAAATGCCTGCCCGCTGCTTCCCCGGAGGCCTCTGAGAGTGGGCTGGTTGCTGGCAAAGTTGCTGGCGAAGTCGCCGCTTCTGGGGCGGTGCCCGTAATTTCGCCCCCATCATTCCAGCTGCAAGCCCACGCCGGAGATCATCGCATTTAACATGCGTGACTCTCCCAATGGGGCTGGATCGTTCCGGCCCCACCTGACTCCTTGGATGTTCCACTGGGAGTTTCATGAGTTTTCGGGGGGAATACAAGCCTCCAAACGCCCCCAGGGACAGAAAAGCCGGCTACCTCCATGGGAGAGACCATCACTAGCTGCTAATCGCCATCTTGGACATGCGCAGACTTACTGAGACTACCTGAAAATCCCATTAAGTTCCAATGACTACTTCCAAGAAAAAGTCTAATTTCTCATCCTGTTTGGAGTAGGATGTCATGGTATTCCCTATAATATTCTATGGGAATGAAAGTTAGACTTTGAAGAATCACAACAGGAGAATATAGGGAGGCATTTTTGAAATTTGATATTGGAGAATGCTTCTAACAATATCATGGACAGCCCCCCCAAAAAACCCCAATGGATCATTGAACAAATCAACTCAGAGTACTCAGGGCACAAAAAACCAGGCTTGAATTATTCTATTTCAGACACATGATATGAAGACCTAGCTTTCTGAAGAAGTCCTTATTAGTGGAAAAGATAGAAGGAAAAAGAATAAGAGGATGATTAATAGCAAGATGGATAGACTCAATTATAGTGGCAATGAATGAATTATTTGAAGATCTGAAAGATCAGGTCAGGGAGATAATCATGGATAGAAATCTATGTGGCTTCTAGAAGTCAAAAACATTTTGATGGCACATAATCCATCGATAACCTATTATAATTTATATATACTCATCAACTGCGCATGCCTGGGAAGATGGCTGTCCGTATCTAGAGTCCATGGTGGAGAGGTTGTTGTTTGTCCGGAAAGGGACAAACCCCCTGGCGGTCATTTTTGGTGGCGGAAGATCTCGAGCGTCGGCTAGTTCCATCAGAGCCGATGCCCGTTACCGCTCCCCTTGGTGCTCCTTCTTGACACCCGTCTACGTCCGATCGTTTGATCGGCGTTTCCACGTTGTCATCGTGAGGCCGATCAGCTGGCCGACTTCGGGCCTAGCCCTGAAGACGGCACACTGCGCCTCGAAGTACGGTGTGGCGGCGGCACCTCGAAGAACAGCGCGGTGGCAGCGCCTCGAAGAATGGTGCGGCGGGGGCGCCGAGTTGTGGGGTGGCAAGAAGAGGAGCGTGGAGTGTGGAGATTGGCAGAAGTTGCTGGTCTCCACCCTGGTGTGCCTCGAAGATGGTGTGCTGCGCCCAGAAGAATGGCGTGTCGGGGGCGACGAGGCAAGGAGTGTGGGGATCGGCGGAGGGTGCTGGTCTCCACTCCAGTGTCCAATCTCGGCTGGGATCTCTGCTGTGGAGCCATTGGTGGCAGCGGCGGCGGTGGCAAGGGGAGAGCAATTTGAGGCTGGACATTGGGGGCGTGATGACGGTTGGGGCGGCAGCGCTGCCATGGATGCTGGCAACTGCGGCGTTGGTGGCAGTAGCAGTGATGGCGGAGGTGGCGGACCGGCTAGCGATGGCGTCGGGCCAGGAGGTGGAGATGGTGTGGCCCCGAGGTTGCTGCCAGGCCTGGCCTCCTGGTCATTTGCTCTGCTTCAACTGGACCTTTCAGACCTGTGTCGGCTGCCCTCCCCCCCTCCTTCTTGCCTCCCGCTTGTATTGCCTTCCTCTTTTCCCATGGCTTATTCATCTTGGCCTGGGTTAGAGAGTCTGGCTACCATCCTTCGACAACTACCATCTTGGGTTTGCGGATACCAGATGGTATTTTATGTTTGGCCATCTGGTTGCAGACCCTGGGTCGATGTTTTTTGTTTTTTTTTAATTACATTTATATGCCACCCTTCTCCGAAGACTCAAGGCGGCTTACAATCTTTGGGATACAACCCAGTATGCACAGCATGAAGCGTCGTAGAAGGGGACTAGAGAGTAGGTGGAGGGCGACCCGCTCTGGATCTGACCAAGCCCAGTTAAGAGTCCATATTAGGACTTACCTGGTAGCTGTGGGGGCGGTGAGGAGGTCTTATTTCTCCGCCCTCATAGCATCTGCAGATAATCGCCCAGCCGCCCTGTTCGGGGTCACCCATTCCCTCTTACAGTTGGGGGAGGTGGCGGACCCTCTGCGGGGCAGAGCTGAGGAATTTGGTCTGTATCTGCAGGATAAAATTGCTCAGATCCGGGAAGGGTCGCGCTCGGACTTGCAATGGCCTGAGGATGGGGATGCGAGTGGTTTGGCCAATGTTATCTGGACTGAGTTCGATCCTGTTTCTGAGGATGAAGTGGACAGGATTATGCGGCGGCTGAGTTCCACCACATATTTATTGGACCTGTGCTCTTCCTGGTTGGTTTATGCCTCCAGGGAGGTCACGTGCGGCTGGCTCTGGGCAGTGGTCAATGCTTCGTTAAGGGAGGGGCTGTTCCCTGCTGCTTTGAAAGAGGTGGTGGTGAGGCCCCTTTTGAAGAAGCCTGTCCTTGACCCAGCCGCGTTGAACAACTTTCGTCCGGTCTCCAACTTTCGCTTTTTAGCGAAGGTTGTTGAGAGTGTGGTGGCCCAGCAATTACCACTCTTCCTGGAGGAAGTGGACTACCTGGATCCATACCAATCGGGCTTCTGGCCCGGGTACAGCACGGAGACAGCATGGGTCGCACTGATTGATGATCTCTCTAGGGCTCGGGACAGGGGTTTTTCCTCTGTCCTGGTCCTGTTAGATCTCTCAGCGGCTTTTGATACCATCGACCATGGTATCCTGTTGTGGGGTCTCGGGGGGTTGGGAGTGGGAGGCACTGTTTTACAGTGGTTCTCCTCCTTCCTCTCGGGACGTTCGCAAACAGTGTTGGCAGGGGGGCAGAGGTCGACTCCAAGGTTTCTCACTTGTGGGGTACCCCAGGGGTCGGTCCTCTTGCCTCTCTTGTTCAACATTTATATGAAGCCACTGGGTGAGATCATCCGTGGCTTTGGGGTGAGCTATCATCAGTATGCTGATGATACCCAGCTATACATCTCCACCCCGGGCCACATCAGTGATGCTCTCTCTGTGATGTCCCGTTGCTTGGAAGCGGTGTGGATCTGGATGGACAGGAACATGCTTCGACTCAATCCAGCCAAGACAGGGTGGTTGTGCATACTGACATCTCGGTCCAGTTCGGAGGTTCCATCTTTGGTCATGGGGGAGGAGGTGTTGCCCCTGTGGACAGGGCATGGAATCTGGGGGTCCTCCTGGACTCACGGCTCAAATTAGAGGAGCAGGTGGGGGGGGGTGCGGAGAGGGCCTTTGCCCAGATCCGGCTGGTTCGCCAGCTGCGCCCATATCTGGACCGAGATGCCCTGCGCACGATCACTCAGGTGCTCATTGTCTCCCGACTCGACTACTGTAACGCTCTCTTTTTAGGACTGCCCTTGCATACCACTCGGAGGCTTCAGCTGGTGCAGAATGTGGCCATGCAAGTAGTGATGGGAGCTTCCTGATACTCCCATATTACACCCCTCCTGCGCGGCCTGCATTGGCTTCTGGTTGCCCTCCGGGTGAGATTCAAGGTTTTGGTGTTAACATTCAAAGTCCTACATGGCATGTGTCCAGGATATTTACGAGAACGACTCCTCCCAGCATCAAATACCTTGTACAGGCGCACAGACGGGGTCTCCTCGGGGTGCCGTCTGTGACTCAATGTCGCGCGGCGACCGGGAGGGCCTACTCTGTGGCGGCTCCCACTTTATGGAATCTTCTTCCACCGGAGCTCCAGCTGGCTCCCGACCTCCACACCTTGCACCACGACTTAAAAACCTGGCTATTTTTACAATCCAGGCTGTGCTGACCCTTTGGGGGTTTGTTTATTTTAACTTCGGGGTTCTTAATTTCAATTTGGCTTGTTATTGTTTAATATGTTTTTAGGTAATTTATTTATTGTTGTATTTTTAGCTGTGAGTCACGAGTCCTTTCGGAGAGGGGGTGGCATACAAGTCGAATAAATAAATAAATAAATAAATAAATTAATTAATTAATTAATAATTTTTCTCCTCCTAGTATAATTTTTCAACTTTAAAATTGATGTTACTGTTGGAAGTTTTTTTGTCTGACTAATTTTGATACTCGATCTTTTTCTCTTTCTAATCCATCTGCCATTAGTTTTATAATAATTATTTTATAATCTATCATAAATGTAGTAGTAAGGATTCCAGGAGAGGAGTGTACATTTTGGAGGAATATGAGGTAACACAGTCCATATATTTTATGTGAGAGAAAGAGGGTGAACACAGCACTTTCCTAATAATTCTCAGAGTAAATGGTAAATGCAGATAGTAGAATACTTCATTTTGGTAAGAGCCTGTATATAGGTGTGAAAACAATAAAAACTCAGCTTAGAATAATCACCACATGGTGTTTTTGGGACTGACAGATGCTTTAGTAGCTGCAGTGTAAATATAGAGATACTTGGGAGCAGCTGCATTCAAAGAAATATTAGCTTTTTTTGAGCTAATATGCAACAGCTTTGCACAGTCCTAGTAATCTGTATTTTTATTACATTTCTTTTTATTGCAAAGATTTGTATGCTGCCTGATTCATGAGACTCCATGTAGAATGACTAATTTGTAACCACCCTGCTAGAAACTGGTGGAAAAACATGTGTTTTCTAAAGACAATAAAAATATTAAAGCAATACTTTTCAGTGGTGAATTTGTTTTTAAAATGAAAAGGAAATTGCAAGCATTAAATCACATAGGTTCTCTTAATAGGATTGCAATTTAGTCTAGTCCTCTAGATAAACTGCAAAAAAAATCTGATTTTTGCATTTGAGCAGCCAAGATTGTTAAACTTCGCATGGAACAATTTGCTATCCCTTTCATTACGTCTTCCTTTTCTGGATTTCAATAGCTTTACTCAAGGGCTTGACATTTATTATTCAATTTGAGGTTTCTTTGGGACATTTTTGACCCCAATTGCTCAATGGAACATGGTTTTCTATCCAGTTCTCAAAATACACAGGGGAGAAATTGCTTAAATGCTTTTCTATATTTCCTATCTTCATCTCTGTGTCTGACTAAAAGATATCAGCAGGAAACAACATGATCGCATTACATGGCTCAGCAGCCTTGTACTCACCCACACACGGACCAGTCCCTTTGCCTCACTGCATTCTGATGTCAGGCCAAAGCAGTAGCAGCTGTTGCAGCCAAGTGGGTTTTTGGCAGAGAGTCCAAATCGGCCAGGTTTGCACCTGTCACAGTTGATGCCTTCCACGTTCATCTGTTAACAAAAAAAGAAGATAAAGCTTTAGAAATGATCATCATTCTCTTTTACATTCTAATTTGAGTTTTAAATTACACAACTACTAGATGGAAGATACGTGGTAATAAGATGCCTTTTGCAGAATAAAGCTCACTGGCTACCACCTTCAAGGTCCTATCATTTTTAAAACATTTTTTACCTGCCTCTGTTTTTTTTTAATTAATCTGGGGAAACTGAAAAGCAGAAGACCTGGGATCTGATTGAGCCTTAGTGTGAAAAGGAGTTCACAATGGCTAAACTCCAGAGTAGCTTATTATAACCATCAGCACCAGGCCACATAGAAGGAGAATGCTTTTCGGTGCACAGGAAGAATATTTTTTGAAAGTTGCTGAAAGGTTGCTTTTCATTACTTCCATAAGACAGCATAGCAATTCAATAGAACTTGAGCACAGCCAATAGTTGAAAATGACAGCTGTTTTGTTCCTGAATGAAAGTGTGGACAGCACCATGCTGGGGAAGGCTGAGCTATAATGGTAGGATAAAATCCTCTATGAGCCAACCTTGATTATCTGGTAACTCCACAGAGCTTTCCACATGGTTTCCTTTGGCAGTGATAATTAAATGGTTTTCTCTTGACTGGTTTCTCAGTCTAGTCTAAACCCCTGGGAATTTCTAGTGGTCTCCCTTCCAAATATTAACTAGATCCAACTCTCCTCTGCCTTTCCCCCCCAGATCACCCAAAGATTGGCTAAGTGCTGCCACTTTCTTGGATTTAAGAATTACTGAAATAAATGACACTTACATCCCGTGTTTAGAGTGTCTGGTTAGCAGAAGCACACTATTTTCATTTAGTTTAAGCTGCTAGTTGTTCTAAAGAGAACCTACTACAAGGAGACAGATTAAAAAGAGAAATACATAAAAGAGAGTGAAAGCCCCATCTTCTTACTTTACAGGTGCACTGTCCTGTATGATCAACACAAGAACACTTTTCCATTTCCGTATCGCAAGTCTGGGGCTCGGTCCCTGCTACCAGGCATTCACAGACAATGCATTGTGGGAAATTCCGATAGCCTAGTCTGCATTCAGTGCATTTATCGCCAGAGAATTCTGGACGACAGAAACAGCAGCCAGTATCAGGGTTGCACTGGAAGCTGAGGGATCCAGCTACGCTGCAATCACAGGCCTACAGAGAGAGAGAGAGAGAAAAAACTTAGCTTGTTTTAGAGAGGAAAGCATTTGAAGGATTTCAGTTTTAACCACAGTATACTCAAAAAATGACTGTGAGACATTGATAGTTATCAATATATTCATGTTAGTGTCGACACATTCATGTTAACATTTGCAGGCACTGATTTCATTTTTCATAAATGTTACTACTTGAATTGTGTCTCTTTAAAGCAGCTGAATACTGGGGGGGGGAGGATTGAATGTGATACTTTGCCTCTGAGCCCCAAAGTGGAAAAAAAATATGTGAGTTGTATACAATTGGGACCATCTATCAGCAGAATGCATAAAATATTAGCCCAGTGTTTCACAAATGTAACAACAAAGATGAGTGGACTTTACCTTCCAGAATTCCCCAGCCATCTTATTCATCATATCAGAAAAATAATGAACATGCAAATCCAGAAGACTTTCTTTTCACCAGGAATCCTTTTTTAATTAGAAAAGAAACTAATACTGTAAGTTTTTTTCTAATAAGCCTCAATATTTGTGTACTAAACATCGTTTTCAATTCTATAGTAAAGATTCTTCTCTCACATAGATGGTGAACACAAATGAGTAAAACTGAGGTCTGCAAGACCAAATTATTATTACCTTTATTGTCAGAGTACAACATGTGTTGTAAATACATGGATAAATATGTAAAAGTGTAAATAATTTATGGATAAATAAATATATAAAATGGAGCAGGTTTCAGATTAACTTAAAATCTTCCCATGGATTAATCTGAGTTTTAAACAGGCAAATAATTCAATTGTAGTTGAACATAGATTTACAAATTAGAATATAAATATATCATTATATGTATAAATGATAAAAATATCCAAAAATTAGCAAAATCCAGACTAACAGATACCCATGAAAAAGATAATATGCCCATGAATGTTTCTATAGCTATATTGTGTAAGTGTGTGGTGTGCTTTGACTTCAATCTTCAAAAGGTGCTTTGAAATGCATGGGAACATGAATGTAGGATCTGTCTGCAACTCATTAAAACAACCATGTCATTCCTGAGATTTTTCTAGTAGATGCAAAGATCAAATTCAAAGTCCTGCATAGCCTTAATGTTATACGTACACTATAGTACGATATTGCAGTGTGAGCATGGAATATTAAGTCAGGCATTCAGTTTGCAAGAAATTTTTAGGCAAAGCTAGAAGAAAAATAAGCAGAGGAACCTTGCTGAAACTGAAGAGGTGTGGCCTGTGTGATTTTTTTAGGGCTGGGGGGACATTCCCAAATCAATATCCCCATCATGTTATTAATATCCCTTTCATGCTATCAATATTCCCTTTTATTAGAAGTCCAAGTGGCAAGAAGTAGATTTTGAAGGAGCTCTACAGGTAGTCCTCCACAATTGAGCCCAAAATTTCTGTTGCTATTGAGATAGCAATAGCGATTGCACTTAGACTTATATATCGCTTTATACTGGGTGGGATTTAATTTTTTACTACTGGTTCTGTGGGCATGGCTTGGTGGGCATGGCAGGGGAAGGATACTGCAAAATCTCCATTCCCTCCCCACTCCTGGGGGAAGGTTAGTGCAAAATCCCCATTCCCTCCCCACTCCACTAACCTGCTTTCCAGCTCCATTCTCCTGTGCAGGGCAGCAAAAGAAGGCCCAGCCAATCAGCTAGGACTCGGGAGGCAGAGAATAGATGGGGGCGGAGCCAGTCAGAGGTGGTATTTGCTGGTTCTCAGAACTACTCAAAATTTCTGCTACCAATTCTCCAGAACTGGTCAGAACCTGCTGAATATCACCTCTGGCTTCACAGTGCTTTACAGTCCTCTCTAAGTAGTTTACAGTCAGCATATTGCCCCCAACAATCTGGGTCCTCATTTCACCCACCTTGGAAGGATGGACGGCTGAGTCAACCTTGAGCCTGGTGAGAATTGAACTGCCAAATTGCAGGCAGCCAGCAGTCAGCAGAAGCAACCTGCAGTACTGCACTCTAATCACTGCGCCACCGTGGCTCTTGATATTTGGAGATATTTGTTAAGTAAGTTTTGCTCCATTTTACAACCTTTCTTGTCACAGTTGTTAAATGAATCATTGAACTTGTTAAATTAGTAAACAGGGTTATTAACTGAATCTGGATTCCCCTTTGGCTTTGCTTGTCAGAAGATTGCAAAAGGGGATCACTTGACCCCAGGACACTGCAACCATCATAAATATGAACCAGTTGCCAAGCATCTGAATTTTGATCACATGAGCATGGGATGCTGTAATGGTTGTTAAGTGTGAAAAATGATCATAAATCACTTTTGTTCCAGTGATATTGTAACTTCGAGCAGTCACTAAATGGACTGTCGTAGGACTTCCGGGTTGAGCCTTCTCAAGAACGGCGGCGGTTTGTGATCGCCCACGACCGCAGCCTGGTCTTGCGTTGAGCCCCGATCCTGCAAGGTTCGGGGCTGAAGCTGCTCGTAGAGGCGGAGAAAGGGAAATCTGCCAGCCAGAGTGAGGGGAGCTGCATCTCCCCTTTTGGGTCTGGTCTTTTCCTCCGAAGACGTCAAGAAGTGGTGGTCAGAAATGGCCACCTCGAAGAGAAGGTCTCAACGGGATTAAGATTGGTGCAGGAGGAAAGAGAGAAATCGACAGCAGAGGAACCGGGAGTATCGGATGGTAAGATCAAGGCACCCCGGATTAAGATAAAGATGAGTTTTAAAAAGAGAAACAGAAGGCACAGTTCCAAGTGATGGAAAAAATAAGTAAAATATTTTTGACAGCTATAAGGGGCTTCAACCGGAAAGGAAGAAGCCAGCGTAAGAACTTAAGTTTGGGGCTCGGAAAACTTTGAATATCAAAATAAAAGGAAAGGGTTAAGACTCTGTGCAGAAAGTGCCACTTTGTGGAGAAAAATTGGAAGCTAAAGAAGTAAGAAACTATCTTGTTCCTTTGTGGATTGGAGTTGTTACATTTTAAAGAGACGCAAGACTCATAGAAAGTGAAAGCTTGAATACACAAAGACGGACTATCGGACTAATTGGTGATATTGATATAGACTCTGGACCTGGGTTAGGATCATAGAAAATTTAAAGAAGAAGAAATAAGGAAAATTAAAATTTTGGTGGTCATCCAAAGAATCAAAAATGGAGTTTAAAAGTATGAAAGAACTGTTACAGGAAGTGACTGAACTAACTTGGCATGTTGCAGAAAATATGGGCATTCAAATGCTGAACAAAGAAGAAGGAGCCTTGGAAAGGGTGGAGCCAGCACAGGAGAAAGCCATCTTAAAAGACAATTAATACAAAGATTAATACAAATAAAAGGGAAAGGAAGGGTGGCTAAAAACGGAACCTAAGAAAGTATCTAAAAGGGGAACATTTACTAAATTAAGCATGTTAGAAAGGTTCAGAAGGAAAGGGAACAGAAAGGTAAAGAGAGAGAGAGGGATTCAAACTGGATAGAGAAGGGGAGAGCAGGATAATAGGGAGGAGAAGGAGTCAGCAAGCGAAAGCCATTTTAAGAAAACAACTAACACAAAGATTAATACAAATAAAAGGGAAAGGAGGATGGTCAAAAAATGAAACTTAAGAAGGTAATTAAAAGGGGAACATTTATGAAATTAGGCATGTTAGAAAGGTCCAGAAGGATAGAGAGCAGAAAGGTAAAGAGAGAGAGGGATTTAAACTGGATTGAGAAGGGGATAGGGATAAAAGAGAGGAGAAGGAACAAGAAACAAGAACAAAAGATAGAGAGACACGGGAGATACATAATAAAGAAAACTTGTTTGCATAGAGATAATGGCTAACGTATTTAAAAGGGGGTTCTGCATGAAGAAATGGTAATAAGAATATATTGATTATAAAAGTATAAAACAATAGGGTTACTGACAATTTTACTGGTAAAGGTCACATTTTATTTCTTATTTACAAAAGAAAGCTAAATGATGATTAGATGAATTGAATTAATTGAAATGATTTTAGAAAATGTCTAAAATGAGGTTTGTCAATAACTAAGATTAGTTATTTTTATTATTATCTTGGAACCATAAATAAATCTTAGGGGGATATGTGTTGCAGAACCCGATCGATTAGAGATATATTGTAAGGGAGCTTTTTTCCTATTTTTCTTTTTTCTTTTTTCTCTATCTTTTGTTTTAAAGGGAATGATTATGATTATGCTACTATATTAACCACTGAGGTGCCACTTTCAAAGTAGTAAAAGGGGGCAAGTCTAGGTTTTTTTCTCATTCTTTTAGTGTTAAAATTTGTACGATTTAGAATTATGGAGAGAATATGTGATGAAAGGGCAAATCTGACGGACAAAAGAATTTTGTAAATGATAAAAGAGTATTAACAATGTGAAGATAATTAAAGGATAGATATGGATGAACCTTATCTTTAATATGATGGGCAAATATATTGTTATTTGTAAGATTTATAAATGAAGTTTTTAAAATATATATACATATTTGCAATTAACTCAAAATGAACTGGGGGGCTATATAGATTGAGATTAAGATTTGAGATTAGGATTAATTTCTTTGATCCTTTGTCTGCTAAAATGGAATAGAAGTGAAGTCAAATGTTTAAAATGAATATAGATTTACTGTCATATTTGCATGTAAAAGTGACGACCCGGGAACATGCTGTCTACTGAAAAGAGCTGTTTTAAAAAATTGTTAAAAATTGAATAAAATTTGTTTAAAAAAAATAAATAAATGGACTGTCGTAAGTGGAGGAGTACCTGCATTGTTTCCACGTTAGGGCAACCCAAATATGGGCTTGAATGGATCTAGGGTGATGAGCAATTAAGAATTACTAGTTATGCATTCTAAGAAGCAGGAGAGCCTGTACATTGAGAAATACCAGATATAACCTCTTGTGAGCAAATAGTTCACCATATGCAGAGTAAATTACAATCAGCTCTAAGGTTTGTTTAGCAAGGAGGCAGCTTCATGCAATATTCCTTTGCCTGCAAGTTATGAGAGACTCTGAAATTGGCTCCACTAAAAGCTCAAACAGAGAAGGGGGCACTTGCACCTGGCTTTGGAGAAATGAGTTGAAATACGTTAAAAAGGGAGACTTGGCTGACAGATCATTATTAATTTAGAGAGTGCCATAGCAGCTGCCATACTAATGCACTCAGATAATAGACAAGGCAAGGAGGGATATGAGAGAGCCCAGAACTGAAAGAGGGGTCTTCACCCTCATTAAGCCACTTTGCAGAAGCTTGGCGTCGGTATGCTGGAGAAAGATGGATGCTTAAGAGGAGCTTTACAATCCCCAAAGAAAATAAATTTATCTCATTAATTAACTGGATTAACAACCATAGAAATAGATTTGATTGCTTGCATTCAGGACACATATTCTTAAACAACTTAGTGCAACTGTAAACCGACTTAACCCTCTTTTTGTTGCTAGTAATCATTATTTGCACAGCTTTTTTTCAGCTGATTACAAACTTTATTTTTCAGTGTATTCTCCAGAAACTAATTCGGATTGAAATAGCAAGGATGTAAAAATAGATAAGAGTGCACAAGTTGCTTATAAGCCCTATAGCTAAATGGAACCATACGCAGTTTGGGGCTAGACAGAAATAAACAATAGCTTCTTTATATTTGACATTGTCAGTGCAATTCACTGCCATTAAACATACTGATGAGCAATAAGATAAACACTACTTGGAAATTAAGTATTTAATAATCCTAATAAAAGGATCCTTCATATTTTTATCACATTAATATCCAAGGAGATCAGAATAGTGTAGATATAATCAAAATAGCATATCAGCATTATCCAATTTATTTATATAATAATATCTAGTGTCTATTTCAGTTATATAATATGAATATTTTAGGATCAATACAAAAATATATAATACATGGGAGCTTACCACTGGTCATCTTTGTTTTTAACCTGATCTCTCTTCTATGTTTCTTTACTATTTTAATGTAAAAAACTAATAACAATATTGTGTATAAATATAAAAAATGTTATCCTGGAATAAAATGTTTGGAATATTATTAATATAATCCATGGAAAAAGTGATGCCTTTTTTTTAAAAAAAAAAGTAGATCTCAGCTAGCAACATTTCGCTTTGTTGGGATTAATTGTATCCAAGTGTAAATAGGTACTATATAGGTACTATATGTTCTTTTGCTTTCAGCTATAAGAGTTGATTCACAATATGTGCGTGTATGACATTTCTGTGCATGTTATGCCAGTTCTAGTTAAAACACAACTTCAAAGATATAGTCATGGAAGACAACTTTATCTGGTATAGCTTCCTAAAGTTAGGACAATGGAAAAAGAAAGAAAAGAAACACTCACCTTGCATCCACTGATAATATCATGACCCCAGTGGTTCGGTACACATTTTTCACATCTGTTCCCTGTAGTATTGGGAGGGCAGATGCAACGGCCAGTATGTGGGTCACAGTTATTACCAAGATGGGAACATTGACAAGCTTCATGGAAGAGGATTAAGAAAGACAAAGACAAGCATTTTAAAACATGGAATACACTACATCTACTGCAGAGAATGATTTTTGGCATTTGATACTATTCTCTGTGAAAGTTTATCCAATCGTGGGCTAGTAAAATAATAAATCAGTGACATTCTAATATGGTCATGATGAATACCAGAAGGAAGTAAGTGGGTTTATTATTTGAGTTATCATTAAAAATATCTTGAATGATGTATTCAATGTATTTTGAACGATAACTCAAGAAGATAAACCCACTTCTTATTATTAACATTTAATAATTTTAAACCTAGCTCTCATTGAGGATATTTGTGGCATGAAAGGGAGCAGCTACAGATAGACCTTGACTTATGATCCCAATTCACTCCAAAATTTCTGTTGCTAAGCGAAACATTTCTTAAGTGAATTTTGTTCCATTTTATGACCTTTCTTGCCATGGTTGTTAAGTGAGTCACTGCAGTTGTTCAGTTAGTAACACAGCTGTTAACGGAATCTGGCTTCCCCATTGACTTTGCTTGTCAGAAGTTTGCAAACTTCATAACCCTGGAACACTGCAACCGTCATAAATAGGAATCAGCTGCCAAGCATCTGAATTTTGATCACATGATCATGGGGATACTGCAATGGTCTTAAGTGTGAACAATGGTCATAAGTCACTTTGTTCAGTGCTGTTGTAATTCTGAATGGTCACTAAACGAACTGTTGTAAGTCAAGGACTACTTGTATTGGTTCAGAACTTTGCTGGATTCTAAGGTTCTTTCCTTCAGTCCATTTCCTATAGAAAGAGTCCTTTCTTCTTTCCTTTTCCCGCTCATTAGAGAAACCAGCTCTCTATCTTAGCATGTGGCTTCCTTAAGATACCTTTGGGAACTTAAGCAATTATTTCTATATACCCTTAATGGGCTTTGCTAATCACACACTTAGGGTTATATTCCCCAGGCAATGAACTTCAACCAGGGTTATTTTATTCCACCCCTCAACATTTGTATAGATCCTGTTCCAAATAGCAACTTTTCGGAAACAAGAGAACATAAAACCTGCTATTCTTAGCATGCTAGCTGTTCATTTATCTTTTTTCTTAGAATGAATGAAATAAAGAGAATAGTGATTCTGTTTTAAATATTTGCCAAGTAAGCAGATAGCAAACCTATATCTTTGTGCTTAGCAAGAATCCCATAATACCTAACAAGAAATATTTCCAAATAACTGCAATAGAATTGATGTTAAAAAAAACAAACACCAAAATTATTATCTTAGGTTGGAGCTCAGTATTTATTGTACTTTTGTCTTGTTATGGAGTTTTAACTAGGCGATGTATTAATCTGTAAGGAAGAATCGGTGAAAATAACGGACAGATGATATTTTAAAATGTCCATCAATTCGGCAGAGCTAATCCAATTCTCTTTTCTCTATCCTTAAATCATATTTGTTTTTGCAAGATATAACAGTTTGAATCATCAGTCTTCACAGTTTTATATATTTAAATTGGGATACCAGGCACTATTTTGTGACTGAAAATGCAATTAACTTTAAAAAATAAAATTCCACATGTAAACTCATTATCAGAGGGCTGTTCACTGAATAAAGAATTCCTACTTAGTCCTAATCTCAAATGCATGTTTTTCAAGGCTATTTGCATTAATATAACTGTAAATTTCTTTGTGAAAGAGATAACCTTGATGGCTCTGTCTTGCTGTACTAGAAGGGACAAATCATTGAGTGATAGGAAATTTAGATTCAGGTCTTTTAGACTTTCACATCACATACAACAATGAAAGTTGATTCTCCAGAAAGCCAATTCTGTTAACTCCAACCTAATTAAATAATAGCAGAAGATTCACACATTCAAAGTGGCTACGTATTTTAATTTGTAAGTTATATCCATGCCCATCTGCCTGTTGCACAACACAGGAATAGGAGATATATCACATATAAACATACATAGGAGCCAATTTGGTGTAGTGGTTAAGGCACCAGGCTAGAAACCAAGAAATGGTGAGTTCTAGCTCTACCTTAAGCATGAAAGGTAGCTGGTGAGTTGGGCCAGTCAGTCTTTCTCAGTGGGCAATGTCAGACTCAGATGACAAGCCAGTCAGTAAATTCCTGACCAATGGATCAATATTTGGTCTGAAAAAATTGGACCCTGCACATCCATGAAAATGATAGGAAGACACACACACAATCAATCAATCAATCAATCAATCAGAATAGAGTTGGAAGGGACCTTGGAAGTCTTCTAGTCCAATCCCCTGCTCAAGTAGGAGACCCTATACAATTTCAGCCAGGTGGTTGTGCAGTCTTTTTTAAAAAAAAAAAAACTTCCAGTGGTGAAGCACCAACAACTTCTGATGGCAACCTATTCCATTGGTTAATTGTCCTCAGTGTTAGGAAATTTCTCCTTAATTCCAGGTTGCTTCTCTCCTTGAGTGGTTTTCATCCCTTATTTCTTGCCTTGCTTTCTGGTGTGTTGGAAAATAAGTTGACCCCCTCCTCTTTGTGGCAGCCTTTGAAATACTGGAACGCTGCTACCGTGTTTCCCCGAAAATAAGACCTACCCCGAAAGTAAGACATAGCACTATTTTCTAAACCTGCCTAATATAAGACCTACCCCGAAAATAAGACCTAGTGTAAATCTCCAGTTCCAGGAAGACTTTTCAGGGAGCAACCGTGCACCCGCCAAACACCCCCCCTACACACTCACACCCACTATTTGGCACCATAAATATATAAGACCTACCCCGAAAATAAGACTTGGTGTGTTTTTGGGAGCCAAAAAATATATAAGACAGTGTCTTATTTTCGGGGAAACACGGTATCATGTCATCCCCATCCCTGCTTTTCTCTAGACTGGACATACCCAATTCTTGCAACCGTTCTTCATATGTTTTTGTCTCTATGCCCTTAATCATCCTTTTTGATTAAGGACACCCTTTTTGTCTCCAGACCCTTAGTTGCTCTTCTTTGCAAAGTCTCAACATCTTTTTTGTAATGTAGTAACGAAAACTGGATGCAGTATTCCACGTGTTGTCTTACATACACATATTCACTCACCCCCCACCCCACACACACACAGAGAGAAAAGGGAGAATGAGAAAAGGAGAGAGAGAGAGAGGGGAGAGAGAGAGAGAGAGAGAGAGAGAGAGGGAGGGAGAGAGAGGAGCCACAAGTTTTAAAAACCAGTAGGATAATGTTACAAAGTTGGATAATGAGTCACCATAGAGCACCAAGAATCCCACAGATTTTCCTCTACTAGGCACAAACATGATCAATGCAGTGATGAAATTTCCCACAGTTAGTTCCTGAGCCAGCATGTGCTATACACCTATCCAATGTATTGAAGAACCAATGTTATCATTTTCAAGTCATATTGTTAGTGCTACAACAAGCTGGGGAAAGACTGACATTAAAGTCCACATTTTTTTTCTTGCAAAGTAAAAATTGCTCTTTGGCAGAGAAAACAAAGATAATCCTTGTGCACACAGCTTGACATAGAATTCATTTTTTTGCAAGAACATTTCTATACTAGGCTCAATATGTTTTCTATATTTAGTTTTCAGTATGGAGCTCATATTCATAATGCTTGCTCTGTTCATTATTTTACTTTAATTTTAATTTACTTTTTAAAGAAAACATTACCTTGCAAGATAAAAATAAAAAAAATCTTATTTTCTTATTCTACTGCATACAAAAGAAACATAAAAAGACTGGCTTTAAAATAAGCACAATTGTTTGATCTATTTCTCCTGGTCAAATAGAGAATATCTAGGAAGACACAATTATCACACTCATTCAAGGACTTCTGTATGAACTTTATCAGAGTCCAAGGAATGTTTCTCAAAAGCATACATTGTTTACCAGGAAAGAAAATGGAAAAGATCAGAATGTTGTATATTGCAGTTAGAACCTATTAGGACTGTGCCATTTTTGACCATTTTGCACAGAATAGTGGTACCTATTCTACTGATGGCTATTTTTGTCTGTATGCAGATGCATCGTTTAAGATGCATCCATTAACCGTTAGTGCATCATTTATTTCCCTCACTATATCATATGAAAATAATGGAGATTGATGGATCAAACATGGTCATTCAAACAGTGACAAATGGTTACAGAAAGTTTTCATAACAAAAACCAAAACAAAACAATAGCTTTACAGACCTGCAAATGCCACAAAATGACAAATCACAGTAATTCCTGGTGTGCTTGTTCAATCTCCTTTTATGCTAAGTTCTTTAATGCTAGATTTATCTTTTATTTTTCATTTCATGTGTTTCTTTTCAGTGAATCCAATAAATGACCTTTTATTCTTACCTAATGTTCATGCTTGAACATTAACATTAACATGACAATAAACACACCTTTATAGGTTCACTCTTTCATTTCTAGGTCTCTACAAGAATTGAGTCATGGTTCTGAATATAATCTGCAGAAATCTTAAAATGCATTTATCTCACCAACAAAATTTGCTTTTCACTAGTTAACAGAAGGATCACAGTAAGTTCTCCCTCAATAGCCTTGAGGCTACTGTCATTCTTCAGAATAATCAGGAGGAGGATTCTCATTACTCAGTGTTACCACAAAAAAATTGGACATACAACAATTTGAATAGGAGGAGCCCTATTTGATGTTTTGAAGATAGACTTTAGAGTACCAGACAAGTTCAGCCAAGGTTTAATTTAGATTGCAATCATATATGCAAGGTAGAGAAGGTCCCATTTAATTCAATTTTATTTAATTCTGAATAGGAATGCAGAGAACTAGGCTCCTTGTTTAATAAGATAGCTTTCCTTCCATATGTATTTGTAAATAAACATCACTGAAAATAACATATGGCTGAGCATATAGGATTGTGCTCTAAATACAGATCCACGGATTAGTTTAATTCTAACTCAGATTCATTTGTGAAGCTGATTTTAGTTTAGTTTAGTTTCTCAACCATGTAAATTAAAAAAAAGCTTGCATTTAGTTTAATGAAAAGAAGGACTAGGGATGACGTGACAGCAGTGTTCTATTCCAATATTTGAGGAGCTGCCACAAAGAAGAGGGGGTCAACTTATTTTTCAAACCACCAGAAGGCAGGACAAGAAGTAATGGATGGAAACTAATCAAGGAGAGAAGCAACCTAGAACTAAGGGGAAGTTTCCTGACAGAACAATTAATCAGTGGAACAACTTGCCTCCAGAAGTTTTGAATGCTTCAATACCAGAAGTTTTTAAGAAGAGTTTGAACAACCATTTGTCTGAAATGGCATAGGGCTTCCTGCCTGAGCAGGGGGTTGGACTAGAAGACCTCCAATGTCCCTTCCAACTTTGTTATTTGTTATTTTTATGCATACTTTCCCCAATATACTCATTTAATATTTTTTCTTTATTACTTACTTCATATATTTTCTCTCATAAATTGTATTTTTTTTAAAAATCACTGATCCAGAACACATGTATTTTTACATTCTTTTAGCCAATACATACAATTTGTATGGATTTTTTTAGTTGAGAGTGGCATTAAATATTGGAGAAAATGATTTAGGTGTGCAGTGATTGTTCTGTAAGTTTAGAAGTCTGAAGATTTGATCAATTTTCCTAAAGAAGATGTACCATGGCAAAATATACATCCCTGTCAATGGTACATCCCTTTCATGGGATGTACCATTGACAGATAACTGAGGTGGATGACATTAGGAAACCCTACCAGTGGCTAGAAACGCCTGGACTAACAGATAGCACTGAGATATGGATCATAGCAGCACAAGAACAAGCAGCCGGTCTATAGGAGCAGAGAGGTCTGTCACACTAAACAGGACTCGAGGTGCAGACTGTGCAGAGAGATCTCAGAGACAATCCAAGACATAGTGGCAGGTTGTAAGATGTAGGAAGGAACATCATACATGGCACAACCAAATAGCAGGCATTTTGTACAGGAATATCTGCACAATATATGGGCTGGAACAGGGATCCCCAACCTGTGGGCCATGGCCCACACATTCCACACATGCACCCAGCTCCAATCACACTGCAAAAGTTGCAGACACTTGCACATGCACCTGCACTTACCCCTCCCACAAAATCATCCCCTCTTTCTCCCCTCCCCCTGTTCCCAGAAATGTTGGGGAACTCTGGGCTAGAACCTCCCAAGTCGAGAAGGGAGATGTCACAGAAGGTTGTGGAGAATAAAAGGCTAAGATCCTGTGTGACTTCTAGATCCAGATGGACAGGCAGCTACTGGCCAATCAACTAAATATCAAGGCAGTAGACAAGGACCAAACAATAGCAGTGAGGATAAATGTGGTTGTGCCAAGTGACAGCATCTTCAGGAATAAGTATGAGGAACTGGAGTAATTCTAAGGCCTGAAGGAGGAACTAGAGAGGATGCAGAAAACAAAGACTACAGTGGTCTTAACACTGGTAGGAGCACTTGAGGCTGTGGCTTTTAAGCTGGGAGAGTGGCTCCCAACAGATCCCAGGAACCACATCAAAGCTCTCTGTCCAGAAGAGTGCAGTGCTGGGGACAGTTAATATCCTGTACAATACTCTCCAACTCCTAGACCTCTGGTAGAGGACCTGAGATGACATATACCACCTATAGGAGTGAGGAAGGAATTTTTAAAATAGAGTTGATCCTTTTCTTCTCTTTCCTCAGTTCATTCTTGCTGTTTTTTTAAATATATGCATTTTAGTGCTTTGTCTAATAAAAGGATTTATAATCAGAATTAAAAATGCATAATATATACATATATTAAAATTAGTAATTTAATATGCACTTAGATCCTTGAAAAAAGTTCTTTTCATCTTATAAGAGCACAACCCTTATTTGCTATTCATTAAATCACCACTGTCCACTTTGTTAACCTTTTTTATTTTCAATTTTTTTTGCTCTTTAATAAGGTAACCTGAAAAAAAACAATTTTTGTGTTAATGAACAAAAAAAGAAACAACAAATGAGCAATTGAGTTAGTTTGGAAGCACTTCTTTCAAATGAGTTTAGAAGGGTTCATAGCGCCCATAATTATATTCTGATCTGAACATCAGCTAGAAATAGTTCATATTACAATGTCTTAAAATCTAATTTCTTGAGCATCTTTAGTTCTAAAATAGGATCATACATCAACAATATAGGTCAGTGCTGGATAAACATAGCAATTATTTTTAAATAATTATTCTAATATAAAGTGAATTTTTATTTTATTTTACAGTAGATATTAGGAAATGTAAACTGCAGAGGAAATAATTTCCAAGCAAAGGAAATAATTTTAATGACTGACTTACTGTTAAGAATATTAAACAGTGTATTAAACACAGTGAGCAATGTAATTGCAACATCTGAATTCCTTAAAAGGGAGCCAGCCCAAAACTAATCATTCCTTGCTTAGACATTATGTTGTTCTTTCTATTCTCTCTAACTCAACAACTAGTGCATAGAATCACTATATAACTCTTTCCATTGTTTATAACTTCTCATGCCCACATTTTGCCCTAAAGAATATGATGTCTGCTTGATAATTATATAGTTTAATTGCAGATCTTTTATTTGCTTCTTAAAAATGCTGACTCTCTTGCATGTCTGAAAAATACTTTGTCCAAGTTTTCAAATAAAAATAAAAACTGTCCTATGTAAAATCAATTTTGTCTAGAGCTAAACTCCATAGTAAAAATGATGCCCATTGGAAGACCATTTTAAAAACCCTTCCCCTCCCACAAAGCTATTAGCTATTAAATGAAACTTGATTATATACATACGGGTGCATCCTCCTTCCTCAAAACCATAAAATCCATGAGCACAATGGTCACATTTCTTTCCTCCAACACCTGGTTGACAGTGGCACTGTCCGGTTTCATCACAGTCAAATGATTTTGATCCAAATGAATTACAATTGCAAGGGAGACATCCTCTTGATGACTGCACACCAAAGGTACCAGACTGTCACAGTAGAGACAAGGATAATCAATTAGCAGAAATAAAAACAAGGAGAGAGAAAAGAGGGAGGAACACACAGATTTGAAAAAAAAACCTACATAAATGTAGAAAGAAATTATTTTACTTCTCCCCCCAACTTAGACAACCAAAATAAATTAGAATGGATAAACACTGTCATTTCCACATATAGCCAAATGATGCTGTCACATTAACCGCAGTCATATTTTATGTTTTAAAGTTCAGCCTAAAATAAATTTGTAAATGTTCAAATGTGAAATTCAAATCAATCCATTTTGAATTTTATGAACTCAAATGTGTACATGAAGTCTCATTAATATATCTTTGTTAAATACCACAATGCAAAACCATATCTTTTATTTTTTTTAAAAAAAATCTGTTACAATAAAAACATTTTACAAAGATACCTGTATCTTATATAAAATGTTGCCTTTAAGGAGTTTGTGATAGCTCCTTGAGTTACCCTTACAAAGCATAAAAACATACACCAGTCCACAGAATACATCAGGCTGTTATTCTGCCTCAACTATGGATCTGCTTGGCATCCTGATAATCAGGTAAAGCCTGAATCTGTTTCTTGATAGGAAGCCAGGTTAAAACAATAAACATTCACATTTTATAGACATTTCTTCTTTTCAGTCTACTGGGATGGTTGCTATATTTAGCAGTGAGAGGGAAAGCTTCACTGATGCAATTAAGGTTTAATTAAATACTGTATTCTTATCCTCTTAAGTTACCCTCTTATCTCTTCTTATGATGCAGAAACAGGCAAAAAAGAAAAAGGAGAGAGAGAGGGGGGAGGGAGGGAGAGAGAAAACAAATCAAAACCAAAGTTGAACATTCTCAAGAATAATTCAGAATAATTCAATGAAGCCAGGAACAATCAGCATGCAGTTTTAAATAAATAGTTGGATGATCAGTCCTGTTTAAAGGCTGAAAATAAGAAAATAAATTCCCTTTTAGAATAAAATTCTTTGCTATAAGATTCTTGTGTGAATTTCTATTCAAATGAACAATAATCCTAGAGGTTCACACATTTATGCCGTAAATAAACAATAAACACACACGGGAGAGAGAGAGAGAGAGAGAGAGGGAGGGAGGGAGGGAGGGAGGGAGAGAGAGAGAGAGAGAGAGAGAGAGAGAGAGAGAGAGAGAGAGAAGGGCTTCATTTTCCTCAATAAATCAATGAACAAGTACAATGTTTTTGACTTATTTGTTTAATTGGATTGTCTTTATCTAGTTTTAGGACCTGTGTGGATGACAGATCACATTTTAAGTCATATTTATGCAGAAGTGTTGAAAATCCAATTTTTTAAATACCTCCGCATCTGTTAAACTATGTTTTATCCACTTTGTTCACATGAAGGTAGTAAATAATCTAATAAATTTCATCTTCTGCTTAATACAGGTAGGCCTCGACTTACAACAGTTAATTTAGTGACTTTTCAAAGTTACAACACCACTGAAAAACATGACATGATCGTTTTTCATACTTACAATTGCTGCAGCACCCCCAAAGTCACATGATCACAATTTTTGCAAAATTGCAGCACCCCCAAAGTCACATGATCACAATTTTTGCGATCACCTTTTGCAATCTTCTGACAAACAAAATCAGTAGGGAAGCCAGATTCACTTAACAACCATGTTACTAACTGGAGCTCTTAACTTAACAACTGTGACAAAGAATGGCTGTAAAATGGGGTAAAATTCACTTAGCAAATGTCTCATTTAGCAACAGAATTTTTGGCCTCAATTATGTTCATAAGTCAAGGACTACCTATCTTAAGGCTTCCTACATTCAAAACAAGCTCAGTTCCAATGGTGAATTCCAAGAAGTTTTGGAACTACAGCTAGAATAGCAGGTTCTCTTCATCCAACACATATGATACAATCAGCATCTTTAGAAGTGAGGAGAGGTTCAAACAGAGTTTCATTGCAAAGTGAAACTGCAGGAAGATCTGCCATTCAAAATACAAGACTAAAGAATTCCCTTGGGCACCTTTAAACTCTTCGTTTAGTACAAAGTAACTCAAGGGATTGTGATCCATGGAGATGAAATTCATTGTTTCTTTTAACACAGATTCTGCTATGCCAGAAATATTGTTATTTCCGGCTTGTAGCTCCCTCTGATTTAGAGCAACACTGCAAGTGCTGAAAAATATCATGCAGAAAAGCATATAAATGCATCTGGCAGTGAACAAACATGTCTGTTCATGTTACTTGTAGCAAAAGGTCAGCAAAAGCAATGGTTGCCTAAGGGAATCACAAGAACCTGCCTATATCTATGTACTGCAGGGGCTGATCAAATCAGAGAGTTCATTTAGGGTTCATCAGATTCCCTGTTCCACATCCCTTGAATTCTGCTGCAATATTTTAACATGAAAACATGTAAAATTAAATGGAAAGCTGACAAGCTGCAAAACAAAGCACCTGTCTCTATCACATTTTACTTACAAGAACATCTCACATTTTACAAGACTCTACAACAGTGTCTCTCAACTTTATCAACTGTCTGGGAAATTCTGAGAATTGAAGTCCACACATCTTCACATTGCCAAAGCTGAGAAACACTGCTCTAAAGCACTCTTTGGGGAGCAGCTTAACAATTTGTGTGGTAATAAAGTGGCAACCACTTCATTACAATGTGTGCAATTTCTCAAAAGGAGGATATACCTCATTCATATTTTTTAAAGAAAAAAATTGAAATTATATTGGATTGCTTTAGAATTTTTTTTTAATTTCTGGTGTATTAATGGTATTAATTTTATGACTAAAATTGGCTATACTGTATATTAATTTAAAAAGTACTGCTGTGAGGTGTTTGTAAAAGGAATTCCTTAATAATTTAGGTGGAGGCTCTGTTCCCATTCCATCATCATAATTTTCTCAGCCTTGTTTTGAAAGTTGACAGGACATTGATTTTCTTTTCAGGGTTTTGGATAGCACAACCCAGCACAAACACATGCCAAAATGCAACGCATGCAGAATGCGTCATGTTTTATTACCAAAGCAGAAGACTTGAAAGCACCCCTTGGGCACCCACTTGCAGTGGGAGAGCCCCATCTTTGATGGGGTGCTTTCATTTGTTGAGAGTTCGATGGCTTCCCTTTCCGGATGTACACCTGCCTGCTCAATTCACACCGTTTACCAGCAAATCCAGATTTACAAATACATCTCCCTGACACATCACAGCTCAAGGACATGGATCCTACTGGACTGCAGCCACACGGAATGCAGAACTGCTTTTCTGGAGCCCAAAAGTAAGTGGACTTTTGAAGAGGAAGAGGGGAGGAAAGCAAGTTAAGAAGTGAATGTATACAAAATGTCAGTACAGTAGATAACATGAGAATAAAAGCCAGAAATACCAAAGATTTGTAGAGCCAAATCTCAGGGCCAATCATATTACTATTATAGCATATTTTCTATACTTCAAGCATTGATTTTTACTTATAAAACCAATCAAATGTTGCTGTCAATGATTTCCAATAAGATTTGTTTTCATTTACATCACTTACAATAAGAGGCTTCCCTGAAATTTCAACATTTTGGCAGAACTATTTGGCAAATATTAGTAAGAATTCTGGAAATCATATTTTAAAATTTTATTTTTAAAGTTATGGAATACTGATGATTCCTCCTCATACTTCCAGCTGTTCAATTTTAAACAGCCATACAGGAGATGTGGACAAATGTCTAGTAGAAACAAACATTGATATTCCCTAAAACACCCATGCTTTATAATTACTCCTAATTTCATAATTACTCTCTAAAGTAATTACCTGTTTATTAACTTCAGGGTATACTTGGTTGCTTGCTCTAGTTACTTTACAATATTCTATTCTAAATGCTTCAAGGCCAATATCAAGAGCTTTAAGCATTTATATTTCATGAGGGAAAAAAAGTACTGTATATCATTACGATCAAGATGCATGTGTTGTAGGCATCTTCACTGATGAGGAGATATCAGTAATTTAATATTAAACACTTATGTGTGAACTTTGTGCTCATCACTGTATTGTCAGGATTCAGAACGGCATTGGAGTTATTCCTTATTCTTATTTCCTTATTTATTCTCTATTTTTGTATCTGGGAAAAGAAGATTAGATCAACCGATATATTCTATATAATATAAACTCTAAAATCTCCTCAGCAAATATTTCCTAAGAGCATCCAATGAAAAGCATGTAAATACATTTTATATATACATATAGATACATGGTATTTTATATATTGTGTATATCAAAATAGACATCTCCATGGCATAGTTCTGCTGAAAGTGCAAATATCTGCTTTAACTCATATCACAGGTTAATGTCTGGAGAATCCAGGATGCTCACCATCGTTTGTATGATTAGCTAGAATACATAGAAAGGCCTTTGCTATAAAGGAAATATACATAAGATAGCACAGTTAGTACTTCCCTCCACCATAGTGCTTTATGGATGAATGGTATTCCATCTCAGAAAAAAACAGAAAAGATTATTTTTATCACACCACAGAGTAAAATAGGTCTGTCCATTCAGCTACCTGAATATTTTAAAGACAAGTAAACTCTTATGTCAATATTTTTAACGAAAATTATTCCTTGCCCCTTTGAGAGCATAAATAAAATAATCATGATATATTTGATTCTAAAGGGGGATAGATTTTGTGCCAGAAAAATAACCTCATTTATTTAGCAAATAGAAGTGTTCCAGAAGCACAATGAAGACTAAGATTTTAAGACTGAAAAGAAAATCACATAACATAACTTGCCATGTGTGTAAAAGTACCAATGGCATTTTATGTATATAGAAAAGTTCTTCTATTCCATAAAAGATGGGAAATGGAACAATTAAGATTGCATCAGATTCTGGTGTCTTACCTTACACTGATTACACTGACGTCCCAAAACATTGGGTTTGCAATGACATTGTCCAGTCTTAGAGTCACAGACTTTTGAAAATGAGCCATTAATATTGCAGCTGCAAGCTTGAGGTAGACAAGAACAGGTTGGAATGAGACGATAATGAACATCCGTAGCACACATACCTATAGTACTGTATACATAAAACATTTGCTGGCAATCTTTTGCAAGAGTTTAGTCATCTAACTCCTGTAACATTTTAAATTATCTTACGCTAATGAACAGAAGGTAGAAAAGATCAACTTCTGGAGAAGGGGATGTTCATAAATTACAAATCAATTCCTGCTTTATGATTTACAGCCTGTCATCCAGCTAATCTGCACAGTTCTTATACAAGTAAAAGACTCTAGAATACCTAGCAAGGGAATAAAGAGGAAAATGGTTTTCTCTCATTTATCATCTTTTAGGAGCTGAAGAAGTGGAACTAACCCATAAAGACACAATTCTTCATTTACCAGTAGCTTCCAGTTTATAAAAAAACTAACAAATTAAGTCAATAATCTGATCTATACACAGACTAATGACTCCTTTGTGTCAGACCCTATGATGGCCTTATGCCACTTGTAATTTACTCAGTTTAATAAAGCAACCAGCATTTGTGGCAGTCCGATATATGTTTTTTGTTTTTCCTGAATTAGAATGGAAGAACAGAAACTGTCTAATAATATCAAAGTGCAAATATGTTTTTCAACATCAGCCTTTGTAAGATGTTTGTACTTCAGCTCCCAGAATTCCCCAACCATTATGCATGATGGTTGGGGAATTCTGGAAGTTGAAACATCTTAAAAGTGCTGAAGTTGAAAAACGCTAGTGCAATACCTTTACATTCATGGTGACAAATGACAATTTGTACCTGCCTGACCTATGGATTTCCTCTTCTGTTCAAACAACTGTAAAATATTATTTAAGTATTAAACGGAGCATATATGACCATTCACTAAAGACCTTTCCACCTTACTTTTGTCCTTTGGGTAGATCTAGTTCCCAGAATAAGGTTCTTCCTTATTAGCTCCAGGTAACATCTGATTCCAAATGTTGTATATGCATATTATAAGGGACAGTGTTTCTTAAAATAAACCCCAAATATATTATTCCCTTAAAAAACTGATATTTGAAAATTGGCAAAAAATTGGCTCTGGAAAGTAGTTTTTTCTATGGATAACATAATCTATCAATCTATCAGGATATTGGAATCAGGATATTGTTTATTTATAGATCATTTTTCTTATTAAATTCAAAGCAATGAAAAATAAAATGTTTCTCTATGGTTGGATGTAGTTGAGTTGATATAAATGAGCATGTTTGCCATATATACCCATGAGTCATGATAATTTGAGAATTTTAGATGCTAAAATACATGTCTCAAATTGTGTATGGCTGATCCTGATGGCTTTATCCATGAGTATATGTGGTAATACTTGTGTAAATAACCCATATATTCCATATATATTTGCAAATAAGTCACTGAATTTTTAACCAAAGTTCCATGAAAAATAGATAACCCACACATTACCTAAGGATAAGTCACCTGGCAAAATTAAAACTATTTGTACATATCTGTAAAATAACCCCTTATATATCTGAATCTGTGAAAAATGTTGAGCGTCAGGATTAGACTTTAGAGTTGTCATTGAGTACTTCAACTCAAGAAACATTAATACAATGAAGGGAATTATAATTCCATCTTGATTTTTCAAATTTGGGACTCTGATGTTGGTATCTTTAACAAATAAGTCATCAGAATCTTAGCAGAGTCAGACTTGTTTGGGATGACACCTACACCCGAAATATCTTAAGAGCTGTAGACTAGACAAAGACAATGAAGAACACAACACAAGCCACTTGTCTATATACTAGGAAACAGTGGAATATAAAATAGGTATTTTAATTATGGAAATAGGAATGAGGAATAGGAGTGTTTTTTCAACAGATCTGCAACTTTGCAGAAATGGTCAAGAGTAAACATCAGGGAAGAGGTGACAAAACAATACAGTAAGAGAGCTCATTTTCAGACAACAGCTGTGGTTGCAACAATGATCAAGGGAAAACTTAACAGTGGACAAATGAGAATATCACAGAAACAAATATAGACAGAGGTGAGTATCTCTAGGACTTTGTTTTATTTTTGAGGCTTTATTTATTTATTTATTTCACCACTTACGCCCATTCCTGGACCGAGATGCCCTGCGCACAGTCACTCAGGCGCTTGTCATTTCCCGACTCGACTACTGTAACACTCTCTACCTAGGACTGCCCTTGCGTACCACTCGGAGGCTTCAGCTGGTGCAGAATGCAGCCGCGCGGGTAGTGATGGGAGCTTCCCAATACTCCCATGTTACACCCCTCCTGCGCGACCTGCATTGGCTTCCGGTTGCCCTCCGAGTGAGATTCAAGGTTCTGGTATTAACATTTAAAGTCCAGCATGGCATGGGTCCAGGTTATTTATGAGAACGGCTCCTCCCAACATCAAATACTAACCGCCTGTACGGGCTCACAGACGGGTCTCCCAGGGTGCCGTCTGTGACTCAATGTCACTTGGCACCCGGGAGGGCCTACTCTGTGGCAGCTCCCACTCTGTGGAATCTTCTTGCTGGAGCTCGGGCCCCCGATCTTCGCACCTTCCGCCACGATTTGAAGACTTGGCTCTTTTTACAATCTGGGCTGTGCTGATTCTCTGGGGTTGGTCCTATTTTAACTATGGGTTTTAATTTTTAATTCGGCTTAACTTGTTTAATATACTTTTAATTAATTTATTTATTGTTGTATTTTTAGTTGTGAGCCCAGTCCTTTTGGAGAGGGGGTGGCATATAAGTCGAATAAATAAATAAATAAATAAATAATTTCCACAACATGTAAAACTTTAAAAGGTAATTGAAAAAAGGAACTGGTTTTATAGAAATCATGTTGGGGAGTATCATACTCATTTTGTCTGATACAGAACTTCCCAACTATTTATTCAGCAAATTGCTCTGAATTTCTTGCTATCTTCTGAGCCCTTTTACAAATTAGCCAAAACCTACAGTTCAGGCAAGGATTAGTGGTACTTTATTTTTTTCAAATTCAATTTCATCTAGTTTCTTTTTCTTTTTAAATTTAAATTCATTCTACTCTCTTATACATTAGAATGTGTTTGGTTTTAAGTAATATTTAAGTGTTTTGTTACATTGTCTAAAGTAAATTCATGCAGTTCCCTGCAAAACCTTTAGCATTAATATTAAATTTTTCACCTTCTGGCAAAACACTTAAAAACACTGAAGTGATTCCATCCTTTCAAAGAGTTGGCACCAATACTTAAGTTTATCCTAAATAATCTAGGATCACTTCCAAAGAAGGCCTGCTAATCTTTGAAAGGAATTACTCACTTCAAATAGCAGTTTTACATTATTGCAATAATCAGAGAAATTGTCCAAATTATTTTTGTAGCCTTAGTGACTATATGCTTCCAACTGGTTTAGCAATGTTGTTTCATACTAGGATACCCCAGCTCCTCAACCTCTGGCATAGAAATATGTCATAACAATAGAACACTTCACACCTCTCTTCTTCATAAAGATATACCTTAATTGTGATTAATTTTACAGGGATGATTCATTCCCAAACACTTTCTAAAAATGGAGGTAGTCAGTTTTTTATAAATGTGCAAACGTACACTGTTTTGTGTTTCTGTGTTTTTAGTTCCTTTGTCTTACTGCAAGGGGCACTTCCAAAAAGGGATTAAAGCATGGTGAAAGGGGGAATAAAGGTTGTGGTCTGCAAGAATAATATATAATTAGATATAATAACTCTCCATGACAGAAAGAAAGTAAAAAACTCTGAAGTACAGAGGAATAGAAGAGTAAGGGTCATATCTATAAAAAGAAATATTATATGGGTGGCATTGTGTAAACAAACCAACAGATCATGACCTATTAACAGGCTATTGAGTGTGTGTGTGGGTAACCAACAAGACAATCTGAATGGCCCTGCTTTGTGTAATATGGATTTACTCTATGTAATGCTATGCAAATAAATGCACGTACTGTCTGACACACTCCTGAGATGTGCCTACAGGGAATGAATGCATTTTGACAGGAAAAGCAAGTTTCCGGGACTTACCTTGACATTTCTTTACATCAAGAGCATCTCCGAAATACCCGTCAGCACACTTCTCACAGTAGTGGCCTGTTGTACCTGGCTTACATTTAAGACAAGCTCCAGACAAGCTGTCACAACTGCCAGGAATGGAGAAGTCAAGGTTGTCATTACATTGGCAAGGCTGGCACGATCCCCCTGGTTTTGAAGGTTGTCCAAAATAGCCTTCTGCACACCTAGGGTGACAGACAGAGCAGTTCAAGTGCTTACTTCGGCCTGTTGGTATAAAGCAATGATAAGAGTTTTGTGGTCCTTAGGAAGCACTAAAAATAGCTTGATTTGGATACTCTGGAGCATTTTCCAGATCCTCTTTCCTCGTTTAAAAACAAACAAATAAGCAAGGATAATAATAACAGACTATAGTAGCAAACTTACCAGCTGAAATATTTCCAGTTATGCTTTGTGTTAGATAGTAATGTGGAAGGAGGGAAATAAGAAGGGGCTATGCCATAAGAACTAAAGATGAACAAAATCATAGTCAGAAATACCATCTTTGCATTGAAGTTTATGTGACACCACCTAGGCACCACCTACAAGAGCACAATACCATAACTTACTTGGAAAACTGCTATTCTCCTTCTCAACATAAAATTCCCTGTTTAAGATGGAACCTAATAAACTTTGCAAACTGGCAAGGAAGTAGAGTATATGCATAATAAATCTGTATCTCTATCCATAATAAAGACTGTTCCTGAATTATACATGTATGCAAATCCAATGCCTTACTCTGAATATGTTTAGGATAGTAGCTAAAATTTTCTTTGGACTCCTATCACAAAATGGGCATATCTGTAATGTTTAGAAGGATGGAGGAAAATGTTAATGACCAGGTCATATGAATCCTGTTCACTGATCAGTTTCAAAAAAGGTTGATAGGGCAGAAGACAAATGGCTCCATAAGACTATAATCTCCATGACTGGCAATATATAGCAACACACAGTTAGAAACTCTAACCTTAGTTAGAGTCTAACTCTAACTAAACCTTAGACTGTCTACTATTGACCTCACCCCTTTCCTAAGAGGTCTGTAGGGGGCGTGCATAAGTGCACCAACGTGCCTACCGTCCCTATCCTATTGTTTCTTTTATTTTTCTTATATGTATCCATTTCATGTATTCATAACTATATTTATACTTATACCTATTATCTTGTAAGCGATTGACAAATCAAATAAATCAAATAAAAACTCAACCTTATGCTTAGAACCTTAGTCTGTTTCTTTTGTTCTTAAATTATATAGAAGCATAGAACAAAGGTTCCCATGTGGCCAGTGCAATATGATTGCTAGAAGTATTTATTTATTTTTATTTTATTTATTTATTTTGTCAAATGCTTACAATATGATAGAAATAAGAATCAACATAAGTTTAAATACAAGAAATTGGAACTAATAATTGGGGACAATAGGACAGGGATGATAGGCACGACTGTGCGCTTATGCACACCCCTTACAGACCTCTTAGGAATGGGGTGAGGTCAATAGAGGTTAGTTGAAGGGTAAAGGAGTGGGGGTTTGAGCATGTGACAACAGAATCAGGTAGTGAGTTCTAGACGTTGACCACTCTATTGCTGAAATCGTACTTCCTGCAATCAAGTTTGGAGTGGTTTACATTAAGTTTATATCTGTTGTGTGTTCTTGTGTTGTTGTGGTTAAAGCTGAAATATTCATTAACTGGTAAGACATTGTAACATATGATTTTATGTACATGCTTAAGTCCAATCTTAGCTGGCATAGTTCAAGGTTGTTTAAGCCTAGAATCTCAAGTCTGGCGGTAGAGGGTATTCTGTTGTGAATAGAGGTGTAGCACTCATCTGGTAAAATACTTCTGAACATGCTCAATTGTTTTAATGTCTGATATAAAGTGCGGATTCCAGACAGTGGAGCTGTATTCAAGTATTGGTCTAGCAAAGGTTTTGTATGCCCCAGTTTGCAAATCAGTATTACCAGGGAGAAACTTCATAAGATTAGATTTACAATTCTTAAAGCCTTTTTTGCAATGTTGTTGCAGTGAGCTCTGGCGCTTAGGTCATTCGATGTGAGAACTCCAAGGTCCTTGACAGAGTGAGGGTTGTCAACAAGATCATAACCGCCTAGCTTGTATTTGGTGTATTGGTTTTTTTTTATCAATGTGTAGTACAGAGCATTTGTTGGTCGAGATTTGGAGTTGCCAACTGTTTGACCATTCAGACACATAATCAAGGTTGCTTTGAAGGATGGTAGCATTGTCAGTGGTGTTGAATAGTTTTATGTCATCAGCAAAGAGGACGCAGTTGCTTATAAGGTGATCACAAAGGTCATTTATATAGAGTTTGGATCCTAGAACGCTCCCTTGGGAGACACCGCTGTTAACTGGTGCAGGGTTTGATAAGGTGTTTCCTATTTTTCCTATTTGTTGCCTGTTTGACAGGAAGGCAGTAATCCACTCGTGAAGGGATCCAGAAAGTATATTGGAACAATGCAGATTCTTCCAATTAATGCTCATTATTCTCTTTGCTTATCTGGTTTTGTTACATTTTTTTTCTTTTTCCATTAGCCTTTGTCTTTCATCTGATAATGCCAGCAATTTTTCCCCACAGCCTATTGTAATAACAGCACCCCAAAGACGTGTGGAATGCATGAACTTCTAATCATAACTCAGGCTTCAACAAATGACAATCCACTTATATTGCTCTTTGGCACTCTGCTATCTAAATTTAATACAAACTTTTGTCTCTTGGCATACTACCAAAGGGTCTATATGCCTATTCAAGCATTCCACTGGAACACAATCTCCTAATCGAAGACCTTATTTTGATATCTTCCAGTTCAACTGGAAATTGGAGGCATTACAATTGTTAGGTCCTCCTTACCTCTCAGCATTTCAAACCCTCTAATCTATCTTGCCTAACTAAAGACATATTTTACCAACCACTATTTTATTTTCCCTTTCAATCTACTATGGTAACATTCATGAAAAAAAAATTCATGTAGAAAATGAAGCATATGACATTAGCAGGAACAATATGGTACTGTTATCAGGATGCTTATGAGGAGAGAAAAACACAGGAATTTAGAAGGGGATGTAGATACAATATTAAAAGATATTGTTTATATTTTTCTAGTTTTTTAGCATCAGTTATATTAAAAGCAATCCTAATGTAGCTAGAATGTACATGTTTCCTCTGACAACTATAAAATCATTCCCTTTCTAAAGTTCATGTTCTGACTTTTAGGTTATACCACTCAGTATTAATTCACAAAGAATCCAATTAATCTATTCAGAAAGGATTATTTGGGAAATAATAATTATTCCAGATGAATGAAAGGAAATTATTGAGCTGCACATGCTGATTTCTGAAATAAATGAACAGTAGTCATTTCTAGAGAACAGCAAAATCCAACTATGCTTGCTTTTTTGTGCTCTGTAGCTTAAGGAAAGCTATAGAAAATAAATTTAAGCAAGGATTTTTGGATGTAGACCTGTGAGGCACTTTGGGCCTAAAAGATGATGCAAGTTGCAACTCAGTTTCCCTCAAGGAAATTCTTTGCATTTTTACACACTTTTAGACTCCTTTGGAGGCCTCTTCTAGATTTTGTAAATACCAGAAAAGGCCTCTGAGATTGCTCCTGTACAGACCAAAAGGAAGCTTGCTTCACTCTTAGAAATGAGAGAGATGTTGGTTTACAAAGCTGCTTTCAGTCAGAGTGGATTTATTCAAACCTAAGTGGAAGAGAAATACAGAATACAGACTACAGAATAATAGAGTTGGAAGGGACCTTGGCAGAGGTGGTATTCAGCAGGTTCTGACCAGCTCTGGAGAATTAGTAGCAGAAATTTTGAGTAGTTCCGAGAGCCGGCAAATACCACCTCTGACTGGCCCTGCCCCCATCTATTCTCTGCTTCCTGATCAGCTAGGTCTTCTTTTGTTTCTCTTCACAGGAGAATGAAGCTGGAAAGAAGGTTAGTAGGGTGGGGAGAGGATGGAGATTTTACAGTATCCTGCTCAAGTAAGAGACCCCATACCATTTCAGACTGTCTCTTCTTAAAAGCCTCCAATGATGAAGCATGCACAATTTCTGAGGGCAAGCTGTTCCACTAGTTAATTGTTTTCATTGTTAGGAAGTTTCTCCTTAGTTGTAGGTTGCTTCTCTCTTTAATTAGTTTCCATTCATTGATTCTTCTCTTGCCTTCTAATGCTTTGGAAAATGGGGGATAATCATTTCAAAGTGTAGATATAGACTCACTGCAAAGGATTTTTTATTTTATTTTAAAAAGGGCCACAACCATATTTTGTTTGTAATTTACAGGTAGTTTTTGCTTAATGACTGGTCACTTAGTGACCATTTAAGGCTTCAATGGATACCCCCAGAGTACCTCCAAACATACTTATGACCTGGATTTGAAATTCTGATGTCTGCCCCTCTGTGGTCACATGATTACATTTTGAGCAGTCAGCAACCAGCCTGCATTTACAGCCATTTGCAGTATCCCATGGTCATATGGTTGTGATTTGCAGGCTGTTGGCTTTTTTTGCCAGAAACTGGTGTTTGTTTCCAGTTTCTATTTAAAAAAAAACCCATTATGAACAATAGGTTCACTTAAGAACCATGACATTTGCTTTGACTGCCCAAAAAGAATTTCATAAAATTGGGTTGGTCACTTAACAACTGGCACAATTAACCATCATTATTCTGGACTCAATTAGGGTGTTAAGTCAAGGACTACCTGTATCACAGTCACTTCCATGTTTTTCCCCCACTTTCTGCTAAGTTTTCCTGCTTTAGAAATTTCTGAAAGTTTCTTGTTTTTCTCACATTAAAATAAAATCATGTTAGTGGTTTCTGGTTCTTCCCTGAAATAAATTCCCATTAATTATCTTTGAGAGTTCCTAAATTCGAAAGTCTCAACCTTTGCTGAACATGCATTGGCCCATTCATCTCCAGCTCAACCATAGCACCTCAGATATTAATGATGAGACATGAGAACTAAATTAGAGCAAAGGGATGGGGAGAAGAAAGGAGGGAAAAAGAAACACACAGACAGACAATATCTCAAGTGCAGGCCTTAGGTTATAAACATGAAAGTAACAAGGAGTCTGTTGAGAGAAAAGGATGTCAACAAAGGTAGAAACGTTCCACATTTACCAAAGAAGAAATGATATCAACTTAGGATACAGTGAGGAAATGGTTACAGAACATAAAAGAACATCTGGAATATAAAATGATGGTCCAGAAAAGATGAAGCAGCAGCAGAAAAAGAAATGGACAATTGTCACTCCAGACAAACACATACAAATATATCCTGGTAATGTATAAGGATATTGCAAGTGGAAAAAAAACACTTGAAAAAGTAACACTCATAAAGTCAGTTCAAGTACTGAAGAGGAATCATTGTGGTTCCAAGGCAAAATTAAAGAACACTTCATGATAATTTCTAAATTAGTTAGTTTAATAGCTAAACATGACAGAGGAGCACTGGCATGCTAAAACATGAAGAGATTCCATGCAAATTCTGAAGTGATTAGTCACTCTCATTTAATAGCTGCTATAGAAGGCTTTCTAAATACACAAATGCAAGTGCCTTGAGCATTTTTATGCAATTTGTAATCGTTAAAAAAGCAGAGTTGTTTCTTCTTTCCATGGATGGTACTTGTGGATGGAAATCACAGTGACCTCCACACTGACCAACTTATAAGTAAGAACTTTTAAGTTAATTTGGTTCTTACATTCATTAGCTTCATGTCTTGCAGGTTTGAGAGGAGGCCAGCAGAGAGGAAAGATAGACAGAAATAGCATTCAGAAGTGACAGTAACAGTGATAAGTGAATGAATATGTAAGTCCTTCTTGTGGCAGATGGATTAGGCCAAATATAGCACAATATAGACTTTCTGTAAATGCTGAATCCTTTGATTCAGTTCCCAGGTTTTCTGTTAATGAAGGGTAGCATATGGCCAATTGAATATACTTTCTAAAATTTGCCTCCTTACTGTTAGATGGAAGGAACATTCTATATTTGTTTGTACTTCTTGACATGATTGTAATTCCTCAAATTTCACATATTGCAGAAGGTATTTTAGTGCAATGTTTCTCAACCCTGGCAGCTTTAAGAAGTATGGCCTTCAGCTCCTCATGATGGCTAGGGAATTCTGGAAGTTGAAGTCCATGCATCTTAAAGCTGCCAAGGTTAAGAAACACTGTCCTAGTACATCCATTTTTATGTCCTTTAAAAAAATAGTGATTTGCCATTTTAATATTTGTAGGATTCTATGCATGTCCTGATCTTTCTCCTTATAAGCTGGTTTTATATGAACTGTGGAATTACAGTAAGAGTATGAAAAAGAATACAAGGCAGAATGAAAAAGATTTTGGATGAGAAAAAAATGCACAGAAAATGTGTTGCATAAGAGAATGATTGTTGCAAGAAATAATAACAGATAGTACATTATGTATATACAGATAACAAGAGAGTTGCAAAAAACTATTGCAAAGAACAATTAAAAGAGGTAGAGAAGATGTAAAACATTTTGATAGAAATTTACAATTATTTGGAAGTAAGACTAGAAGTCCAAACAAGAAGCTTTTACTAGAGTAAAGAGAATTGAAAACAAATGTAAAGAAAGAATTTAGGATGAAATTGAAATGACACAATGCTGGAAAGAGTACTTTTTCTTAAAAAAATGCATGAGAATGATGACAATATGTTGAAGACCTGAAACGAGTTTTACAAATGTTAATGTCAAAAGAAAAAAAAATGATGTCCTCGAAGTCATAAATGCTGTAATGATCTTGGAAAATGGTAAAGTTGCAGGGATAGATGGTATAACTGTTAAAATATCAATGTGGTTTGCTTAAGAAGTGGTGGTTGCACAACATGTTTAATGTTTGATACTTGCATCCCTAGCTGACATTCAGAAGAACTGTCATTTTTCTGCTATACAAAATGAAAGGTAGGAAGAACGAATGGAGAATGACAGGGAAATTAGTTTGCTAAATGTGCTTAGAAAGTTTTTGGCATAATTTTAATCAAAAGGATGAGAGAAGACAATGATGAGAGAATGCAATGAGAAGACTTTGACAAAACTTGAAAAAGGTAGCTTTAGCTAGGCAGGGGTTGTGTAGATTATCAATTGGTTGTCGATTTAGAGAAAGTATATGATAAAGTGAATAGGCTTGAATTATGGAACATTTTTCTGAAAGTCGGTTGCCCAGTGTAATTAGAATGTTATATGATGTAAATAAAATATTATGAGAGTGAATCAATGCTTGGCAAATGATTCAGCACTGAGGAAAGAGTAGGACAAGATGGGTAATGGCTATTGAATATGTTGATGTATGAAGTATACAGAATGTTTGTGATGTTATACTTATGATATAGCAGATGAAAATGTATGTATATTTGTAAAGCTATGCTTTGTTTTTGATTCAGAACTTGAATGATTTGCAGCAAAAAAAGATTCTCAGATGCAACAAGAAGTAGAAATCTGAAAATTGATGAATCAAAATTTGTAGTAGTTTTACACAATAATATTTCTTTAAAAGTAAGAATTAATTCAAGAAAAATAAGCTTGAAGAAACAAAGCTGAGCAAAAATGCTAAAGGGAATAAATTTTTAAGTTAATTATATGGGACTTTCCCTATGCTTTTGCTTGAGAAACCAGGGAGTACCACCAGAGATAGATAATGGAATGATTTGCAGGTATGAAGGTTAATCTCAATACAAGTGGGATATCACTGATCAATAAGCAGTTACAGACCACAAGAAGTAATGTCAGCAGGATATGGCGAACTCTGTGGGAGAGCATAGTTTTTTTTATAAATGCCATAGAGCTCTTCAAGTAGAGAAATGATAAAGATCATGATAGTTCTCAGCCAACAATTGTGAAAAAATATGGATCAGAGTAGAAAAGATCCACATACATTCCCAGCCCTAAAAAAGGTTAGACGTAAAGTGATATCCTAATTATAAGACCATAGTCCTAATAGAAAGATTCTGTTGGAAATTCTGCAAAAGAGTTCAAGGCCCTATATGGAGAGAGAAGTGTAATAGAACAAACAGCTGTCAAAAATAACAAGGGAACATGAGAACTTATAGCTAATATTAGATGGTCGATTGAAATAGTAACAGAGTATTAAAAACAACTGTACTCCAGTTTGACAGAATACCTTAAAGCTTTGATTGTGTTGATAATTCAAGATTTAGGAAGCTTTTCAAAGCAAAGGCATATCCCAGCTTTTGATTCCTCAGTTATAAATTTCTAGAATAATTGGGAAGCCACATTTAGTAATGTGAAAAGTTTTACCATCAGAAAAGCAGTCAAAGAGGGCTATATTCTATTACCATACCTGTATACATACATTCTATCACCATCACATCTAAATACATAATATAAATTGCAAGGATGGAAAAACTAAAGCTTGGAATTGGTAGAAGGAATGTAAATAAGAGATATGTGGACACTACATTGGCTGCAGAAACTAAAAGAGACCTAAGAACAAACATACTAGAAGTAAAACAGGGAGTTAAAGACAGGGCTTTCACTGAACATGAAGGAAACTAAAATTACATCAACAAGAATATTACAACAACAGTAAATGATGACAGAAGTAGTTGTAAGTTATTATTATTTAAGCTCCACAATTGATGAAAAGGATGAATATGTAAAAAAGATTGAGAAAAGAATAATAATGGTCCAAAAAGCATTGAAGGGCCTAGACAAATTCTTGAAAGATGGAGACACTTCAATCAAAGAAAAATTAGGCTGGCCAATTGAATGATTTTCCAGTTATAAAATACTGGAAGATACATGGATGGACTCTGCACAAGGGCAAGAAGATTGGCTCCTTTCATACAGAGTGCTGGAGAAAGCTGCTTCACATTTCTTGGGCAGCCGAGAGAGCCAATCTTCAGCACTAGAAGACATCAAGACAGAAGGTTCACAGGAAGCAAGTATCATGAAACTAAAACTAGGGAAACATCAAGAGGGCTGATGCATCTATGAAAAATATGCTGTTACCATACTGGATAAAGAGATAAGAGAAGCAGCAGCTAAAAGACATGAAGTGAATATTTACTTTTTATTTGTTAAATTTATTTGCCACCCATCTTGCTGAAGCACTACCCTGGGCAGCTTACAACAATAAAAACAGAGAAATGAAGAGTAAACATAATAGTATCAAAGTGATGAAACAATAAAGATAAACAATGGAATAAACAATGAAGGTATAGTAATATGAGATTAAAAATGGGTGAAGGAAAGCCGAGAGTGCAGGGGGAGGTGAGGTTTGCCACCTCTAGTGTGGTATTCCTCTCCTCCATTGGGTCTCCAGGCCAGCTTGTAGAACTAGAATAGATGGAGTGCTGGAAGCCCCCAAAAGACACTTTCAAGAATTGCATAATGAGCTGAGAGACAGAGTACCTTGGAGACCATTCATCCAGAATTACCAGGAATCAGTTACAATTCAACGGAGCACCACAACAAAAATATGGGATTTTAAAATATAGGACAGAAAGCTAGAAAGAGGAAACTGTCTTCAATTAATGCTCCCCCTTTGAATCATGCCTGTCTTTTATTGACTTTTAATTGTTACAATTTTAAAAACATTTCACTCAACTCACTTCAAGGAAAGAGCAAAAGACAGAAAACAAAAGAACAAAGTGAAGATGTACAGTTTTCATCACTGACTGCCAAATGTCTATATTTGTCTTTGTTCACTCGCTTGGGAAGCCATTCATTTTTATCCTCCAGAAAGCGATGGGTGGGTGGGAGAAAGCTTATGAAATATTTGTAACATTGAGACAGTATCAATAATCCTGTTTTCAGATGCTGAGTGAACATTTTAAAGACTCCAAAGCTAATAAGTTCGAAAACACACAATTAAAAATAATTAAGATAAATAAATCTCGCCTTCTTTCTCACTTGTATTGTTTGGCTCATTCTGAGGAGATGAAATGGCAACTCACTGAATAATTGATTAAATACAGTCTTGGTATTCCAAACAAATTTGGAAGGCAGTATAACAACAATTAAACCATTCTCAAAACCTAGTAAAATCAACCAAAAAGAGAGAGAGAAAGAGAAAGAGAGAAATGTTTTTCAATATAATACTTCATGCTTATCTGGAAAATTATACCTGTTGGCTCATAAAGCAGCTGAAGAAATTTTCTCATTAAAATAGGATTCCTGAATATCAGTGATACTCTATTGCAATTATGGGGCAGTACCATAGGTCTTTTAAAGACAGGTATATTAATATGAAAAGACATTAGGTTTTTTAAAAAAGAATGAGCATTCCTAGATGCATATATATATATTCCTAAATGCATATATATATATTAAAAAGCATGCAAAACTTTCTTACCTTTCACAGCGTAAGCCGGCATACCCAGAGGGACATCCATCACAAATGAATCCATGAGTTTGGTCCAAATGACACGTGGGGCTAAAACTTTGTTGGTGGTGGAGAGCAAGAACCGGGTTAGGGAAAAAACATAGAAAGAAATTCATTAGCAGCATAGCTCCTATTGTTTTCTGAGAGCGCTGCTTTCAAAATAGAGCAAGGGGAAAGTCTGTCTGGTCTCACACACAGAGCTTAGGGTTTGGCTCCAGCCAGTGGAGCTATTTCTGCCGACACTGGATATAGCTCAAACGGGTGGCAGCATCCAAAATGACATGTTGTTATGGGCCTTTGGTCTATCAATGAGACTCTACTCCATTTTAAAAACCAGGAATGTACAGCTGTTTGTCTGAGCCCCCAAGGGCCTGGCAACATTAGATTCCCAAGTGAAAGTTCACTGCAGCTGAAGGACAATTGATGGGAATGTTCAATAATCCTGGCTTACATAAACAGATAAACCACTCTCCTGCACTGAAGAGAAATAAAGTTGAGAATCATGCTGCTTTTAGACTTTATCTATCAGCATGTAATTGCATAGATCAACTGACTAAATAACTAGCATCTAACATCTTACTATAAGCTTGCCTCAAGGCAGTATCCATTTGTTGACTTTCTATTGGCAGAAGATGTTCTTAGAATGGGAGAACGTAGTTTCCTGACTGCAACCTTCTGTGCTATTTTGAATAGTTTTCTAAGTCTCTGGAGCAGATTTCAGGGGAAGAATGAGGATGTGGGACTAGCCAAGCAATCACAATCCTTCTCATTCTGCTAACAGTGCCTTCCATACCAATTATTTACTATCCATAAAGCAATTCTATTTCCAGTCAGCAGGGCATTTCCAATCTTTTCAACATATCGTCAAGAAATCCTAGAAATATTTTCTCAAAAATAAATCTTGCGGAATTCAAAGGGACTTGCCCCCAAGTAGCAGAAACTGATTGCAAAGTCCATTAATCATTCTCACCATAATAGCAGTTTTTTCACCACTTCTAGCCTGAAGTTTCAAAAAAGTTGCATATATCACAAATGAAGCTTTGTATTGATTTATTTGACATTTTTCCTCTCTTTTTTACAAATATTATAGCAGCTGCAGAGTTGCTTCTTTCGGGGAATCCAGACATTTACATGTATATAATAAATTCATTATCTCTGAAGACATTTTACCCTAGCTGTGTAGCTCTGCCTTCTAGTCTCTTTTCCCTCTATATTTCTTTTTCTCCCCTATCTGATTGACACACTGGAAGGAGGTAATCTGCTGGCACACTGAAAGATACAAGCAGTTTGAAACAACAGGGTACCTGTCACTCTACTATTTTAAAGAGATCAGTCTTCAATTATTCTTCCTTTTATTTCACTTTGAGATTTGTTTGCACTACATAGATGTTAAATTTTCCAAACAACTCAGCAGTAGGTTTGCAGCCTTAGGATAAAGCTTAGTTCAACGTGATTGTAGCAGTGCAATAAATATAAGCAAGTAATGGCAATAGTCTTTCTTCTACTAACAATTAACATCTGCAACATTGTAAGACCTAAGTCAGATTTTTAACAAGTCTTATGAATTGACAGGTAACCATTATTAAAAGACACCATACAAGCTGTGGTTTTAATTATTGTGTTTTCTGCTAAAGTCTAAAGTTTCTGATTGGCAGCAGAAAACAAACATGAATCTACTTAGGAAATGTCATTAAATTTAATGGAACTTATTTTCCAGTAACCAAAGCCCAGAGGGATTATATAAAAGGGTGTTTTAAGTCAGAAGATATTTTTGTGGGCATTCCCACTACACCCTGGGCTGTATGAATTAAGTTGCCACTGGCAGAGGAGCAGAAAAAAGAAATCAGCTCTTCTTTTTGGTCATTGGGACAACTTGGTTATTGTTCGCTTGCTTGCAAAGAATAAGCTCACCAGAGTTCCTGGACCAATTGTAGGATACTTAAAAACAAAAATGTGTGAAAAAATCAAACCACTGAAAATGGTGATTTGCATCTAAATTTTGACATCATAATCCTTTGGACCCCAAAATGCCACATCATATATAAGTTCATTTGCCTGCCCCCTAGATGATAACTCTGTTTTATCAAAAAAATAATGAGAGATTCTGGGAAGGAGAAAGGAGAGAAATAATTCCATTTATGTGAGGAGAAGCACAGCACAGAGGTGGAGAGCAGCAGTAAAGGAGCATTTCTGAAATTCATGTCATTTCTTTGATTTGCCAGGCATGTGAATTTTGAACTTAATCAACCAGCTTGACCTGATTGGATCCTCAGAAAGTATGCTATTTATGCAAATATAGCAAGTATAATAACCTCTGATGTTTTTTAAGATACTGTATATTCCAAAGGGAGAGTCCAGCAAGGCAAAGAACATTACTTTTTCCAACTTAATTTCCATATGTATCCAGTGGTGGGATTCAAGTAATTTAACAACCAGTTTGCACAGGGTCAGGTTGGCTGTTGTGGGAGGCACGGTCCATCCCCTTTCTCCAGCTCTGCCACACATGTGGGATGAGCCTCCCATGATGGCCAACCTGACCCTGGGCAAACCAATTGTTACCACCACCACCCACTATCAAAATGGATCCTGGGCACTGGAAGAGTAGGGAGAAGAAAGAGGGAAAGCGGCCTTCTCCTTCCCTCACACTGGCCACTCTGTTGCCTGTTTCTCCATTGCAGCACAGCACAGTGTCCAGGATCCACTTTGACTGTGTGTGTGTGTGTGTGTGTGTGTGTGGAGTAATTTAACAACCAGTTTGTCCAAACTTGTGCAAACCGGCTTAATCCTACCACTGTATGTATCCCCTGTATATAATTAATAAGGCTCAGAGATGAACAGTTGGAAATACACAGGACCATATATACTTCAAAGTCTAATTCCAACCATCTGCACTGTTGTCAAATCCATGATACATGTGATGCCTACTGCTAGTTCCTCTTTGGCTTTGCTTTGTCATGGCCACATAGAATACATAGAGATGGTAACAGACCAACGAAGCACTGCAAATAGATATCAGCTTTGTGAAGACTATACAGCTGTCTATAGTGAATAGTGTCTGACAATTTGAAAGTTGTAACTCTCCGTGTTAATATGGTGCATACTGAGAATCTGAAAGAAATTGTTTGGACCTTGTATAAGCACAGCCTTTCAATAAAGGAGCCTGTAATTTTCAAGCTTTTGCATGAGCAGGTGCAAAGAGGTGGCTGCTTTAAGAATGTTATTAGCGTTAATGAGTCAATGTCTTAAAATAGCAGTAGCATCTTTTTTCAGGCTTACATGGCAGTCTGCAAAAAGTTGGGCCATTTAAACATATAGGGAAAATACGTTAGCATAACTCCTTCCTAATTGTTTTTCAAGCTTGTACAGCCCTACTGTTCATTGTCTGAAAATGGGAAGGTTTGCTTGTCCCTCTGTCAAATTCTTGAGCCTTCCAAGAGGAAATTATGGTTTCTTTCTGGACCATGTGCTTTTATCATAAAAGCATATAATAATAAAATATATAAAAGCTCAGTCATAAGAAGAGTCATCCAGCTAGTTATTAGCAAAGCAAGACTTTTTCCAGTCTACAAGATTCAAGAAATTAGCTATTCCTATTCCAATGTGAACTCTATAGGTTTAACCCCAGTTTGCCAAATGTTCTGCTGAGAACTATAGAAAATCTCTGGAGATATAGATCTTCCTACCAAACTGAACTTCTGGGATCATAATAGATCTATTACAGTAGTGTTTTCCTTTTCCCCTTTATCTGAACATTGTGAAAATGGTGGAATATAAAATAAAGCACTGTTCAATTTGTAATGAAAAGGTACTTTGTGGTTATGTTTATTGCTTTACCCAGAACTGAGATAAAAGGACTGGTGAATTTTTGTTGTACATTGATGCTAATTTTTCCTCTTCTTTTCATGGACTACTATAACTGATGAAGGAATACTTCAAGGAACAATTTGGTAGTATTTTTACTGACTGAATTTGCAGCTTACTTGTTTGAAGATATACTCAGTGGGCAGGCACACAGCTGGCAATCATCAGCTTTCCCTTTAGTAGCATCTCCATAGAAACCAGGAAGACATCTATCACAATATCGACCACCTGTGTTGTGCTTGCAGTTCTAAACAGACAGAGGAAGAAGACACAAAACATCTTTTTTCAATGCACCATAGAGTACTAGGTTTTAAAAGTAACCTAGCATGCTATGGAATTCCTTAGGTCCCAAATTTATTCTGGGTTTCCATCAAAGACTTCAAATGTTGTACTCTCTGCCTATCCCATCTTATAGCCTATTCCCAGCTTATTTTGCATTCTTGTAACAACTTTATACACTATGATAATTTGAAAACCGATATATGACTCAAGATCACCTTGTAAGTTAGATGGCTGACTTCAATTGTATTGAGTTTCCTAGCCTAATATTATAACCATCATCTTCCATACAGAAAATTGAAGTGGCATCTGTTAGATCCCTTCCTTCTCCCTGCCCTAGTAGTTAACTATACATTTCATTGCCTTAATGAATTCTAATTCATGAACAACCTGGCTCACAATATATTTCAATAATTATGCTAATTGATAGCATGTATACAACATTCAGTAGGGATTAGGTACCAGGGTTCTGGGTTTTTTTTTTTACTGACTGCCGCACTGCCCAGTAATATAGCACTTCCTAAACTCCTGTATCTCATAGCAGGACAGGTACTGATTCTGAACACTTAATAGATACCAGAAAGTTGATAACAGAATAACAGAGTTGGAAGAGACCTTGGTAGTCCAATCCCTATTTAAGCACCTATTTAACCCCCTATAGCATTTGAGACAAGTAACTATTCATTTTTATTTTTATTTTATACAGAGTCAGGTAGTGTATTCCAGACATTGACCACTCTGTTGCTGAAGTTGTATTTCCTGCAATTGAGTTTGGTGCGGTTTACCTTGAGTTTATATATATATTGTGTGCTCGTGTATTGTTGTGGTTGCTGAAGTAGACATTGATGATAGAACATTGCAATGATAATTTTATGTACTATGCTTAGGTCAGACTGAAGACAGCATGGTTCTAAGTTGTCTAAGCCTAAAATTTCAAGTCTGGTGGCATAAGGTATTCTGTTGCGAGTAGAGGAGTGGAGGACTCTTCTCGTGAAATATCTCTAGTATTAATGTCCAATATGCAATGAGGGTTCCAGATACAGATGAGCTGTATTCGAGAATTGATCTAGCAAATTCAGTCTCTTCTTAAAAGTTAAAAGTTCTTAGAAGTTCTAGCAAATTCAGTCTCTTCTTAAAAGCATCCAGTGATGGACCACCCACAACTTCAGAAGGCAAGCCATTCCTGGTTAATTGTTCTCACTTTTATGGGCAACAAAAGAAGATCCAGCCAATCAGTTGGGACTTGGGAGGCAAAGAATAGATAGGGGCAGGGGCAGGGGCAGTCAGAGGTGGTATTTGCTGGTTCTCCAAACTACTCAAAATTTCTGCTATAGGTTCTCCAGAACTGGTCAGAACCTGCTTAATACCACCTCTGTCTCTAACCCATGGCAAGAAAGCAAGTACAAAACTGCTTATTTTTCTTAGGCATGCTTTTGAGGAAAAATACTATTGTTTTTTTTAAGGTCCTGTGCATCAGGAGAACAAACCAGTACATTTTTAAAAACGGATAAAAATTGACAAAATATATAACAGGTCTGTGTTCCATGACTGAACTTAAGAAATATGAAAAAAGAAAATGACAGCTATATTGTTTCATTATTCTATGGTTCCAAAGGTCTGGACTGTAACTAAGGAGCCTCAAGTCCATATTTAACCATATGGCTCATTAGATGACTTACTCACCATCTGTCAGTTTACAATAAGAGGGTTGCTGTTGTGACAAGAAAAATGAAAGGTAACACAAAGCTGCAAGGAAAAGATAGTTGATGTTTCAATTTCTGTTATAATGCTGTTATAGATCTAGATTGTAAAAATCCAGGCAACCATTAACTGGCTGACAAAGAGAATACTGCTATTGATTGCTTGATTATTTTCTATTTTCAGTTTAATTGAAATGACTCAATGTGGCATACATTTGATTAAAAACATCATCACAGGTAGTCCTTAACTTACAACCATTTATTCAGCAAATGTTTGATGAAACGACAATTCTGAAAACAGTGACATGACAGATCCTTACACCTATGGCATGGCTGTATGCATCCCAACAGTCATGCGATTGCTATTTAGGCGTAAATGCAACTGGCATGCATTTATATTGATTGCAATGCCCTGAGACAACATAATCACTTGTGACCTTCCCAGATGGTTTATGGCAACCAAAGTCAGTAAGCTAGCAGAGAAGTTTCCAAATGACTATCATGTGATGACTTGCTTAATGGCCATGTGATTCCTAACTTAATGATTACACCACTTAATTATGAATTTTCTGGCCCCACATGTGTAAATCTCGTAAGTCAAGAATGATCAGTAAACTCAAAATAAAACAAGAAAGAGCAATGCTAATTACCACTCAGAATAATAAACATTATAAAACAAATACAAAACTCAAATCCTTTAAATATTAAATTCATCAGTATTATGTGATTTCCAATGAAGCTGGCATCTGTATGCAAATCCAGTGTTAGTCAACTCATATGCCAGCTGTTGCATTTACTGGTGGGAAAGAAAAGAAAAAGAAGAGCAACAACAAGAACCAAAACTGTTGAGAAAACTAGTAATATATACAGTTCTGCTTAGGAGATTAATTATTATTAGTTATTAAGCCATCTGGAGGAGAAAAAGTAGGTGAGACTATAAATTAAGCAAAACAAGAGATAGGAAGGAAAGAATGTCAAGAGGCGAGGTCTGCATCTTTAGTTTTAAGACAGCCTGTGAGAGGAATCTAAAATGAACAATGATGATTCCCTATTTTTAAAATGATGTCACTGAAAATAAAGGAAACCAAAAAGTCTTTCTAGATGACATTTTAACACTAGTACTAGTACTAATGCAGGGGTATAAAACTCAAGGCCCAGATCTGGCCCATGAGGTGCTTAGATCTGACCCATGGGGCCACCCTGAAACAGTGAAGGACCGGCCCGCAGTGCCTCTGCCAGTGAAAATGGAGCTGGGGGGGGCTGCATGTGACCCTCCCAAGCTCCTTTTTCGCTGTCAGGGGGTTGGAGGAGGCCGTTGCAGCCAAAAATGGAGCTTGAGATCCCATTTTTGCTGGCAGAGTGCTTGGGCCACCACAGGCACCCCCGACATGAGTGAAGTCGAGCTGGCCATACCCACCCCAGCCACACCCACACCAGACCCCCAAGGTCAAACACAACTCTGAGGTGGCCCTCAGTGAAATTGAGTTTGACACCCCTGTAGTAATATAATACTAAACGAACATAACTTACTATCATAGCATTGGCATCCATCAAACACAGTGGTTAGAATCAGGGGTGGGATTCTACAGGTTCGTACCTATTCACTAGAACTGGTTGTTAACATTCTAAGCAGTACGGAGAACTGGTTGTTAGAAGAAATTACTGGCCTAATCCTGTAAGGAAGGCAGGAAAGAAACATTCTGGTGTTGCTTACAGAAACTGCCTCTCCGTTAACTCTTATTACATTCTTGGCAGGACTTGACTTCCTGTCTCTGGAACATCCCTGGAGTTTTTTTTCCTCCTTTGCTGGTACTTTGCTTGTGTGAAGTGACCATTCAAAGTTATAATGACACTGAAAAAAGTGACTTATGACCATTTTTCACACTTACAACTGTTGCAGCATCCCTACAGTCATGAGAGGCCAGGCGAGGAGATGCGTGCCTCGATGTGAGTGATGTTGAGTTGGCCACGCCCAGCCAGTCACATGACCACCAAGCCATGACCACCAACTAAGCCATGCCCACAGAACCGGTTGTTAAAAATTTGAATCCCACCCCTGGTTAGAATGCAGTACTGCAACTAATTTTTTCTGAGTGCAGGCTGCCAGCTGTTTGGCAATTCGAATCTCACCAGGCTCAAGGTTGACACAGCCTTCCATCCTTCCGAGGTCAGTAAAATGAGGACCCATATTGTTGGGGGCAATATGCTGACTCTGTAAACCGTTTACAGAGAGGGCTGTAAAACACTATGAAATGGTATACAAGTCGAAGTGCTATTACTATTGGGGAGGAGGACAAAGAGATCAGAATAACAAAAACCATGCAACCCCTCTTTTATGCATAACATGACATTGTAGGAACATATGAATGGAGTGGAACTTGTGCTGTAATACTTTATTTTGTCAATTTAACAAATGCAAGAACCAGTAGATGCCCAGTTATTAGAAAAGTGAATGAGAAGGAACATGTCAGCCTAATTAATAGAATCATAAAATTGTAGAGTTTATTTATTTTATTTTGATTTATTTGATTTGTCAATCGCTTACAAGATAACAGGTATAAGTATAAACATAGTTTTGAATACATGACATGGATACGTATAAGAAAAATAAAAAGAAACAATAGGACAGGGATGGTAGGCACGATTGGTGCGCTTATGCACGCCCCCTACAGGCCTCTTAGGAAAGGGGTGAGGTCAATAGTAGACAGTCTAAGATTAAAGTTTTTGGGGTTTGGGGAAGAAACTACAGAGTCAGGTAGAGTATTTCAAACATTGACCACTCTGTTGCTGAAGTCGTATTTCCTGCAATCAAGTTTGGTAAGGTTAACCTTGAGTTTGTATCTATTATGTGATCTTGTATTGTTATGGTTGAAGCTGAAGTATTCATTGACAGGTAGAACATTGCAATGTATTTGGTTGTGCGCATGTGCAGGGTTATGGCGGCTCGGAGGAGATAAGCGCTAGTGGAGCTGCGGAGAGACCCCCAGGTTCGGTCGTTCGGGGGGCTTGCTAGCTCCATAGAGATGGCCCTAGCAGCGGTTCGACCCAGGGTGTCTTTCCCTGGGTTGGATATTGGCGGTGATGCCGGCGATGCTGGTAGGGGGAGTTTTTTTACCTACCGGCTGGTGCTGCGCGGCGCGATGGCTGAGGGTGCGGCCCCAGCAGCCTTGTTCGCTCCACCCTGCTCGCTCCTGGAGCCTGTATGGGCTGCGCGGGCTGCGCTTGAGGTTTGCCGCCCGACCCAGGGTGTTTCCCCTGGGCCATGATTCCAACGTTGGCGGCTCGTGCGGCGGGGAGAGCGACGCCGGTCTGGGGTTTTCTTCTTTCCCGGCAGATGCTGCTCGGCGCCACGGCTGGGGAGTGGCCCTGTGGCCCTGGCAGCCCAGTGGCTTTGGCGGTTGCGTTTGGAGCCTGGAGCCCGGAGCCAGTGCTCACACCTGGAACTGGAGTCTGGAGCCTGGAGCCTGGGGCCAGTGTTTGTACCTGGAGCTGGTGGAGCCTGAAGCCAGTGGAGCCTGGAGTGCAGTGACCTGGAGGGAGGAGCCTGGAGCCGGGAGGGGGCTGAAGGTGGAGCATTGTGGAGACCTGGAGCCAGGGTGGAGTCCGACTGGACCTGGGGGATGGCCCTAGTGATGTGCCTGTCACCTTGACCTGGAGCCTGGAGGAGTGCTTGTGCCTTGGCCTGGAGCCTGGGGCCAGCATCGCCCTGGAGCCTGGAGGCTGGGGCTTGCATGGCCTACGCTGTTCACGCTAGAAGCCTGCCGTCCGACCCGGGGTGTTTCTGGCCCGGACCAATGTCCAAGGCGGCAGCTTCTACGGCTTGCGGCTCCTGGAGGTCCACCATCTGACCCAGGATGTTTCCCTGGGTTGTGGAGTTTGCGGCTGCGACAGTGACGTCGGTCCGGGACTTTTCTTGGCTGGCACCCTGCCTCGATGGCGAGGGTGCGGTGCCTGCGGCCCTACGGTCTCGGTGGCCTTGGTGGCCTCGGTTTCTGCACCTGTAGTTCATCCGCCTGACGCAACACATATTGGAGGATGCAAGCAGAGACGATTGGGGGGTGGAGACATCGGCCCTAGTGGCCATCTACCATGCCTGGACCATCTTTCCTCCCCCCCAGATGCCTCAGTTTGCCTAGGGGGCTACATGGTGTGGTGGGAGCACTCCATGTTTGGCCACTACCACTGGGGTGAGAGAACAGTGGTGTTTGGCCCCCTTGTCTGGGGCTAACCTGATGACTGTCCTCCTCTGTGAGAGAGGAGGCTGGACCATGTCACAGATCGTGGGACTCACCTCCCGGTGGGTAGTGAGAGTGCCACCTGGGTCGAGAGGCTCCCACTGTTTCCTGGCCCTAGAACTGACTGACCATTGGCGACCTGAATTATTACCATCTATCCTGGACTTGATCTCTCCCTAGCAATGACCACTATGGGATACATCTATTCTTCTCTTGAGCTGCGGGCACTCAGGGGTGTTCCCCTGTCCCTGAGATGGCCTGCTGTACTGTCAAAGCCCCTCCTTGATGACGGGTTTTTTATTCCCGAGAGGGGGCATAGCATGACCAAGGGTTTTAAATTACACTTAATTCGGAAGGGGAGGTTTTTAAAATTTTTAATTGGTCGTCTTAAGGGGCTGGGGAGGGGGGTGGAGGGGTCCTTTTGCAGCCTGGTGCGTGGTTGGGGGAGGCGGGGGCTGGGGGCCGGCGGGGCCCCGAGGTGCGAGGTGGGGACCGCGATTCCCAGGGTGGTTGGAGTTGGCAGGAGACGTCGAGGCATAGGGCCATATCATGTGTCGGGAGCGTGTACCCACCATCTCTGTGCAGTAGCACGCTCCGACCCTATGGCCTCCTCCCTAGGGGGCTCTGGAATTGGGACCCCTGGGTTTAGGTTGGTGTATTTTAATGCCAGGTCCGTGGCTAATAAGTCTTCCCTCCTCCGTGAGACTATTGAAGAGGAGGCTGCGGACCTGGCCTGCATCACCGAAACCTGGTTGAGCCCGGAGGGAGGTGTCCCTCTGGTTGATTTGTGCCCTCCAGGTTTTCGGGTCTTGCACCGACCACGGGCCCAGAGGAGGGGTGGTGGGGTGGCTGTGGTTATTCGGGAGACCCTGTTTCCAAGGGAGGTCGCGGTTCCAGAGATAGGCGGGAGTGAGACCCTCCTCTTGAGGTGGGGGCCTAATGGTCAGGTGGGCTTGCTGCTCACATACCTTTCCCCCAGCTATGTGGCAGCGGCCCTGCCTGGGTTTCTCGATCTCCTCTCGGGGGTGGCAGTGGAGTTCCTGGGCCTTATAGTCCTGGAGGACTTCAATCTGCCCTCCCGGGGGGGGGGGTGTCGGGTTTGTCCCAGGAATTCAGGGCTTCTATGGAAGCCATGGGCCTGACCCAACTGATTCAAGGCCTGACTCACGAGGGGGGGAACACTCTCGACCTAGTTTTTGTCTCTGAACAGTGGCGTAGTGACAGAGGGCAAGCCATTTTTACGGCGTTGCCCGTTCCATGGTCTGATCACTATCTCCTGCGGCTGGTCTTCCAACAGGCCACCCCCTACTGCTGGGATGAGGAGCCACTTAGATGGTTCCGCCCAGGCGCCTGATGGACCCTGAGAGGTTCCAGCGGAACTGGGGTCTTTCCTTCTTCCCTTGCCCACAGCTTTGCCGAGGATCTGGCGGCTGCCTGGCAACAGGCTGCGTCGGATGCCCTTGACAGAGTGTCCCCATGCGTCCCCTCACACGCCGTGGATCCCGGATGGCTCCTTGGTATACCGAGGAGCTCCAGGAGATGAAGCGTCGTTGGAGGGTTTGAGAGCAGGGGAGGTCCACCCGCTCCCAATCCGATCGAGACCAGTTAAGAGCCCATATTAGGACTTACCTGGTAGCTAGGAGCGGCGAGGAGATCTTATCTCTCCGCCCTCATAGCATCCGCAGATAACCGCCCAGCCGCCCTGTTTTGGGCCACCCGCTCTCTCCTTCACATAGAGGGAGGGGTGGACCCGTTGCGGGGAAGGGCTGAGGAGCTTGGTCAATATCTGTCAGATAAGATCGCTCGGATTCGGGATGGGTTGTCCTCTGATTTGCAGTGGTCTGGGCAGTGGGATGCAAGCAGTCTGGCCAGTGTGATCTGGGATGAGTTCAATCCTGTTTCCGAGGATGAAGTGGACAGGATTATGCGGCGTCTGAGTTCCACCACATGTTTGTTGGACCCGTGTCCCTCCTGGTTGGCTTATGCCGCCAGGGAGGCCACCTGCGGTTGGCTCTGAGCAGTTGTCAATGCTTCGTTAAGAGAGGGTGTTTTTCCCTCCACCTTGAAGGAGGCGGTGGTGAGACCCCTCTTGAAGAAGCCTGCCCTGGACCCAACCATGTTAGACAACTTTCGTCCAGTCTCCAACCTTCGCTTTTTGGTGAAGGTTGTTGAGAGTGTGGTGGCCCAGCAGTTTCCACTCTTCCTGGATGAAGCGGACTACCTGGATCCGTATCAATCGGGCTTCTGACCCAATTACAGCACGGAGACAGCATTGGTCACGCTGATGGATGATCTCTGGAGGGCTCGGGACAGGGGTTTTTCCTCTGTCCTGGTCCTATTAGACCTCTCAGCGGCTTTCGATACCATCGACCATGGTATCCTTTTGCGACGCTGAGGGGTGGGAATGGGGGGCACTGTTCTTCAGTGGTTCACCTCCTACCTCTCGGGGCGATCGCAATCGGTGTTGGTGGGGGGGCTGAGATCGACCCCGAGGGTGCTCTCTTGTGGGGTCCCTCAGGGGTCGGTCCTCTCCCCTCTTCTATTTAACATCTACATGAAGCCACTGGGTGAGATCATCCGGGGTTTCGGGGTGAGATTCCATCAGTACGCAGATGACACCCAGCTGCACATTTCCACCCCAAACCAGATCAGTGATGCCCTCTCCCTGATGACCCGGTGTTTGGATGCGGTACAGATCTGGATGAGCGGAACATGCTTCGACTCAACCCGGCCAAGACTGAGTGGCTGTGCATACTGGCATCTCGGCCCAGTCAGGATTATCCATCTCTGGCCATAGGGGAGAGGTTGCCCCTGTGGAAGGGCGTGAATCTGGGGGTCCTCCTGGATGTACGGCTCTGGTTGGAGGAGCAGGTGGGGGCCATTGCCAGGGTGGCCTTTGCCCAGCTCCACCTTGTTCGTCAACTTCGCCCATTTCTGGACCGAGATGCCCTGCGCACAGTCACTCATGCCCTTGTTACCTCTAGACTCGACTACTGCAATGCTCTCTCTTTGGGACTGCCCTTGCATACCATCCAGAGATTGCAGCTGGTGCAGAATGCTGTGGCGCGGGTGGTGATGGGAGTTTCCGATTCTCCCATGTTACCCCCTCCTGTGCTGCCTGCATTGGTTGCCGGTTGCACTCAGGGTGAGATTCAAGGTTTTGGTTCTAACATACAAAGTCCTTCACGACATGGGTCCTTATACTTTGAGGGAGCGTCTTCTGCCGATATCGAATGCCAGCTGCCCTATGCGAGCACATAGACAAGGACTCCTTGGGGTCCCGTCGGCAAGCCAATGTCGGCTGGCGGTCCCCCAGCGATGAGCCTATTCTGTCGCGGCTCCTGACCTCTGAACCAACTGCCCTTGGGGCTCCACCTGGCCCCTGACCTCCGCACCTTCCGCCATGACTTGAAGACCTGTTTGTTTGACCAACCCGGGCTGTGACCCCTCCTTGGGGAGGGATGGGGTTTTTAATTATTTTAACTATTGTAAATTTTAGGTTTTGTATTTGGGCTTGTAAATCTGGTTTAATCTCTTTTTAAGTATATATTGTTACTGTTTTTTAGTTGTGAGCTGCCCCGAGTCTTTGGAGATGGGGCGGCATACAAGTTCAAATAATAAATAAATAATTAAATAAATAAATAAATAAATAAATAAATGATTTTATATACTATATTTAGATCGGACCGAAGGCGGTGTAGTTCTAGGTTTTCTAGGTTTAGAGTTTCAAGTCTGGTGGCATAAGGTATTCTGCAATGAGTAGAGGAGTGGAGAACTCTTCTTGTGAAATATTGCTGGACTTTCTCAATTGTGTTAATATCAGATACATGATATGGGTTCCAGACTGATGAGCTGTATTCAAGTATTGGTCTAGGAAATGTTTTGTATGGTCTAGTTAGTAGTGTGATATTACCAGAGAAGAAGCTACATAGGATTAGCTTAACAACTCTTAATGCCTTTTTGGCTATGTAGTTACAGTGGGCTCTAGCACTTAGATCATTAGAGATGAGTACTCCAAGGTCCTTGACAGAGTTTGGATCCTCAACAAGGTCTTGACTATTCAGCTTGTATTTTATTTTCTGATTTTTTTTTGGCAATATGTAAGACACAGCATTTATTTGTTGAGATTTGAAGTTGCCATTTGATTGACCATTCTGATACATAGTCGAGGTCTTTTTGGAGGGTAGTAGTATTGTCTGTGGTGTTGAATAGCTTTACATCATCAGCAAAGAGAATACAGTTGCTCTTAATGTGTTCACAGAGGTCATTTATGTAGAATATGAAGAGAGTTGGTCCTCAAACAATGCCTTGGGGGACACCACTGTTATTAGGTACAGAATTTGATAGGACGCTCCCAATTTTGACCATTTGTTGTCTGTTTGACAGGAATGCTTCTATCCAGTTATGTAGGTGTCCAGAGATACCATAAGATTTTAGTTTTAGGAGTAGTTTGTCATGCACCACTGAATCAAAGGCTTTACAGAAGTCTATGTAGATTGTGTCTATTGCTTTGCCCTAATCAAGCTGTGTAGTCCATATGTTTTTGCAGTGTAAGAGTTGCAGATTACAGGATAGTTTTTTTCTGAAACCAAATTGTTTATTAGAGAGTAGGTTGTTTGTCTCTAAGTGGAGGATAATGGATTGGTTAATAATTGATTACATGACTTTACAGGTGATGCAGCATAAAGAGATTGGCCTGTAATTTTCAACTAGGCTGGGGTCTCCGTTTTTGAAGATGGAGATGACCGTGGCTTGTGACCATAGGTTTGGCAAGGAGCTGGTCCTGAAAGATTTTTCAAAGATTATGCTTAGAGGTTCGGCTATGGCAGTAGATAGCTTTTTAAAGAAGTAGGCACATATTCCATCTGATACAATAGATAGGGATGGTTTTAGATTGCGTAGTGCTTTTTCAACAATGTCTTCTGTAAAATCAATATGTATTAGATCATTGTAGTTGTCTGTGGTTTGACTAGGAAGTACTGGGCTTGATCCATTGCTGTTTACAAATACTGAGCCAAAGAATGTGTTAAAGAGGTTGGTTTTGATGGTGTCATCATTGCAGTTGGAAGGATCTACAAGAACCATATAGTCCAACCTTCCGTAATGTGTGGAAAGACCAGTTAAACCATCCCTGAACCATAGTGTTGTGGCCCACTGGCAGCTAGCAGAGCTGGCAGCAGAGTTGGACAGTGAGGAGGTTGGGAGAGGAACATGGGCAGTCCTGGAGGTTGAGGAAGGCTCGAATGAGGGCTCTGCATCAGAGGCAGAGATGGGGCCAGGATAGTCTGGCAGTTATCACTGCCTTTGGAGTTAGACAGCAGTGAGGTGGGGGAGCAGCTGGAGCCAGTTCCCAGCCTGCGCATGCCCAGAGCTGCCAAAAGAACAATTATGAAGTAAGGTTGATGTGGGAGTAAAGCCACAGATGGACAGTGAATGGCCCCTCCCATAGGGATTAAAAGAGGAGCAAAAGGGGAGGGGGCTTTTGCAGGAAACAATTTGTTCATTGCAGAGTATGAAGATCTGCCTGTGCATCTCAGAGACTCTGTGCCAAGCCTTTCCTTGTCATCACTGCACTTGAAAATATTTACTTGGCAGCTGTCCAAGCTAGATAAGGTCTGTGCTCCTAATTACACCTTGAAAGACTGTTTGCCAGGCCTTTGGCTGAATGTGAATGCAAGAAATTCACCTTTGTTTAATAAAAGAGGGGTTTTGCTGGGTCAAAAAGTCTGCTTAGTGCTTTTGGGAAGCTGAGGTCAGAACACATAGCCTATCCATCAAATAGCACCATGCCACAATCACAAGGATTCTTGGTGACTCACAAAACGTACCATAAACGTACCACTTGGTGACTCACAAAATGGATATATGAACATGGCAACTCTCTATGTCAGGGGTCCCCAATCCCCAGTTTATAGACCAGCACCAGTCTGCAGCATGCCAGAAACCAGGCCACGCAAACAAGCGAAGCCCCATCCGTGGGATGCAGGCAGCACATGAAACCATGGTCCTTCCTGTCAGTGGAAATACCACTCTCCACAGAACTGGTCCTGGTACCCAAAAGGCTGGGGGCCGCTGCTCTATGTTGATACCTTTAAGACCCTACATTGCTCTGATTATCGAAAGGGAGACCTTCTCCTGTGTACATCTACCTGTCCAACCAGATCAAAGAGGGTCAATTCCCTGAAGTTCTTGTGTTGATGAGATTGCCACCTCATACGCCTCAGAAATTGGTGTTTTCAGTTTCCTGGGAGAGATTTCTTCAGCTTCATTCCTCTCAGGTTCCAGAAAAACAGTATTCTCTTTTGCTCCATTTTACACAAGGTGTGTCAAAAGAGCCTTGGTGGTGCAGGCTGTTAAATGCCTAGCACTTAGTTCCAGCTGACTGCAATTAGTGCAGGCTTGAATCCCACCAGGCTCAAGGTTGACTCAGCCTTCCATCCTCTCGGGGTAGGTAAATTGAGGACCCAAGATTGTTGGGGGCAATAAGCTGACTTTGTAAAAATGCCGCTTAGTAATAAGCAGGCATATACAATGGAATGAAGGCTATTGCTGAGTGCATTGGGTTGTGCTCCAAAAATTGTAAGCCGCCCTGAGTCTCCGGAGAAGGGCGGCATATAAATATGAATTAAAAAAAAAGAAAGTGGTTTGATGGATACATGGCATTTCTATCTTTTAGTTTGCATCTTTTCTGAGTTTTTATGTATTTGGGATGGTCTTACATTGACATTGTTAGCTGCTCTGTGGTTCAGGAAAGAGCAGCATACAAGTAGTGTAGTCAGTAATGATTAAAACAAACACACAAAATGAAAACAAAAAGATTTTACAAGAACTAAGGTCCATGAATGGCTTTGAATACACAAGGCAGAATGTACCTATAGTGTAATATAATCCAACAGCTTATAGTTTATGCTAGTTATGGAAAAAGTCATCATGTACATTACAATGACACCATGAATGTATAGTTCTGCACTATGCAAGTCTGTTGGGATCAAAGACCTTGCAAGTTATTCCAACATGCATATGAGAGGTAGGCTTTTTTCATATAGACTTTGTCTTGATCTGAGATCTTATTATGAAAAACTGTCAAAGAAACATATTTCAGTTTCTTTTTAACTATATTTCAAAGCTAAGGAAGATTCAAAATAGATATCAGTAAATTAGCTGCTTAAATTATCTGTTGTATTACTGAAAAACATGATGAATAGTAATGAGAAGTCCAAAAGGAGCAATATGACTTAGTTAGGGGTAAAATCCCTTTGATGTAGTGTCTCTTTTTACCTTTCTTAGTCTTCCTTCTTTCACTTCAAAAGTCTTATGATCCAAATTGAATTGCAGCATTTAATAGCCTGTCTGGGCATCAACCAATCCTACTTAACTTACAGCCAACAAAAATAGTTTTTCAAGGTTTAGACAGTGTGTGACTTTTCTCTGATACAGGTTGTGTCTGAATACTACAGAAAAGAGGACAGAAAAGCATTGTAAAACTGCAAATAAATATGACACTGCAGATAGATATGGCAGTGAAGCAGAGGTGGCATTCAGCAGGTTTTGACCAGTTCTAGCAGAAATTTTGAGTAGTTCGGAGAACCGGAAAATTTGACTGGCCCTGCACCCATCTATTCTCTGCCTCCCAAGTCCAAGCTGATCAGCTGGGTCTTCTTTTGTTGCCCTGCACAGGAGAATGGAGCTGGAAAGCAGGTTAGTGGGGTGGGGAAGGAATGGGGATTTTTGCAGTAACCTTCCCCCAGGAGTGGGGTGAGAATGGAGATTTTACAGTATCCTTCCCCTGCCACGCAGACCAAGCCACGTCCACCAAGCCACACCATGCCCACCAAGCCACACCCACAGAACTGGTAGTAAAAAAAATTTAATCCCACCACTGCAGTAAAGATGCTGTATGTTTCCAGTTCCAGTCTTTTCCTACCTAGTCGTCCCAGATTAAATTTATTTGTTGGTAATATTAGTACAGAAAATGAATTCTAAAATTAAACACTGGCCAAATAAACACTTCTATCCTCCCCCCAACACACAAGCAACTGGGGAAAAAAAGTTTTGGATTGTACTCCATTTGGGACAGCAGATTCCAGGTCTTTTAGCCTTGCACATTTTACCTCTGTCCAAAGCCAAGCCTCAATTTAGAAAAATTAATATTTGTTACATTACACTAATGAGCGGCATAGGTAAATTTAAGAGATTAAAAACCATTTTCATAAGATATAGTTTGTCCTGTAAATATGTTTATAACTATATATATAAAAGCGAAATACCACTCACACATCATCACAAAATCTCCAGAACCGTAAAGCCTACAAACTTGAAATTTGGCATGTATGTTCCTCTTGGCTTCTAGGTGCTCACTAGGAAAGGCTTTTTCGAAATGCCCATGAGAGCATTAGTATTTCCTATATTATTATTAACATGCTCTGATGCTAAGGAGTTCTACTCCCTGTCCCAACTGAAAATAAATCTGCCCAAAATGCAAAACACAAGCAGAGGAGAGGAGTTTCAGTTTCAGTTTTAGTTTCACAGCACTAAGCAGCTTTAGTACGGAACAGTTGAGCTAAGCCACGCCCAGTCTCCTTACGGTCTCCTTGCTCACACAGCAAATACTGTTTCAGTTTCCATGTTTTAGTTTCCAAACAGCCCTCAACTCTCTCACACACTGACAGGACACTAGCCAGATGAATACCAATGGATGCTGGTAGGCAGAGGCACATTTTTCCCTTTTATTTTCCTTCCCAAAAACTAAGCCTGATCACATAGTTTCATAGTGGAGTCCAGGTATAGAGCTAGTTAAATATAAAATTAATATGTGAATTATTTCAGGCATTCATTCATGAAGGTACATTTTCAAAAATCCAGCAGTTCAAAATAGTTTAAACTGCAGAATACAGACATTTCATAAAGAGGGAAAACAGGAAGGACAATGGTATTTCAAATGCCAGCTTGAATTGTAAACCCACTGCATTTTTATTTAGCTTTTTCCTTGAAACTTTTGCTTGAGAAGAACAATGCCGAGTTGGTTCAAATACAAGAGAGAATCTGGAATATGATATCCCATTCAACTGGCAGTGGCTCAAATTGAATTTCGGCAAGACTAATGAAATGAGAAATGTTGTTTCAAGCTTCATGCCATGTCAGACAATATAAAACTAAAATGCCCTTGAGTTAATCAAAACAGACTATTCAGCGTAATTTACACAGTCAAAATAAGCTAGTGAGCAGGCTGGAAACACTGGCAGTCAGAGTACTATTATTCTGACTCATAAATGCATTTAATTCTGAATTAGTACACAGCTGTACGATTTATGCATTCAATCAGGAAAAGGCACCTTTCCATGTAGCCTAAGCTATGTTTCCTTTCCAATCATTTTCTTTCATAAGAATTTTTATGATATTTACTGAGAATTACAATTATACCTGCATGATGTATTACAATAGCAGTTACTAATAATTTGCTACACTATTCTATATGTTATGTAAATCTCACAACAGAAATTAGAACACTGTACTGTACACCAGAAGGTTTTCTAAGTATTTTCTTTGCTATTTTGGATAAAGGCTATTGCTGTCAGATACATATCAAAAGTCTTCTTGCTCACCCTTACACTCATTAGTTATTTTATCATACTACTGAAGAGATTTTTTTAACTTCAGAAGCAGTCCATTATAAAGATCCTTCCTATCAAATAACAGCTATTTTTTTTTGTTTAAGCAGTCAGCATCTATAACAGGGGCGTGGTAGCCTAGTAGTTAAGATCCTGGACTGCCATCAGAAGGTTGTCAATTCGAGACCCAAGTACCACATGATGGGGTGAGCTCCTCTTCTTGCTCCACTTCCTGCCAATCTAACAGTTCGAAAGCATGCAAATGCAAGTAGATAAATAGGTACTACTTCAGTGTGAAAGTAACAAGTGTTCCATGCGCCTCGGCATATAGTGATGCAGGTCACATGACCATGGAAGCATCTTCAGACAACACTGGCTCCCTTAGCTAGGAAAGAGAGATGAGCACTGCCCCCTAGAGTTGGACGTGACTGAACATGGGAAACCTTTACTTTTTTAAAAAAAGTTAGTATCTCTCAGGTAGTTAATTCAATTGCAACATTATCCTGAGCTGTCAATCAGCACTTACCAGGCACTCTCCGGTGATATCATCACAGGACTCTGCATGACCAAAACAAGTGCACGGCCTACAGATTCCACCAACGATAGTGCCGTTAACTCGCCTGTGTCCTGGCCAGCATGACTAGAAAAAAAATGAAACATAAATAAAATGCAATGAAGAATGTTTAAAGAATGTAAAATGCCACTAACATGCAAACAGAAGCCACTTGATAAGGTATCTATGGAGATTCTCAGTCATCCAGCTCATGGTTGTCCCAAAGGTGCTTTTGTCAAGAGGCAAGCGGACATTCTGGTTTTTCTTTGAAGACATTTAGCTTCTCATCCAAGAAGCTTCTTTCAGCTCTGAAAAAGTTTCTTGGATGAGAAGTGAAATGTCTTCAAAGAAAAACCAGAAAGTCCAGTTGCCTCTTGAAAAAAAGCACCTTTGGGGCTTGATAAGATAATGTATCACCTTAGTATACAGATAATGATATCGGATGGGTGGCATTCCATTTCCACTGACCATGGTTTTCTTCCCCTTGTCCTTCTTCCAAATCTGTTAAGTTTTATGCCTGAGCGTGTTTTGCAATCTCATCACCTTGCTCTGCTTTGTACTCTTCATTTGCTTTCTTTTTAAGTACTTATTTTGATTTTCCCATTCCATCTGTTTCCATGGCCAGAAATACTGCTTGCAACCCATTTTGCTGTACCCCCAAATTTGTGCCTTTGAGCACTATTGATTTCTCAAACAAAGGTAAGCAGTCTACATATTGGGCAGTGTTGGACTTTAGGGTTTAGTGACCTTGGCCTAGAGAACAGATTTCTTGATTTTGCTGGCAACTGTGGCTGTTTTTTTCAGAGGCAAAAGTAGTCAGCTTTGCAGACCACATACTAACTAGACTCCTGCCTTTGGAACCAAGTGTCCTGAAAACCTAGACCAATATATTAGTCTACATACCCTTCTGGCATGTGTGTTGCTCAGTGGATGCTGTTGCCAGGCATTCAATGGTTCCACTGATGTATTGGCTTAAATACCAGGTAAAAATGACTGACACTCCACCTGTTATTCTTCCTAAGAAATTAGCCCAAACTTTGTTCAGATGTTTTATACAACTGAGAACTGTTTTGATCTGGAATAAAGGCTGTCGTTGCTAAAATCAAACAAAGAAGCTTGTCTCACTAGTATGATTATTTGGATACTGACCTGAACTGAAAAGGTTGAAGTAAGATTAAAAGAAGTTTTAGCTTGATCTTTCTGCTGAAAAGGCAAAATAAAAACAGAGAAGTAAAGAGTGGAAATAAGATAGCTTGACATACCACTATGCAGACTGAACAGAGTTAGAAGGCAAATTATTGGGGGAAAAAAGAGGTAAAAGGCAAGAGAAAAGATATTCCGTAGCTAAAACATCAATGCAATTATTTTGGATGAAAGGTTAAAGAAAAAGAAGGCAAATTAACAGGCAAAAAGAAAGCATAGCTATGATTCCCCTCACTTGTAGACCTAGTAGAATGAGAATTTTCATGGAAAAATCCACACAGATATGTGCCTGGGAGAATGTTAATATCACATGTAAAGATTGGTAAATATGTTCTATGTAATCAGCCATACCACTGTAATTAGAAGGTTAATATTTGTCCAAGAAATAGGGATGGGATTGTGAGAAATGCAGTTTTGTAATTGCATTTCATTCAAGCATAATATGATTTGGTTATGGTTGATTAGGTTGAGCAAAACCGTATCATTTATAAAATGTGGTTTAGGACTTAGTAGCATTTTGTAAACCCAGTCAATTGTGTTGACAATTCAATAAACCATGGTTAAACTGTTTTATTGTGTGTAGGGGTACCTGATACACAAAATATCAGCACCCGATACAGGCATTCGATGTCCTTTCAAGAGGGCTAAACGTTAGGTAGGCAGTGAACTTTCATGACTCTCAAACTACATTGCCTCATCCTATAGATAGTCACTGACTTACAACAGTTTGTTTAATGGCCATTCAAAGTTACAATGCACTGAAAAAAGTGACTTATGACCGTTTTTCATACTTAAAACTGTTGCAGCATCCCTATGGTCATGTGATCAAAATTCAGATGCCTGGAAACTGACTCATATTTATGATGGTTGCAGTGTCCCAGAGTCATGTGATCCCCTTTTGCGACCTTCTGACAGGCAAAGTCAATGGGGAAGCCAGATTCACTTAACAACTGTGTCACTAACTTAACCACTACAGTGATGTGTTTAACAGATGTGACAAGAAAGGTTGTAAAACGGGGCAAAACTCATTTAACGATTGTCTCACTTAGCCACAGAAATTTTGGCCTCGGTTGTGGGTCATAAGTCCCACCAGGCTCAAGGTTGACTCAGCCTTCCATCCTCTCAGGGTAGGTAAAGTGAGGACCCAAGATTGTTGGGGGCAATAAGCTGACTTTGTAAAAATGCCGCTTAGTAATAAGCAGGCATATACAATGGAAGGAAGGCTATTGCTGAGCGCATTGGGTTGTGCTCCAAAAATTGTAAGCCGCCCTGAGTCTCCGGAGAAGGGCGGCATATAAATATGAATTAAAAAAAAAGTCAAGGACTACCTGTATATGCCAAAGAGGTAAAAGTTGAAAGTTATGCTCATTGGAACATAAGTAGAAATTAGTTTAGAACTCCCTACTCAACACAAGAAAATCTAGCACTGAACAGGCAGGATAGAAGCAAATATATGTATTTGTTTCTTCCACACTCTTAGTCCTCATATGAGGAGGTCAGATGACTGCACAGCACTCCAGTGCATTGTTTCTCAACATTAACAACATTAAGATGTGTGTACTTCAATTCCAGAATTCGCCAGCAAGCAGCTAACTGATTGGGAAATTCTGGGATTTGAAGTCCATGCATCTTAAAAGTGCTGAGTTAAGAAACACTGCTCTAGTGTGATACTGCATCTAAAAGGAGGACCCCCCCCTCCATCAATGGTGATTCAATACCATATATTCTATCTACTACATGGGCATTTCTCAGGCATATTTCAAGTATGAGTTATCAGAAAACCCCTGACTTTTGCTTACACTTCAGATGCCAGACAGCAATTCTTGCTATCATATTTTGACGCTTTTTTAATAGGTTTGAACATGCAGGCACAACTGCTTGTAGCTGGTATCTTGCTGTTTTTGCATCTTTCCGTGTGTAGATAAGGAGAGAATCCAGGAAATTGTTCACACAGTTTGGCAGAATGATGTCAGAACTTTTCTTATAATCTTTTAATTTCTCTTTCAAATTCTTCATCTCATCAGCTGAATTTTTGCAGTGAACAGTTTAACAGAAAATAACACTTACCCATGAGGAAAATATAATAATAATGCCATCCAGGAAAAAAAAATTCATGGGCTTTTCTGTTGAAATTTGCAAGAACGCTTGAAATAGTTTCGGTCAAAATTGTATAAATATTTCTCTCAGCAGAAAGGAGTCAATAAACAATCTGATTGGTTTGCTTTTATTCAGGTAAATATTTGAGGAACTGCCATACCAGCAGGAAAGAAAAGGAATAAAAGTACTTTATAAAATGTAACTTGATATTGCTTTCCTTTCTATAAATGTCTATTCCAACATAGGAATCCCTATGGGAGGAGTCTCTGATGGTGGGCCCTCTATGAATTAAACTTTACTCCAAATCTTATGGGCTTGTACATAAAAGAAAAAAGGACTTACAGACTGAAAAACCTATTTCAAAAGCAACTCACAAGCCATAATACTTGTGTTGAAAACATTTAACAGACATTCTTAAGAAAATCTGGGGAATGGAAGAATCTTAAGTAAGAATGAAAAGCAGCCAAGTAGCATCCATTACTTGCTTCTCATTTCCATAGGTCTCCAGGAACATGGATGGTAAGAGTAATATATATTACATGTCACATATATTACTGAAGGTCAGGACCATCTCTGTTAAGCTGAGTAAGGTACCTGGTTCAGGCAATTTTATGTCATAAAATGCAGCAAATGGGTATTTCATTAGCTGTGTGTTGAACTGCTTATAACAATTTTTGCCAAGTCAATATGATAACATGGGTTCTTATATATTTGATTTAAGGGAGGAGGGCAGCTCCTGGACCATTCTTGGCAATCAAATATCTGCTTGATTGCCAGTCAGTTCTGTAAATTTGACAGACTAATAGGTGGTAATGTACATAGTAATAGCAATAGTGCCTTGGCAAGCTGCCTTTCTCTTAGCGTTTTATAATAGTCAATTCAAATGGGATGTGTCTTGAAAGACTTAATATGGCAAGAAACTGGGCTGCAAGGAAGAATCTGTATATAGGTAGCCCTCAACTTATAGTCATCATTTAGCAACTGTTTGAAGTTACAACAGCACTGAAAAAAGTGCCTTATGGCCAGCCCTTGTACATCAGACTATTTCAGGTACTTGGCAACCGGTTATGACATTCTCGGATTACATGACTGCCATTGCGACTTTCCCAACAATTAAAATCAATGGATGAAGCTGGATTCATTTAATGATCAGATTATTCATTTAAAAACTGTGGTGAATCTCTTAGCAACCATGGCAAAAAAGGTCATAAAATCCAGTATGACTTTTATCTCACAACCACCTTGCTTAGTGACAGAAATTCCAGTCCCAATTATGGTAATAGGTTGAGGACTACCTAGATATATTCAGAGGTCTAATCCCAGAGAAGAAATGGTGGGTGCCCTTTCCGCATCTGTTTATTGCCCTGTAAAACTAGGTTTTCTTCTGTTATCCCTTGGAAAATATTTAGTTTCAAGATACTGTAGATATATTTAAAATGGTATCCTTGTTAACAGGGTTGTTTAATTGGGGGCAAAATAAATCATGAGGAAGAACTGGATTTAATGGTACAATGTTCTTGGGGAAAGTATTTTGGTTATTTTGTCCCTTAAATCATAATTCAAAATATGCTTTGGAGACACCCAATAGTTGTTTTGGTTTTTCAAACTGATGATACAAGACAAACATTATTTTATGTTGCAATATTTCATGTTTTCATATTCTGATGTCTGCTTTTTTTAATGCTGTAACTCAATTTTGTATGAAAGTCCTATGCAGAAAAAGTAAATAAATAAATAACCAACCATCACCTTCATTAGCTGCATTTGCTCAACTGATATTTCTGATCAAACAAGTTTTTGAACCTCTACAAAACCCTTCAAAATCTATTATCAGCCTTTTATAGGTTGCCTTTGGTGATTTTTTTAAACATTAGTATTTATAATAAGAGAAAGAAGTGAATATATCAGCTATCAGAATCAAGGCTCCATGACCTAAATAACATATATAAAATCATGGTGTTTTAAAAGAAGAAAGCTGACAAGTAAATGCCTAGAGTGCTTGTATAAATGGCACATTGTTTATAGTATTGTGAAACAGAACATCTTTGTGCTTTAAAATTCTTCCTTAGAGGCCTAGTTTTCCAAAATTTTGCATTTAAAGGTTCCACCAGCAATGCCTTGACATGTTAGTTAAGCATACATGCACTCATTCCAAATATAGGCTAGAATAGATAATATTTGGTTGAAAATATTCAGATTTTGCATATATAACCTTCAACAAGACTGCATCTAAGCTGATGAATCTATCATCTCAGGAGGAAAGTGTGTGTGTGTGTGGGTGGGTGAGTGAGGGGGGAGGAAGCAATCACACCATCTGTATGAAAAGCACTATGTATCAACTCAAGCACGAATGTGTTACTTTGCTTTGAAATACTAAAACATATCACATATTTTGATTTTGAGTATTCAGTTTTTAAATATAATGACAAATAAAGTGATTAACCCCAAAGGATTGTTTCATGGCTGCATCTTATGAACATTATATAAAATATCACACAATTCCACATGGATCAGTTCAGAAGTCACCCGTTGGTGTTTCCAGGCATAAGGTTGCTACTCTGTGAATGAAAATATGAGCTCATATATATTTGAGTTAACATCTAATACATAAATAGGATTATTTGTGAAGTTATTTACAATTATAAGAGACTAAAGAAAGATTTCAGTTTTTTTTAAACTGAGCTAAAAATATCCAATTGTATCCAGTATATATGTTTAGGCAATTCTGAGTTTTAGAAATACAGTGTTAAATAAAATATTCCAAAGAGTGAATACGATTTGTGATATGCAAGCTATAATTAAGCATATCCAACTAGATTTGAATGCTGTGGTAAATCAAAGTTAATTAAAACCAAAAGGAACACTCTTCATTACAGTTATGTGGAGGAAAGAAAAGTATACTATGATGACTCATGGAAAACAATGCCAGTTTAAGAGTATATGGTACCTCTAAACATAATGAGCTGATGACCATGTCAAAAAGATTGCATTTTTAGAATGATTAAGAAGGGGGGCATTAGTGCCCCCTAACCTTTAGTGCCCTAGGGTGGTGCCTGCTTGGCATTCACCTAAAGTCAGTGCCTCCTAAGCTTTGGTGCCTAAATCAGTCAGTGCCCTCTAAGCTTTGGTGCCAACGGTGGTGCTTGCTTGGCATTCACCTAAAATCAGAAAGGTTATGCTTGTTTCTATTGCTATCACCCATAGCTTATTCTGATATTCAGATCCTAGCACATAGATATGAATATAATCATATTTGTGGTCTGCTTAAAAGAGATTTATTTTTCAATCAATCCCCATATTTACTGACAGAGAAATCCTTCAGCTGCTTTGTATTAAGATACTTACTTCACAGGAGGAGCCCAAATATCCTGTAGAACACTGGCAAATTTCAACAGCAGATGCATCTTTTTGTCCAGTCAATAAGTCATTAGCAGATTCCAGGCTGACACCACTCAATCTAATATATAAGGGTAAAGTAGAGGAAATGCTAATGATCTAGAAAGATAACATTGTATTTATAATATTTGCTATGCTAGACTGGCTGCGAGTGGGGAAGACAGATCATGTGTTTTAGTTAAAAGTAAAATGGATTTTCCAAAAATTGACTGTCTCTTATGACTTGGTAGTAGTCATGTGTAGACTACAAGTAGTCCTTGACTTACAACAGTTTGCTTAGTAACCATTCGAGGTTACAACGGCACTGAAAAAAGTGACTTATGATCATTTTTCACACTTATAATCCTTGCAGCTTCCCCTTGGTTATGTGATTTACATTTGGATGATTGACAATTGACTCACATTTATGATAGTTGCTGTATCCCAAGGTCATGTGATCCCCTTTTGCAATCTTCTGACAAGCAAAGTCAATGGCGAAACCCAATTCACTTAACAATCATGTTACTAATTTAGCAACTGTAGTGATTCACTTAAGAAATGTGGCAAGAAAAGTTGTCAAATAGGCAAAACTCACTTCACAAATTTCTCGCTTAACAACATAAATTTTGGGCTCTATTTTGATTGTAAGTTGGGGACTACCTGTATAGCATAGTAAATCAACATTAGAACATTGTCGCACCAATGTTATTAGCCATAGGAAGACTGCTTAGTTTATAAATTGCATGTTTTACTTATGCTGCAGGCACACCAAGAATTAGGCTGACTGAGAAACTGTCAAACACATCTTCTTATCCTACTGAAAAGTAATAAAATCTTAAATTAGATTTATAGATTTGACATTACTTCAAAATATGTTTTACTTTGGAAAATGAGGTTATAGAAAAAATACTTATTCTAAAGTGAACTGCTTTTCTTTACTAAGATTCTATAGACTAATCAGTATAAGGAGAGAGATAAAAAAGCTTTTCTCTCTATTATACAAGACATTTTTCATAGTCTTTTCCCAATACAGTAATAAAGATTTGATAAGCACTGTATGCTGTACCAGGAACACATGAAGAAGCTAGACTGTAGACTAGAGAAAATCTAACTATGTGGTGCTAAGAATCAACAATGACTTCATAGTGCATAATCAATCAATCAATCAACCTACCTACCAATCAATCAATCGCTAGGTGAACTTAGGCTACAAGTGGGATGGGGATTAAAAAAATGTGGATTTTTTTTAACTGTGGATTTTAATGCTGTTATGCCCCCAGAGTCATTGTATGTGAATTGATCAGCTAAATAAATTTGTTCAATAAATAAACTTATGCAACTCCAGAACGCACAAAAAAGTTGTCCGTTTAGAGTTTGCAAAAAAAAAAAAACCAGAAAGACTCTCAGACTGTGAGTAACAAGCTCCAAGCGGACTTTCATGTGTTTTGCACTAAGGAGACTTCTATCTAGCCACTCTGCCATAAAGTCTAAATCGGTAGAGGGCTGAAGTGATGGTTGTTCTTCTGGTACAGTCCCATTTCCACACAGGATCTTTAGAGTTCAGTCAGAGTGACAATCAGGTTTTGGTCATCTCTCCCCCAATTTCTCAATTTGACCAGGCGACCAGCTCTTGGAAAAGTCCTGGTACACCAAACTTCTTTCATTTGAGAATTATGGAGGCCATTGTGCTCTTAGGACCTTCAGTGCAGCAGAAATTGTATTTGTTTGTTTGTTTGTATGCTTGTTTTTCAAACATGTACAAGATAACAAGTATGAACATAAACAAGAACAAAGGAAGTAAAAACAGATAAAGGGGACAGTGAGACAGGGATGGTAGACACGGTGGTGCACTTATGCACGCCCCCTTTAAGGACCTTTTAAGAATGTGTGAGATAGCCTTCCCCAGATCTGTGCCTTGCAATAATCCTGTTTGTACTTCATTGAATTAGAAATATTAATCACAATCTAATGAAAATCTGAGCATTCTTCATCACATTCAAATCAGTAACCTTTAACCAGAAGAAGTTAAGCATTAAGGAAGCAATCCTAGATATGTTTTTTTGGAGGTAAATTAGGCTCAGGTACGATTTAATAAGAAAGAACTAAATACAATTTCTAGGGATATTTACATTAAACGAATTTAGGTGGGTATCTAAGAAAGCTAAGAAATATTGGGACTAGATTTGTACTTTAAGATTTCAGAAAAATCTTAAAATAAATGTACAATCGAAACCAGAGGTTTTTCTTCTAGGTTTGATGGACAAACAGATTGGGGAAAAAATACAGGACTTTACTTTTATACATGATAACAGCAGCAAGACTTTTATATCACAGAGATGGAAGAATTCATAAAATTCCATAATGGAAGAATAGATGGTGCAGTTAATGGAGAGAGCAAAAATGAAGAAATGGACTGCTTTGATTAAAACTAAGGAGTTTATTTGGCTTTCTTTCTACTTGGAAAACACTTTTGAACTTTTTGCTTCAAACTGAAAGAAATGAAATTTTAACTTTGGAATTTGACAATTAGAGGTTTTTGTATTACTATAATAGTACTGTATGTTACGGTTAATCTTACAGCAAAAACTTATATCATTTTATACTATCTGTACCAAAGAAAATTGGAAGTTATTCTTTTGTTTATTCTTTTTCCCCTGCACTTTCAATTTTGCTTTGATCTTGACCCCCCTTTTTTGTTTTAAACTTTTTCCCTATTTCAGAATAACAGAATAACAGAGTTGTGAGGGACCTTGGAGGTCTCTTAGTCCAACTTCTGCTCAAACAGGAAACTCTGTACTATTTCAGAAAAATGGTTGACTGATCTCTTCGTAAAAACCTCCAGTGTTGCTCATTGGATTTTGCTTTGTTCTGAAACTTAATGTTTTCAGGGGGGAAATCATCTTTGACTTATTTTTATAGATAAGTGCTTCCTTGACTATCCTATCAAAATCAAAATTAGGTAATATATCAAGTATTTATCCATAAAGGATTTATAGAAAAATAATAAACTAGTTTATCTAAATCAGTAAATTAAGTAGATTTATTATTACTGTAATGTATTTCGTAATTCTACTGTTATTATCCAAGCCTGAACATAAACTTTCTTTGCATCTTAACCAGTGCCTCTGGGAGCATTGCTAAGTAGTTAATTTTTGTGATTCTTTACATAGTCCCATGCTACCATTGGAAAAATATTTTAATCTGACCCTGATTTTCTAATTACCATTAGCAAGAGACTCTCCTCAGGGTGAAGTATCATTCTACATGCTAAGGAAGCTGGGAGGAGGTAAATTAGCCACATATTTTATTTTAAAAAGTGTAACCTACTGAAACATTTGGATGCATGCAGGAGCCCTATGTGATGTGAGTTTATTTATTTATTAAATAGGTGAATATGGCCACCCAATTCACACATGGTGGGATATAGCATAGTATCTACAATAGCAATAGCACTTAGACTTATATACTGCTTTACAATGCTTTACAGCCCTCTCTGTAAATGGTTTACAGACTCAACATATTGCCCCCAACAATTTGGGTCCTCATTTCACCCACCTTGGAAGGATAGAAGGCCGAGTCAACCTTGAGCCTGGTTGGATTTGAACTGCCAAATTGTAGGCAGCCAGCAGTTAACAGAAGTAGCCTGCAGTACTGTACTCTAACCACTGTGCCACCATGGCTCATCTACAAACTGGTTTCAAAACTTCAGGCTCCCAAAGCTTGGGGAATGGGAGGTTAGTTGTCCAAATGTCCTCCATAACATTCAAATGATGAGAAATAAACTCATCTGCGATGTCATTACATTACACAGTATCTCTGGCTCCCTATTTCTTGGGGAGTATCTAGATATAAATATGGAAAAAGCAACATTTTTGACAAAAAGCCCATTAGATGTCTAGTTTTATATACTTTACTATATAGAGAATTTTGAAAAGCTAGAGCCAATAAAGATTCACTGAATTTTTTTTGAGAAATACATGCAGAAGGAGAACATACATTTTTAAAATCATTTATATTTTCTCTTCACTTTTCATGCAACCCAAAGCACTTTTCCAATAACAGAGATAGTCTAACATGTACCTCACATTCCAGAAATCCATTATTCATATTTAAGATGTTGTCCTTGTACTCTATTCCCATTGTTAAATTTTATTTTAAAATGAGGCAGAAGAAATATTTTTAAACATACTCTGTGATTTGTTAAGGCCAAGAATAAATCTAAAGAACTTAATATCTACATGTAACAACATTTACTGGTATTTTTACTAACCTATTTACCTACAGATTGCGTTTCTTTGTGCTATGTAATATAATTTGGAGCAATGAGAAACAGTTCAACACAGAACATTTCACTCAGAATTATTCCACATTTGTATTCACTGAATGGTCCCAATTTTCATTAGGTTCTGCTATTTGGTAAATGGTATTTTAATGTGTTTAACAGTTTTTATTCATTGAAAAAAGCTGCAGTGCAATTTTTCCTCACTTCAGTGTAGTAATTTCTATTCCTCTGTGTCATTCAGCAGACATTAAAGTACATAATGTTGGCAGTAATGGGATACCGGATCTTGGAGATACTTGAGAAATTCAAGTATCTAGACCAAGTATTTAATATGATTACTAGCGTGGCAGACACTGTTGACTTCTAAATGCAAACGAGATTAAACAAGATGCAGCTTTTGAAGCAATAGCAGTGCAGTTTACGGTCTGCTATTACATTAATTGTTGTATCCTGAGATTAAAAAGAAAGGAAAGAAATCACCAGAACCATATGATACTATTGCAAAGCTTCTAGGTCACATTGTTTACATTTCACGCAACATTATTCCCTAGTTGAATTCACCAAGTGGTTTCAATTCCCCTTAAGTACTGAAATCTAAACATGGGCTACAAAGCTACTACTGACCTTTTAAACTTTGGAAATGGACTTTTTGTAGCCTAAAATAAAAATGGCAGGAACATCTCACTGCCTAACTGCCTCTGAGAGATCCAGGCCAGAGAAAGTGTGACTTAGTCATAACAGTAAAGCATTTTCTCTTTAAAAATGTGTTTGCCTTTTGAATAAGTCCAACAATTGTTTAAGAACTGTGGTGGCGCAGTGGTTAGAATGCAGTACTGCAGGCTAACTCAGCCCACTGGCATCAGTTCGATTCTCACCAGCTCAAGGCTGACTCAGCCCTTCATCCTTCGGAGGTTGGTATAATGAGGATCCAGATTGTTGGAGGCAATATGCTGACTCTGTAAACTGCTTAGAGAGGGCTGTAAAGCTTTATAAGTCTAAGTGCTATTGTTAAGTGCTAATTATGAATATTATATTTCAATGCATTTTAAAATGTTTTGATGATTTATCAGCATGTTTTCAACAAAGACCAGTGATACCCATTTTAATGATTATACTTGGGGCACCAAAAGACAGAGTTGTGATCAGGGATGGGATCTGACCGGTATAACTACCGATTCTGTTGCTCTGTGTCGTGCGCGCATGCACGTGCGCAAGTCGTGCGAGTCACGTGAGTGCAATTTACGACCTGCTGAGCTGCCCAGACAGCTGAGCAGTGCTGTGTGCAAGTGCAGAGTGGTTGGGAAAGCCCTTTTTTTCCTGCTTTTTCAACTGCAGCTGTGTCACGCAAAGCAGCTGCAGTTGAAAATGCAGGAAATAAAGGTCAGGTAAGAGCCCAGGTGGGCGGGGGGGGGGCAAAACAGCAGAACCGGTTCTATGTATGCTCTCTGTTTGCTGCTCTTCAGAGCAACCAGTTCTACAGAAGTGGACAGAACTGGTAGAATCCCACCCCTGGTAGTGATCATCTGATACACGTTGATAAAGTAGCAAAGACACACAGGTAGTCCTGGACTTATTACCATTCAAAATTACAACAGTTGTGAAAACAAGTAACTTATAACTGGTCCTCACGTTTTGTGGCTCTCATAGCATCTCCATGGTCATGTGAACCAGATCTGGCAATTGGCATGCACTTATGAGCATTGCAGTGTCCTGGGATCTTATGAACATGCCATTTGTGAACTTCCCAGCCAGTTTCCAACAAGCAAAGTGAATGGGAGAAGTCAAATTCACTTAACGATCATGTGATTCACTTAATAACTGCAGTGATTTGCTTAACAACCATGACATGAAAGATTGTAAAATTGGGCATGACTCACTTGACAATTGACTTGCTTAGCGATGAAATTCTGGACCAAATTAGGGCTGTAAGTTAATGACTATCTGTTCTGACCCAAGTCTCATTCAAAGCAAACAAACATCAAACAGAGATAAAAGCATAACCTTTTTAATGCTTCTCTGTGAATTCCATTCATTCACAGTAAAACGCTATTAAAAACTAATTGTCCCAGATAAGAACAAACCTTGCAAGGTTGTGCAAGGCTGCCGAGAACACTAGATTTAATTGCAAGGAAATAATCAAAACCAAAAGTCTCCAAACACAAATCAGCATAGTCCGAACTTCCACAAGACTTGAAGTGCAAGAACTTCTTTGCTTCCTGCAAAGAATCCCACCTCTGAGGGCTGGCTTTTATCCCTTAAGGGAGGGGCCATCACCTTGCAGCCTTACTCCTGAGTCGCCCTTGGTGCTGCAGCTATTCTTTCTTTCGAGCAGCCCTGCGTGCACATGCATTGGGCACAGGCTCCTTGGGGTCCTCTGCATCACTGCTGCCAGCCTCCACAAGCTCCAAAGGCAGCACTCCACTCTCTGATAGTCCTGGCCCCATCTGTGCATCCCGCACAGGCCCCACATCTGAGTCCTCGCTCTCCAAGACCTCAGCTGTCCGCACCTGCTACCGGCGAACCACAACACTATCTGTATGAAGGAACTTCATACTGAGATGGGAGCTTCCTCCATTGTTTATATTAATCATCTTTGTTTCTATTACACCCTATGCTAAAGTTTCAGAATAAGAAAAAAATAAACAATATAAATGGGTATGTAATGCCTGCTGTTCCCATCACCAACTTTCTCTATTGAACATGCTGTTTGTGCAGGGATCTACCAATGCACAGGTCTCATAATGTGCACTGTAGATAAAAAAAATGATGATTCTTCATGAGCACGAACAGCTCCTGGAGGAGGGAAGGTTTCTGAATGTCAGCAGACAAGCTTTGCCTTTTCCAATGAACTATATAAAAATGACTGAAAATCCCTTGGTTACATTAAAATGGTTTTGTGGGGTGGTGGTTGGTTCTCTCTTAGTTTCTCACAGAATTCTACCCAGTTCTGGAACATTCAATTTGGAGACACACTGTTTGGAAGCTCTTGATCTGGTGCAGGAGTGTCAAACTGGCAGCCTGGGGCCACCCCAGCTCCGCGAAGGGGGAAAACATCATAATATGTCACATGATGGCAACATGATGCCACAAGTTGACACCCATGATCTAGTGCATGGATCCTAGCTGGGTCAGAATATTGATTTTAAAAAATGGGACCTTAGAATGGAGGTAGACCCCACTTCAATCTTATTCAATTTTTTTCCATTTTGATCCACAGCATATGATGACAAAATAGAATGAAAGCATGCAACTTATTTACAATAGAGGTGATTGTTCTGGATACAAGTAGAATAGCAGTCTTGTATCTGCGACTTTCTTTCTACAAATGAAGAAAATGTGATCGCAGAATGGAAAGAAAAAGAAAAAGTTGACAGCAACTAAATGAAACTGCCTTAAGGAGAGTTGCATGGTTACAGAAAAGTAACATTCTAGTTGATATAATCTGGGCTCACTAAGAAACCCCGAAGAGGACTACTCTTAAAGGGAAAGTTAGTGTTGTCAAACAAAGCCCACTACAGACACTATGAATTGCCTCTTCTAGACAATGCAGGATACCTTCTCTTGTACAGGTGAAACTCAAAAAATTAGAATATCGTGCAAAAGTTCATTTATTTCAGTAATGCAACTTAAAAGGTGAAACTAATATATGAGATAGACTCATTACATGCAAAGCAAGATAGTTCAAGCTGTGATTTGCCATAATTGTGATGATTATGGCTTACAGCTCATGAAAACCCCAAATCCACAATCTCAGAAAATTAGAATATTACATGCAATCAATAAAACAAGGATTGTACATAGAACAATATTGGACCTCTGAAAAGTATAAGCATGCATATGAACTCAGTACTTGGTTTGGGCCCCTTCTGCAGCAATTACTGCCTCAATGAGGCATGGCATGGAAGCTATCAGCCTGTGGCACTGCTGAGGTGTTATGGAAGACCAGGATGCTTCAATAGCGGCCTTCAGCTCTTCTGCATTGCTTGGTCTCATGTCTCTTATCTTTCTCTTGGCAATGCCCCATAGATTCAGGTCAGGTCAGGCGTGTTTGCTGGCCAATCAAGCACAGTAATCCCACAGTCATTGAACCAGGTTTTGGTGCTTCTGGCAGTGTGGGCAGGTGCCAAGTCTGCTGGAAAATGAAGTCAGCATCCCCATAAAGCTCGTCTGTGGAAGGAAGCATGAAGTGATCCAAAATCTCCTGGTAGACGGCTGTGTTGACCCTGGACTTAATGAAGCACAGTGGACCAACACCAGCAGATGACATGGCTCCCCAAATCAACACAGACTGTGGAAACTTCACACTGGACTTCAAGCATCTTGCAGTCTGTGCCTCTCCATTCTTCCTCCAGACCTGGGTCCTTGGTTTCCAAATGAGATGCAAAAGTTGCTCTCATCAGAAAAGAGGACTTTGGACCACTGAGCAACAGACCAGGTCTGTTTTTATTTAGCCCAGGTAAGATGCTTCTGACAACATTTGAAGCCCATGTCCAGAATCCATCTGTGTGTGGTGGCTCTTGATGCACTGATTCCAGTCTCAGTCTACTCCTTGTGAAAGTCCCCAACACTTTTGAATGGCCTTTTGCTGACAATCCTCTCCAGGCTGCAGTCATCCCTGCTGCTTGTACACCTTTTTCTTCCATACTTTTCCCTTCCACATAACTTTCTATTAATGTGCTTTGATACAGCACTTTGGGAACATCCAACTTCTTTTGCAATTACCTTTTGAGGCTTTCCCTCCTTATGGAGGGTGTCAATGATGGTTTTCTGCACAACTGTCAGGTCAGCAGTCTTTCCCATGATTGTGATTCCTACTGAACCAGACTGAGAGACCATTTAAAGGCTCAGGAACCCTTTGCAGGTGTTATGGCTTAATTAGCTGATTAGAGTGGAAATCTAGAATATTGCACCTTTTCACAATATTCTAATTTTCTGAGATTGTGGATTTGGGGTTTTCATGAGCTGTAAGCCATAATCATCACAATTATGGCAAATTACAGCTTGAACTATCTTGCTTTGCATGTAATGAGTCTATCCCATATATTAATTTCACCTTTTAAGTTGTATTACTGAAATAAATGAACTTTTGCACGATATTCTAATTTTTCGAGTTTCACCTGTATTTCAAGGGTCTTCAAGCAATTGTACTGCCTTGACGATCCCTTGGAGGAAATATGTCTGATGCCATGCTTAGCCCTGGATACATTAAATAGATTTTTAGCTATTTTACAGAATAAAAAAGGTGACACGGGCATAAAATTGGATTATTTTAGAGGAGGCTTTTGAAAAGTAAGAAAGGTGAAACAGTATATATGTGTTGCGGAAGCCAAATCTGTGCAGAAAAGAAGAAAACAAGGAACAGAAGCAGGAGTTGCTGAGGGATCAAAGACCTTGACATCAGTGAAGGTAGAAGAGATGTAGTAGAGAAGTGGAACACACAAAGAAATAAGAGAAGCAATGAAAGGTTAAGACAAAGCTGTGAAGAAACTTAGGAGCTGAGTGGTTTGTATTTATACTGAAGTGCTAGGTCATCAGAACAACCTGTTACAGTTTTAAAGGCTTTCTCAATTTCTTTCTATTCAGTTTGTTAGTTTTGCACATTTTTTTGTGCAAAACAAGTCAATACAAAAATTGCAAATGAAAGTGCATGCAAAATTCACGAAGTAAAAAACCCTCAGATAACTAAATATACAGAAGAAAAATCCACACTATATATATATATATATATATATATATATATATATATATATATGTTTTCGTAGATTTTCACGGGTAAAGATATGTAGGTCTTGGTGTATTCTGGTCTTGTCCGTAAGATTGAGAATACCTTGGCAACGTTCTCCCAGGAGAACGAAGCTGAAGACACCAGCCTGAAGATGATGGATGAGATTTTCGTCGAACGTTGCCAAGGTATTCTCAATCTACAGGACAAGACCCAATCCAAGACCTACTACCTTTACCATGAAAATCTAAAACATATATATATATATATATATATATATATATATAAAATACATTTATATGCCTTCTCCAGAGACTCAGGGCGGCTTACAATTTTGGGATACAACCCATGCGCTTAGCAATAGCCTTCATTCCATTTATATATGCTTATTACAAAGCGGCATTTTTACAAGGTCAGCTAATTGCCCCCAACATTCTTGGGTCCTCAATTTACCTACCCCGAGAGGATGGAAGGCTGAGTCAACCTTGAGCCTGGTGGGATTCGAGCCTACAGCAGTTGTAGGCAGCTGGAACTTAAGTGCAGGCAATTAACAGCCTGAGCCACCAAGGCTCTTACAATTCATTTTAGACTTATTATACTATTGTTTTATCTCAGGTATGTATTTATTTTCTGCTCTTGCTACTTTCAATTATTTTAATAGCTCAAAATCATTCATTGAGATGGCAGCTGTATAACTGAATAAAATTACAATTGTTTTCAGAAAAGCATTTAAAAAAAGATTGGATGATGCTTAAACTGATATAAACTTACATGGTGTTCATTTATATTGCAATGAAATCAGCAGCCCTTAATTTTGAGTAAACCTGTCTATAATTATACAAAGAAATAATTATTTCTGTGGCTTTTTTCTTAATGTACCAGTTGTTAATAATATATTTTGGCTCTATATCCAGCACGCTTAATTGAATCCTTGAGAAAATTTGTGTACTGTAGAAGCACCAAAAAGTACTCAGTTGATTCAATCAATTAATTTATAGGGTGCTAAAGTTAATCCCAAACAGGCCCAATCATGTATAGAATTAGACTAATGAATTCAACAAATGAATTACCTCGTGGAGAAATCTAAATACAAACAATTGAACCTGCACTCTCAAATCCCCAGCATTTGGAAAAATATGGTTGCCCATGAATCCTGAAAGTATAGTCCACACCTCTGACTGCAGTTGCCAAGCAACACCTTCTTGCTCCTACACAGACAATGGGTAAGAAGCTAGTAGTATCATGAATCCTTACCAGCACTTACATAGTTTAAGGGCTCAGGGATGCCACCTCCTGAGGCAAATGAGTGGGTGTTCTTGGTACCTCAAATGGTAATGCTTAACAAATGTGATTGTGTGCTGCCGAATGACTGATTATGTGATCTCACTTGGTTAGTGCGTGATTGGATTAAGCATTTTATGAGAATAGAGTTACTGTGTATTATTTACTCTCTTTACATCATTTAATTACAAAGCTGAATAATAATCAATAGATTCCTATGCTGCATGATAAACAGTGTATTATTTATTTCTTCTGGTGGTCTGTTGAGTCATTATTAGTCTATTAGTTTATCTTTTATTTCTAGATTAGGGATGTTAGTTGGAAATGATTCTTTTAAACATTTAGGAAATATTATTTGTCCACAAGCTAACAAAATGAGCGATATTGATCTATGATATAAAATTATCTGACATAATTAAAGGCAACAAAGAGAGAAAATACAATCTACTTCTATCAGTCTTGAATGATAGAATTTCACCAAAGAGAACAAAATGCTTTTTCAACAGTTACCTGTAGATGGCATTCATCCCATTGCTGTATGTGGCTCTTATAAGGAGTCTTTTTATATTCGCCAAAACAGTCATAAATTCCCTTTTGCTGACAGGAACGTCGTGCAGCATGAATAAGTTGTGCTTCAGTAAGACTTCTTCTGTGTGCTCTTCAAATGGGTTCAAGTGAATCCCTTCCTGAGAAGTCCTTATTCTCAACCCACTTCCCTAATTATAAAAAATAACAAGGATGAAAACACTTAAAAAAGCAAGTTTCAATGCTGCATTATTAGAGAGCAGAACACCTTGATATGAATGCATAGTGTGTTTTATATACATGATGTATTGTCCAGAAACCATACCACTGTCTCTAGGAAAACATGGTCAATGCAAAAAGGTAAATCAGATCACCTATATAGGAAACTGATGTCACATATTTATATTTTCATGAACACAGTTATGTCTGGCATTCATTATCAAGAGGTTCAGAGGTAATATATAAAATGAAATGAATACATATAAGTAGCACATGCTACATCCAGAGTATGCAATTCAGATAACTTTTATATTATGCTTTAATTAATAGTGATTCTACACAGAGCTTGGAAGAAATACTTTGATTCAATAAAGGTTTGTGTGTTGAACTTCCTTAAAACAGTTTTGTAAAGCAAAGCACACATGCACACCAACACATATACTTCAGTGAAATAAAGCAGCCACACTGCTCTGTTTTGAATGGTCTTCTAGTATAGCTAAAGGCCCATAGACATGTGCTGAAACCTCTTCTGGATATTTGAAGAATCTTTATGCATCTTGCTGAAACAAAGCCAACGTTGCATCAGAGGAATAATGTCATTTAAAAATGGGTTTTATTTTCAATAAGTGTTTCTTTAAGTGCCATTTCTGGATGTTATTATGCCCACGGTTTGTGTGCATCTGTCTAAAATAAATAGAATTTAACAATGATTACCTAAAATAGTAGCCCATGTGTGGCTGTGATTATCATGTTCTGGAATAATTTACATGTTCTGGAATATTACTTAGAATTAATGCAATCCCTTTCTTTACCATCCAAAGATAATAGACATAGACATGGCTGTTTGCATGCTATTACTCTACTTTTAAATCAAACTCTAGGTGGCTCAGAATCTAATATATATATATATTGCCAAATTCTAAGAAATATTCCAGAACATGTAAATCATTGTTCAGATAATCACAGCCATGCCTGGGCTAGTCTTTGAGGTAATCAGGTTAACTTTTATTTATTTTAAGCAGACACACACAAACTGTGCATCGAATAATGTAAAATGATGATATAGTGTAACATCAGAGGTGGTATTCAGTGAGTTCTGACCAGTTCTGGAGAACCGGTAGCGGAAATTTTGAGTAGTTCAGAGAACCAGCAAATACCACCTCTGACTGGAGATTTTACAGTATCCTTCCCCTGCCACACCCACCAAGACACGTCACAGAACCGGTAGTAAAAAAAATTTGAATCCCACCACTGTGTAACATGCAATGTGTTGTTGTTCATCTGAGGTTATATTTACCTACTTTTAAGAATTGCTAAGGACCAGATGATTTTTACTAAGTCCTGATACTTAAAACTATAGAACTCAAAGAGAATGTACTTATTTTTCACATGACTGTGTGTAAGTATGTATATGTATATTTATATATGTATGTATATGTATTTTTATATATGCATATATATATAGGTGCGTGTGTGTTATTGTATATAACAATATATACAAACAATAAAATAAATCCAATAAAACCAAAATCAGAATGACCTACCACCACAAGCATACCTCACTCACCCTATACCAGCTCTTGAAGGAGAAGTCAGGTCTTAAATACTTTTCAGAAGATAAAAAGGTTAGGGTCTGCTGGCTCTCAAGGGGAGAGGTTTTTCTGCTGTTTTATTTCCCATCTTTGAAATAAAAATCATACAGTAGCTCTTTTTGGGAAGAGAACTCTTGCAACGAAGTTTCTTTCTTAGCCCTATGGGTTCTGTTTACAGTGTGCTGGTGGCAGTTTCCACATTCATATCTAGTGAGATAATATTCTACCTCTATGATGACATCGGGCTGAAGGATGGCTTCAGCAATATCTTCTTCCCCAGCGAGGTCATATGAAACAGTAAATTTCAGATGTCCTCCAGCCGCTGTTATCTGTAGTTAAAGGAAAAACAACAACGAATGATATTGGTTATATAACAGAAAACATGCCTTTAACCATTTTGAACGGCTCTTTTCCAATTATAGGACTTTCAAGGGCAAAGACTTCTCATGTAATGAAAGGACATGTGGATGATAGAGAGCTCCCAGGGAAGTGTCATTGTGAGCTGTCCCTGTCCTAATGCAATCTCTCTTTGCCACAACCACTGCGGCAATGCTCCATCATATAAGTAATGTTCCTCTAGACCCTTCGTAAAGACTGGAATCCTAAGAAAAAGCAGTTTTCCCCTAAAGGTCTACCATAAAGGAAGTAACATATGTTACAGTATAATTTTCTTTTCAACTTTCTCTCTCGATCTCTCGCTTCTTACACTCTATTTTTATAAAACTCCTCAACATGTATTTGGCTGATATTATATTGTCAAAAGCAGGTGGAGGAACTGGAGGATATGTGCTCGTTTATCTGTCCTGCCTCTCTTACTTTCTTCCCCATGTCCATTTTCCAGGTTCAGAGTTACTACAGGGGCAATCTGTGACAGAAGCTTGGAGGAGTAGGCTGCTATTACAGAATGGGCTTTTTTTCCTTTTCTTTTTGACAAAGTATAATCTAAAATAGAAGAAATGTGTCCCTAGGAAGTCAAGCACATTTAATTTAAAGGAAAGTCACTATAATTTTTCTTATAGCTGTATGTTGCCTTTTGCTTCACATTGGTCACTGGTTCAAAAACAGCATAAGGCAAGCAGTCCTTTGACTCTCAAGGTACTATAACATTACATCTATTTATTTTTTGTTAAGCATCAACACTTTATTGATTGTGTTTTCTCTAGTGGTTAAGGCATCAGGCTAGAAATTGGGAGACCACTGAGTTCACGTCCTGCCTTAGCCATGAAAGCCAACTGATAACTTTGGGCTAGTCTCTCTCTCTTTCTCTCCAACCAACCTTATTGGGTTGCTATTCTGGGGAAAATAGGACAAGGAAGGTATATTGGAGATGTTTGCTGCCTTGAGTTATTTGTAAAATCACTAAAAGTGGGACATAAACAAGCAAAATTCCAGGAATTTTGGAATATATTGAAATAAAGCAAATTTCATTATCAAATATAAACTAAGGGCTGAGAATCAGAAAGGCCATTCCACCACTGTGTAGTTATGCAGCAAATTCTCCACAGTACTTCACCTCAGAGTGGGTAAGGAAGCCCTCCTATTTTTTGTTTAAGAATATATTTGGGTGTTCTGCCAATATATACGGAAGGTTGTAATACATAGACTGTGCTAACATCCATTCTTCTTAACCTAGAGACACGGCACACCAAGAAACCTACTTAGATAATCAACATAAACGTGGATCAATGGCTTCTGTTAAGCATCATTAACCACAAGAGATCTCAAATCAGTTTTAGGCAGGTCTGGAGAAGTAATGTAGGCTACAGGTAGTCCTCAACTTATGACCACAATTGAGCCCAACATTTAGATTGCCAAGTAAGAAATTTGTTAAGTGAGTTTGCCACATTTTACAACTTTTCTTACCAGGTTTGTTAACTGAATCATTGCAGTTGTTAAATCAGTCACATAGTTGTTAAGTGAACCTGGCTTCCCCATTAATTTTGCTTGTCAGGTCGCAAAAGGTGATCACATAACCCCTGGACACTGCAACTGTCATAAATATAAGTCAGTTGCCAAGTGTCTGAATTTTGATCATATGACCATGGGGATGCTGTAATGGTCATTTAAGTGTGAAAAATGGCCATAAGTCACCTTTTTCAATGCCATTGTAACTTTGAACAGTCACAAAATGAACTGTTGTAAATCGAGGAGTACCTATATTACATATTTCCAATATACATACCCCCAATTAATATATATTGAGCATATGTGTCTATATATGTATCTATATGTTAGTATGTACATATATTTGGGGTAAAGCCTCTGTCTATCATCTAATGGTGTAGTAACATACAGGATTAAAAATGTAATAAAACTAATGAATGATGAAAGGTATTATAAAAGTATATAGACCTCCGAGGTCCTTTCCAATGCTATTATTGGAATGCTATTATTCAGAATAACAGGACTGGAAGGGACTGTGGAGGTCTTCTAGTCTAACCCCATGTTCAAGCAGGAGACCCTATACCCATGATGGCAAACCTATGGCACGTGTGCCACAGGTGGCACGCAGAGCCATTTGTGCCGGCATGCAAGCTGCAGGCAAACTTACCTTACTGTGCATGCGTGTGCTTCACAGCTGATTTTCGGCCGGTTTGAGGCCTTTCTTGGCCTCCCAGAGGCTTGAGGAAGGCTTCTGCAGGCTTCTGCAGGCTCCTGCAAGCTTTTGCAGGCCGAAAACTAGGCCCGTTTCATCACTTCCTGTTTTTCCAGAAATACTGGAAGTGACAAAATGGGCCTAGTTTTCAGCCTGCAAAGCCTGCAGAAGCCTTCCTCAAACCTCTGGGAGGTCGAAAAAGGCCTCAAACTGGCCAAAAATCAACTGTGAGGCACAGCGCAGGTAAGGGGGAGGTGGCGTGCACATGCATAGGGGGCATGGGGAGGTACGCATAGCTTTCTGGGTGCTGGCATGCGAGTGTGATCGTGCAAGCGCATACACAATTTTTGGCACAGGAGCCCAAAAAGGTTAGCCACCACTGCCCTATACCATTTCAATGGTTGTCCAATCTCTTCCTAAAAACCTCCAGTGATGGAGCATCCCCAACTTTTGAAGGCAACCTGTTCCACTGATTAATTGCTCTAACTATCAGGAAATTTCTCCTTAACTGTGGCATCTGCTTTTGCAACACAGCCTCCACTTGGGGAGCCGGAGTAAGCCATTGATTTGGGGCTGGTGGCTGACCCTTTGACATTTTCAAATTGATGGGAAAAGGCAATACGAGGCTGGGGTAGATAGGTTGTGCAGCAGGCATTTCATTCTCTGCCTCTAAGGCTAGCCAGAGTTGCTCTCCATGTCAGCTTATCCCAAGCAGTGAAGTCCTTTTAATCATTATCTGTGCCATCAGAAGTATAGCATGTGAATGGTTTTCATTTTGCTTTGCTTTTACTTTGCTTTTCATATTTGCTGCATATTGTAGACCTCTTGCTATTCATACCCTCTAGTGGCTCATGACCCATAGCTTGGAGACTCTCTGAATTAGCACTTATTTGATAGGATTTTGTCTAGAAGTCTAAGAATAATAATATGAAATATGTAAAACCCACACTCTTTGCTTCTGTTACCGAGCTTACATTTCAAATATCACAATATGTTGGTTGTTTTAGAGCCCCTAATTTTTGACCTTCTCAAAAGAAAGGCGATAATTGAAAGAAAGAAAAAAGAGCAGTGCTAATGTTAAAATTGATACATTCTGCAAAGTCAGGCATTCTATTAAGCACAATATAGAAAAGTGTTTATCCTTCATTTCCAAATGTATGATTCTTTGTTGAGTGAAAAAATGTGTGACAATCAGAGTTTGCTTTGGTGAGACAATAAAAATCGATTAAATAAATACAATACCCTAGAACAAGTTCAAATTGCTGACAAAATAAAACTGAATATAGCTGTGAACTGTGTGGAGATTTCTAACATTAATTCTTGTGCATGAATTGCCAAGGTGTACACCCTGTAACAAAAGTTTGGTGAATGTGTTTGAACTTGTGTGAGTTGACTCTGAGAATTCTCACACCACCATGAATCCCAGATCATTTGTATCTCAGCAAAGTTCTCCCTTTGGGCCAACCACAAACTCTGGCATATGTGCAAATTAATGCAATGATTTTCTATATTGCTATACAGGTAGTCTTCGACTTAAAACAGTTTGTTTAGTGACTGTTCAAAGTTACATTGGCATTAAAAAAGTGACGTATGACCATTTTCATACTTATGATCTTTGCAGCATCCCCATGGTCACGTAATCAAATTTCAAAAGCTTGGCAAGTGGTTCATATTTATGACAGTCACAGTGTCCTGGGGTCATGTGACAAACTTTTGCCACCTCTGACCAGCAAAGGTAATGAGTAAACCAGATTCAGTTAACAACTGTGTTACCATCTTAACAACTGCAGTGATTCACTTAACAACTATGGCAAGAAAGGTTGTAAAATGGGGCAAAATTCACTTAATAACTGTTTTCTGCTTAGCAACAGAAATTTTGGGTTCAGTTGTAGTCATAAATTGAGGAATACCTGTATTTAATTTGATATCCTGGAATTCAAGATAACTTAGAACTGGAAATTTGAAGCAGCTCTTCAGAAAAATGAATGTAGACTGTGCAAAGTATGAGAATTAGAATTAGAATAATAGAGTTGGAAGGGACCTTGCAGGTCTAGTGTCAGTGTCAGCTGGGACTTTCCCAGGAATGAAGGAATGGCTGAATTAAGCCCTTCTCTTAGAAGATGGAGTTAGAGGGACCTATCTGAGATATTTTCTTGAACCTACAACTATAGATTAGAGGTAAATGGGTATGCTCACTTATAGTTCTCTCTGAAATAAATGTTTTCCCCTCCTAATGGAGCATAGTTTGGGATGCTTCTGGAGAAGAGAAGTTGGGGGGAAGGAGGTGTCCCCTTCAGGTGATCCAGTTAGGGAAGATGAGAGACTAGAAAGGGGAGACATCTTAAGGACCAAAAACCTTTGGCAGCAGGACACCATTCTTCTCTTGTGGTATTAATTAGTATCATATACTAATAGTACAATAGCAGGGGTGGGATTCTACAGGTTCTGTCCACCTCTGTAGAACTGGTTGCTCTGAAGAGCAGCAGACATAGAACCAGTTCTATGTCTGCTGCTGTTTTGGCCCACCCTCAGGCCGGGGCTTTTACCTGTCCTTTATTTCCTGCTTTTTCAACCTCAGCTACTTTGTGTGGCACAGCTGCGGCTGAAAAGGGAAAGGGCTTTCCAACCGCTGCGCACCTGCATGCAGCGCTGCTCAGCTGCCCAGGCAGCTCAGCAGATCGTAAATTGCACTTGCGCAACTTGCGCAACTCGTGCATGCACGCGCAACACAGAACAATAGAACCAGTAATTATACCGGTCGTATCCCATCCCTGTATAATAGTACCCTCTTTGGTGATATGGTTGTTAAGTATCAGGCCAGTTCCTACAACAGGATCTTATTTAGTTGTGACTTAACTGCAAATTGTTATTCTGCCAAAGGTGATGAGCTTAATCTTGTGACTGGTCCCCAGTTATGGGAACTGAGGGTTCAGCTTGATTGTATAGTCTCAGAAACAATTACATGGTTTGGAGATCCTCCTAGAATTGTTATTAGAGGTCCAAGCATTTTCAGTGGCTAGGAGGACCTATGCCAATATTAGTTTGTGTGTCAAAAATGTCCTTTCTTGGATACGTACACCTACTTATGGTTGCTCCTGCAACAGTAACCTCACTTTTATCTTACTATAATGTATGCAATATGCACCAAGTTTGTATTTGGTTTTGAAGCTTCCATTTGTAGAATTGCAAAGGCTATGTTGCTTGGAAGAGTATCCGGCCATATATTGTAGCCGTCACTTGGATAACAAGCCAGGGTCAAAATTCTGGTTATGATATACTGTATAAAGCTCTATATAACTTGGGGCAAACTGTAAACCTGATGGACATTTACCATTACTGACATAAGGCTCTTCCAAACCATTCACCATTCACTAAATTGCAGGCAATGCTTTAGGAAATGGGTTTGCAGAACATGAGTGGATGATGTTGCCTTTAGCTTATCTCCATCTTATCATAAATGTAACTTCTGCATGTGCCCTTTCTGCTTCTAAATGCTTCCTTAAAAACCCTGCTACACTGAGCCATGCTAAATGGCTAAAGTAAACCACCATAATGGCTTATTTCTTACCAAAACAAGATGAGGGACAGAAACCTGCCCTGCTCTCATTGAGTGCTTGAGGCTACTGATTTTGGCCTTTTGACAGTCTGACTCTCCCACTGTGCTAAAAGTCATCTCTCCCAGTTCCTTCCCAGGAGAACAGTGGGAAGAGGAGGGTGAAAATAACCCCTTGATAATGACTCTGTGGAACTAGAAAACAAGCAAACTAAAAGACTCATTTCTCTTCTTTCTTTCCATCCATTATGCCTGCAACCCATGCATGGGGAGTGGGGTTTTTGGCTCCTCTTACCTGGCTTATCAGTATGGTGAAAAGAGGGCAGGCAATTCTTGGCCCTAGGATGCTTCTCCATAACTTTGTCCGATCAGTCTTAGCAATGATCTGGATAATAGGGCTTTAGGCTGCAGATCCCATAATCAGTCATTGAGTGTCATGGGAGATTTGCATGGCTGCATAACGTCACTTAATGGCTCTTCTCTCTAATGGCATCTGCATCTCATGACATTCTTGAGGTAAACACTCTTATCTTTTATTCATCCCTTCATCCTGGCCTTTCATGTACATGAACGCTGAATCTAGGTAGTGCTCTACTTACAACCACAACTAGACAATTAAGTGAGTTTTGCCCTATTATGAGACATTTTCCCACCGTTTTAACGTAATCACTGCAGTCGTTAAGTGGATCATGCGGACGTTAAAGTGAACTGGCTTCCCCATTGACTATGCTTGTTAAAAGCCAGCTGGGAAAGTTACAAATTGTGATCATGTAATCCCGGGACAATGCAACTGGCTTAAGTACATGCCAGCTGCCAAGTGCTCATGTTTTGATCATGTGACCATGGGGCTGCTGCAATATTTGTAAGTGTTAAAAATTGGTCATTTTTTTGGTGCTGTAGTAGCTTTGAAGGATCACTAAATGAATGGTTGTAAGTTGAGGACTACCTGTAATTTGTTTTGGTGTTCTCCCTATAAAGGAATATGGTTTTTGCTGGTTTAAAAATAAATATTTTAAAACTTAAACTTATTAAACCTATTTAAAATATTTTAAATAAATGTACTAAATGAATAAAATACATGTTTTATGAAAATGTTCTTTTGTTGCCTTGCACAGGAGAATGGAGCTGGAAAGCAGGTTAGTGGGGTGGAGAGAGAATGGGGATTTTACAGTATCCTTCCCCTGGAGTGGGGTGGGAATGGAAACTTTACAGTATCCTTTCCCTGCCATGCTCACCAAGCCACACCCACAAGCCACACCATGCCCACCAAGCCACGCCCACAGAACCGGTAGTAAAATTTTTTGAATCCCACCACTGGATGGAAGGCTGAGTAAACCTTGAGCCAGTGAGAATCGAACTCTTGGCAGTGAGCAGTGAGTTAGCCTGCCATATTTCATTCTAACCCCTGTGCCATCATGGCTCATAACGAGACACATCCCCTTTTTTTTCAGAAAGACAGTCTGTTTTAAGCAATAAGGTAATGTGCTTGTGCTGGGTCTGAAGTAGTTCTTTAAAATGATTTTCAAATAAAAATGCCTTAAATAAGTAAACAAATAAATACTATTGGAGCAAGTATGAATTTGATTTGCAAAGAGAGGACCTAATGTTCTAAATTAAGTTTCCTTCTAGTCCCAACCATATTTGGTTTCAATGAGCCTGCTTGCATGTTTTTCTTAATTGTGAAGCTCAAACCACCACTATCCACAATTCATATCTTCCCTTATATATTATTAGATCATCCTTAGGTGATGGTGTCTCTCGACAATCTGACAGAAGACATAAGTTATTAAATGAAAATCAATGTTACTTTCCAGGATTTTATAGGCGTGTATTGCAATGTAACTTAAATGGATTAAATTTTTAATGCTTCAAAGCAAATGTAATAAATAAACATTTGAGAAAACATTAAACAATCATCAGGTACAAACAAGCACATATTTAATGCAAGGTAGGACAGCATGCTGTACTATAATTAGAGTCGCTCCTGTAAAATGGCACTTATTATTCAGTAGATTTCCAGCATAACCTCAAATTAAAGGCAACTGAGACAAACTGCCAAATGAAGAACAGGCCATCTTACCAGATGGCCAGTAAGTATCTGTACTCCTTTTGGGGGTTACAGAATGCGCAGATGGAACATCTGAACATCTGTTTGCTTTAATTTACACGCTTATGTTTTAAGAGAATGTTCCATCATTAATCCAGCACTAGATTGGATTAGCAATTTCAGGAATAATAAATACTGACTGGAAATTCACAAAGAGAATTTTTTAATGCATTTGTCGCATTTAGGGAAAAAGGCAAAAAGAGAGAGGGAGAAATGAATTCTAATGAAGCTCTTACCATGGAAACTAAGTAGGTAAATCTTACAGAACACAATGTTTAGCTGCAAGTCCATGTAAAATTCAGCTAAAAGAAGACATCGGTTTAAAAGAACCCTTAATTTCTGGAAAGTCATTTGTTCAAAGTTAGTGTGACAGATTTAAAAACTATTAAAAGTCTTTGCTTTGCTTGAATAAGTCTATCAAAAATTAAGGCATTTTTACAATAATGTTCATTACAATGTAAATATTTCCCAACAGAATGTGATGTTTGCTTTACTATAGAGTGAGTGCCATCATCACTTTTCAGGACTAGTGTTAGAGTGTATACATATGCATATAGAGTGAATACATATGTTAGAGTGCATATATATGCATATTTTTTTTATTTTTATTTTTTTTAATTACATTTATATGCAGCCTTCTCCGAAGACTCAGGGACACAATTTTGAGCACAACCCAATGCGCTCAGCAATAGCCTTCATTCCATTGTATATGCCTGCTTATTACTAAGCGGCATTTTTACAAAGTCAGCTTATTGCCCCCAACAATCTTGGGTCCTCAATATGTACACATACACACGCACACACATGCGCGCACACACATGGATTCTATTACTAATTAGTGTCTATTTCAGAATTCCCTGGAGCATCAAGTTGCTACAATTGTGAAAGGTACAGTCACTTCTAGGTCTTTTTAATATCTATTCCATACACAGAGATACCTCCACCACAGTTGCTGGCATCTCCAAATGGCTATGTCTTCAGAGACATACTGGGACAGGCATATTTCCAATAAAATCCTCCCACTTAATCAGGGGTGGTTTTCTACCAGTTCGCACCTATTTTCTAGAACCGGTTGTTAACATTCTAAGCAGTTCGGAGAATAGTTGTTAGAAGAAATTAGTGGCCTAATTCTGTAAGAAAGGCAGGAAGGAAACATTCTGGTGTTGCTTACAGAAACTGCCTCTCCATTAACCCTTATTACATTCTTGGCAGGACTAGACTTTCTGTCTCAGGAACCTCTCTGGAGTTTTTTTCCCCCTCCTTTGCTGGTACTTTGCTTGTGTGGAGTGACCATTCAAAGTTACAATGGCATTGAAAAAAGTGACTTATGACCATTTTTCACACTTACGACTGTTGCAGCATCCCCACAGTCACGAGAGGCCAGGCGAGGAGATGCATGCCTCAATGTGAGTGTTATTGAGCTGGCCACACCCAGCCAATAATATGACTACCAAGCCATGTCCATCCAGTCACATGACCACCAAGCCATGCCCACAGAACCGGTTATTAAAAAATTTGAATCCCACCCCTGCACTTAAGCCTCAATTATGCACAGTTTTCATATAACTCAGACCATTCTTTAAAGGGGATTGAGGAATCAAGATCCAGGTGTAAAATAATAGTTGGTTCAAAATGGTCATTCATGAGATTCTGAAAGGAAGGACTTTGTTTGTGATAGCTAATGATCAGCATAATTTTCAAGCACAATGATGAAGAGCTTGTATGCATTATAGATCCTCCAAAGTAAACAACTGCTGTATCCATCTTTTAGACTGTTCACTGTGGTTTTACTCTCCGATAAAGGTAGATTAAAATAAAGGAAACATAGCTAAATCTGGTTTATATCTACTCCATTCACTATAGTTATTCCTTTCTATCTTCGCAACTCATCCTTGCTTCTACCACATCCAAGAAGTGATCTTAAATAATCCTTTTCAGAAAATGCCATGATTTCTTGGCTAAAACCAGAAGGGAAAGAAAAGGAACTTCAGGATCATTCTCTTATTTCTTCAACACAATACTAGCAGCTTTGGGACAATTATACTACAATTAAAAACAAATAGTTACGAACAACATAATTGCCACTTTTTCAGCATAGCCTCCAAAAACTGTTTTCTCTTTGTATATCTGATCTTTATTCAAATTATCACTTCTGCTAAGGACAACATGATCTGAGCAGGTTATAATATACACAATGCTGTATAGATTAATGGCGAACTATTTTGACATTTTACATACTGTTTGTGGAAGTTATATTTGATGAACTGCAAAACAAACAAGAGATGGGGCCTTATTTAGCCTCTTAATTTGTTGAAAAATATGTTAGGATAAGGATGCCTTTATTGTTAATAAAAACAGAGATGTTACACACCAACTACAGCAAAATATTGGCTTGGAATATGGCTAAAACTAGATATGCAGTGTAATTTCTATGAGCATTTTGATGCAAATCTGCAAGAAACTTAATCACCACTAATGCAACTTAGTTGTCCTTTTCAAAGTTATGTATATTTGAGCTGTACAGCACAATTAATCAGATCAATTGGAAAAAAATGTATCTGCTGAACTGCAGATTATTTCATTTTGAAGAGCTGATTTTTCAGCAAATTTTCTGTTTTAAAAAATTAAACAGAGTAGAATTCAGACTTGAAGGAAGGCTTCACAATGTTACAGGCTAGCATTAATTCATTCTATTAATGCACTTATATTAGTTGCAGGATTTCCCCTAACATTTCCTATAATGTCCACATGATCACCAAGGCTGTGTGCTTTCTCCACTTCTCCCTATATACCAATGTCTGCATCGCAAACGATCCATCTGTTAAAATACTGAAGTTTGCTGATGACACAACAGTGATTGGTCTCATTCGAGACAACGACGAATCCGCATACAGACAGGAGGTTATACAACTTGCCTCGTGGGGTAACCGGAACAATCTGGAACTGAACACACTCAAAACCGTAGAAATGGTGGTAGACTTTAGAAGAAACCCTCCCATACTACCACCTCTTACAATACTAGACAACACCATATCAACAGTAGAGACCTTCAAATTTCTAGATTCTACTATATCACATGACCTAAAATGGACACCTAACTTCAAAAACATCATCAAAAAAGCACAACAAAAAATGTTCTTTCTGCGCCAAGGAAGCTCAAACTGCCCAAGGAGCTACTGATCCAGTTCTACAGAGGAATCATTGAATCTGTCATCTGCACCTCTATAACTGTCTGGTTTGGTTCTGCAACGCAACAGGACAGACACAGACTTCAGACAGTAATTAGGACTGCAGAAAAAACAGTTACTACCAACCTGCCTTCAATCGAGGACCTGTATACTGCATGATTCAAAAAGAGGGCTGTGAAAATATTTACAGACTCCTCACATCCCGGACATAAACTGTTTCAACTCCTTCCCTCAAAACGACGCTATAGAGCATTGCACACCACAACAACTAGACACAAGAACAGTTTTTTCCTGAAAGCCATCACTCTGCTAAACAAATAATTCCCTGTTCAACTATTACAAAGTCTGCACTACTATAACTGTTAAATCTTGTCATCATTCCTTATTACCCATCCCCTCCCACTTGTGACTGTATGACTGTAACTTTGTCACTTCTATACTTACGATTTATATTGACTGTTTCCTAGCATGATTGATTGCTTAATGACTATCATTAAGTGTCGTACCTTATGATTCTCGACTCCTGACGAATGTATCTTTTCTTTTATGTATACTGAGAGTATTTATACCAAGACAAATTCCTTGTGTGTCCAATCACACTTGGTCAATAAAGTATTCTATTCTATTCTATTTAGAGAAATATTTTTGGAATTCAATCTAAATACTTAATAGTCGCTTCTTCTTTAAACATTGAAGTCTGAGGGCAACTCAGAATCCATCACATATCACTGCTTTGATTGTAGCAAAAGTGTCTTGTTATTATTGATTTGTGCAGTACATTTTTTGTAGAAGCAAGATAATGATTTGACTGGTCTATGTATTTACTGAGATCATCTAGTTACCATATTGATAAGACTAGCAAAATCTTCCTTTTCAGCTCCTTAATCTCAGCCACAGTTACTCTGACTTCATGATGGAGCATGGACAGATGATCTACTTCAACACAGTGCACCATTAGCCTGTTACCATAAATGTTGCAGTTGAGTTATTTTGCATCCTTTTACTATTCATCAAAATAAACCTTTAGATAAATAGTATGAAGGAATGAAGGAATATCTTTTGCCCTTTCTCCAGGACTGCTAAAAATGGACTATCGTTATCCTTTTCAACAAGATTATTTTTCTTGCAGACCCTCATACATAACATTCAAATGCAGAAAATATTAATTAAAATAAGCCTGTTTTTTTAAAGATCAGCACAGTTCTTTATTCATGGTACAGTTCTTTCCTTCAGATAAAGAGAAATATTTTACATTGTTTAGAGTGCCCAATGTTGTGTCTGCTAAAAGTCAGTATTAATATCTTATTGATTTCTACATACACAGCATAAATACATGTGGTAATTTCACCATCTAATGAATAAGCTAATTGCATTTTAAATTATATCTGCACTATGGTTCAGTGGGCTCCACATTATGGACAATGTAAAGTTTTCTAATGTTGAGTAAAGCCTTCAAGAAATGTTTGCTTTACTTTATACTTTAATTTTTGACATGAAGCAATCCAAAGACTGTTGGTGTCTCAAAACCTTTTATAATTCCAAGACATATCGTACGCATATCATTTTTGTAATCACATGCATATATAAACCTGTGAGATGATTGCATAACACAGAATCAATATCATTTGTTTCACTGAACTCCAGAGATTAAAGTGCTCTGGATTGGTCCACAGAAGTGCCAGTAACTAAAAGAAACTTCTGCACAAGTCTTGTGCATCCATAAAAACCATCTTCTGGAAAATGAATAGCTTTGTAAAGTATCTCTGAATGGATACTTCTTACAAACCTTTCTCAGAGTTTGAAGCAGCCATCATAAGAGTAACTGTACTAGTTAACAAAAGAATCATCTAATAATACAGAAATCTATGACCACAAGGCACACAGTTCATAAGGATGGTACGAATACTATTGTATGTTTTCAGTAAGTAGCTTTCAAAGGCATGCTGTTTCTATTAGTGGAGAAAGGAAGTGGTGTAGTTGTTACAAGGTTGGACTTGGGAGCTCCAGATTAAAATCCACCTTGAGCTGTAAATCTGTAGAGATTCTCAGTCATCCAGGTCATGGTTGTCCCAAAGGGGCTTTTTCTGGAGGAAACTGGACTTTCTTGTTTTTTCTTTTGAAGATGTTTCTGGATGAGAAGCGAAACATCTTCAAAAGAAAAAACAAGAAAGTCCAGTGCCTCCAGAAAAAGCACCTTTGGGACAGTGGTGGGATTCAAATTTTTTTACTACCAGTTTTGTGGGAGTGACTTGGTGGGCATGGCAGGGGAAGGATACTGTAAAATCCCCAGTCAGAGGTGGTATTTGCCGGTTCTCCGAACTACTCAAAATTTCTGCTATTTTCTGGTTCTCCAGAACGGGTCAGAACCTGCTGAATACCACCTCTGCTTTGGGACCTTGAGCAATTCTGAGGGAGACTTTGACACAGCAGCTTTTTCTCAGCTCACCTTACTCACATACTTGTTTTGTGAGAACACTAGGGAACCTGCTTTGAGTTCCAGAAGAAAAAGTTGGATATACAGTAAATATAATAAACATAATGTATTTTCATAATTAATTGTAAATGTTCCATTTGCCTTTTATTATTTTGTCTAACCTTAATTTAAAGCCATCTGTAACTTTGGGTGATCACTACATTTTACATGAAGGAAGGCAAATATACGTGTCCCAGGAGAATGTTACGGGATCCAGTCTGGGTTGATTTAGCACTTTTTCATTCACCAGTCAGTTGAACAATGGAATTTGGCACTGTAAAATGTATTAGGATCCAATCTGGGTCAGTCACTGGGACCAGATGTTCATTTTTCCGAGCTTTAGGACTCGTGCTGGAGCCTATCAGGGAACTTCTCTCTAGCAGAATGTTAGACAGACATTTTACTAAAGAGAAGTTCCCTGAGGATTGGCTCCAGCATGAGTCCAAAAGCTCAGAAGAATAAAGCTCTGGTCCCAGTAACTGGCCCAGATTGGATCTTACTATATTTTACAGTGCCAAATTCCATAGTTCAGCTGACTGGTGAATGAAAAAGTTCTCCTTTGTCCTAAATCTCCCAAAATTGAGGATCGCTAGCTGATCAAAAGGAAGCCCTTCATATGATGAAGTCAAAGGGAGAGCTAAGTTTTGTTACATCATGCATACATTTATAGATGTCCTTCTTTTGAACTTTCAGTGCTAAGGAGCCTCAAACATTGCAACCTTAGTGGAACATTGCAACCAAATAGGCATATTGTCTGATTTTTTTTAGGTCAGTAAAAGGTCTGTAATTTTTCAGATCAACAATACATTTTTATACACTACTTTTTATAGGGTTTAAAATGCTACTGCCACAATTCTCCCTGTGGAGCTTTTGGTGCTTTCTGAGCCTGTTTGCTTGCAAACATATTGTTACTCAACTAAGCCACATGCTCTCCTCTCTCACACTGATGATGTTATCTAGTTGGGTAATGAAATGTCTGCAAGCAAACAGCAAAGCTAGAAGAGCATTAAGGATTGCATAGTTCACCTCTGAGCTACTGGTATTCTTTTCTATCAGAACAATTCCCTCTTTTACAAGAATTATTCTTTATTTTCCAGAAAAAGAAATTTAACTTCATTCAAATAAAATTGCTCTCTTGTAGAAAACCTTCAAAATGCCACCACAGAGCCAAAACAAATATATTCCTTAGCAGAAGAATCACAAAGCTGCTCTTTTATCTTTTCTTAAAAACTTTTAATTCCTTCAACCCATAATTCCGTTTTTACCCAGTGGCTCACAGTTTTGCTGCCTACTATACAATTAAATTTTAGCCTCAAAACTTGTTATTTAATTTTCCCAGGTGGAGTTGATCTAAGTACCCGCATACTGTATTACTGTGGTGATTGGTGGGCCTAAATTAGACCTTGGAAATTATCCAGTTTGGCAAAAAACAGCACTGACAGCTGTGATGCTGTTGCAGAATATGCCAGGTTTTCCTCATTGAGGGTTATTAAAAATGTACTAAAGGCTTCATTAGAATTATAAATATTATCCAAACCTTTATCTCATCCTGAATGTAGAAAAATTAAAAAGGACAAGCTCACCAGCTGCTGAGTAGTTTTCCCCCCTCTATTTTTACAGAAGCTGCTTTGTTTTCAATAAATGACAATTCAATATTTAGAGAAGTATACAGGTGCAAGAAGAAACCCATTTTTCTTTTTGTTTTTTTTTTCTAGCATACAAAAGAAAGTAATGAGTTGAAAGTTAAATTTAACTATTTTTTACCTACCCAAATATGACTTTTTATTTTTTTTTTTCTGTTCTGGCAATAGAAATGTAGAACAAATAGCTTGCTGACTAATATTGTTATAGATATCGTGTAAAAAAAACCCTGATTAAATATTGTCAAACTTCTCATATTAAAATATTTTCTGCAATTTAAGAAAGATAGAAAGGGGTTTCGCATGTAAACTAAAAGATTATTTTGGCAATTATTAAACTGAAACTCTCAGTGGTTCTCCTACTAGAATTCTGTTTCTTAGACCATACTATCTTTTCCTTCTTACTATTTTCTACTTTGGCATTTCAGCCTCCAGCCACAGGTAGCAAATTGTGCTTGCATATTCTGCCAATTTCAGTCGAATTTAGCCATAAAAACTTTTCACTGTCTTCTTCCGTAATAGTGGTTGGAGCATATACTTGGATAAATGTTATCTTAGAGGATTGTCCATAAACATTAATTGATATTGTTTGGTCATGGATTGCATTATACCCAAGTACTCCTTCCAGATTATGAAAGCAACACTGTTCCTTGTTTGATTATGAAAGCATCATTGTTCCTTCTATATTTTTCACTTCTTGAGCAAACATTATGAACTTCTAACTGAAAGTGTCCAATTCCAATCAATTTCAATTTGCTGATGCCTAAGATATCGCTCTGTAGTCCGTTCATCTCATCTTTCACTATGTTGCAATTTCCCTTGTTCAATATTCTTTCATTCCATGTTCCCACAGTAAGTCTGTCTTTGCAACTTCGATTATTCTTTTGCTAGATGGCAACATCAGCAATTAGATGTCCCAAAGACTTTAATTCACCTACATAATAAATGCTATTAGTACCCTGAAAGATCCTTAATTGCATGTTGAATGCCATTCAACACGAGGAGCCCATCATCCATCACTGTATACCAATCTCTTTCTATGCTTTTCTTGGTAAAATATAGGATTAGTTTATATTGCCTTCTTTCACACAGTATGAAATAATGCTTTTGCCTTTGTCACTAAAGTAATTATCTGCCCCCTATATCATTGCTAGAACTTGATAACATTTGGATGATTTCTGCAGTGATGTTCACTTCTGAAAAGCAGTAGCTATGGTGGTTGGTTTTGGTACATCTGCATGTATGTTATCTAGCTATTTCACCGTCTAGAAACATTTTGCTACTAGATTACTGAAATAGCAAATTGTGCTGCAATTAAACAAATTAGAATCAGTCATCATTGTTTGTTCTGTCCCTGGGTTACATAAATAATACCAGGAGCTTAATAATGCTAGATAGGATTGTAAACACTTTTAACTTACCACACTTATCTTGTGCTTATTGGAATTTATATACAATCTCATAGCATGGCCAATTGGCTCATAGGAACGTATCTTACAAATATTATATATATATAAGTACTTCCTTTTCTGCCTTCTGCAGAAGATGAGTAACCAAATTAGTTTCACTATATTTTTGCTGGAATTTCTTTTTGGCATATTGGGATATTTAAAAATAAAATAATATTTGGATCAGAAAGGACCCTGACTAGAGCTTTTATAAAACACCATATGTACTGTATGCTGGTGTGTGCATGCTAATTTTAGATCTGAAACTATTTTTTAAAAGTAAAATAAAAGAATAATAACATTTTAGATAATAAAGGCCCTTTAGTGGTGGTATTCCATATGGAAAACCACCTAAGCTCCAAATTGCATTGAGTTTCATACACACAAATACTTACTACATCTGGGCCATTCTTATGCTCTCCTTTTAATGCCTCCATTGTTTTATAATTGAAGCATGCTCAGTCATGCTGTTAATCATGCACTTACATCTGTGTATAACAGTAGTCTCAAGTGATCTCTCAAAAGCCAGTTTGATGTAATGGTTAAGACACCAGAGTGGAAACTGGGAGACTGGGAGTTCTAGTCCTACTATAAGCATCAAATCAGTCACTATTCCCTCAGCAGGAAGAAGAAAGCAAGGACAAATCATTTTGGAACATCTCACTAAAAAAAATCCATGGACTTTTTCATGCAATGACCACGAGTTAAGACTAATTTGAAGCTATACATAAATGCACAAAACAAGATCTCATAAATTGTTCTAATATTTTTTTCACTGCTTATATCCATAAACAAATAATTATTAATTACATGCTAGTTTGTCCATTGTCAATCTTTCATATCTTTTTAATATCGTTTTTGATTTGAGAAATACTAAAAAATTGTATATAACACTTGTGCCCTTTAAATAAAGGCAAAAAATCATGGTTATTCATAAAAAATAGTGTTCAAAACAAGCATCAGTTATTCTCCCAATGAATTTACTTTACAATTTGTAAAATTAAAATATAATTCCGTAAGCTATGGGGACATGTAGAACAAGGAACTGTTATAGACAGCAAGAAAAATAAATTCCTAAAACCCTCTGAATGATTGTCTGTTTGCAGAGAACTTTCACTTATTTCTTAAGGCTACCAAAACTTGATTTTTTTATGCATGACTTGTATTGCATCCAAAAACTTTTAATTTAATTTTTAATTTGATCTCTTTCACATTACCATTCATATTTATGTAGTAATGTATTCTAGCCAGCATGGCACATCTATGTGTATAATATTTGCTATAAATTCCAGTGTTTTGCTTAGATTCAGAACCCTTTAATATTCAGCATCATCCCATGTTAACTTAGATTAAATGCAAATGGTGTAGCTGGAAGCAATTATTAACTTTATATTGGGATGATGAACTATGAGTAAAAAGGTAATTACAGTACTGGGGAATAAAGAAAGATTATTAAAAAAAATCAAGCACAGCACTTAAACTTGGGCTGATTGAAAGATTTACAGTAGTGGAACACACCTTCCTGCTTGGTTACACAAGAGCTAACATGTGACTTAGCTCAGTAGCTCCCCTTGGCATTTGTATTTCACACTGAGTAACAAGTATCTCTGCCACTGGACACAATAACAAAGCCAACTCAAGAATGTTAGGGATGTCATGACAGGATGGCCAGATGTTAATTTTATCCATATTCATTTTTTATTGGCAAGATAGAGAAAATATGCTTGTGAGATTTTCTTGCCCCATTTTCGTGGGGACCAAATATTAAGAATTTGTGCAATGAGCAAAATACCATTTGACATTTCATCAGGCCAGATTTTTTTTCCTTTTAACTAATCTATGAAATGTTGGAAGTGTGACATGATAAAGATGTCCTTATTGTCTCTGTAGTATCAGCCCATTGCTCCACCTGAGAAGAACAGGATAACAATCAGGATGCACTGCTGAAAATGATGCATTGAGAATGGAAGTTAAAGAAGATATAGGACTGGAATTAGCAGTGTCACTTAGGAACATGCAGATTGGATACTACTTTGGTCACATAAGAAGGGAGGAAAATAGATTGAAACAAAGCTGCAATAGAGCAACTATAAATCCCCCAAAGCCTGACCAGATAATGAGAATGTTTAACTACTTATCCAGATTTGTCACAGGTTGGGCAAAAATAACTGTATTACGGAGGAGGTTAGTGGGAAAAGGATATACAATTTTGCAATGAATCATACTAGGAAATGTTGAATTTATATTTACCGACATAGAAATAAAGGGAAACTAGTATAGATCTATTTCAAGCTTTACTAGTCTCCCTTTATTTCTTTGTTAGTAAACAGAAATTCAACACAAAAATAGTTTGTTGCTGAAAGGTGAAAGCAGAAGCAGAATGCTCTGTCCCATAGTTGGGTAGAGGTTGCCCTGATAGACTGGCCACACTGGAAAAAAACCACTCCATATTAGGAAATGTTTGCAGTTATTGCAAGATCTAAAGTTCCATCAATACATCTATTACAGAATAGCAGAAATGGTTTGGTACCACAAACCATTTGAATCCACGGTAAAGCAGTCAAACTGTAACATATAAAATTCTACAGAAATATAACTTCTGAATAAGGAAAAGAAGTAAGAATGGCAAACATGCAGTTTTGAACATTCTTACCAGGAAAGAACATTCATGTGAAGCAAAACTCAAGCACATATGATATTCAGGTATTTTCCATTAACACAAGATAAAAGAAGAATAAAATAAGGCACAATACAGTTGAAATAAAGCAAACATTGTTTAGGATTATAAAAACAATCAGGTCTGAAATAAAATCTCAAGTACAGTGGAAAGCAGGATATGTACTTCAAAGAGGACAAATAATCATCCCAAAATCATTACAATTTTGGAGCTTAGAAAACAAGTTACACCATGTACCGAAAAGATGGATACAAGATAAACTCCCTTGGTCAGGGACAGTTGCTTGGAAAGAAGCTCTAGTGTTCTAAAAGTTTAAATTATTTTAGAGAGGATGTCCAAACCTTAGTGAGTTAGAAAAATACCATTAGAGGCCAGGAGAGAACATGAAGACTTGTGTGTTCACATGAGAACAAATTGTTGTTGCAGCTATAATCTGTAACAATATTTTAAATCAATTTTAACCAGGAGAAACATAGTGGCCAAGTTTACTGAATCAGCCATGACAATTATATATAATCAAAAATGACAGAAATTTAAATGTATACTCCACAGCCCAAAGGCTTTGGATCAATTGGGAGACAATTATACCAAATGCTTCTTAATAGGGTTTGCTTACTGCAGCCAGATAAAAAATGCCTCCATTATATATTAGGTGATATCTAGTACACTCTAACCTTAATCTGACTGAAGGAAAGTGGTTGGGTCTTTGTCAAGAACTTTTTTTTTAATGGAAGTTAGCTGAGTCAGCACAAGACCACAACCACATAGGCAACAAGGGAAAAGTGCTTGAAGGTACCTATACAGTGGCACACATATATATCCAGGGTATAGGATATAAAAAGAGCAGGAAAAATGGGGGTAGTACTACAGAACATGATGTTTTAGGGCCTTGGTAGTGCAGGCTGTTAATAGCCTAGCACTTAGTTCCAGCTGCCTGTAATTATTGCAGGCTTGAATCCCACCAGGCTCAAGGTTGACTCAGCCTTCCACCCTCTCGGGGTAGGTAAAGTGAGGACCCAAGATTGTTGGGGGCAATAAGCTGACTTTGTAAAAATGCCGCTTAGTAATAAGCAGGCATATACAATGGAAGGAAGGCTATTGCTGAGCGCATTGGGTTGTATCCCAAAAATTGTAAGCTGCCCTGAGTCTCCGGAGAAGGGTGGGATATAAATATGAATAAAAAAAATAAAAAAAATAAATGTTACCCAACAGTATGCCTTGTATATGAAGTAGAACCTACAAGTCCAGAGAATCTGGCTCTGATAAAAAGAAGAAGACCAGGAAGAAAATCCTGAGCATTTCATGAACATGAGGAGAAACCAGGAGAATGGACTGTGTCATGTTTAAGGAGTTTCAGATCCTGGACACTGGAACTGAATGAGTTAAAGGCTTTGTTTGGCTGCAAGATAGCCAAGAGAACGCAGGCATTCACTCCATTACCAATCATTGTGATAAGGAAGGAAAAATAAGTCAAAATAAATCACAAGCAAAAGGAAAGGAAAGAGATTTGAGAGGCTGAAACACACACATTCAAATGGTTTTGTAAATTACATTTTCACATGTACTATCTCACACCATTACATTTGTATAAATATCTTAGTGTTAGGAATAAAGTCCTTCACTCTTTAAGTGCTGTACATGTGTGTATCAGTTCCCTATAATCAGGCTACCTCCAACATGCATATACATGCTGTATATATGTACTTATATGTGCTTCTTTTGATGATTTATATTTATTCGGGATGTTGAAGGACCTTGTAATAGGTGATTTATGGTTTTTCTACAAAAGTACAGTATTGTGAAGCATTTTATCCAGCCGGCCTTTGGCAGTAATAAAATATTATCCATCTTCTCAATAGATGGTGACATCTGGCTGACATTTAAGCTTAGAGCTAAGTCAAATCAGGCCTGGACAGTCTTTGGATTCAGGAATGTCAGAGCTGCAGGCTAGACAGAGAAACAGAAACAGTCTCCCAGGATAAGTCAATAGCAAGTTACCTCCCTATTCTTGCCAAGAATAACATGGATGTTGTCAATCCACTTTTTAAAAAAACACCATGAAAAATTTGCTGGGGGGAAGAAAAAGCAAAGCTTTTACTTAATTCATAAGAGCTTTTTGCGGTATAGTGTCACTGCGGTTTTTTTGGTTTGTCTGTTCAAGCTTCTAAGTTCGTATTATAGCAAGCAGGTGTCTGCTAGCCAGCACTGTGTTATCTTGTCTCCATAGTAATAAGATAAGAAAGTCTTGTGATATTTTTGATCCACTGCGCATGTGTACAAAGTTTATACTTCACTTCCTGTAACTTCCTGTATCTTTTCCTTTGTTCTTTTTCTATGTGCCTTGGTGGAGATTAGGTTGCAAACATGTAGCTCCGTGTAGGTTTTTCTTATTTTATAAATAAAAAATATTTTTAGATTACTTTCTGGGTCTCATTTTTATCATCATTGACAGCAAAGAAGAACATGGTCTATCACCTCTAATTAGCAGGGATGTTTGAAGAATTTTTACTCTCTGGCAAAAGGTTTTTTCCAAGCCTTTGAAAATGGTAGCAGAGAAACGCTTGACATACAGAAATGCCCTCATTAGCTCAATTTAATGTTGGTCATTAGCCATCACTCTGTAATGGGGTGGATTTTGTTATTTCATTCTAATATCTGTGATAGATTTCTTTTATGTTCTTCATTCTAATTCAGGTTTCTTGCAGTTAAAACATTAGATTCAAAAATACCTTATTTATCTAAATCAGGGGGGTCAAACCCATGGGCCAGATGCATCACGTGCTGGCCATGCCCATCCCAGTTTAGCAAAGGGGAAGAAAGCCATGAAATGTCATGTGATGACAACGTGCCACTGCAAGTTTGACACCCCTGATCTAAATGAATGAGCAAGCATTACTTATATGTAGATTGTACAATGGTAAATTCAGCATTCATTTGCCTCTAACTTTCTTTTAATTGCTGATTTTGGCTATTAATCATGAGACTGATTTAAGAATGTTATGTTGTTGGCTCTTTCGTAAGAAATTTAAGTAACAATTGGGACTGACAAAGAGGGAGAGATCCAGGTTGCAGGAACATACCTAATTTAGGTGGAGACTAAGGCATCAGTCAAACTGATAGCAGATCCCAAAGGGGAAAAAATAAGCTCCCTCTGAAATCCATTCAGGTCTATTAGAAATCTATAATTATGAATTGATTTCATAATTCTAATACCCCAGGGGTGGGGGAAATTGTACTAGCTAGCCAAAAGCCAAGTAGAAAGCGATTTGATGATGAGAAAGGATGATCATAATGTTTTCATCTTCATACTTTACCTTCATAACTGCCTTAAGACAAAAATAAGATTTAACTTTTGATTACCTATATGTCTTGGGCATTTGATATCCTGGCTCAAATCCATAGCTGCCATGGTGGCCATTTGCTCTGAGCTGCTCCAGATTCTGAATCACACAGGGACAGATTATGGTGTCCAAGACAATAGGTTTTGGGGATTCTTTTGCCAACCTGGCACCACCATCAAACAGCTCAATTAGGGATGCCACTCAGCATCAGGGAAGTGGTACAGCAGCAACAAACTCCATTTCTCCACAGAATCCAACCATAGGTTGTCTACATTTCTCCACTTGAGACAGCCTGATGACTGACAGTGTCAGAAGAAGCAATTGCCTATTCTCCATGGAGTCAGAGGGACTGAAAACTGAGATGGCTTCCAGACATTCAGACAGCACCTTAATGGCATCATCTTTTAGATCTGGGATCAAGAGGCAACAGCACTCTGGCAATATGTGCCTCTGTATTGACTGATCTACTTGCCTAGAAGCTTCAGGCAGGTATTGCACAGGAATGGAGAGAGATGATCAAATCCTGAGGCACCACAGAATGGAGGGCCTTAACATTCAATCTCTTCCCCTTACCAGCCTTTACTGGATCCACTTCTCAGAAAGGAATGACACCATCATAACATGGGAGTACATGTTAGAAATAACACCACCATTGACAGTCCTGACTGACTTAAGTCTTTCAGCTTTTTAACTGTTTCCTCATTTTTTTCAAAGTTTCACTTTTTGTAAACAGATATGGACCTTGCTGACAGTTTCCAAATGTAACAGCATTATGCTTCTCCTTCGTTTTGATTCTACAATATTTACCCCTCATACTAGAATACAGTCACTACTAAATCTAGGGTTTTCTTGTCTCTTGTTTATTCCAAGACCTTTGAACTATTCTAAGACCCAATTGTTTTAAGTTTTTATAAACTTGGTTTCTTTGTTGTGACCTGGACATAAAAGTACTTAGACTTTGTGAGGATGAAGAAATACTGCCAATATGTTTCTCATCAAGGTGAAGAGGCAACACATTTCCATTAGAGCAAAGTGCTTCTTGTTGCTTCAAAGACTTGATTGGCAATCCCAATAGCTGGAAGATATTTCTTGGAATTTGCTTCACACCTGCAGAATCCTGTTTCAGCCAGATTTGCTGCAGCAGGCATCAGGGAATGGAAGCAATAGCTTGCTTCACAGCCCCCTTACCTCATGTTGCTTCAAGGGATATGTCTTTCAAATATTATCAAATTTAAGACCTCCGGAAGGCTTCACAAAGCCCTAGATAGCCATTTTTCTTCTTTATATCTTCCACACATCTTCATGTATAAGGACAAATTGCAGCAGCAGGAAAATTCTTCCACTGTAGCCATGGAGATTCTAGGCTCCTAGAAAATTGGGATTCCAAAATCGCAGGGCAGTTTTGTATTTAGAAATAGACATGTACTGCAGGCAAAATGCCCTCTTTTACATCTAGATCAGGGTCGTCAACCTTGGCAATTTTAAGTCTTGTGGACTTCAACTCCCAGAATTCCTCAGTCAGCTATGCATTCTTTGTGTCTCTCCCCATTCCCAGATATTTTTTTATTCCCAGATATTTTTTTACGTATTTGAAGAGGGATAAAACGTACAACATATTTGACTGAAATTTGAAATGAAACAAAAAAAATATCTTAGATGTGGATAGGCCTACCAAATGTTAAAGGATTAACTTGCACTTGTCTTTCTGCTATTCATTTTCCTTATGATTTCCCATGTATAAGAAAAGTAAACTAATCACAAATTACTAAGCATATAAAATTAGATGTTTATTTTGGAATCAATAAGCCAACTGGTTTAAATGAGCAGAGGCACTATTCCCAGCCTGGCACACATGATGTAAATTAATATTGTAACAGTAAACATGAAGAATGTAAATACTATCCTGCTCTGTAAGAAAATATATCTTAAAATAGAAAATGTATTTCCAAAAATATTACTATAGCCTTGATGGAATCTTCAAAGACAGAAAAAAAATACATCATGTAATTTTATACATAAGAACTTATGTTATGGGACAGCTAAATATGGAACTGATTTTCAGCCCTTATAGGAGGAATATTTTCTTTTGTTGTCCCTAATTTAATAACCTGACTTATTTTAGGTAAAAGAAATTGCAAAATTAATATCAGGACTTCAGGGGCATATTCTTTCATAGCCTCTGCAAAGAAACTCCAGAATCTATTTTTTTCCATCTTTGCTAGCAGTAATGCATGAAAAGAATCTAAGAGCTGAAATGATTGCAGTAAACGTATTATTCAGTTTATATCACTGGTTTAAATACATACATACTCATCTTTCTTCATTTTTCTTCTTGGAAGTAATATATTCTAGATCAGTAGCATCTGTGTCTTTATTGTGATAAAGCCAGAGTTATGTGACATATTAAATCTAAGGAATATTTTTAATATGAATTTTGATAGACATATGTCTGCTTTGACAGCCAGTTTGGTGTGATGGCAAAGGCATCAGGCTAGAAACCTGGAGACTGTGAGTTATACTCCTGCCTTAGGCACAAAGCCAACTGAATGACATTGAGCCAGTTATTCTCTCTCAGTCCAAGGAAGGAGGCAATGGCAAATGACTTCTGAAGAAAAAAAAAACTTGCCAAGAAAACTGCAGGTTTTTGTCCAGGCAGTCCCTGACGATCAGATACAACTGAACAAAGAGAAAAGAAGATGCCTGCTTTATTGGGTACACCATATATAAAATAATCTATATGTTTATTCCAGGGCTGTCAAACTCGCAGCCCGCAGGCCAGATGTCACGTGCTTGGCACTGCCCCCACCCAGTTTAGTGAAGGGGAAAAAATCCCGATACATCACGTGACGCCACCTTGATGCCGCGAGTTTCAATTCACATGATCAGCTACATTTATTTAATGCAAAAAAATCCACTACTAATATTGTCATTGTTGAGTTTCTTATTGCCAATGACTGCAGTGAAGGACTACTCATCTGAATCAGAAGGACCATTCAACTGTATTCAGCAGGTTCTGACCAGTTCTGGAGAACCGATAGCGGAAATTTTGAGTAGTTCAGAGAACCGGCAAATATCACCTCTGACTATCCCCACCCCCATCTATTTGCTGCCTCACAAATCCCAGCTGATCAGCTGGCTCTTCTTTTGTTTCCCTGCACAGGAGAAGGGAGCTGGAAAGCAGGTTAGTGGGGTGGGGAGGGAATGGGATTTTGCAGTAACCTTCCCTCAGGAGTGGGGAGGGAATGGTGGTGCCATGCCCACCAGGCCACACCACACCCACCAAGCCACACCCACAGAACCAGTAGTAAATTTTTTTGAATCCCACCACTGAACTGAACATAACCTCCAATCTTAAAAACAAACAAACCAAAAAGCCTTTCATTACTACATTTTTTAAATTACCGCCTTGAATGTGCGTGATTAACTTGGCTTAATGCATTATGAACATAATCTTCTGCATTCTATATTACTTGCTAAAAATTAAAGATGCCCTGGGTTCAAAGCTTAAAGGCCTTCTCCAAAGTCACAACACCTAAGAGAAGCTATTAAACCCTGATCCATCACTGAATGGCTAGCGAGTCATTTTCCTATTGCTCAATAAGAACACATTCTACCTTTATATCCCTGGCTATCTATGACCATGCTACTCTCAGCAATCTTCAATCTGTTTGACCCCTAAGCCTCAGATATCTCTGTTTTGCCCCATTAACAGAGGGCAAATTACATGTCCGTCTCCCCTATGTTTCATATTTTATTCCTTTATATTCTCTTTTATTAGGCTGCATTTGCAAAGCAAATACACTATAAATTGTACTACAGATATTTCTATAGTTAGAAAATTGCACAACATAGATATTTGTCTCCCAATAACTCTCTTCTTGAAGCACAGCTAGGTGCCAAAAAAATTGTCTCTTCTATATTGACAAAGATTTTTAAGCCAATGGAACTTTTAACTCTGTAATTGCCAGGATTTACATAAATGGCACAAAGATGCTTCTTAATGTTAGTATTTTGATTTTAACCAGTTTTGTTCTTTTAAAAAAATATCTTCTTTCATATCTTTCTTCTGCCACAATTTAAAATAAAAACCACATTGATCTAAGACTAAACAAATGCTGCATATTTAGGTTGAAATTTCCAGCATATTTCATGCATGAAGCAGGACATGGACTAATGCAATATTTTACTGATATTAATTGAATGTTCCTCAATGAAACACATGTAACATTAAGCCCAACTTTTTTCCTTTTGCCTGAGAGTGAATCACGGCTACCTTGTTCACATCACCTTGTTTTTCAACAGACATAGTTCAACTAATCTGAAAGCAGTTTTCAACAAGGCCTTGCCATTATATGGGATCTGGATTAGAAATCAACCTGTATTAAAATCCCAACAAATTTGAGAGGTTTTAAGAAGCCCTGCCAATATCACAATTATACAGGTAGTCTTCAACTCGTAACAGTTCATTCAAAGTTACAACTGCACTGAAAAAAGTGTCTTATGTCTGTTTTTCACACTTACGACCAGTGATGGGATTCAAAAATTTTTACTACTGGTTCTATGGGCGTGGCTTGGTGGGCATGGCAGGGGAAGGATACTGTAAAATCTCCAGTCAGAGGTGGTATTTGCTGGTTCTCCGGACTAAAAATTTCAGCTACCGGTTCTCCAGAACTGGTCAGAACCTGCTGAATACCACATCTGCTTATGACCACTGCAGTATCCCCATAGTCACGTGATCAAAATTCAATGCTTGGCAATTGACTCATATTTATGACAGTTGCAGTGTCCTGGGTTCATGTGATCACCTTACAAGCAAAGTCAATGGGGAATCCAGATTCACTTAACAACTGAAGTGTTACTAACTTAACAACTGCAGCAATTCACTTAACAGCTATGGCAAAACCTTTAACAAATGGTTCACTTAGCAACAAAAAATTAGACTCAATTGTGGTCGTAAGCTGAGGACTACCTGTACTGTAGGTTTTGCTTTCCTATACTGTATTTTCCTGCTCTGAGTGGGATCTTCTGTCCTATAAATTTGTGTCAACAGCCAGTTGACAACATTCAGAACTACGAGGGACCATGCAGGAAAAGTATTTATTTATTTAATATCTATAATAATACCATTTAACTTTACATCTATTCCATGATGCAGTAAAGATAGCAAACAGCGATTTATTAATGTTCATAGCAGCAATTAATATACCTTCCTGCTGTTTTCTGTATTTGTATACCATATGCAGATATATTTATGACTTAGAAGTTCTGGCTTAGTAGTTCATAATACACAACAAAGCAAAATTTCCAAGATATATTATAGTTCCTAATTTTCCCAAACAACTTGATAATAATATGCAACCAAGCGAAATTTCCAAGCTATGTTATAGTTTCTAATTTTCCCAAACAACTTGATTGTAATCCATGTGAAGTATGGCACATTTTCATTAGTCCCTTTAAATAATCTACTTTATTTTCAGAGTTCTATTCATTACTCATTCATTAGAAACCTAACAAATTCCAAAAACTTAGCATTCAAAACATAATGAGCCACAATGACGTTCACTGGATGACCAGATGACCTTGGACAGATATTATCTTCCAGTTCAGTCTGCCTCACAGGACTGTTACAAGGATAAAGAAGAAAAGACCACGTAGGCTATTCTGGATTGCTTGAAAAAAGGGTCCCATATAAATAGCAAGTAGCACCCGATGTATTTGAGAACCAGGTTACAAATTGAAGTGGGATAATTTATTTGTATCTCTCTGTAACAGAACGGATGGACTCTTAACCTCTCCTGACTCTAGATTTAATCTATTTTGTGGTGTTTTCTTACTGTATTTCTAGCTGACCTAGCCCAAACAATTAATTTATTTTATGGGAAAGATCAGTGAGTTACTTCCTTATACTTCTGCCCTAGCTACCACTTAATCATCATTGCCACAACCAAGAAAAGTCAAAATTGTCCTCCCAAATTTTAACCCATCCTGGGTGATCCAGCTAGAAAACCAAGGAGTTTATGAAATACCATGCAAAATTTGCCCAGCCACATACATTGGACAAACCAACAGGAGAATAAATGCTCGCATCGCAGAACACAAGAACGCAGTCAGAAAAGAAGAAAAAACTTCCTCCCTTTTCCAGCACCTTAAAGCCACAGGACATGAAATTGATTTTGAGGGATCCAAACTTATCTCCAACACTGAACACTTCAACAAGAGAATAATTAGGGAAGCCATCGAAATAGAGAAACACCCCCATAACATGAATAAACGGGATGATACTTCCCACCTACCAGACATCTGGAAACTAGCCCTGGTCAACAAACGAGTCCCAGCCACGAAAACCAACACCGGACCCAAAATAACACATGATGCCACCACCAGTCTCCCTCACCAGACTCAAACCCAAGCCCACCACACAGACAAAAGGCAACCACCGTCCAGAAACCAGACCATAGCTGCAACTCCAGCTGCTACACCCCCCTCCGACCCCCAAACTAAGCAAACTGACACACACTATAAACACATAGCCAGACCTCAAACTCGGAGCCAAACCAAGGCCCGGAATGTCACATCACAGCCTTCCACCCAGGATACTACATCACAGAACTCAGGAGATCACAACACAAAACATCAGGAGGTTGCAGCACAGACAACGACCCAGGAGATTACAGCACCACACCCAGGACGTCACAACAATAGAACTCAGAAGGTCATCACACAGCCCATTACCCAGGTCGTTACAACACAAAAGGCTGAGAGACACACAGCCAGCACCTCAGCCACACAGGGTCTCAGGAAAAGCCATCCAATCTGCATACATCAACTCCACAAACCAATCAAGAAGTAACAACACAGCCAACTCTAGAGTTTAAAAGGGAAAAACAGCCACGATCACACACTTCTCCCAGGAGAACGAAGCTGAAGACACCAGCCTGAAGATGACGGATGAGATTTCGTAAACGCTTGCCAAGGTATTCTCAATCTTACACGGACAAGACCGAATACACCAAGACCTATATATATATATATATATATATATATATATATATATATATATATATATATATTTGTTTTCGTAGATTTTCACGGGTACAGGTATGCAGGTCTTGGCGTGTTCAGGTCTTTTCCTGTGTAAGATTGAGAGTATCTTGACAACATTTCGATGAGGTCCCACTCACCATCTTCAGGCTGGTGCTTTCGGCTTTGTGCTTGTGCAAGCAAAGTGTGATCGGAGCTGCCATCTCTCTATAAATACTGGTGGGGAGGTGTGGTGTGCTGGCTCTGTTGTAAATGGGTTGGTTGGCTGTATTGTTACTTCTTGATTGGTTGATGGAGCTGATGTTTGCAGATTGGTTGGCTTTTTCGTAAGACCCTGTGTGGCTGAGGTACTGGCCGACCCCCAAACTAAGCAAACTCACACATGCCATGAACACATAGCCAGACTTCAAACTTGGAGCCAAACCAAAGCCCAGAACGTTACATCACAGCCATCTACTCAGGATATCATATCATGGAACTCAGGAGGTTACACCACAAAACCTCAGGTTGTTACAACACAGCCAACAACCCAGGAGATTACAGCCCATTACCCAGGTCGTTACAACACAAAAGGCTAATAGACACACAACCAGTACCTCAGCCACACAGGGTCTTACGAAAAAGCCAACCAATCTGCAAACATCAACTCCATCAACCAGTCAAGAAGTAACAACACAGCCAACCAACCTGCTTACAACAGAGCCAGCACACCACACGTCCCCACCAGTATCTATAGAGAGATGGCAGCTCCGATCACACTTTGCTCGCACAAGCACGAAGCTGAAAGCACCAGCCTGAAGATGGTGAGTAGGACCTCATCAAAACGTCACCAAGAGACTCTCAATCTTACACGGGAAAAGACCCGAATATGCCAAGACACACACACACACACACACACACACACATATATATATAAAAGACCACATTATTTTGAGAATTCAGTTGATAAAACTCAACTCCACAAATTCTGATTTTTTAATATGCTTGTAGGCATACACTCAAGATTATCTGATACACACAGACATACATACCAATTGTTTGACTACCCTTAGGGGTAAGTAGAACTATGCAAAGCACATTAAAAATTAAGAATTAATTAACTAAGAACGAAAAAATAAGAAGCTAAAGAAACTGAAGGGATTAGATAAGAAAAAGAAATACAGATTAAATCAACATCATTCTCTGCATTTCTCCATACTTTTGTAAACTTGCAAATAGCTTTGTGCCCACCATATCCACATCCCTCTTCAAGCATCAAGATTGCTTGAGGATTACTTTTTATTAATTAATATATTAATGACCTTTACTGCACATTCATGTTAAAACACAACCAAATATATGTGTACTCAGCTATAACTCCCACTAAATATTCATTTATTTTTTAATCTAATTTTGAATGACCCCACAATTACTCTGAACAGCTTACAGATAAAAAGAATATGGAAAATATGTAAAAATGACCAGGAAAACAGAATCAATACAAGTTATAATCCACCTGAAACAAAAGGGGACCAAGGCATTTCAGCCCCACTCTTCAGCCCAAGAGATCAACTCTTCCAGCAGGTTAAAATTACTCTTATTGAGATTGGCTATCAGAACAGAATCATACAAGTATAATTGTACTACATCTCTTCCTTCTTATAATTCAGTGAATTAAGAAAGTGTCTGAGCTGCTTAGGAAGCTATGTGTCTCTTATGGACTTAAGACATCTTTTAGTTTTATCCCTTGTCACTTTGGGAATAGAGTTTGCCTGTCCCTGCTATCCTTAAGTCATTTCCTATTCTCTATATTGTGTCACTGTTCGAAGAATCTCCTAGTCTGGAAGAAGATGAAGTTATATTCAACAACTCTAGGTAAATAAGGATAGGGAAATATTCTTATGAAATAGTTTTAGGTAAATAAATACAGGATTGAAGTCTTTATATAGATTAGGACTACAGACCTCCTCCTGAGAACTTTCAGTGGAGTTAATATAATACTCAATGTTTCTATCATGATGAGGAATTATGCTAAATAATGATTTCACAATGCATGCATTATAATAGACTTCCATTGAGTTGTTCACATCTTTTTCCAGTTTCCACCATAAACCCAAGAAAAAGTGCAAGATGCAGTTTGCTATGCCACAAAAAGTTGGGAAGTTCTGACCAGTTTAAGCAATCCAGCTAATCACAATTTGAAGTCCTCAAGTTTGAAATTAATCATAATTCAGATTAACTAGTTTGCTAGGTTCATTAAATGTAATCAATTTATGGTTATTTGTGAAAGCTAGAGGCATTTTATCTGAGTGTCACTGAAGTCAGGGATAAAGCAGACTGTGTTTCACTAAACCTTAACTGAACATGTTCTCTAAATGTGGCCAAGTACTTAGATATCTAGATTTAAACAAACATGAAGAAGTTTTAGATGAATATTTTTGCTTGTTCTTAGCTGAATTACACTGTGCTATATTTGTCCACAGCTCCTATAATTCATCTATTCAGATATAACACTATAGCTACTGATAACTTACCTTGAAGTAAGTAAAAAAAACCTGTTGACTTTCTTTCAACCCCATTTAAACAGTGAATCTCTGTTTGAATGGGTGAACAACAAAAATAACTATGAGGGTTATCTCTCAATAACTGATTACATAGAGGCACTAGGAACACAGAAAAAAGTATCTTATTTATTTCATCCTAATCTAGAGCAACAGCATGCTTACTCTATGCCCAAATCAACTGATATCAAGAATCAAAGCAGTGTAACCTATACAGATGTTCTGCCCTTGGAGAGGGTTCACAATAACAATAGATTAAATATAATTAAATCAAATATTTAAAACATAAGATATGGCTGACCAAACATAATTAAGTCTATTTATTTGATTAATGTCAAAGTTAGCTGTTGCCTGAAACCTATTGCATAAATTAAAATATATGCATATATTTCCCCATGCTATAAACAAACAAAAATAATTAAGAAACTCCTTAGGGATGAGGAAGTAATTGGTTTAACTGTGCACGGTTCACCATTTGAAAGCAAAGGACTTGGCTTCTCCCTAAACCAGAAGTTAGTGGTTTGTTTTATATTTTATTTTTTTACAGCAGCACTGAGGCATACATTTCGCTTTAAAAATGTAAATGAACTCAGGCAGGAGAAACCTTATTGTATAAGGTATTTCATTCAAAAGAACAAATTTTTTTTCGGGGACAAATCTTTCCATATTAAAAAACAAACAAACAGATGTGGTGTACCTTTCCCCTATTTTGTGAAATGGAATAGCTGAAGTCATAATAGGACAGGCTTGAAGACAACTTAACCTTGCTTACAGATGGAGCTTCTTGCCAGAATGGCACTAAAGGGGTACCCTTCAGATTCAGAAAATGGGAAGCATTTGCTTTGCAAGCCAGATCTCGACTTCCGTGCTTTTGATTTGTGGAATTCTGGCTGTGAGAACTACATTTGTGTTTTTGTTTACCAGTCAAAAGACCTACAGTACAATCATGATTCTGTTCCAGCCATCTTGAAACAGAGGTGGTATTCAGCATGTTCTAACCAGTTCTAGAGAACTGGTAGTGGAGATGTTGAGTAGTTCGGAGAACCGGTGATAACATTCCCCCAGGAGTAGGATGGGAATGGAGATTTTGCAGTATCCTTCCCCCTGCCATGCCCACCAGGCCATGCCACGCCTACCAAGCCATGCCCACAGAACCAGTAGTAAACATTTTTGAATCCCACCACTGTCTTGAAGTCTTAGGCTATCCAAAAAGTCATCAGTGTAGGTGCCTCACTGGAGTTGCTACAAAGATGGCTTGTCTTGTCTAGACTGCTTGCTTCTCTGGTTTTTGCAAGCATGGTTCATTTTCAGCTCCCTCTACTTTCCCCCGTGGGGCGAGCCAAATAGGCTGTTTAGCTTTTTGGAGTTTTGAAACAGTACTTTATGGTAGTCAAATTATGACTTGTTTAACTAGCTTTGTCCCAAATGTACTGCCATGATCTATCTTTTCTGGTCCTTGTACTGTTCCCTAACCATAGATGACAGCAAGCCTATAACTTGGAAGAAAGCTGCTTTAGTGAGAAGAGTACATATGTAAAAACTCAAGAAACAAATCTAAAAAATGTGCTGTGAGAAAAAGGAAACCAAACCTTTAATATAGACATGTTAGGAGGAGAACATATTTGTTTATGATTGCAAAACCCCTTTTCTGACTACCAATTTTATTAAAAAGCATAAGATTTCATAGGCTGCAGCTTACTTAATCAGATGCACAGTCTGGACTACATTAGTCAGAAAACATGTTCCCAAACTCCTTGTTTTTTACTTTTAAAATAGGTCTCTCCAAACATTTTTGGCTCTGATTAACAGCTTCTCATTTTCTATATTTTCATTTTAATTGTCAGTGGGAAGAATATCTCAAACTAGAACTCTTAGAAATAGATTTTTCCACTTCATTTTTAAAGGATTCATCAGCAATAGCCCTCCATGATCAAATTGTGCATTACCCAAAACTTCTGGATTCTATTAGCTTTAAATTTGGGAAAAAATAATTCACTAATAAGATGGAAATTACATTGACTGTATACTCCACACAACCTCTGCAGGGAACATTCAACCAAAAGCTTCAATAAAAACACATTGATGCATTAATGCCTAACAATACATGGCTGTATCTACAGATTTCTGTTCCATAACTTAGCCAAAGATAACTTTAGTTCTACTTTCTGGAATGTGTTTTGGTGAGAAATAACTCTAGGACCAGCACAACAGATCAATACAATTCCATATCCTTTTCATCACCACAAATGGAGAAATCCAGGAATTCTAAGGACATTGTTTAAGATAGACATATTTGGATTCCTGGGTCTTATAAAACTAAAAAAAAAAACCACCATACCATACAACTATTACATCAATTTTGTGTGTGTGTATGTGCCTTAGAGTCAGTCTTGACTCCTGACAATTGCCTGGACAAGACCCTGCAATTTTCTTGGCAAGTTTGTTCATATATTATGATTTACCATTGCCTCCTTCTTAGGGCTGAGACAAAATGACTGGCCCAAGGTCCCCAACTGTCTTTGTCCTACAATTGTACTAGAACTCATAGTATCTTGGTTTCTCTCCTGATGCCTTTACATTTTTATTTTGTTAATTTTTTTGTGAATTCGTGAGGTATAGGCTGACAAATGCAAAATACTTCATAAATGCAGGATGTCAGAATGAATGGGAAAGCAATCAAACACATTAAATCTGTCTTGGGTTTGAAACCACAGAAACAGTCTGAAAGATTCCCTCCCCTCTTACATTAAGACCCTCACAATCAGAATTGACATTGACTTTGCTTGTCAGAAGGTTGCAAAAGGGGATCAGTGACTCCGGGATACTGCGACAGTCATAAATGTAAATCAATTGTCAAGCATCGGAATGTAAATCACGTGGCCATGGGGATGCTTCAATGGTCATAAGTGTGAAAAATGGTCATAAGTCACTTTTTTCAGTGCCGTTGTACAGTAACTTCAAACAGGCACTAAACAAACTGTTGTAAATCAAGCATTACCTATACTCCAAATCCAAAACATGTATTAATCTGAAATTTTTAGAAGAAGAATTTTAAATTTAATAAATCTAGACTAACAGTTCGGTTTGGTTCAGAAATAATCCCAAAGGCTCTTCTTCACAAGTCTGTCCACGTGCTTTTCTTCAATCTGTGTGGGGGCAGTAAAGTAGGCAGGATAATCCCTCATTATTGATCCATATTCTGCCTCAGCAATGAGGTTTGAGTCTAGGCCTCTCCCTTAAAGATTTTGTGGTAGAAGGAAAGCAATTGTTTGATTTCCCTGGTGCTGTGTTTTTAACAAAAATATGAGGCAAGGTATTGATTGTAATCAATGAATAAAAATGAAATGCCAAGATTAATTGTCCTAAATTATTTATGTCTCAATGTACTTGATACTTCCCTTGGAGTCGCTCAATACATTGTCAGTTGTTGGGAGTTTTTCTTCTTTTCATTGTATCTGAGGTCTTTATTTGTCAGGAAAAAGTAAATTCAATTTGAATCTAGGAGTTAAGAGCTTCTGGTATTTCCCAAATTTTGTAACTTAACAAATTTTAAGTTACAGTTTTAAATGATTTTAGGTAATTTCTAAATCTGTCAGGCAAGAAACATGTATTTGAAAATCAATAATTTTCTAGGCATTAACCATGATAAATGACATTTGTGTTCCAGCAAATAATTAAAAAAGTTCAAATTTATTTTTCAAACAACAAAAAAGATGCTTTATAAAGATTTAGTATTAGAAATAGCTTGCTTGTATCCCCTTGCCAGCTGTGACTAGAATTTGAAACAAACTACAGACCCAGTTTAGTACTTGGATGAGAGACTATCAAGAAATCTCAGAGCTGGGAATAGTCTGAGATGTTGGAAAGAATTATCCTGGAAAAAGATAATTGCAAATCAATAACTGTATTGTTGCCAACAAAAACTACTGAACAGGTCCATGAGATTGATAGGACACAAATTCAGCTTGAGATCATGTCTGCTTTATCTACCAAATCTATAAATATCAAAAAATCTTTTGTATTGATTCTGTATATAGAGGAGAGAGGATGCAAGGACATTCAAATAGATTGTTTCATCTAATAGTCATCATTTCTTATTTCATAAATCCAGCTTGAGTTTCTAATTAAAAACTTTGAATTTGTATCAGCTCTGCTGAAATAAAATATTTAATTCATTCCTGAAGACTCTGCTGAAGAAGTTCTATTTATGTGTCACTAAAAGTTGCCATTGACTTGATGGCACATAATCAATCGCAATTCAACTCTTTTTGATGTTGAAATCCCTCCCTCCCCCCAAAAGTATACATGAACATGAGAATTTGTCAATTTACATAGCTATTTGTAGGCCTTTGAACTATGGTGCTGGAGAAGACTCCTGCAAGACCCTTGGACTGCAAGGCGATCAAACTGGTCAGTTCTAGAGGAGATCAACCCTGACTGCTCTTTGGAAGGCCAGATCCTGAAGATGACACTCAAATACTTTGGCCACCTAATGAGAAGGAAGGACTCACTGCAGAAGAGCCTAATGCTGGGAATGGTTGAGGGCAAAAGAAGAAGGGGGCGGAAGAGAATGAGGTGGATGGATGGAGTCACTGAAGCAGTTGGTGTAAGCTTAAATAGACTTCAGGGGATAGTAGAGGACAGGAAGGGCTGGAGGAACATTGTCCATAGGGTTGCGATGGGTCAGACACAACTTTGCAACTAACAACAGTAGTATAGCTATGACCTAGGTAAACCTATTTCTGTTCAGAATAATCAAAAGATGGCTTAGCTGTTAATAGTAATATTTATTAATAAGTAGCGAAGTTATTAATTATATCAATTTATTTTTAATGTACAAATCAGTTTCTTAGTTCCTAAATAGTTCTTAAAAAACACTAAACTTTTACTGTACTTTCCTTTGCCATATATTTGTATGTACTATTTTTTCCTAATAAACCATTTTTTTTGCAAAAGATTCTCCAGATATATTGTTCACTATGTGCAATTCCTAATCTTCAGCTTAAACACAAGTAATTCCTTTGATTCTACGTACTGGGAAAAACAAAATCAATGAGCAATTTTAGGATTACCACTGATTTGCAGAAATCTGACACTGGGGGGAAAAAACCATTATTGTGAAATCTATGTCTGGTATAGGAAAGAAAAAAGATTTGCATATATATTCTTATGGCAAAGTTGAATTAATAATACAATGGTATCTCAGTACTCATTGTTAATTGGTTTCCAAGAGGCACAATGAGTACCAAAAACAGTGAGTACCAAACAATTTTTCCCATAAGGAATAATGTAGTAAGTCACAAGGCAGTTGGCACTAATATGTTCTAGCTTGGGCGTTGAGTACCAAACAAACAATGAATACCGGGACAAAATTTTTGTGTCAAAATGTGTTGAGTACTAAATTAGATGAGTTTCAAAAAAAAAAAGCAGTTGAGTACCAAGATACCATAGTACCTCTCTTATTTCCCAATTATGCTAATTCAGAGGAAGAATTTATTTGCCCCTTTTCTCGAATTTCCTAATTTCTCCAGGAAGATTACTCAGGTTCTTTTTTGCAATTGCTATTTCTGTTAGCCATTGAGTTGTCTACCAGTGAAGATAATTTGTTTTTCTTTCAAATTGATTTGCACTTTATCTATATTGCATTTCTATATTTTTGACTCTTCTTAACATGTGCCATTCTCTGGGTTAATACATTTTGCTCTTTTTAAGATCAATAAAACAAAGTAGTAATTTTTTAAAGTTAATAGTAAGTACAGAGAGGGCAATTTCATGAGGACCACCAGTGTACTGGAAAAGTTTAATACTTTACTCCCTAGCCAAACTCCTATATTAGTGCCATTAGTGCCTTTTGCCTCTGTTTTGGGATTAGATGTTTCCTTCTGAGCTGTGCAATCTCTAATGACAGCCATTATAGAATCAGAGTTGGAAGGCGCTCATCCCATTCAACCCTTATTCAATCACAAGAAACCAAATTAAATAAATGACTTGTGAAAAATGGCTGTCCAGATAGTGAAGGGAAAGGCTGACATGATATTCAAAAGCAGGGCATTTATGAGAATAGAAAGTTGTAGTGTTGCTGAATATGTGCTGCAAGTGAGCAAATGGGGGTTACTTATCTCTTTCTAAGGACAGTTTTAGCAGCCAAACTTGGTGAAATATAGAGAGCAGTTTTACAGAGATTTACAGAGCTTGGAAATGAAAGAACAGATGTGAAATGTTAGTTGTCTGTGTGGCAACCAACTCCCATATAATTAAAAGTAAAGTTCCTTCCTGTTCAGGAGCAGGAGGAAATGGAAGCTGCAGCCAACCTCACCTTAATGGTGACAGGCTTTGTGTTGCTTCAGAATAAGCTCTGGCCCTCAGTCCAGACTAATGAACCAGCCATCCATTGAACTCTTGGAGGGGTATCCAGAAGAATGAAGACTACTTGCAATCTCCTACTAGCTAATGGAAGATTTTTTTAAAAATTACATTTATATGCCGCCCTTCTCCGGAGACTCAGGGCGGCTTACAATTTTTGGGATACAACCCAGTGTGCTCAGCAATGGGAGTGATTGACTCATAATAAACTTCTGATGTTCTCAGCATTCCAAGGCCAGGAGGAATAAGCACTTTCTAGGGATTCGGAGGGTGGAAACATATTAAAGTCCCTGGGATGAAATAAGCATCCAATAATTCAGAGTTCATGTAATTCTAACAAACTAATTAAAGCAATTCAGTAATGGATAATCTCCCCAACCCCACCAATAACTTGAGTCTTAAAGCAAACCAAAGTGGCAGGGAAGTGTAGGGAAAAAAGCATGGCCTCACGCACCAGCTAGTATAGGAACCAAAATCTTCCATTTGTCAATATAGCTTACCTATGCATTAAGGGTAGAAAGAGGTATTGAGCAAGGTGAGAAAAAAAGAAGGCAAACAATGTATAAGCAGAGCTTACTGCACTTTGCTTCATTGTTCCACTTCACACTGTGATATACTCTGCCTTCTGGTTTTGCTTGGTCTTATGAAACAGCCAATGTGCCTCGACTAAAGGCCTCTTTTTAAAGAAAATGGCTACTGAGCATGCATTAAACCCAGTCTGACAGACTAAGGTGAAGGGTTATTCCTCTCTATGGCTTTGACGCAGGAGGGCCATCCGTGGCTTTGTTGTGAGGGAGATAAGGAGTGCTTTGCTTAAGCTTTACTAATACACCAGTTTAATACTCTCCACATCCCTCATTCATCTTGTCACACAGCAAATGCCAGTTGCCTAAGCACCTCCCAGTTCACTTATCTATTGGTACATCAAAATCAATATGACAATATGACTTATATTTGAACCTTCATTCCTGAGCAAGATGGAGAAAACACATCAGATATGATACAAATAACTCTCAAACAACTGGTTCTAGTTTCAACTGCACAACCAAAGTCCTCTGCTTTATAAAAGGTAATGAGACGGCAAATAATTGCTCATAATAGCAATAGCATTTAGACTTATATCCAAATCTCTGGGAAGTCTACAATGTAGAAGCATCATTTACATACTAGCTCGATATCTGTGCTTTGCTATGAAACTATTTATTTATTTATTTATTTGTTTGTTTGTTTGTTTGTTTGTTTGGCTTATATGCCGCCCTATCTCCTGAGGGACTCAGGGCGGCTTACAATTAAAACAGTCCCAGTACAATTACATAAATGTTAAAGGACATTAAAAACCAAGGTCTCCTTTGTCAATTAGAATATTTTAAAATATATTTAACACCCTCCCTCAGTCCCCCTCAGTCCCCATCAGTCCGGGTAGGCTAGTTGGAATAGCCAAGTTTTTAGGTCACGGCGGAAGGAGCGGAGGTCAGGAGCCGTCCGGAGCTCCAGGGGAAATTGATTCCATAGGGTGGGTGCTCCCACTGAGAAGGCCCTACTCCTGGGGGTCTATGTGGTTGGGCTTAGTTTTTGAGGAGGAAAATTTATTTATTTTATTTTATTTTATTGGAGTTATATGCCGCCCCATCTCTGAAGACTCGGGGCGGCTCACAATTAAAACATACAATACAATAATTATTTTTAAAAAGAATTAAACAATTTAAGCCCAATAAAGCCAAATTAAAATACTTAAAATTATCCCATGGCCCTGGTGAGGTAATCACAGCCCGATTTGGTCGAACAACCAGGTCCAAAATAAGGGGAAAAAATTCTGCATCCATCAATATTCATGTGGTTAGCGTCCTGTCAGTGTGTGAGAGAGTTGAGGGCTGTCTGGAAACTGAAACAGTATTTGCTGTGTGAGCAAGAAGGAGAGAACAAGGAGCCTGAGCATGGCTTAGCTCAACTGTTCTGTACTAAAGCTGCTCGGTGCTATGAAATTAAAACTAAAACAGAATCTGAAACTCATCTCCTCTGCTTGTGTTTTGCATTTGGAACAGATTTCTTTTCAGGTGGGGAGGGGGAGTAGAACTCCTTAGCATCAGAGCATGTTAATAATAATATACAAAACATTAATGCTCTGATGGTCATTTCGAAAAATCCTTTCTTAGTGAGCACCTACAAGCCAAGAGGAACATACATGCCAAATTTCAAGTTTGTAGGCTTTATGGTTCTGGAGATTTTGTGATGATGCTTGAGCTGTTTTTCACTTTTATATATATAGATTGAGCCCAACAATCTAGGTTCTCATTTTACCAACCTCAAAAGGATGGAATATATCTTGTACTTTAATGATAACTATTGAATTTGGGGGGTGGGGGAATACAGATGCCATCTTGATAGGTAAGTCTTAGAATTTTCTGTATCTCTTTGCTGCCATCTCGAAATCATCTGGATTTTTTGCTCCAAATGTAGTAGCTCTAATTAAAAACATAGAATCATAGGGCAGGAAGGGACCTTGTAGATTTTCTGCAATAATTTTATCTAAATATCATGATTTGGCTTAATTATAGCAATAGTTTTGTCAAGCGGAACCAGTTCTCTGGACTTCAGGGCCTTGCAGTGACGGACTCTGAACCAAACCATGGATAATATGTACAGTAGCAAGAAGCTCATTTAGTTCCATAGATGTGTTCAATGTTGCATGCTACATTTCACTATCAAAATCATTCACCTGAAAAGCCTTCTAACAAAATCAAGTGAATCCATTTGAAGTGTCTTTAGCACAAAGTGTTTCATGCATTCATCTATAGCTACATTACCAAAATACCATTTTTGTGCCTACTTTTTTGAGAGATGCTATGTTAATCTGCTTGGTTTGCAATAAATCACGGATAACTGTTTCACAAGCAACAAACAGAACTGAACTCTTCTTTATGACTGATGTTAAATTTAACTCATAATTTCTAAAGGTGGCTTTAAGGACACTGTTCCACAGCACATTTATGCAAAGTATAATCCTTGGTGGCTCAGGCTGTTAAATGCCTGCTCTTAAGATCCAGCTGTCTACAATTACTGTAGGCTCGAATCCCACCAGACTCAAGGTTGACTCGGCCTTCCATCCTCTCGGGGTAGGTAAATTGAGGACCCAAGATTGTTGGGGGCAATAAGCTGACTTTGTAAAAATGCCGCTTAGTAATAAGCAGGCATATACAATGGAATGAAGGCTATTGCTGAGCGCATTGGGTTGTGCTCCAAAAATTGTAAGCCGCCCTGAGTCTTCGGAGAAGGGCGGCATATAAATGTAATTTAAAAAAAAAGTAAAACCCACTCTTCCAAGTGAATTTTCAAGACATAGCTACACAATTGCGGCTTTAACAATATAATTATGAAGAAAACAATGTTCTCCCTTTCCACTCATGAAGATGCAATTATGAATATGGTGTGCAGAAGTATTGTATTTGAAACAAATACAGAAGTATTTAAATACTTTACATCCAAAAACACTTAACGGTAAGTGAAAATGGGATACATCTATTTTGTGTGTGTGTGTGTGTGTGTGTGTGTGTGTGTGTGTGTGTGTGTGTGTGTGTCATTGTTTTTCTAAGTGGATTTATTTTTTCTTCTATTTACTTCCCTCTAATCATGTATCAGTTTTACCTTTATCATTTTATGTAATTTCTATCTTTTCTGCTGACCTTGGAGGCGGCAACTATAAAACTCAGAACTAGAATTCTAAGCATTGCATTATTGTCTGCAACATTTCACAGCATGTATGAAATGTCATGAAAGAGAGTTACCTCAAAACAAAATGTTCTCAGAAAATACTTTCATATATATCTGAGATACTATAGACAGGATGATAAATGTAGAATTTTGTGGAAAATTTTTGGAGAAAAGCAGTAGCCTAATCTTATTTTAAGAAATAATAGTATTTTAATATAATTTTTTCCTGCTTACACTTGTTTAGTCATGCCAGCCACATGATCACGGAGATGTCTTCAGACAGCACTGGCTCTTTGGCTTTGTAACGCAGATGAGCATTGTCCCCTAGAGCCAGAAACGACTAGCATGTATGTGAGGGGAACCTTTACCTTTATCTGTAGAGGAATTCCATGTTTCTTCTAGAACTGTGATCTTCTAAGAATGGTATCAAACTGACATCTTTTAACATCTGAAGTGTTTTGCAGACCATGAATGCCAATATTGCACATCAAAAATTACACACTTGCAATTTAAATATTAGTAAAAATTCTGGGAAAGTTCAAGTAGGCAAGTTCCTAACTTTTAAGTTATATCTTATCACAACAAAGTGGACTTTCTGAAAGGTCTTTGGGAATTGGCTGGTAAGATGTCAACACCCTTATTATATTCTGTATTGTCTCATTATTTTTATTAATTATTTTATTCTGTTCATTTCTGCAAGTTTATCTGGATGGCACTAGTAGATACAGTATATTTCATAAATAAGCAGATAACTTGTGTGCCTTCCAAAATAATTGCTATGCTATTTCTACAGCATAGAACATAAAACAAAACAAAAAATATTTTTGGATTCTTGTAATGCTCTTTTCAGAATATGAAGACTTGTGGAAAGGAATTTCCTGAATATCACAATCCAGAAAATTAATATCATAGCAACTGAAAATCAGAATTTAGAATCAAATTATTTTGAAAATAATTAAAAAGCAAGAATGAACATTAGCCAATTAGCAAAATAATTCAGTGTTTGACATGATTGCCTGAAACCTAACAAGGAGCACTATTATTTCTTTATTCAAGGAGCAGACCTTTATTCTTTCAAATGTTTCTGGCTAAAGATGTCTCAATAAGTCAACATAGCTTCATTAATCCCTAGAATGTAATCTAGGCTGCATTTTATAATAAGAATTTCATCAACTTTCATTAGTGCCAAATGCTTGGCTCTTCAAGGAAAGGGTGGGAAAAGGCCAGCTTCACAAGAGACCTTCAAGTTAATGACAAACTTCTTTAGAAAGCAAGCGTACATGAAAAGGAGATCTTTAAAATTCAGTGATTTGCTGGAAGTTTTATCAACTTCTTTAAAAAAAAATTCCTCTGAGCCTCAAGAGACAATAATGGGGTAGAAGTGCAGGGGGAAAATCATCCTTGTGAAGCATAGAATTCTGGGGCTAAATCCCTTTCTCTTTCCCTACATAGATTGAAATGTGGTAAATAATTAAATGTGCTATTTGTTGGGCAAATGACTGTTATCTGCAAAGCATCATCCATTTTCTTGAGGAAAACTGAAAACTGACAAAGTTGGGCCAATGAAGACTGACTGTGTTCTCAATGAATTGTGACCCATCAGTGGTAATAGCTTATTATGATAATAAGGGCATCCATCTCTTAAACTGAAGGCCAAATACACACTTCAGCAGTTTTCCTGATTCATAGACCATTACCTCACAACTCTGGATTGATAGGAGCAACAGTAGCCTAGGCACACCATAAGCAAGAATAAACATAGACAATTGTTTTACCCTACTGACTATATTACAGTGTGTGTGCATGTCTCTGTATGTGTGTGTGTTTGCATGCGCACATGCGTGTGTGTATAGAATTATTTTGTTTTTCTTCTTAATGAATCTGCCTAAGTACTCCCTATTTTACTGGCAAGATGTCCAACTTGCCAGTAAAAATAGGGAGTACTTAGGCAGATTCATTAAGAAGAAAAACATTCAGGCATACACATTTCTCATGCTGAACAAACACTTGAGAGTCATTTATATTTCTGAATGGCATCTTAACTCTGTTTAAGTGTTAGAGATACTCAACATTTGACAATAATAGAATATTCTACTTCTGATCCGAGGTTTGTTTTGCTTCCTTTTAATCCAATAAGTTCCCTCTCTGAGATAATTTTCTTGAGGGGAAGTGAAAGAAAATGGAGTTAGAAGATGCTTTCCTCATGGTTAGAATCAGGGGTGGGATTCAATTTTTTTAACAACCAGTTCTGTGGGCATGGCTTAGTTGGTGGGCGTGGCTTGGTGGTCATTTGACTGGGTGGACGTGGCTTGGTGGTCATGTTATTGGCTGGGTGTGGCCAACTCAATATCACTCACATCGAGGCACGTATCTCCTCACCTGGCCTCTCATGACTGTGGGGATGCTGCAACAGTCGTAAGTGTGAAAAATGGTCATAAGTCATTTTTTTCAGTGCCACTGTAACTTTGAATGGTCACTCCACATAAGCAAAGTACCAGCAAAGGAGGGAAAAAAAACTCCAGAGAAGTTCCTGAGACAAGATGTCTAGTCCTGCCAAGAATGTAATATGGGTTAATAGAGAGGCAGTTTCTGTAAGCAACACCAGAATGTTTCTTTCCTGTTTTCCTTACAGGATTAGGCCAGTAATTTCTTCTAACAACCAGTTCTCCGAACTGCTTAGAATGTTAACAACCAGTTCTAGTAAATAGGTGCAAACTAGTAGAATCCCACCCCTGGTTAGAATGCATAAAATCGCAAGATTCCTGGAGATTTCAGCAAAAGCAAGAACTTTTCAGGACTCTATTTTGTACTTGCAAGAAAAGTTTCTTTATGGCAACCAAGATCCAAGCTACTGCTAATTAGGAAATAAACTGGAATTGTTTGCTTCTTTTTATATGGTTACTAATGGATATAATTCAGTAAGAGATACCTTCAAACTGAAGCTGAAGACCCACTGAGTTCCTCAAAGATGTATCTCAAACAGCGATATCTTCAAATTGAAGGCAGATACCACTGACCAGCTCAAAGACATATCTGTGTCACATACAATCTCTGTTAGTAACCAAACTGCTAGAAAAATGTGGATTCCTCCATAATTATACAGATCAATGTCTTCCACCTGGGCAAATCATTTGATGTGGCTGGATACCCTCCTTGAAGCTGTGATGACCCGGGATATGGCACAAAGGCAACACACTCACATAAGTAAGAAGAGTCCCTTTAGTACATCCAATTTTGCTTCGGCTGGAGAAAATGTCCAGGTTACCTTCATCTGGAGAAAAAACTCTCCCAAGAACAGTCTTTAAGTGGAGGAAATTCAGTCCAAAAACAAAGTACATACAAACTGTAAATAAAAATCCACACAAACCACGCTGCAGTAATTAACTTGACAGGGCAGGAGAAGGAATTGCAGACTTGAAAGGCCAGCAAAACACACAGTTGGGAAGACGCCAGGAACCCAACCCACCTCAGCAATACCAGATAATTCACAATTTGCTCTCAACAGTTGGCTGTGCGCAACTCCCCTTTTTAAACAATGTGTTCCCAGCTGCAGCTAATGAAGAGAATCAGAGCCCTTTCCTCTCCTGTAAGCCATGCAACTCATGTTGCTCCCTTCTCCATTCCTCCCTGCATGCTCTAGGATGAAGAGGGGGTAGGCCTGGGTCTTCCCCTGAATTCCCTCTGACTTGCTCTATCTCTCCCCTGCTCTCCCCAGCCAAACTTTGTCCTTTCCCAGTTTCTTCCACAGCCAATGAAGCCACTCCCTGTCAGCTGCTCGGTCTCCCCCTCAGAATCAGATTCCAACAGAGGCATGACAGAAGCTATAAAGCAACTCAGCTACTATGAGATCTTTTGGATATGTATACACACACACATGCTCACACAGACACACACACATTTTTCATATATACTTTGTGTGTGCATACGGTATGTGTATAAATGTATATATGTATGCGTGTGTGTGTATGTTTATAGACACACACATAAACATACATACATACACACTTATACACACATAGATACATACATCCTTAACTAGCTTACAGAATGGCCTTGAAGAAGTTAAGAAAGTGGAGAAAGTCAAAAGTTGGTCGGGTTTTATCCATGCAAATCTTCACAAAGCAAGACTTTTCTCTAACTAGCTGATCTTTTACACATAAAATATACACACATAATTATAAGCATCTTATTACTCCTTACAACACATATTTGTCTCAGTGCTATTACAGTAGAGAGAACCAAGGACTTCTAGGTTATTTGTTTCTGACTCTGTTAGAAGATTTTATTTGTATTATTGAATCCTACCAAGTGGGAGAACATACCATGTCTGCCTCTAGAGGTATGCAGTGTTCTTATTTAACTGCCTGCAGGTAGATAAATAAAATAAATTCTAAGTCCTCAGAAAGTGGTAGAAAATAAGTTTTTTTTTCCACCAGTGCACTTCTATTTCAGGATTCTTGTCCTTTCATTTTTCTTCCAATCATGATCTCTGATTCCCAGTCTTATGGATGGTGAACCATAACAGATTAAGTGAAGCAAAGCTTTAGGTTTTTTTTTATTAGGGACATTGTGCAAATCCAATAGCGGGGATTTTTATGTTCAGTTCTAAGTGGTCTTGAGAATAATTTGAAAAATGGGACATGAATGTTCTAAACAAACAATTCTGAACACAAAAAAATAGCCCTCTACAAATAGAATATACACTGAAATAGCAGGGAGGAATTTCTGGGAGACTAAATCAGCAGGTGACTTGGTACATCAGGTCATAATATAGTATATTTTGAGGGCACAATGTTCAAGAAAACTTGTATCTGGTTTAGCAATTAAACCAGACAGAAGGTGAGAAAAAAATGGATAGATACAATGAAATTATATTCCAGGCAATAAATTCCAGAAACCACATTCAGAAGAATTATTGTATTTGTAGTACTGTAAGCAAATATAATTTAGAAAAACTGATATAATCCAATTTGAGCTATTTAGAACAATGCTTTATTGAATTTACCAATAATGACCTGCAATATTCTATTTCCACAGCAAGGTGCTAAATTAACTCCTCTAAGTGTATCATCATGGCTGTAATTCATGTGATGTAACGTGACAGTTAATATATACTACAATAATTTGTGCATGTTTTCAGTAGTACTGTGGTATCAAAAATTGATATCATTCAGTTATTAACACAAATTTCTTCATTCATACAGAAGTTCTCTGACAGCAACTAAAGTCGTTCCAAATTACAAATGAAATATATGCTGAGCATGCTCAGTTGAATAACAGGCATTGTTTCCCTTACTTTCTTTTCTTGAGTAGAGTTGGAAGTAGAAATGATGTGAAAACTATCGACCAGAAGCACAAGAAATGCTCAGTCCTACCTGGAGCAAAGAACCAAAACCCTGCTCAAGGCTCTTGTTGAATAAAGTTGAATTTCTTTGAAATCTATTGCCCTCAACAAAATGTCCATATTCTTTGAGAAAGATGCAATTGAATCCTTACTTACCCTTTGTCCTTCTGGTTTTTAACCAATCTTTTAACCCAGAAGAAAAGGTTAAAGAAGAAAACCCTTGAGATGACTATTTTGGGAAATTCTGTAGATTTAAACCAATTCCACCATGAACAAGAGAACAGAGGGAAAATCTCAACAGAGGTTTTACTTTTATGAGTAAACAGCTATGGACAATGCTAATCAAACAGTCTCCATTCTACATGACCTAATCTAATTCTATACTTCAAGAAGGACACTAATATACCCAAAGAAAATCAGAGCAAGATATTCATTTCAGGACTACAATCTTAACACATTATCACACAATAGGCAACATATTGGTGGTGAGGGATATATCACAGAAATGCATCAAGAATGGCTTTGATTTAATCCCAAATTTTGCTTTTTAACGACTAATAGGGAACGTTTCCATACTGCAGCTTTAAACTGCTTGACTGTCATACATAAACCAGCAGGACAGGCAGCTTCATTAAGAAATCCCTTTCTAGATTTCCACCCTTTTCTCTGTTTTACCATGACAAGTATCTGATGTTGTGCTTAAACATACATACATGTAAAAAAAGGGGGCAGGGACAAGTTTTTTAGTATTCTATCAGTGAACTTATTTTTTTAAAAAATAACCATGAAGAACAGTAAGCAACAGTGACTAGAGGGGAGATGTTCCTGCCACTGTGCCTCAGTTCCACGCTTCAGCTCTTCTACTTACTGGGGCTGCCCTAGAAGATAAGCTGTATAGGTTCAAATTGCTTTCCATGTTCACAGAACCGGTTGTTAAAGCGGTTGCAGGCCTCCACTGCTATAGCACTATCCCAAAGTCACAAGCAATGGGGCGGCTCTTGAGTAACTGTGTGGATTTAAACAATATAGCAAGGACTATGCATCTTTTAACCAATCATCTTTTGATTCTAGGACAAGAACACCTTGAACTGAGGTTTTCCATCAATCACTGAATATTTTCTAATATCTGACCTACTAGCAGCATCTGTGCAAGCTAAGCTGAGAAAGAACAAATGAAATGTGAAGGTGCAGGAAGGGAGATAACATTACTTGAAAGAAATACACATCCATATAAAATAGACCCCCAGCCATTTCATCATAGAAATAGTATTGCAAATTATGTGAGCTTTTCTAACATCTGCAACTAGGAACTGCCAGGAGGCTCTTAATGCAGAAATACTTTGCTTAGTTCACTTACCCTTTGCCTCATTTTTTGCATGGATTCTCTAAATGCTCGTTAGTTCCTTTTAGCTAACAGTTTCACTGGCCAAATATTTATGTCACAAATGAGAACTTTAATATATATATATTCATTACTGATACATCAAATTAGCTCTCAGGCAAAGATCAATACTTACTTTGTTACCCAAATAAGGACTGGGTGCACTCCAGTAATAAATAGGCTGCAGAACAGTTCTTGCAACTGTGTTACTGATGCTCAGTTGCTGAGGTCCATCGAAAGTGTCCTGCTGAGGAGTAATTCTAGCAAGACCCCATTCATCAGTCAAATGCCAGCCATTCATGTCCATAATCTATGACAACGAAGAAAAATACTAGTTAATATCCACAACTTTCTTTCATTTTTTTTAAAAAAAACCCTTTTTTAAACTGTTAGAACTCCATCCCCTAAACTCTGCTGAAGATGTAACCTAGCCTGATAATGAAACGTTTGGAAACCAACTCATAAGCTTGGAGAATGAACCTTCACCCTCAAACCCTTTGCTTCTTGCCTTTTGTCTGCTTTCATATTAATATCCCTCTTTTATTTTCCACAATTCAAGGCAATGCACAAAATTTTCCCAATTCCTTGCAACAACCCTCAGTGGTTTGGACTGAGACAGAATGGCCCAAATGGATGAATCAACATTCATGCTTAGAGAAGACTAGTACTCATTAGAATAGATAGTCTCCTGATGTCTAGTCTAGCACCTTAATCTCTATACAAAACTGGCCCTTAATAGTTTCTCATTCAATATTGAGAGTAGGGTTTCATATACTTCTTGAGAAAACTATGGCAAAATGATTAACTAATTTCCCATACTTTGACAAATCAAGAGGAACACAAGTTTAAGTTTGTAGTGTTAAATTTATTTATTTATTTTATTGGACTTATATGCCGCCCCATCTCCGAAGACTCGGGGCGGCTCACAATTAAAACGTACAATACAATAAATATTTTTTTAAAAAAGATTAAACAATTATAAAGCCCAATAAAACCAAATTAAAATACTTAAAATTATCCCACACCCCTGGTGAGGTAGTCACAGCCCGAAAATACCAAAACTAAAATTTACAGTGGTTAAAATAATTAAGAAACCCATCCCCCCCCAAGGAGGTGTCACAGCCCGGATTGGTCAAACAACCAGGTCTTTAAATCGCGGTGGAAGGTGCGGAGGTCAGGGGCCAGACGGAGGTCCAGAGGCAGTTGGTTCCATAAGTCGGGGACCGCTGCAGAATAGGCTCGTCGTCGGGGGACTGCCAGCTGACACTGACTTGCCGACGGGACCCCGAGGAGTCCTTGCCTGTGTGCCCGCACAGGGCGGATCGCACTCGATATCGGCAGGAGATGCTCACTTAAATATTGTGGACCCATGTCGTGTAGGACTTTGAATGTTAAAGCCAAAACCTTGAACCTCACCCGGAGCGCAACCGGCAACCAATGCAGGCCGCGCAGGAGGGGGTAATATGGGAGAATCGGTGACTCCATCACCACCGCGACGGCTGCATTCTGCACCAGCTGCAATCTCTGGATGGTATGCAAGGGCAGTCCTAAATAGAGAGCGTTGCAGTAGTCGAGTCACGAGGTGACAAGGGCATGGGTGACTGTACGCAGGGCATCTCGGTCCAGAAACGGGCAAAGCTGGCGAACCAGCTTCTGGAATACACATCAATGAAATAAGGAGAAAAGCTTCTTGAGAAGATATGATAAGGTCATACTATATATTTTAAAAATCCATGGTTGACTTGAACTTGGCAACCTAAAGAAATGTCTAGTAGAAAGTTTCATTCTTAGGATTTTCAATGGCTCACTGAAATTTTCTCTTCATAGTTGAAGATGATGAAAAATTAAAAAGGCGAATAGGAAAAGAGGCATTTTGACTGATTATAATTTTATAAGTTCCAGACTTGTAATGAGATTAAAGTTGCATTGAATGCATTGAAAAGAATGTTCAGATTAGATGCGTTTCTTTATGGCAAAATTAGCCAAACTCTATATAACAAGAATAAGACCATGACCATGCACGGAATAGGAAAAAGGAAACATTATCCTATTAATACTTGCTACAGAATAAGGATTTTCCTGGCAATTATTTTAGCAGGAATCTGTAACCAGAGACTCTATCAAAACCAGGCAGGGTTAGGGGGATAGGAATGGAAACTTGGCTTTCTGTGCGAGCAAGGAAAGAAAAAATAATGAAATCACCCTGTAACAGGAAATGAGAGAAGATAATGATGCACTAAGATCAGGGTATTAAAACCCAGCATATGTCATATGACAAGGCTTTTCTTGAAGGCAACTACTAATGTTTCCTTCAAAGGGAAGAAAATTCTTATATGTCTTCTCCAACAATAAAAGCCTGTTTCAGAATTACGGGGTTTTTTTTAGTCTTAAACTTTTTGTCCTGTGTTTTTCCTGCTCACACCTTGATTGCCATCACTGGAAAGATGAGGGGTTGGTTGAGCTCATAGCTCAGTTACCCCAACTTTTATAAGTGATTGAGATGAAACTGAAAAGGAAAAAAAAGGAGACAATGTATCTGTAAAATAAAACACTGACAGGATTTCTAATTGGAAAGAAGTTGGCTCCTCACAAAAAGAAAAATAAGCTAGAACTGATGAAGCTTCTTGGATGAGAAGTAAAATGTTTTCAAAGGAAAAAAAACCCCAAAAAGTCCAGTTGCCTCTTGAAAAAGCAACTTTGGGACATTCATTTTGCATGCGTATACAGTAAACAAAGATAAAACATATCTAAGCCAAACATTTTTCCCAAGCTCAACTCAATTAGAGCACTCTTAATTAATGAAATGTTTGAGGATAAGATGTCAAACCCAAATTAAACCCTTATTTATCACCTGAATTTACAAATTGCTTGCAATAGCATGGTGAAATATTACTTATAAGCCTATAAGGGACTTAAGCCCAGAAGAGTGCTAGCACTGGACTTAATTAAGTGGTCAGAGACAGTATAAGTAATAAGAAGTAATATTTTTATTTTATTTTTATTCATATTTATATGCCGTCCTTCTCTGGAGACTCAGGGTGGCTTACAATTTTTGGAGCACAACCCAATGCGCTCAGCAATAGCCTTCATTCCACTGTATATTCCTGCTTATTACTAGGGCTTTTTTGGCCACCCCAAATGACATTTTTATAAAGTCAGCTTATTGCCCCCAGCAATCTTTGGTCCTCAATTTACCTACCCTGAGAGGATGGAAGGCTGAGTCAACCTTGAGCCTGGTGGGATTCGAGCCTGCACTAATTGCAGGCAGCTGGAATTAAGTGCTAGGCATTTAACAGCCTGCACCACCAAGGCTCTTGTAATGATATTACACTAATGTAATATGTTACATTACTGGCATTTTGGAAAGCTTTTAAGTGGTATTGCATGATTTCCTGGCTTATGTTATGATAATCTCTGCTATATTTAATAGGCTTAAAAGGTAATCCTTGACTTACAATCATAACTGACCCCAAAATTTCTGTTCCTAAGTGAAACAGTTGTTAAGTGAATTTTGCCTCATTTTGCAACCTTTCTTGCCACAGTTGTTAAATGAATAACTGTTGTTAATTTAGTAACACAGTTATTTAGTGACTCAGCTTTCCCATTGAAAGCCCTTTGTGTGTCAGAAGGTTGCAAATAGCAATCACATGACCCCAGAACACTGCAACCATCATAAAAATGAGTGAGTTGCCAAATGTCTGAATTTTGATCACAGGAGTGTCAGCTTTGAAATTCAACTGCCAACATAATAGAAAGGGGGGTGGAGGAGTTGAAAAGTTCAAGGTTATTCTGTATGTCGTACTAAGAAATTCCAGTTGCAGTTAATTTGTTCTCATGATTTATGAAGTGTAGAAGTGGGAGGAGAAAAAGGTGGATTCTGTGTAGCGTGCGAAAATTCTTTCACTTTTGGAAATGCCTTAGATGTACCAGATCTGTTCCTAACAAAACAATTGGAGAGAATATGTCTCGGAGTGATTGATATCATGGATACTTTCTGGATGCCTTACAAGTAGGACCATGGGGATGCTGCAATGATTGTGTAAAAAAACGGTCATAAGTCACTTTTTCCAGTGCCATTGTAACTTTGAAGAGTCACTGCATGAACTCTTCTATGTTGAGGACTACCTGTAATACAGTCTTCTTTTGGTTAGAAGTTGTTACATTGGAAGAACACCAATACTTTATTTATGAATAAAATAAAATAAGAATGTTAACCAAGTCATGTTCCGAAGTTAAGACTCAGCCTTAGCAATAATCCTGGGATTCACCTTTCTTGAATAACCAGCTTTACCTGCTCATCTCTTTCTAATTCACTGTTTTCAGTTTGTTACTGAATTGTCAGTTATGCAAAAAGTGTCTCAGCATGTAACATAATTTCATTGCAAAACAAAATGACATATATTCTGATAGGTAGATCAGATTTAAAGTCTCCTTTGTGATGATCTACCATCCTATAACCATACCTCAGTGTTACTAAAGACTGTATGCAAAAAGATTCACTACTTCCTTGCCTGTTCTTGTGTATCCAGATAAACTATAGTCAGATTGATATTTTCCTGACTATATGTTGAAAGGATGAGATCTGCCAATGAAGGGGAGCATTTATTTGTATTATTTTCTTCAGGTAAGGATTCAACACTTACCTGGCAGTGCACTTTCCAGCAAATATAATTTAGATAAAAAAAGAAATCTACTTACTCCTGGCCTGGGTTACATAGGAGTAAACAGGTAAAAGTAATGGTTTCCCTGTCCAGTCATAGTCAACTCTAGGGCACAATGCTCATCTCCGTTTCTTGGCTGAGAGAGCCAATGTTGTCCAAAGACATTTTCTGCGATCATGTGACCAGCATGGCTACCGTGTTTCCCCGAAAATAAGACCTACCCCGAAAATAAGACCTACCCCAAAAATAAGACCTACCCCGAAAATAAGACCTAGTGTGTTTTTGGGAGCCAAAAAAAATATAAGACAGTGTCTTATTTTCGGGGAAACACGGTATATGCCAAAGGCGCACGGAACCTTGTTACCTTCCCACCACAGTGGTACCTATTAACCTACTAGGATTTCAAACTGCTAGGTGAACAGGAGCTGGGCAAGTAATGGGAGTTCACTCCGTTATGCAGAGCTCAGGTCTTGAGCCCCAGTTGTAAGCTCTCCAGCTGACAATTGTTTTTAACCACTGAGCCATTGCGCCTAAAAGAATTACATACATTATTATTATTATTAATTTTTTTGGGGGGGGGTGATGTGAATGCCAATCAGCTGCTATATAAAGCTGGCTTTGGAACAGCGGTGCTGGTTGTGACAGATTTCCATCATCTGTGGTCATCTCTCACTACAATTCTGAATCTTTTGAAGATCCACGTCTTTTGGGGCTGTTACATTCAGCAAAACTTTCCTTCTATAATGCTTCTTAATAATTTTTTTAAAAATAATTCATCTCATTATTATTCCAGTGAAATATGCAGAAGTTATTGGCAAATCTCACTGTTAAATATTTGAGCGGGTAAATTATGAATTCAATACCAAGATTGAGAGTGGCTATTCCTTTTGCATTTAAGCATCAGTGAGTGAATGGACAGGAATTAGGATCTGAACACAAATGCACCAGCAGATAAACATAAATTCTGTTCAGCTTCACCTTCACTAGTATACATATTCATTCATGCTACCATAAATGTCAAAAAACATTACTCATCTATGGATATGTCAACTTAAAGCAAAAACATCCATGTCCCTGGGCATGTAAGTGTAACTAGGAGGCCTACTGGTGATCTCAGACATGTTGGTAGTATTTTCCTCACACTCCTGATGGTGGGGGATACATTGGGCAGGAAGGAAAAGCAGATAAAGCCTTCCTAGTGTGTAGAGTTTGTGTCTGAGGCACAACTGTAGGCGAGCAGGCGGTGGGTTATCCATCTATGAACTGTAAGATTAACTACAGATTTTTTTTTGCTCCCACAGCATCCTGTACATCACCAGATTAGATCTGGAGGATTAAGGAATTTTCCAAAATGGGATGGAAGTTCAGCTGTAGAAGCAGAACGCATATCAATCTGAATATCTATGTTTGAAAAATCATATCATTTCCATCTTTTTCACATATTTTTACAGCCAAAAACTAAATTTCCCTGAGGAAATTGTTTTGTTTGCATTTTTTCATTTTGGCATGGATAATGGAATACCTCTCCAGTGTGAAAATTTAGAAAATTTGGCTTTCATCTAGGAAGAATCATGTTATTTATTCTGAGGAGGGAAATATGCAAGTTAAAGAAAAAGTCCACAGAGTGAGTTTCATGTTAAGATTTTATTTAAAATAAAAGATACGCTTGTTGGATGTATGCATTTCTCTGCTTTTCCTTACCGTGCTGTAAGTCCAGCGAGAATCTGTACAGTCATTTGTTATTCCTGAGCAGAAACATGCCTCACAGCCCTGGGGGTTGTCTTGCTGCAAGTTAAAGAAGCCGGCTTTACAGCGATCACAGTTCTTTCCTTCAACATAGACCTAGGAATTCACAGGAGAATATTAGATTTTCTGTCATGCAGGAGAAGTAAATCTAGCTGCCTCTTGTTGCTTTTGCTTTGTTTAATGTGATATGCATATATCTAATGACATATTTCTGTCAATAGACAACATATAAAAAAAACCCTCCAAATTTCATCTCAGAGGACACATAGTGGTCCAGCCACCATTTTATAATTAACTATTTTTCTGATTGGTCTAAGTGTAGCAGGAGATCACTATTACTACATTCAACATTATGACCAACATAGGGATAATTGGTTCGGATAGAACTAAATTTATTGTGAAGCACGAAGTCACAATTCTAGTCCCTTGTAGTGTACATAAACTACAGCTGTATCCCACAACACAGTGTTTTTCCAGGTGTGTTAAGAATTCTCAGTCAAAACCTTTGGCACCAAGCAGTGGAAAACTGAATATACACAGTGTAGGAACTATCCTGCTGCACTGATTTATTTCATTTTCTAAAATGTGTGGGCTCTGCTTTCATTTGACTTCTGCTAAAAACAATTGCAGACCATTTCCAATAATCCATTCCTTGTTCTACAATCTGCAAATGTTTTTAAAAAGGAAAAAAAAGATAATAGGACTATAACACTCTACTGTCTAGCTTTACTATGGCAACCTGCTTTTATATATGTTGCTTGAACAGAAATGCAAAGGGTTAAATGTGTGTGTGTGTGTGTGTGTGTGTGTATACATATATACATGCATACATACATACATACATACATACATACGGGATATAACTCCTTCTTCTTGTTCTGGTCTCAATCTGGATCACGGTTTTTATGCCATAATGTCACTCTACCCTCCAATTCAGCCAAGAAAGGATTATTTTAGAAAGATGTTCATCAAAAATTCTGTGCACATTATTATAATTGCTTCAGTATGGTATGCCAAATATAGTTGACTACAGGCCAGTGAAGGCTGACCCTTTTAAGGAAATCATGATTCTCCAGCTACAGCCAGCATTGTGATTCTCTACTGATACACATCTATCAAAAATAATTCACTTGCCTTCCAGCTAAAGAATTGTATAAATGTACCGAAGCAAACCTAAAAGTAATTTCTGAACTGTACAATTTCTCATAAAAGAAAAGCAACTGAGGAAAGAAAAAAAAGAATTTTAAATAAAAAGAGAACGGAGAATATCAGGGCAGATGGTATATATTATTATAACTTTCTAATCTTTTTGACAGATCCCTTATTAAAAGAGGTATCAATGAACAGTACCACTTTTTAAATTAAAATAGACACAGCCAACTTCAAGAAACAAATAAAAAAAATATTCCTGAGTTGGAAGTAAAGGATGAACACAAGGTTCACCAGTAGTTATGAGAAATTATTGTAGAAGTCTCCTTGAGTTAGTTTCTTTTGTGTGAAGTTGACCTGTTCTCATGCTTATTTGTGCTTAATATAAAGAAAGAGGATATGTCTGAGACAGAACAATGTTATTCATTTTATCTCAAAGCTCTTGTCTCATCCTTGCTTATTTGTGTCAACTCATAAAACATTCCTATGCCTGTTTTAGTAGTTGCCATAAAAAAGGGGGAGGGAGAGGAAGGAAATCTGGAAGAGCAATGTAGCAGTTTGAAAGCTGTTATCTTTAAAAGATTGTAACTAAAATACCAGAGCTTTTGCCCATGAATGTATTTAATTGGAGAACGTGAATGATGGCACCCAGCCTGTGAACGTGCTCAATTGGAGAATCTGGTTTATGAGACACCCAGGGAGGAGGAGGGAAACAGGGTCACAGGTGACTGTAAATTACGTATGCCAGAGTTGGCTTCATGCAGGGCAGTGCCAGTATGTCACTTCTAATAAATCCTTTGGAATTTTTTGAAGTTTGGCTCGAGAATCATGATTTAATTAGGGCGATTGCTGGAATCCTGACAATTTGTTTATTTCAATTATTTATTGGGTCACCCATCTACCAAATAAATTGTGGGACGTAAATAGAGACAAACCACAAAATCATAAGATATATAAGATATGAAAATAAAATTGAGACTCCTAAAAAAAAATCTCACTAGAAACAGGGACACCCGCATCCATTTCAGATTAGCAACCTGGGCCAAGTGGGTGGGGACAGCCAGAACTTCATAGCTTTTCAGAAGATCCAGCAGTGTTTGATTTGATTTGATTTTTATTGGACTTGGGCTCTTGTGTTGGGCTCTTTGGGGGAATAGGGCTGAAATGAGGGGAACCCTGGATTCTCCTAAGACAAAGCTCTGTCCACAAGGTTTGAGAGCTATGAAAATGCATTATAATTAATTCTCCCATTTGAAATCAGAGCACTCCCTTTATTTAACCTCAGATAGGGAAAATGAATCAGCATCAGCCGTAGTAAACCCTGTAATATCTTCTGTGGCACCTTAACTTCCAAACAGCTGCAATGTTAGAAAATATGCATAGATTGTATACTTCCTGAAATTAATTTTAACCCACATTTTTTATTTCAAGGGGAAATTATGAGCATCCTATTTGTACAAAAACACCTGTCTATGTTATTTTATATTGCCCTTATTACAAAGATCTAACTGCAGCTAATAACACTCCATCTAGTCAAATTTCCAAGCTACCCAGATCCATCAATTGTTGCTATTCTAACTAATATGTGATTTCATCTTTTGTTATTATTTTACTATTTGTAAAATACACCATAGTACTAACATATTAGAAAAGCACCTAAGTAGAAATGACTTAAAGGCTTTTTCTGGTGATTTAAGTTAACCGTGGCCCATACAAGACCATTCTTATTCATATTGTTTTGTGCTCATGATAAAGTTGTCCATCTATATCCTATCTTTTTCTCCAAGAGCTCAAAGCAAATTACAAAAAGATTTCCCTTCATTTCATCCCGTCAACAACCCGGTGAAAGTGAATGTTTCTATAGAACACATAGACACAAACCTGGGTATCCCTGATGCTAATCAAACATTATTTATGTATTCACTTATTATTTAAGAAGTTTATATGGCCACAAATCTTATTTATAAGTTTTGGCCATCTCACAAAAATAGCTATGAAAAACAATAGTAAAGCAACCTGTGTCAACAGGCTTCAGTATCTCAAAGAAAAAGTGAATTGATGAGATAGCTACATTACCTGCCACACCAAAGATTCTGTTTCCTACTCTTTTAAAAAAATATTGATATTTGTTTGTTCGCTTGTTGTTAAATTATGCTATGTTTAGATATGGTTCACTGTAAGGCTGATGTTTTACTGTGTGCCACTCAGAGCTGTATTTCTGAGATGGGCAGTTATATAAATATGACAAATTAATTAATAAGTAAAACATCAGAGAAAAACAATTCCAAGTGTCCCAGATTCACTCCCCAATACATATTTCCTGAGCTTCAAGCTCTTACTAGCCCAATGCTCAGGGGAAAACCCAGTTCTTCAAGATTTTAAGGACAGAGATTTGGGGGGGCTATTAGCAACAATTTATTTCTGTTTTGAGTTTTTATATCAGTATTTAGATGCCCATAAACAAATGAAATAATTAAAAACAACGATGTCATATAAACATTCCAGTGTTATTTTTTTTCATAAAACCATTATTTGGAAAAGAAATCTGCTTTAACAAAAATAACTTGCTAAGTAATTACTTCAGATTAAAACATCAAATCCACATCGGAAGAACTTCAAGGAGTAGTGTCATGGCATTTTGATGCCATGACACCTCCAGAAGTATTTACAACAAAGAGAATATGTTACAGACGAAAAGTTTATACTCACTAAATGTTGAAAAAAGAGGAAATAATGAAATACATACCTTGCACCTGCAAGGTCCTTCACAAGGATCATCATTCAAGCTGCCTTTCAGAGAGCAATTGCAGGGCACACAGTAAGGAAAATTTTTGTAGCCCAATGCACACCGATCACATCTCTCTCCTCCAAAACCTGGCTTACAGTGACAAGATCCAGGATGCATAGCTGCAGCACAATCAAGCCGGCAACAAGCTCAGTATTATTAATGCAGTGGAAACTGAAAACTAAATGAGTTCTAACTGGGAAAGTTATCTCAAATGTGGAAAATCATAATCAAAATCAGATTCGTTTCCATCAATGTTTCATGGGTGGCGGGGTACCTCCTCAAAAGATGATGTTGATAACCACCAATAAAAATAACTGAATTTATGGCATTTGGAAGGTTAACCAAAGTTTAGTTAATAAAAGGGGTGCTAGGCTCCAGCAATGGTACTGATAATAAAGAGAAACAGTTACTGACATAGGAAATGTTAGAAACAATGGTGACATCATTCTTTTTTTCTACCCTGTCGGACAGTACAAGCAACTTAGAAGTATGATTCCTGCCATATGTAATCTTATAGACATCGTGCCTGCTGCATGCATTGTGAGGCAACGTTCCCTGGTTCCCATACTGCTTGTTCACATTTTGTGTCAGCTCAAGTGTAGTGTGCTCTACCTGAGTCTTTTCCTCTCAAAAAAAAGCAGTAAGGTTACCTTCCTACATCTTGGAAGACCTAGGTCAATGCCACCATGTTCTAACTATAAGCATGAACATGAAGATGAACATACCTGAATTTTGATTTATTTTTCCTTTAGTGAAGTGTAGTCATGTGAGTTTCTTTTTAACAGCAGCATAAACTTTTATCAGCATAAAAATAGTGTTTAGTTTCTTGGCAGAGTGGAGGGCAGTGGGAAATTGATGCAGCAGAAGACCAGAGGTGGTATTCAGCAGGTTCTGACCAGTTCTGGAGAACTGGTAGCAGAAATTTTGAGTAGTTCAGAGAACCAGCAAATACAACCTCTGACTGGAGATTTTACAGTATCCTTCCCCTACCATGCCCACCAAGCCACGCCTACTGAACCGGAAGTAAAAAAAATTGGATCCCACCACTATAGAACACATACATTAAATGATTCAGGCAGTGCAAGATACAAGTTTTTTTTTCCCAGGGAAAATACCTATGTCATCTAAATGCCTGTGTTTATCTATAAAACTAGGTCCTGGCCAGTCTATGGATTCTGATTTTATTAAAAAAAACATTCTGCAAACATGATAATGGAATCCTTTCTTTATTGCAGCGATAATGGGACTGATAAAGAACATAACATGATCCTAGAGTACTTTGCTGCCATTATAACTACATCCCACAATCCTTTGCATTAATGCACAGAAAGACATGAGGTATAAGTTTTAAGTTGACAAAAAGCCACTCAGTGTCATCCCATCCCATTATCCTCCAAGAACAAAGTGTTCTTATTCCCCTTGGGGTAATAATTCAGAATTTTTTCCCCCTTCAAATACACACTTTTCCTTACTGAAAATTGCAAGCATTAACACAGTCAATTTCAATACACCTAATATGCAATCTTACTGATCTGCAAATATGTCAGGAACATCTATTGTCAAAATAAATGCATTTTCTAGCCCTTCCTTCAAATAACGACTTTTTCCACGTGATTTAGATTCAGTCAAATTGGGATCTTGGTGTTGTTTTAGGTTAAGGGGGTATATGTTATGAGCAACTAACATTTATCCTTAAGCAGTTTGTAAGATTGATTCATTATTAGACAGTGTTGCTTCTTCTAGTTTATCAGGTTGATAATAGAACATTTAACTCTCCCTTACTTTAATAAAGAAAGGGTTTCTGCAAATAAGTAAACGAGTTTTTATTAGAGTTACTAAACCTAAATATTTTATTCTCCCTTAAAATAAAACCATATTGTACATCTTCAGACTGGCAGAAGGACATTGACCTCATGTGTTAAAAGAAAACTTTTTGTGCAATATATTTATCAGATTCTTGTTTCTTTTGGACTTTTAACTTGTAAGACTTTGGTGTATCTTTTTAAAAACGTTTTGATATATTCATCATTGTGATAATATCAAAAAGATAATAGAATTAATACTATTCTATTCAATCTGCCTTGTAGGGAAAAAAAATCCTTATGAGGTCTGTTGTATTCTCATTTCATCTAACCTAATGTAATCCTAGCAACAACCAATCCTAAAAAATTGTTGTCAGCTGTTGCATAAACTGTATTCAGTTATCAGAAATTGCCCTTAGATATTACTAAGACTACATTGCAATTTTATGTAGTTCATAATGTGTCATTTCACAAATGGTCTTATTTTGGTTTTCAAGTGCAAATAAGAATGGAGAAAATAATATTGGGGATTTGAATTAGGTCTAATTACCATCTCAAGAGAAGGAACCTTGCGCTTGGCAAAATGATTAAAAAAATCCTTTAGAATGATGTAAATGTACAGTTCAGATGTACAGCTATTTTTAAAAGACCACTGTGGGCTGCACACCAGGGAAAATATATTTTTAATGTTTTCATAGATGTTCACAACAATAACTTTCCAAAAAAGAGAGAAAAAGAAGAAAAATTAAAAGTCCATTGGGAAAAAAATTCCCTCCTTCATTTGCAAATGTCACAACACAGCAATACCAAAAGAAAACATGAGAGACAACAGCTTGGGTCTCTGAGGGGAAGCTCTGCGGGAACAGAGGCAACCAGATTTCAAAAGGCCTCTTGCAAGATGATGTTTATCAGAGAAGTAGCTTACTGAAAAGAAGCTACTGCTTAACATTAATTTGGAAGATGTGGGACATAAAGTTTAATATCAGCATCTCACCTCCTGTAGCTCGCTTTTCATCCTTGACACAAGTGCCATCTAAAGAGCCCACAGAATAACACTGACATGGCTGACATGGTTGGTGATCATTTGGATGAACCTATGGAAGTAAAATCAAAGCAATGAAGTGATCTACTGGTCCTCCTGATCGTGTCACTTAACCTAATTTGGAAGCTTAAGCACTATTCTTCCCTTTATTGCAAAGCTGGGGAGATTCCAAGATTACTTTTCCTATTGATGGTTGCAATAATGTAACATAGATTAATTGACCAAAAATTAGATTTACACATTTACATCTTCATCCATGCAAACCGAAATAATAGCAGAAGGTCCTGTTCTTTCATTGTGTTTCTTCATACCAACACAAATTCCTTTAAATTCCCTGTGTAACTTTCCTTTCGGTTTTCCCATTTTGAAAAGGAACTAGTAGGTAGAGAGACTAGAATAAATACAGTTCAGAGTGCTATTTTCTTTTCATTTAATATGGTAGCATCGGAAATGATATCTTGGAATTCAGAGAACAGAATTATGAATCATTTACCCCTTTTGGCCTGAAGTATCCATCAATGCATGTTTCACAATTGAAGCCCGCAGTGTTCTGGGTACAGTTAATGCATATTCCACCTCCAAGATATTCTCCATGGATATTCAAACTCTGTTTTCTGTCTGCCACCGTCTGATCATAATAACATTCTTCTGCCTTCCCATGGCAGTTGCAAGCTAAAGAGCAGAAGTATATTAACAAGTATCACATCAGTCTGCACTCGTGTAAAAACATTTTTTTCCAGAAATTAACAATATTCTTTCAATGTTTTGATCCTAGTCCACCAGAGAGTTTCAGCTATTTGAATTAATAAGTAGCCATTCACATATTATGTTGAGGAATTCATCATAGTGTTATTACCTTTCCAAATCACATTAAGGAAGAATCTTCTGTGCCTTTTCCAAACCTTGTCCCCTGACAATGCCAATGTACCATTTTAAAAAATCTATATAGACTTCCAACATTTTGTAAGTTAACTAAGTTGTTGAAAAAATGTATTAAACAGAAGGCTATTATTAATAGGAATGATTCTGGTACTTCAGAATGACTAAATATGGTTGAACCCTTTTAAAATTCTACACTAAAATGATGAAAATTATTCTGACCAGTTATACATTATTATGAACTACAATTGTTTTTAAGCTTATACCATGAGAAAGTTTTTAAGATGCTAAGATTATCTTGTTTTTATTACAACATACTAATATTAAAAATTGTCATTCACTATTAGTTCTAAGTTACTTATTAGGAGCTTGCATTGCATTGTATTAACAAAAAAAATTAAACAGACCTAAACGAATGCAATTCAAGAATATTAACCACTAATTGGTCCCTCTATTTTGAATGCAAAATTATATTTAATTTATCCAATTGAAACAAATGTATTGCACATGTTAGTTACATTAATCTTCAATAAATATACATTTCCACAGTAGCTACAAACATGATATCCTGTTCATCATCAAATATGTGTAATTAACTTGATCTTATTATCTGATACAATTATAATTTAGAAAGTTTGTTTATTTTTTCCACTAAGAACCACAGAGAAAATTACATAGCATTTTTCCAGTTTCTCATCCAAATGGCATGAAGAACTAGATGTGACTATATTACAATGAATATATATTGGTAAGCCTTTTTGCTTTGATTTATGTTATAAATCACATCCATTGAAATATTTCTATTACCTTCACATTCATGTTTTACAAGGAAAGTCCCAGCTTGCCATGGTCTCTGATTAAATCCAGGACAACACCGATCACAGCTTTCTCCACATGTATTATGTTCACATGCACAAGAAGATCTCTGTTAACATGGAATGGGATGGGAGGGGAGGGGAAGAAGTGAGGTAGGGTGAGGTGGGTGGGAAGAGATTGGAATAGATGGTTAGGATAGGATAGGATATTTTAAAACAATTATAAAGTTGGGCAATCAGAAAATATAAAGCAGTGCCTTGGTAACACACTGGATGAAATCATGATATGCAAGCAGACTATGATTCTGTCAAAATAGTTAATAGATAAACAGATTATGTAGTTCTGTCTTATCCTTCTCTCTCTCAATTTCTTCCATGAAAGAAGTAGTTTTTTCAGCAGTGGAATGGCAAATCTTGATACAACCGATATAAAATAAATGTGATATATATATATATGCAAATAAATAAGCTGAGGTTTTAGACAAATACAGACAAATCTAGCAAAGAATTAGATGCCAATATGTTTTCTAATGGTTTATTGCTGGGCAGCCAGCTTACTTTTGGTTCTAAATATTTCATGATTGGCAGAGTAATCCAACAGGAATTGACTCTCACATTTCCATTATGATAATATCAGGGGTGGGATTCTACCAGTTCTCACCTATTCTCTAGAACTGGTTGTTAACATTCTAAGCAGTTCGGAGAACCGGTTGTTAGAAAAAATTATTGGCCTTATCCTGTAAGGAAGGCAAGAAGAAAACATTCTGGTGTTGCTTACAGAAACTGCCTCTCCGTTAACCCTTATTACATTCTTGGCAGGACTAGACTTCCTGTCTCAGGAACTTCTCTGGAGTTTTTTCCCCTCCTTTGCTGGTGCTTTGCTTGTGTGGAGTGACCATTCAAAGTTACAATGGCACTGAAAAAAGTGACTTATGACCATTTTTCACACTTACAACTGTTGCAGCATCCCCACAGTCATGAGAGGCCAGGCGAGGAGATGCGTGCCTCATTGTGAGTGATATTGAGTTGACCACACCCAGCCAATAACATGACCACCAAGCCATGTCCACCCAGTCACATGACCACCAAGCCACGCCCACCACCTAAGCCATGCCCACAGAACCGGTTGTTAAAAATTTTGAATCCCACCCCTGGAAATATCAATTACCAAGGAATCCTGAAAATCTCAGGTCACTTAGATCTATTAACAAATGTTTTCACAAAGTTGTTTCCACATGGTACACTAGATAAATTAAACTCTCTTTATGCAATAACCTTCCCAGTTTTTCTATTCAAAAGTTTGACTAAACATAGAACTGCTTATAATGAATAAACTGTCAGTGAAATCTAAGATCACTTTTGCCCTTATTTCAAAGATAGTTTCTTGGGAAAAAACATTTCCTTTTTTTGGGAACCTAAATCTGTTTGCATCAGGCCTGCTAAAAAGGAAATATGCGCTAAAGAGAAAAATAATTGTAATAAGTAATAAGTTAGGTTTTCAATACATATGATCTCAGATAGTGATGATTGATAGATATTTTTGAAGGAAGTGTTTATTACTGTGCTAGTTAATACAATTTTGATCATCTTTTATAGCTAGAAAATATCTCTGTCTCACACACATGTATATATAGACACCAATTCTAAGCAATTATTTTAGAAAATGCGAATGCAAATAAAATTATTTTTTTCAGTCAATCAAGCCAGGTAATTAAGAAAGCATATGATTTCCCACCACCACCAATAATTCTCTCTGCTGATGGAAAGCAGCTGTCAATTAGATTGAGAATAGCATGAGTTTTTATAATTTCCCCCACCTCTTCTCCAGATATCAGGGACTTGATAGAACACCTGGAATAATTGTACAGGAAAGAAAATTACTAAAAGTCGTATCTGTTGTAGACAGAATTAATGGAATTCGTGGTAAGGTTTCAGTCCTTTACATTTTTATTATATACTTTGCACACTTACTGTTAAACATAATACAGCTTATTTTCAAATTAAGATGCTGAAAAGTGAGTGTTTTTCAAAATTTCATATGCCTGAAAGTAACAGTTATCTCAGTCATGACTTTGAGAACACTGTTGTTGAGAAGTTGTATAATCAAGACAAAAGGAGATTTGTACATGTGTGTATTGCATATCCCTTTTTATATTAGAATAGTGTTGAAAAATACATACATTTGTGGCTGGATTCAATGGACATGCCTTTGCATGGCCAAAACAGATGCACATTCCTCCCGCTGAGATGTCTTTCACAGAATAATAATACTGAAAAGAAAATTAAAAAGAAAGATATATGTCATTATTATGTTGCAAACTGAAGATAAGAAAGTATCATTTTGGTACCTAATCAAGAGCTTTAAAAAAGATGGGAGCAAATATGTGCTTTATTTTCACAAAAGTCAAGAAATAAATTTACACTGTGCAGTATTTCATTACTATGAAAAAAAATTCAATAATAAGGTTGTAGGTCTTTGGGTACATGAACTTATACTCCTTCTGCATTCCTATATGGGTTTTCCCATATCCCAAACAAGGGCATGCTGACATTAATTATGTTGAAATACTGTGGGCAAGGGAGAAATTTTCCCCAACTCTTTTTTCCTTTATAGTTTTTTATGTTGAAAATGGACTCAGTGAGTCGGGACATTGGAGATGATTCAATGAGTTTCAGGGGAAAAAAATCAGCAAATATCTCCTCTTCCTTGAAAATTGTCTTTCTGTAGCTCCTAACATGTGAAGGAATCTTCTTCATATAGAATGAATATCAGGAATTATCTCCAGTTATCTCTAAAGCAAGGCAAATTAATTAATAGTGTATATTTAAAAGTGAAAATTTACAACAGTGCCTTCAGTTGTTTCATTAAATTTCACTAATCCACCAGCTAATATAAAGCTTCCTGTGGCTATTAAAACATTTACTTGCATTTCTTGCATCATTTTCTTGCACAAGAGTCACGCTTTATGATCCTTTACAGTAAAAATGGCCATCGGGGATCAATAATGCATATATTTAGATGACCTGAGAATGGAGCATTCATGACCTCCAGTTCATTCATAGAGCCATATTTCTAGGAGGGATCATTTGAAGCATTATTACTGCTTTCTAAATCGTATGGTTAAATTCCTCTGGCTTTCCATAAAGGCATTCAGGACAGCACTTCAAGTATTTGCTATCATTAAGATGTGTCAATCTTAGCAAAAGAAGAAGTGGAAAGAAGATATTTTTAAAACACTGTATAAGTACTACTTTATATAACGTGTTATATAGTGATACTTTACAACTGTCACCTGGAGCACAACAATTTTTCCAGATCTTTAAGATTGGGCAAAAACAACAGGAGAAAGATTGTCCCATAGGTAACCAAACCTTGGTGCTATAGAACTTTAGAGGTCACAACTAACACCTTAAATTGCACCCAGAGTCTCATCAATAGCCAATGCAGCATACAAAACAATAGTGTTACATGGGCGAAGCAAAAAGCTTCTATAACAACTTATGTAGCAGTGCATTGGACCAGTTGTACCTTCTGATCTTCAAGAGTAGATAATTTTCTGCAAAAGGTATATCAACAAGAAAATTCTATGGTAGAAAATATATCACCAATTGTATTCTCAAGCTATCTACATGAAGGCACCTATGTATTAACCATGGAGGAGAACAGTAAGGTTCCTCTTCTCTTCCAACATTGACTTTCTTCAGACAAATCCTGATCCTAATGATGTATCATCAGGAAGGATGAACATTGGGTGCAGAGATTTATAATGGTACCTCTGCCATTAGCAGTAGTTTACAAAGAGTGGTACTTTATGGTTTGGAATAGAGTAGAATTGATTATCAGAGTGAATTGTCCATCACTGTCCCTGTTCTTGGCTTTTTGATACAAATAAGAAGGGAAACATGAAAAAAAAACCTCCAAAAATATATTTCAGCCTTAAAAATTTATAGACACTCATCCTGCTATTTTTATTTAAATGAGCATATCAAAGAGAAATGACTATTTCAGAAAATTCAAAAACTGATGTTTCATAATTCTGAAATAACAAAAGCCTTTTGGATTCTAAGAAAAAAAAAGTACTGCAAATGCACATTCTAGCATTTTTGCCAAGACTTACCCTCCTTGTGACTATTGGATCAATTTCATTGGGATCTCTGTGTGCAAACATCATTAAATCCGCATTTAGTGTCCGTATCCTCTGAAATCTTAAGCGAATATAACGAGCTGATGTAAACTCCAATAGTGTTGGAGAAGGATCATCTGCACTTGGTCGCCCATTGATTAAGGATGTATGAATCTACAAAGTAGAAGAAATAAGGAAAATGGTTAGCTAATATTGTTCACTCAAAAACGATCATGTTTGCAAAGTGGATGTAGGACTCACAGTAAAGAAATAAGTGTGGTGTAAAATGTTGTTTTTCTTTCTCATTTATATCTTTGTTTATATCTTCTCCAACCCTTTGAACCTTCTACAACACGGGTATCAAACTCACCACATCATGTTGCTGTCATGTGATGTTTTGTGATGTTTTTCCGCTTCCCGAAGCAGGGCTGGTTGTGGCCTGCATGTGAGGCATCCAGCCCATGGGCCACCAGTTTGACACCCCTGTTCTACAACCTTACAGGATAATCTAATGCAGCTAATTTCAGAAAAATCTGATTTTTTAATTAGGAGAAAGATAATTTTCCTTTGGAGGAGAATGTGAGTAGAAACCTTCTGGATATCCAATAGAAGATAATATATGTAGCTGAGGGTTGAACTGTGGAAACATTGATGCTCTCTGAGCATGGTTCTTTGCATGTAGTGTTTCATTACTTGACTAGGAAACCAAGGAGAAAAACACATGTCACCAATACTGGCAGGGAAAGCAAACTCCATATTCACTAGCACTGATGACACCTAGCATAAGACCCAACCAGAAAATAAGCCCTAGCATGATTGTTCAGGATGCTCATAATATAAACCCTACCCCCAAAATAAGCCCCAGTTAAGAAATAAGCCAGATGGATGCATTTAATGTTGTATTTCCCTGAAAATAAGACCTAACTGGAAAATAAGCCCTAATGCATTTTTGGGAGCAAAGATTACTATAAGACCTGGATTTATTTTTGGGGAAACACGGTAGTCAAGTTAAGAAATGTCTATAAGCAAACAATCAAGCTCAGAGAGCACCTAGGACTACACCTTCTAGATATGTCACATAGATTAATGAATAGTTGCCTACAGATAATCATTTGTCACATGCTTTACATTGGGTATGAGCAAAAAATAATACAGATAGGCCACACTATGCCATTTTTTACATTAAAATAATGTGAATTTGATTAAATACTAAATTTGATTAAATACTCCCCTAAAATAGTGTTTTTGATTAAAATGCGACTGAGCTATTTGACAATTTCAAGTTATATATATGTGCACATTCTAGCATATATATATATATATATATGCAAACTAGGAAATTATGTTTTTGTATTTTTGACCTATTCTATTATACACCACAGAATAAAAATCTACTGTATAGTATAGTTGCCTGTTTCATACTTCTTAAATCTCAAATTGTATTTTTCCATTTTAAAAATTATGAATATATATATTGCTTTTACAAACCAATGTGACATATGGTATCTTCATGAACGATTTAGCAGTTTCTTTCTTATTCACAGTTTTGATATCTGAAGGATGGTACTTCGCCAGAAATCTACCAAGTAGAGTCACAGTGTGGTTCTTTCTAACATAGAAAGGAATTGCAGCTGCTTGGCTACGATGCTTGAAGTATTTTAGTTCACTTCTTTTTCAAAACAAATTACATGGAACGATTTAACTACATCTTTTTTGATAGACTTTTCAAGTAATAATAATGATTAGAGAATTTTTAATATATAGTATGAAAAATGTTTCAAATTTGAAAGGCTTTCCATATGACTAATGTTTAAAGCATCAAAACATAATTAGCTATGTGTGCACGCACAGTGGACACACACACACACACACACACACACACACATATTTAGATGAGAGTGAGGAATAGAGAGAGAGAGAGAGAGGGAGAGGGAGAGAGAGAGAGAAAGGGAGGTCACATGAGTGATATATAAATCACAGAAATGGGCAAGTGACATCAAGTTAATATTGACTCTCAGCAACCACATAAATTTTCTTCAGAAAGTTCTGTCCTGAACATAGTCCAAATAAATAAATAAGAATGAATAATAAGAAATAGTTATAGAAATGTAAAACATATACTATGAATAAAACTGTTCAGTAATTTAATTTAATTTAGCTACTTTGATAGAATAAGAGAAAGTAATAACCAATATCATAGTAATAGTATGTACTAACACTAATAATAGTATGGATATGATGGAAAGTTTTCAAAGAACAGGTGATATTAGTTGATTGTCCTCACTTTGAAGGCATGTAGTGTTATGGTATCATGTTTACCTATCTAGAAGTTTTCCTCTGTTTTTCAGAATTGTTAGATGATATGGTATTTTTACTATAATAATTAGCAAATGCTGCAGTTGGCATTTTAACGTTTTCTTTTAAAAAATAGAGATGTTGACTGAGAGTGAGACTACTGAACAATGTTCCTTCAAACCCCAAATCTCACAGGCAACCAAAAGGATATCAAGTTTAATGAAATCAAACACAACAAAAATTCTGTTACAGTGCCTTATTCTTCTGATTTGCCCAATCCTTTGTTTTTCCTTGAAGATGTTTCACGTCTCATCCAAGAAGCTTCTTCAGTTCTAACTGAATGGTGGAGGATGAAAAGATTTCTATTAAAGGGCCTTGGTGGTGCAGGCTGTTAATAGCCTGGTACTTAGCTCCAGCTGCCTGTAATTATTGCAGGCTCGAATACCACCAGGCTCAAGGTTGACTCAGCCTTCCATCCTCTCGGGGTAGGTAAATTGAGGACCCAAGATTGTTGGGGGCAATAAGCTGACTTTGTAAAAATTCCGCTTAGTAATAAGCAGGCATATACAATGGAAGGAAGGCTATTGCTGAGCGCATTGGGTTGTATCCCAAAAACTGTAAGCCGCCCTGAGTCTCCGGAGAATAAAAATAAAATAAAAATGAATAAAAATAAATAAAAAATAAAAAAATCTGGTTGGTGGCACTCTTTCTGAAAGTTGTTGAGGCCACTTGGGGATTTAATCTGTGCTCTCAGCATCACCTGAAGGGTCACCTGAAGAAGCTTCTTGGATGAGAAGCAAAATGTCTTCAAGGAAAAATAAAGTCCAGCTGCCTTTTGAAAAAGCACCTTTGGGGCAACCAGGATCTGTATGCCTCCATAGACTTCTAAAAAAGGCCAGGTAACCCTAAATAAAATCACTGGAAAACAATTCCATGAATATAATTACAGCAGGAAAGTATTGATGCCTTTCTATCCTTACCATTATGCTTTAAGTGCCAATAATTGTATCAGCAATATTTGGCCATAGCCAATCTTTGTCTTTTGTCAGTGCCATATAACATAGTAACAATTATTCAATTCAATTCTATTGATTGCAACGCATACAGCACTGAAGTGCTTAAAATGCATCCCCTAAACCAGCAGCAAAATGTCAAATACTGTTCATGTCATATTCTACTTCAACTAACTCAGTCCCCAAAGAGCACTGGTAAATGTCAGATTAATGAATTGTTTAGCAAATATGATTATATGCTGGGCAACTTGTACCTCAGATAGCATGAGCTAAGTGCAAGCTTTTTGTCAGCAGCTCTCTTTCTTTGAGCCACTTGCACCTCAGACTTAGAATTGCTTCTCTAATTCATTCTTTTCTTCCCTACAGCAGTGCAATTCTTGCATTTTTCATTTTTGAAGGGAACCTAATTTGTCAAAGACAATGTCTTCTGAGAAATTTAAAGAAATTGTTCATTGTCAAAGCAATGGTTATGAATAAATCCTAGAGTAATAAGGCATTCAATTTCCTTAAAAGTATTTTGTCATGCACCTTTAAAAAGAGTTGTCGTTTATTGCCATTGCAGCTAAAAGAATATATTAGTAAACCAATTATTTCAACAATAATTATGCATAATAAAAAACCTAGAGTAGTCTGGGCAAACACACCATCAGCTCTAACTGACTGACTATGTTCCTACAGTACACTGACTGCATTCCTACAGTACAGTTCCTACAATAGCAGATCAGGAAAAAGGTCTAGCAGATGCACTTATCTAATGTGTTCAACATGTTTCATGTGCCTAAGCGTGTTGTGTGAAGTCAAACCTTTTGGTTGTTTTATGATTCGGTATATCATGCAAACTCAGAAAATGAAAATGAAAGAGTTCTCCACTCCTCTATTCATTGCAGAATACCTTTTGCCACCAGACTTGAAACTCTAGACCTAGAAAATCTAGAACTACACCGCCTTTGGTCCCATCTAAGTATAGTATATAAAATCATACATTGCAATGTACTACCTGTCAATGAATACTTCAGCTTCAACCATAACAATACAAGAGCACACAATAGATACAAACTCAAGGTAAACCGCACCAAACTTGATTGCAGGAAATACGACTTCAGCAACAGAGTGGTCAATGTCTGGAATACTCTACCTGACTCTGTGGTTTCTTCCCCAAACCCCAAAAACTTTAACCTTAGACTGTCTACTATTGACCTCACCCCTTTCCTAAGAAGTCCGTAGGGGGCGTGCATAAGCGCACCAACATCCCTGTCCTATTGGACCATCCCTGTCCTATTGTTTCTTTTTATTTTTCTTATATGTATCCATTTCATGTATTCATAACTATGTTTATACTTATACCTATTATCTTGTAAGTGATTGACAAATCAAATCAATAAATAAATGAATAAATAAATAAATAAATAAATAAATAAATAATAGTTCATATACGAGGCTAAGGGTGATGTGTAAAATGCAGTTTATGTCTGTTAAGAGAGTTTTCTCATGAACATAGTTGTCCATAAGCACCAAATTCTGTAATGCTGCTCTGGAGATGTTATCAGATAATAATCAGATTGTAGAATAGCACCTATGAATCAAAGAGCATCCACTTACTCCAAGCCTGAGGATACACTGGAATAAGATGTTTTTGCTTTCCCATTCTACAACAGATTCAATACAGCCCTTAAGCACCCCATTCAATATAAACCTTCTGAAGACTGGTTGGGGAACAGCTGAAACTGCAGAGAAGAAGTGGGCATAGAAACACGGAACGCAGAAGCTATATTCTCTTTGTAAAGTATAAACACACTAGTTATCTGGAATAGGCCCCCATGAATATAGTGGGTTTTATTTTTTAGTAAAGGTGCACTGGATCATGCCGCTAATTATTCCAGTTTCAGATCTACACACATTACCTGAGATTAAATCTTTACTATTATTCAACTCAGCTAGAAAATACTTCTGAAAGGCATATAAGAAGATGATAGGTTGGGTCTGCCTTTTCCTCAGTCTAAATTACAGTGGAGTTAAATGTAAGTAAATGTGAAAAAAAGCTGACACTGCTAGCTGACATTAATCTCCAGCTCTTTGGGTCATAAATACATGTTTACAGGCACAGATCAGGGGATAGATAACTTGCAGCCTAGAGACAACTTGAGTCCCTGACCAATACCAACTCAGGAAAGGATTTCAAATGGTTAGGATGTTATACCAGTAGCTATCCACCCTGTAGCCCCTTGGTTTCTTCCAAACTGTAGGCCACCACTGTTAAGAGTTATATACTTAGGACAGAATTGCTATAACTAAAATATTCAATATATTAGCATAGGGGCAAAACTGTGAGTTGATGAGCTGTGTGCCTACTCACTAGCATTCCAAATCTTCCTTCTAAAAGAAAAATTTCATCACACTTTTCCGAACAAGTCTAAAAGACTACAAGAGTTTGTTTGAAATGTTGGTCAGTTTTCAGTTATATTAATCCCAATAGACAATAGAATCATATAAATAAAGGGGAGAGGAGCAAATAATAATTATAAACAGGATATCATATATATATATATATATATATATGTATGTGTGTGTGTGTATATATATACACACACACACACACATACAGAATTGTCTTTTTAAAAGACAGAAAAAAAGATGGAATTAACACTATGGAAAGAAAGTCAGAAATCGGTTTTGTTTTGTTTCTAATGAACCATGAGCAAGCAAACTGGATAAATGTAAATGACATGCAGCTAAAACCATTTCAGATTTGTCTGCCTTTGGAGAACTGAATTATATTGGGTTTCTTGACTTTGTTCTCTAATTATTCTGCCTTTATAGTACTGCTCACATTTTGCTATGTATTTGTTGATAAAGAACAGTATCACAAAGTTGTCTCCACATATTATGAGATCATGTAGGGATCACTAGAGGTACGATGAGAAAAGCTTCACAGCAATTTCCATATTCATACTGGCAACCAACTGCCATTGAGGAAATTATCTCTGCAAAATATATGGATGTATTGAAGTTTCTCTGTCCTTTGTCAATGATCAGAGAACTCTCCTCCTGAGGAGACAACAGAATGGTACAAATAGGTCTGTAAGGTTCTTCTATTCAAGAAATTGACTGGTTAATCTTACTACAATATAAGATTCAAAATAATAGACAGAATATGGAAGGAATTAGAACTGTTCTCTTGGCAAATAATACTGCATATGAAACAGCTGTGTGAGGGAGTCAGAAATACAGCTTAAAATTGGACCTATCTGCACCACATCCTGTTTCACTCCAACTGAAATACCATCACAAAAATACAGACATGGCCATCCTAAATTAAAAGTATTTTAAAAACAAACAAGGTATGAAACATAATTTAGAGAAGGAATATGCAACCTTCCACCCGTTTACACTGACCTTGGTTGAACCTAGAAGCTAAAAATGAACTGTCAATTGAATGGATGAGGATCAAGAGATAAACTCAGCTATGTCATAACACTTTCTACAAAGCCAGCATGCAAGACAAGATTAGTTTTTAACTATAGAAACATCACTTAATTTCACTAACTTTTTCAGTTTATAACTGTAATAGTGTAGATGCTGTAATGTTGCAATGTGAGATACAGAGGATGTTCTGAGAACCTTTGGAAGTTCAAAGGTGGTGGTGGGATGTTGATTGACATAAAAACAATGTCCTTCACAAGATGTTGGACCTGTTGAGTAGTTACAAACAAAAGTGGAGTATAAAACAAATAAAAAAATAATGAGTATTTTAACTTCACAAGTTTGGCTTACTGTAAAATTGGTATCTTGTGGCTGGCCATGCAAATCACAACAGCTATTTTTCAACAAAAAAAAGTCATTTTTCCCCATGACTTTTCCTAAAATCTCAAATTGAGAATTACTGAACTTCAAAACAGTCTTTGGCTAGGAGCTCCAGGCATATTATCTAATAAAGGACACAGTCTTTTTATCAGCTAGCATTCTATTTATTGGTTTATTTCCATTTTGTCCTCTTGCTGCTGTTCTATATTCTACCTTGGAGCTTTAACTCAAGTGTTTTCCTCTGGAAAAAAAATTATAGATGGATTCCATGGCTGCAGTTCATCTCAGCTTGATACATCGATGGATGCAAACAAAATGCTTCATTCCTCTGATGCAGGGATAGCAGCAATTAATCAAGTCTTCTACTACCCTCTGTAATCAGCAAAGAAATTAAAATTAAGTATATTTTGGAGTAAATCAGGGTATATTGAAGAAATGGTATGGATAAAATAGCTGCACAGGAAAAATATATAGATTGGGAATTGTGAAGCTGAGAAAAATATATAAATTTGGAAAGACAGGTTCAAGATGCACAGGGAAGCAACTGCAGATTTTTAAAAGATGGTTAGCTGAGAAGTTGGATAGAACAAAACACTAGGCTGTATTGATACAAATTGTATTAACAGTGATCTGAATGTTATGAATTACCATCAATATCAAATTGTATTAATCAATTTCAAATATCCCTAATATTTCACTGCTGTTTGGATGTATTGTGAGATTCTGTAAAGCAAAAATCAGATTTTGCTCTGAAAAGTTGATATATCTGCTAAAATTCAGTGATATAAATTGATATATTGAGTTTAATAAACATTAAATATATAAAAAATCCTTTCTACTTTATTGAACTAATTATTAGCTATTTTATTATTTTCTTTCCCCAACTAAAATATCACCAGGAATGATATATCATTATTTATCTAAGAAACTTGATTGTTTTAGAAGTTTGTACGACTTTGTGAAAGTTAATTTAAGAGCCAGTCAGCCATATTAAGTGTTGCCAAATATCAAAGCTAAAGGTGCAAGGCAAGAAGAACATAAGCCTCAGAAAGAATAAAAGAAAAAGAAATGCCAGAATTTTTTTAAAAAATGGCTAACCAAAGAAGAGGATCTAAATATTCATGTCCATTAGATATGGGAGATAGCAAAGTAATTTGGAAGGGCAAAGAAAGCTCATACAACCAGAAATGCTGATTTTCCTATTGCTAAAGTTCTAAGATTGCAAAATAAAATATGTATTTTATTTTTAAAAATTGCTTGCAAGATTCTGATCTGCATAAGTTAGATAGAGAGAAATCAACTCTCACTTGAGACTTGGCTTGCATAGTTGAATGCAGAAAGAGGAAATGCCAACTGTCTTCCCAAAAAGAAATCAATTAAACTGAAGAAAGAACATTCAAGGGTGTATGAGATACCACAGAAAGCTGAAATATAGAATCACAGGAAAATAAAGTACAAAAGGAAAGATGAAACAAAGCCTGACTATAAGATGATCCATTCTTTGGTTCTCTCTGTAAGAAGGAGATATTGATCAAACTTGATGCTAGATTCAAGTGAGAGATTTATTTAGCAGACAAAGAAAAACTGCTCTCAGCAGGGGAAAGCTTTGTGAAGATAAAAGAAAATAATCAACCTAGCAGTTGGGAATAACCTAATATGATCAAATTTGCTATCAGTAAGGTATCCAGTTTGGTCCAGTTCCATGACGGCGAACCTATGCCACATGTGCTGTGTTAGATTTGCATGAAGAGTCAGACGCGAAGTGCTTCAGTGAAGAGTTTATTAGTGACTACAGCTCATAACAGACCCAATTTGGCTGGTCTGAGGCTGCTACTTATAGCCAGCAGCCGCAGTTGCCAGCCAATCAGAGTGCAGGGTTTTCCCACACTTTTTAAACCAATCATTTCTGACATTTTACAAGAACAGTTCAAACTTAACCAATGACATTCAAACCTGCATACATAACATGCTGGAAGTGGCATGCAGAGCCATCTCTCTGGACATGCCAGCCATCCCCAGTTGCTCTTCTGGTTTCCAGAGCGCACATGTGCCCTGGCCAGTTGGTCTTTGCGCATATGGGAGTGCCGAAAACCAGAAGAGCAGCTCCCCGGCATGTGCATGCATGCTGGCCAGCTGGTCTTCACACATACATGTAAGCCAGAAACCAGAAGCTCAGCTTCCCAGTGTGCGCATGCATGCTGGGAATCTGCTCTTCCAGTTTCCGGTGCTCCCCTGTGTGGGCGCGCTCCCATTTTGGCACTTGGTGCTGAAAAGGTTTGCCAACACTGGTCTAATTCATGCTGGATGGGGAATTCTTAGAGCTGAAGTCCACAAGTCTTAAGATTGCCAAGTTTGGAGACCCCTGGTCTAGAGGTTAAGGGACCAGACTAGAAACCAGGAGATACTTTTTTTCTTGTTCTGCCTTAGGCATGAAAACCAGCTGAGATTTTGGGCCAATCATACTCCCTCATCCCTATTCAGTTCACAGGGTTGTTGTAGGGAACATAGGAGAGAAAGGAGTATTAGGTATTTTTCCCACATTCATTCATTCATTCATTCATTCATTCATTCATTTATTTATTTATTTATTTATTTATTTGACTTGTATGCCGCCCTACTCCCTAAGGACTCAGGGCGGCGAACATTAAAACAGAGAAAAAATTACAATAAAACAGAATTAAACAAATAAACAAGCCGAATACAGTTAAACAAAACCCAACCCCTGGTCATTCCAGGCCTTGAGTTATTTATAAAAAATAATAGGTAGAATTAAAAAATCTTTTTAAAAATCACATGGTTTAAAAAGCCCTCACTGTTATGCAGATAAAAATGGGGAGGTGCTTATGAAAGGCATCTCCCAAATTTTTTTTAACTATGTGGACTAAAATGCAGTTCCTAGAAATTGGTTAAATGTATAGCATGGGAAGTTGGAAAGCTCCTATATGTAGCCACAGTTACAATGAGCAGCAGTTGGAATCCTGTATAGGAAGGTGAGCACACCAACCAAAGCAAATTGAATTAGATACAAGACATTGGGCACGTATCTTAATGGTCCAGCCAACCTAGATCTCCAAGTGCCAGTCAATAGTAACCTCAATCTAGCAGGACAGATCATAAATCCATGGAGGTGGGGTGATCAGTTGGCCAAGCAAATAAGAATAATTTGTTGCCCTACCTGCCTTCCACCTGTATACATTAAAACTACGGTAAGAATTTATGGCAGCTGCATAAACTATTAATGGAGTTTGGGATAGACAATCAGGAATGTATCCTAATGCATCCAATGCACAAAGTACATTGACACCAAGTATCAGTATGTAAGAGATGCACAAGCATTCATGGAATCGCTGAACAGAAATATTGCTATTAAGAGAGATGCTGGCAGATTGATTCATGAAGGCTTTGTCCTGAAATTGATAACCATTTGAGAACTGATGGGAATTTGGGATTGGTGCATGAGCCAGCAAGAAAAAGTTTTGGAATAAGTGACTTCAGTGGTGCTTGTAACTTCAGTGGTGATTGCTTTTCAGCACTGGACAACCTATTTTGCACAAGGTTTAATGTGAGGTAGGTTTTACTCTGAGTCTCCTCTTTTTTTTTAAATTCACTCTGCCTTTTCTTTGTTGCCTTTATTTTCATAATGGGAGTATTCCCTTCTTAACTCTCTTCCTGAAAGCATGTACAGAGTTACTTCCAGGTCCTTCTTAAAATAATCATTTTTTTCCTATTAAGTTACAAAACTGCTTTACTACTACTTGCTCAGGCTAGATTTGTCCTCTCAAGAATACACACATAAATTTACTGCTTCAAATACTAAGGGCTGTATTCTGCACTCATTGTAAACTCTAATGCAAACTGGTTTTAAATCACTCACAGCAATAGTTCAATATGTCTATAATAAGCGATGTTTATAGGCAAAAAGTTATGCTGGTGACATGTGTCATGACACAATTTAATACTTACACCAAAACATCTGATATAAGTATATGCATTGTGTTATTTATGTCATGATATGAATCATGTGAATCATGTGTCATCACTTGCCCCCATCCCGCCCCCATGGACACCTGTGAAAACTAAGTAATACTAAGTTTATATTAGTTTATGGAGTAAAAACTAATTTGTGAATTTGAACAAATGAAAAACTCATACAATACAGAAGACACATGGTCTAAACCAGAGGTGGTATTCAGCAGGTTCTGACCAGTTCTGGAGAACGGAGAAGCAGAAATTTTGAGTAGTTCAGAGAACTGGCAAATACCACCCCTGACTGGTCCTGCCCCCATCTATTCTCTGCCTCCCGAGTCCCAGCTGATCAGCTGGGTCATCTTTGGTTGCCCTGCACAGGAGAACAGAGCTGGAAAGCAGGTTAGTGGGGTGCGGAGGGAATTGGGATTTTGCAGTAACCTTGCCCCAGGAGTGGGGTGGCAATGCAAATTTTACAGTATCCTTCCCCTGCCATAGCCACCAAGCCACACCCACCAAGCCACGCTCACAGAACCAGTAGTAAAAACAAAAATGAATCCCACCACTGGTCTAAGCTTACTTTGTAAATGCTTTAGGCATTCCATTTCTAAGATGTATTCATAACAATATGTATGGCAATGAGCAACTATAACTATTTGAGTTGTAGGATGCTCTCATAAAAAATAACACAGTAGAAAAATCCTGGTTCTCCTGGTGGCCCATCAGAAGAAATAAGTAAGACAAAAGCCATAATCTCTGAAGCCCAACAACTGCACACTTCTATCATGGCATAAAGAAACCGCCATAAATGAAGTATTGCAAATGTGAGATTATATGTTTCAGAAAACATTATCCACAAGCTTTCTGCCTTTTTGTACATGGCAAGTGCTGTTCATGGCAATATTATAAGAAGACTGAAACCTTTTCACCCTTCCATGGTGCCAAATTGTTCAGAACAAATTGTTCCGTGTGTGCTTAGTAAGTGGTTACATTTCACATCATTTGAACCATATTATCCTAAGCCGCCCTCTGAATCACATTATTAATCATTGCTCTGTTTTCCACTAATGACATTAATTATTATACACCTTCTGTAATGGAAAGCCAAAATGGAAAGGAAAGCAAGCAGAAAGAACTTCAGATTTCCCCAGGAGGTAGCAGCAAATCTGTTCCCATCTTCTTTTTCAGCAATAATTGTTTCCAGATATCTATTTCCATGCATAATATAGAAGTGCCATTGCTCAATCTTGTTGTCTTTTCTCTCTTTTTTTCCAAGTGGAAAGGCTTCTTGGAAAGTTGATTTTTGTACCTTAAGAATCTCAATTACCGCCTCTTGAACTTCAAAATTCTCTTTTAAAAGTTATATGCAAAAAGACTTACATTATAACTATAACCCAGAGGATATTTATTCAAAGGCAACCTCAACTCCCCTCAATATTGTTTTCTTTCTAATATAACTGCATAGGAGTTCACTCCTAAGAGAGCTTTTTTACTTAGAGTAGAACTTTTGCCTTCCTTGTGATTGCAAAATTTGAGAGAAGCATGGGAAAGGTCTCTATAGGAAGGGTCCCCAGTGACAAAATAGTGGGGATGGCAAGACCATCAAAGTTCTGGTCCTTTTTAGCAATTTGCATGCCTTTTATGCATGTTAAATTGGGTGAAACTTCAATCAACCTGGCTTGCACTCATTGGTTTGACATTGTGGATGCAGTCTTCCAACCCCCACCACTGCCGCACTTATACCTCAAGGCTGAGGTAAAAGCAGAAACTGCAATTACACTGGCGGTTTCTTGAGTTGAGTTGCAAATCAGATAGAGAAAGGAAAGATTGAGGTTCTGATTTTCAAAAGCAGAACAAGAGAAGATACTATGCCCCTTTCTGCTTATTTTTTTTCCTCTTCCTCTATCAAACTCACATGTGGAAAACATATTCTGGATAAATATTCATGGATCCAAGTCAGGGGTGGGATTCTACCAGTTCTCACCTATTCTCTAGAACTGGTTGTTAACATTCTAAGCAGTTCGGAGAACCGGTTGTTAGGAGAAATTACTGGCCTAATCCTGTAAGGAAAGCAGGAAGGAAACATTCTGGTGTTGCTTATAGAAACTGCCTCTCCATTAACCCTTATTACATTCTTGGCAGGACTAGACTTCCTGTCTCAGGAACTTCTCTGGAGTTTTTTTCCCCTCCTTTGCTGGTACTTTGCTTGTGTGGAGTGACCATTCAAAGTTACAATGGCACTGAAAAAAGTGACTTATTGACCACTTTTCACACTTACGACTGTTGCAGCATCCCCACAGTCATGAGAGGCCAGGCGAGGAGATGCGTGCCTCAATGTGAGTGATATTGATTTGGCCATGCCCAGCCAATAACATGACCACCAAGCCACATCCACCAGTCAAACGACCACCAAGCCATGCCCACCAACTAAGCCACACCCACAGAACCAGTTGTTAAAAATTTTGAATCCCATCCCTGATCCAAGTGGAAAAGTAAAAATGTTCCACATTTTTTCTACCATTCAGTTGCTCAAAATGAGGAACAGGAGAATATCTAGAGCCTCCACTAGCTAAGCCACACATAATGGCTATTGTCACTGCACAATCAATCAATCAATCAGAATAGAGGTGGAAGGGACCTTGGAGGTCTTCTAGTCCAATCCCCTGCTCAAGAAGGAGGCCCTATACCATTTCAGACAAGAGACTGTCCAGTCCTTTCTTAAAAACCTCCAGGAACTTTTACCCACCAGTATAATTTGAAGCTAGAGGTCTCACCAGCAAAGCCAAAAGCAGAGATTAGCAGTCCTGCTTGAAAACTAACACTGGGGATCAGAGGACAAATCTTGATCAAGATCCAATCCATCTACTGTATACACCTTTGGCTTCCATATAGGAGCTGTAAACATCTGGACTAAAATTCAGTAGCAGCAAAAACATACAAAAGCCTTTTTTTTGCTACTATCAAGTGATTATCTTTGTTTTTGCAGTAAAGATTTGTTGTCACGACAGAATCCAATTTTGATAAGGTTCTGAGCATCAGGTTCAGGAGATCAGATATCTCCAGTCAGTCAAACAAGACTTGGAATTAAGAGACAGGATCAAACAGAGGATTTTATCATAGAGGATCCTATCCCAAGCCACATAGGTATCGGGAAGCCCAAATGATGAAACCAAGGGACTTAGGAGCATAACTATTGGAAAGACATAATTTCCAGCTATCTACTGCTCTTTCATCTCTCTGACAATGAATGCTCTGTGACAGTGGATCAATCATCCCCTTTTACAGTTTATGCCTGCTGCTATTTATTTGCAGGCATATAAGATTTGAATTAACCATATACAAATTCAACCACGAGTACTCGGTGAGACTCTTTCATTTCTGTTCCAATACCCGCAGTCTTGAAAAATGGATTAATGCTCTAACTGATATATTTAACTAAATTTTCCTTTAGCAAACCTGGGAGATCAGGGATTAGTGAACAGAGATCTGTAAAGAAGGAGCCACATCTCATCTTGGAGTGTGCCAGACTTCTCATTTGACATTTATTATTATAGTGGTATTCAGTAGACAGAAATGTGCATTGTATTCGCTATCTCAAGAAAAAAAGCCATGACATTTAAAGCTGAGGGGAAAAAAGCATTGATTAGAATTGAAGCATGAAGCTGGGAATTTTCAAACACTAGTTAAATGTTGGGTATTTCTAGAATTTTAGACCACCCAACAATCAGAGTTCTCTGGAATTTAGGCATTTATGTTTGAAGGAATTTTATTTGCCAAATTCATCAAATCTTATCTGACAGGGAAATGCACAGCAATTTTTCCAGCCGTGCTGGGATGAATATATATCAGTTCTGAGTATTTGTAGATATTCTGACCCTTTGACCTTAAGATACTGACAAGCTGAAACTCCCAGTGTGACAGGATTAAGTCAGGCTTTGGGGGAGGATTGGATTTACAGTTCATTTGTAAGTCCCTGTCTCCTTCTCTGTATGCCTTGCTCTGTTGGCCAAACTTGCCTTGAATGACTATTCAAGCAATAAGGCATGAAGGACATCTAACAGGGAGGCATCAAAAAATCCCAGTGTTCAGAACTCCTGACATTATTGACCTACATTAGTATAACTTAGGAACCAGTTACAGACAAAAAATGAGTTTTAAGACATTCCAGACTTCATTATTTTTAAAGGAACTTAAAATGGATCCAGATGTTTGCAGATGATATATGGGAATTGAAGGCTATTATACAACTACAGCGTAAAAATCTTCTATCTGAAGACTGTATAATTTTAAATTGAGAAGAACATTTGCTGTCACACTGCCACATGTTTCCTGTACAGGTTTTTTTAATCTCCTGGAACAATGTATGAATAATTAAATTTGTGCCAATCTCTAAATGTGTGCCTTTAGGCTTCTATTAAATAAGCCAAATTAAAGGCCAGCACACTTGTTCAATCAGAATTATTGGAAGTGGAAATTATTTTCTAGACTTTAGAGTTATATTTCTATTTTACTACAAAGGAGACAAGAGTAAGAATTTGGAAAAAGCCACTGAAAGTCTACCAGATTCTCCATCAAAAATAAAAGATGTAGATGTTATATAATTAAAACTATAATCTGTAACACACAAAGTCACAAAATGTCACAGAATACAATATTTTTTTTCCTGGTTGTCTTACTCCTGGGCTTCTATTAATAGGCTCTGCTTCCAACTTCCTTTGTCTCATTTGACTAAGTGAATAGTATTATATTATCCATAAGAGTATTAGTATTATTAGCATTCATCTTAATAATGATGGCAAAGTTGTTGGTAGTAAAAAAAAATTACTAACAAATAGCATTTTTTAGTTCCTAGAACCTCTTGGGGAGAAATAATTTATAAAGTATATGTTAATAATAAATAGTCAAAATAAATAAATAATTTAACCTATATGAAGTGCCATGGTAGAATGAAGAAGCCCATGGCACAGTCTCTAATAGTTTTGAAATTATATGGTTTCATGGTACAGAACACGAAATGCCATGAGTACAGAGCAAATGGGTTTGGGCTGCCCTTCACAGTTATTCCACTGGGCACACAAATGCAAAGTTTTGCATTTACCAATTGGACATATTCATATGATACACTCATCTGTAGTTTAAGTTAAACCAGGTTAGTGATTTTTCCATGAATAGGACAACAGATGATCAAATAAATGGTTCTTTGCTTAACTTCCTCATTTCCACAAATTTGTGGAATCTTTTCTTTTTTGCAATTCTCCCTAAACATAGATACAAAATAATAGTTAAATCATAAATAATATTCTGTCCACATTGGGGCCAGAATCACTGCACAGAGATTGGGAAGTTAATTTCTCTCTCGCCCAGTTTTACACATATCTGACCTGACATCTGTGGCTAGTGAGACTTTTGTTTAATGTAACAACGCAAAAATGTTGGAAGGATTTGTAACACAATTGCTATGCAAGACAGGAAAGTTAGGATGAGCTGCTTTACCTATTTCTTTGATAGTCTTCAAATTGGATCATTCATCTGCATAAATTTAATCACTTATAACAATTTTGAATAGAGTAGGCAGGTGGATTCTTACAAAGCAGCTATATGCAAATAAGGAAATTAATTTCCCAATATATAGAATTAGGAAATAGAAAAAATAATAACAAATATCATCTGTCTCTCGCTGTCTCTCTCTGTCTCTTTCTCTCATTCTCTGTCTGAAATAATTTGAAGAACATAAAATTACATATATATTAGTAAACAAAGAGAATGCTCAAGAAATGGGAGAGAATATAAAAATGTATAATTTGTATTTAAGATCTGGCCATCTTTCCTTTTCAGAATGGAAGTTGGAAACTGATTAGAAATCTTTATTTTGAAATATGTCTTTTGATTATGAAATGCAACAATTTACATATTTGGGTATATAAAAATGAAAACAAGTGGCAGTGATAAACACACACACATATGCATTCATGTTTGACCAACCTCCAAAGTACAATACCTTGCCTGACTCTCTGTTTATCTAAAAGCTTTCCACCCTCTGCTTTTGTTGCTCTCTTGTTCTTACAAAGAATCAATATTGCATTAATATTCTACCTGCCTCCATGGAGATATACTTCCTCTAATTTTATGGAGAATCATACTGACTTTGATTAAGATAAATAAAAAGATGCTTCATGATGCCCCACCAGCAGGAGCCATAGTGGTGCAGGGGTTAGAATGCAGTATTGCAGGTTAACTCACTATTCATTGCCGGGAGTTCAATTCTTAGGTTGACTTAGCCTTCCATCCTGCTGAGGTCAATAAAATGAAGACCTAGATTGTTGGGGGCAATATGCTGACAGTGTAAACCGCTTAGAGAGGGCTGTAAAGCACTGTGAAGCAATATATAAGTTTAAGTGCTATTGCTACTGCTATTGCTAAGTTACCATAGAAGACAATGTATAGTTATTGGGATCAGATTGTATCTGATACAGTAGCCATTGTTGGATATTTACAAAGCTGGCCTTAAAATTAGGCTAAAATTTGGTAGCAGCTTTTTGGTATGAAAAACTGTGGCGTGTTTGTGTTACCAGTTTATTATTATAGGATTACATTCAGAACAGCTCTACCTAAAGCAAACCAAATTAAATCATTAAATTATTACCCAAAACTTAAGTTATAACCTATTACTGTCAATGAGTCTTCTCTAAGTATTAAATACTTGGAATGGGTGATATTTATACCAAAAAACCTGGTATTGTTTTTAAAAAGGACAAGTACACATTTTCTAACCATTTTAGTTGCTAAAAGTTTAAGAGAAACGAAGAGAAACAAATATCACATTTTCCACAGGGTAAAAAAACATTTGTTTAGAGTTAAAACTCTGTAATACTTTTTATATCATCATTTTGTTGGCTTGAGTTAATAGTTGTTTGTTTGTTTGTTTGTTTGTTGCTTGGTTGGTTTGTTGGTTTTATATACTGCCCTTCTCCCCAAAGGGACTCAGGGCGGTTTGCAGGGCATTAAAAACATACAATACAAATATTAAAATAAAAATTAAACTCTAATTAAGACCCACCCATATCAAATTTTAGAAATTTAAGAACAATGGTTAAAAACGGTAATTCCAATCAAAAAATTAAAAATATCTCATGGGAATAGATCGACTTGCTTAAACAGCCATGTTTTAAAGGCGCGGCGAAAGGCTCTCAGGTTGGGGACAATCCGGATCTCTACCAGTAGCTCATTCCAGAGGGCAGGGGCCACCACAGAGAAGGCCCTCCCCCTGGGGGCTGCCAGCTGACATTGTTTGACCAACGGCACCCTGAGGAGGCCAACCCTGTGAGCCCGTACTGGTCGGTGGGAGGTTGTCATCAGCAGTAGGTGGTCTCGCAAGTACCCTGGGCCTAAGCCATGGAGCGCTTTCAAGATCATAACCATCACCTTGAATTGCACATCAGTGATTTCTTGGGGTTTATACTAAGTTTAGCTGTAAACCATAGGAACTCCATTTAAAAATAGGCTTTTATAAAGAAATAAATTAAATGCAAATAACGATGGTCATAGTAGAAATGAAATGAAGGAAAAAATCCCTGGGGTATTTACTAATTTCTACTTTTCAGCTTAATGAAAATCACAGGAATCAGAAGCAACGAAGCCCAACTTATGATGCTTCAGAGAACTTGTCATTTTTTTTATTAAACTATCAAAAAAGGTAATCTGAGAGCTGTGACCAGCAAGAAAAAAAATGTAGAACTTTGGTGCTACAATATACTATATTCCTCTTGTTATTTATAGCTCTATTCCCATGATGGCGAACCTATGGCACGCGTGCCACAGGTGACACACAGAGCCATTTGTGTGGGCACGTGAGCCACAGCCAAACTTACCTGCACTGTGCATGCGTGTGCCCTCCAGCTGATTTTCGGCCTGTTTGAGGCCGTTTTCGCCCTCCTGGAGGCTCAAGGGAAGCCTCTGCAGTCTTGGGAGGCCGAAAAATGGGCCTTCCAGAAATACCAGAAGTGCTGAAATGGACCTGTTTTCAGACTCCCGAGGCTGCAGAAGCTTCCCTCGAGCTTCCGGGAGGGTGAACATGGCCTCAAACGGGCCGAAAATCAGCTTGGAGGCACGTGCATGTGCAGTGCAGGTAAGGGAGTGGGGCAGAGGTGTTGTGCACACATGCACAGGGGGGCGGGGCGCATTGTATTGTGGGTATGCACACATGCGTTTTCGGCACACCACAACAAAAAGGTTCGCCATCACTGCTCTATTCTGATAATAACCTGCTTCTATAAAGTAAACAAATACATTTAAGGGGCACAAGATGATAGGGATTAGCCTCAAATTCAGGAATTTGGCCCTATTATTTCAGACTTTACTTCTTTCAATGAAATACTGAATATAACATGCTTTTTCTTTTTACTTGCACAGCATAAACCTGGGTGGATAGACAAGACTACAGCTGATTGTAGGGAACGGCCCTCTATGGGATTGTACTCCAGCATAATCAGGAACCACAACTAGACAGGATATATTCACAGGACTGATTTACAGATAATCAGAGTTGGAAGGGACCTTGTAGGTCATCTAGTCCAACCCCCCCGCCCAAGCAGGAGACCCTACATCATTTCTGACAAATGGCAGTCCAATCTCTTCTTTAAAGTCTCAAGTGATGATGCTCCCACAACTTCCAAGGACAAGCTGTTCCATTGGTTGATTGCTCTCACTGTCAGAAAGTTTCTCCTTATTTCCTGAAGATTTGGCAATAGAATACTTGTACCTGTTTACATATATGGTTCAGGCAATTCTATTGTTGCACATTTATTAAAACAGAGGTAATAACTAAAGGAGAGCCAGGTTGGTGTAGTGGTTAAGGCAACAGGCTTGAAACTGGGAGACCAACTGGGAGTCCCACCCTAGGCACAAAGCCAGCTAGGTGGTTATTCTCTCTCAGTCTTAGGAAGGAAGCAATGCAGAGGTGGTACTCAGCAGGTTCTGGCCAGTTCTGGAGAACCGGTAGCAGAAATTTTGAGTAGTTTGGAGAACCAGCAAATACCACCTCTGACTGGCCCCATTCCCATCTATTCTCTGCCTCCCAAGTCCCAGCTGATCTTTTGTTGCCCTGCACAGAAGAACAGAGCTGGAAAGCAGGTTAGTGGGGTGGGGAGGGAATGGGATTTTGCAGTAATCTTCCCCTGCCATGCCCACCAAGCCACGCCCACTAAGCCACACCATGCCCACCAAGCCACGCCCACAGAACAGGTAGTAAATTTTTTTGAATCCCACCACTGAAACAATGACAAACCACTTCCAAAATCTTGCCAAGAAAACTGCCAAGACCTGTCTAGGCAGTTGGCAGAAGTAAAGACTGACTCAGAGGTACAAGAAAAATGACAAAAAATTGCAGGCTCTTTGGAATTGATAGTGCATATATTTTTAAATATTACGCTTTTATAAAATCCAGTAATAAATTTAAAACCCATATCCATACTGACATCGCTTGGTAAAAACAAAAGCTAAGAAATATGATTCAGTCGTTCCATCCTTATAAATTTAAGGATTTTGCTAATTGCTAACTTCAAATCTACATTTGTACTGTTCTTTCTTTCTTTCTTTCTTTCTTTCTTTCTTTCTTTCTTTCTTTCCTTCCTTCCTTCCTTCCTTCCTTCCTTCCTTCCTTCCTTCCTTCCTTCCTTCCTTCTTTCCTATTAGTCACTGATAATTTTTTCAGGAAGAAAAAAAAGGTAACAGATTGTTTTTGGTTAAAAACTTTGCTATATTAATAGGACGTAACTAAAAAATGAAATATCATAGCATTGAGGGAGAATCTCCCATGTCAGCAGAATAACTGAAAGGGGAAAAGCCATGAGTAGATTATTATGAGGTCAAAATGAAGAACAATTCACTGTTGTGCCCTCAGCACCAACACAACTTTATATAAGGCCTGGAACGTGTTGTTTCATGGATCTCAGCAGAAGCAAGAAAATTGCTATCTCTACACTAACAGCCACTTTTTCCTCATCAATGTCAAAGGTTAATGGATCGCTTGTGAGTATAATGGTACCCAGTCAGAGAATATCTCCAGACAGGTGGCAAAATCAGCTAGACTGTCCACTGTCAGGCACGCTTAAAAACTCATAAAGGGGGCTGAGGTGAAGAGAAACCATAAAATTGTCACTTTGAACAAAATACCATGTCTCCACTATGTAGAGCAAAATATCAACAGATTTCTAATACTCACAACTGTAATAGATATTTAAGCTTGGGGATTTAAACTGAAATGCCTAATATCAGAGTGCATGCCAACAACTTGAGATAGCAAGAAAGAACACCCTGCTCTGTAAACTAAAGGAAGGAATACATTTGGCAAAGCATAACCTTCAAAGGAGAATAACAAATAAATTTGAATGATGTACGGTGACAAACTTCACAGCTGTAATTCACAGTTTTAAACTGTATTGCTATGTCTCATTACTCTGACCAAATGAATCACAGTTAACACTTGCAGCATTAAAAAAAATCAAAACAACTAATACATGCAACTACAACATTTCTAATGTTTTAGATTGCATTATATATTGAAATATTTGTTTGGGAGAACTAAAATTTTGTAGGCATATTATTATATTGATGCAGGGAATACATGAACTCACAAGTAATTATGAAGAAATCTAGAATAAGCATTTGAAAAGAAATATTTGCAGGGGTGGGATTCTACCAGTTTGCACCTATTCGCTAGAACCGGTTGTTAACATTCTAAGCAGTTCGGAGAATGGTTGTTAGAAGAAATTTCTGGCCTAATCCTGTAAGGAAGGCAGGAAGGAAACATTCTGATGTTGTTTACAGAAACTGCCTCTCCGTTAACCCTTATTACATTCTTGGCAGGACTATACTTCCTGTCTCAGGAACGTCTCTGGAGTTTTTTTCCCCCTCCTTTGCTGGTACTTCGCTTTTGCAGAGTGACCATTTAAAGTTACAATGGCACTGAAAAAAGTGACTTATGACCATTTTTCACACTTACAACTGTTACAGCATCCCCACAGTCATGAGAGGCCAGGTGAGGAGATGCGTGCCTCAATGTGAGTGATATTGATTTGGCCATGCCCAGCCAATAACATGACCACTAAGCCATGCCCACCACCTAAGCTACGCCCACAGAACTGGTTGTTAAAAATTTGAATCCCGCCCCTGAATATTTGTGACACTGAATGAAGATCAGGTGGGATATAGTAGCTCAATATCCATGCTTCACTACGGAACTATGTGGTCGGGCTTAGTTTTTGGGGAGAAAAATAAGGGGGCAAAATGTGCCTTGTGCCTACCAGCATCCATTGGTATTCATCTGCCTAGCATCTTATCAGTGTGTGAGTGAGTTGAGGGCTGTTTGGAAACTGAAACAGTATTTGCTGTGTGAGCAAGAAGGAAACAGCAAGGAGCCTAGGCATGGCTTAGTTCAACTGTTCTGTACTAAAAGCTTCTTGGTGCTGTGCAACTAAAACTGAAACTGAAACTCCTCTCCTCTGCTTGTGTTTTGCATTTGGAACAGATTTCTTTTCAGGTGGGGAGGGGGAGTAGAACTCCTTAGCGTGAGAGCATGTTAATAACAATATATAAAATATTAATGCTCTGATGGTCATTTTGAAAAATCCTTTCTTAGTGGGCACCTAGAAGCCAAGAGGAACATATGTGCCAAATTTCAAGTTTGCAGGCTTTACGGTTCTGGAGATTTTGTGAGGATGCATGAGTGGTATTTCACTTTTATATAGATTATGAAACTGCTGAAAATTAAGGAAGTATCTTTGGAAAAACAATGACTAATAAAAATAAACGAATAATCAACCAGCAGAGCTACACTGTTAACAGAATTATTATTTTTATAAGACCCTAAATATGATCTTTGGTGAGTGTATTTAATATTTCATTAAATAGAGTAACTAGTATTTTTAAAGATTTTCTGTAATATTATTTCAATAATAGTATTTTTAAATATTTTCTGCAATATTATTGAGTGAACATATTTTATTTAAAATTCCTCTTTTTAAAAAGTTTCAGCATAGGTCAAAGGTGGTTTTTTTCTCTAGATACAATTCAGAATTCAATGCATGTTCCATCATTCTATTATCTCCAAACTTCGAAGTATGCATACTGACATAGAAATGTCAGAAATGCTACCAATCTTAATATAACTAGTGCCAAATTAAGAGTAACATTGAATTAATAATGTAATGTAATCATTCATTTATTTATTTATTTTTGGGACTTGTATGCCGCCCCATCTCCGAAGACTCGGGGCAGCTCACAGCTAAAAACAACAACAATAAATAACTAAAAAAGATTAAACCAATTTTACAAGCCCAAAAGACGAATTTACAATACTTCAAAATATAAAACCATCCCCCCAAAAAGGGTCACAGCCCGGATTGGTCAAACAACCAGCTCTTTAAATCATGGCAGAAGGTGCGGAGGTCAGGGGCCAGGCGGAGCCCCAGGGGGAGTTGGTTCCAGAGGTCAGGGGCCGTGACAGAATAGGCTCATCGTCGGGGGACCGCCAGCCGGCATTGGCCCGCTGACGGGACCCCAAGGAATCCTTGCCTGTGTGCTCGCACAGGGCAGCTGGCATTCGATGTCGGCAGGAGTCGCTCCCTTAAATATTGAGGACCAATGTCGGGAAGGACTTTGTATGTTAAAACTAAAACCTTGAATCTCACCCGGAGTGCAACCGGCAACCAATGCAGGCAGCACAGGAGGGGTAACATGGGAGAATCGGAAACTCCCATCACCACCGCGCCGCCGCATTCTGCACCAGCTGCAATCTCCGGATGGTATGCAAGGGCAGTCCTAAGTAGAGAGCGTTGCAGTAGGCGAGTCTAGAGGTAACAAGGGTGTGAGTGACTGTGCACAGGGCATCTCGGTCCAGAAATGGGCGTAGTTGACGAACAAGGCGAAGCTGGGCAAAGGCCCCCCTGGCAACGGCCCCCACCTGCTCCTCCAACCGGAGCCGTACATCCAGGAGGACCCCCAGATTCCGTGCCCTATCCACAGGGGGCAACACCACTCCCCCTATGGCCAGAGATGAACATTCCTGACTGGGCCGAGATGTCAATATGCACAGCCACTCAGTCTTGGCCGGGTTGAGTCGAAGCATGTTCCCGCTCATCCAAATCCATACCGCATCCAAACACTGCGTCATCAGGGAGAGGGCATCACTGATCTGGTTCGGGGTGGAAATGTACAGCTGGGTGTCATCACGTGATTGATGGAATTCACCCAAACCACGGATGATCTCACCCAGTGGCTTCATATAGATGTTAATAGCAGAGGGGAAAGAGCTGACCCCTGAGGGACCCCACAAGAAAGCACCCTCGGGGTCAACCTCTGCCCCTCACAATACCGACATGCACGCCTCCGAGAGGTAGGAGGTGAACCACCGAAGAACAGTGCCCCCCACTCCCAACCCCTTGAGGCGTCGCAGAAGGATATTATGGTTGATGGTATCAAAAGCCGCTGAGAGGTCTAATAGGAGCCCTCCAGAGATCATCCATCAGCGCAACCAATGCCGTCTCCGTGCTGAAACCAGGTCGGAAGCCCAATTGATACGGATCCAGGTAATCCGCTTCATCCAGGAAGAGTGGAAACTGCCGAGTCACCACACTCTCAACAACCTTCGCCAGAAAGCGAAGGTTGGAGACTGGACGAAAGTTGTCTAACACGGTCAGGTCCAGGGCAGGCTTCTTCAGGAGGAGTCTCACCACCGCCTCCTTCAAGGTGGAGGGAAAACACCTCTCTTAATGAAGCGTTGACAACTGCCCAGAGCCAACTGCATGTGGCCTCCCTGGCGGCATAAGCCAGCCAGGAAGGACACGGGTCCAACAAACATGTGGTGGAACTCAGCCGCCGTGATAGTCCTGTCCACTTCATCCTTGGAAACAGGATCGAACTCATCCCAGATCACACTGGCCAGACTGCCTGTATCCTGCTCCTGACAACTGCAAATCAGAGGACAACCCGCCCGAATCCGGTGATCTTATCCGACAGATATTGACCAAACTCCTCAGCTCTTTCCCTCCGTATGAAGGAGAGAGCGGGTAGCCCGAAACAGGGCAGCTGGGCGTTATTCGCGGACGCTATGAGGGTGGAGAGATAAGACCTTCTCACGCTCTCAGCTACCAGGTAAGTCCTATTATGGGCTCTTAGCTGGGCTCGATTGAACTGGGAGTGGGTGGACCTCCACTATCTAAACCCCTCCAATGGCGTTTCATCTCCCGGAGCTCCTCCGTATACCAAGGAGCCATCCGGGATCCACAGTGTGAGGGGACGATGGGGACAACCCTGTCGAGGGCGTCTGACGCAGCCTGTTGCCAAGCAGATGCCAGATCCTCGACAGCTGTGGGCAAGGGAAGAGGGAAAAAATCCCAGTTCCGCCTGGAACCTCTCAGGGTCCATCAGGTGTCTGGGGCGGAACCATCTAAGTGGCTCCTCATCCCAGCAGTGGGGCAGGGTTGGAAGACCAGCTGCAGGAGATAGTGATCAGACCATGGACGGCAATGGCACACAAAGTGGCTTGCCCTCTGTCACTAGCCACTGCTCAGAGACAAAACTAGGTCAAGAGTGTTTCCCTCATGAGTCAGGCCCTGAATTAATTGGGTCAGGCCCATGGCTTCCATAGAAGCCATGAATTCCTGGGACAAACCCGACATTCCCCAGGGAGGGCAGATTGAAGTCCCCAGGACTATAAGGCCCAGGAACTCCACCACCCCCAAGAGGACATCGAGGAGCCCAGGCAGGGCTGCTGTCACACAGCTGGGGAAAGGTATGCAAGCAGCAAGCCCACCCGACCATTAGGCCCCCACCTCAGGAGGAGGGTCTGACTCCCGCCTATCTCTGGGACTGTGACCTCCCTTGGAAACAAGGTCTCCCGGATAACCACAGCCACCCCACCACCCCTTCCTGGGCCGTGGCGGTGCAAAACCCGGAAGCCTGGAGGGCACAACTCAACCAGAGGGACACCACCCTCTGGGCCCAACCAGGTCTCGGTGATGCAAGCCAGGTCCGCAGCCTCCTCCTCAATGATCTCACAGAGGAGGGAGGACTTATTAGCCATGGACCTGGCATTAAAATACACCAACCTAAGCCCAGGGGTCCCAGTTCCCGTGCCCCCAAGGGAGGAGGCCATAGGGTCAAAGCGAGCAACCGCACAGAGATGGCGGGTGCGCGCTCCCAACACATGATACGGCCCTATGCCTCGACATCTCCTGCCAATCCCAACCACCCTGGGAATCACGGTCCCCACCCTGGGAATCGCGGTCCACATTTCATATGCAGTAAAACTTTTCTGATTCATTTTGTTTTTCTTATCTGATTCTCAGGGATTTTTAGAATTTTTTCCCACATTTTTCTGTGCTATTTTTTGAGTAAATCTCAATGTTACAAAATGGTGGAAAAAGTAAGTACCTCATGTGCCACCATTAGAATAGCATCAATTTTCCTTTCAAAAATATTAAGAAACTATTTCTTTACTATTAAGCTAGATGACAATGATTGGCAAAAATGCAAAAGTAGAGCAGTAATCTACCTTTCTATCTCTCCATCATCTATCTGCTATCACCCACACACTTCTTTTTAAACCTGAAACTCTTCAGGCATTTCACTAATATCCGACCCATAGGAAGGCTAAAACTACTTTTATTGAAATTGGCTATAATTGTAGAATCATGCCAATTTGACTGTGCTGTACTTCCTCCTAGTTCTTATAGTATCATGAATTAAACAGATGTCTGCTTGAGGTGCTCCCCAAATATCAGTTCTTGGTTCTGAGCTTTAAAAAAAAACAATTTCATCCCATTTTGCCTAGATAATGTCTCCTGCATATTTTCATCAAGGTCATCTTCTATACTCTCTATAGTCAGGGGTGTCAAACTGGTGGCCTGAGGACCAGATGTGTCACATACAGGCCACACCCACCCCAGCTCTACGATGGGGAAAACGTCACAAAATGTCACGTGACGGCAACATGATGCCGCAAGTTTGACACCCATGCTCTAAACTCTTTATAGAGTAGAAACATTTAAATTTTCTTTACATTTTACATTGGGGGAACTTGACGTAAATGTATTTCTGAATTCAAACAGCTTTATTCACTGCACAAATACCCTTTCTTTTGATTTAAACTCAACTTTAACTCAACTTGGAGACCATCTCTGTAGGATACTGGAGAGTCACAAAAGGATCCTTAGTTTCCCTGTTCTTAACCATATCTAGGTGTGTCTCTTCGTAATTCTGTGTTATTTGAAACATTTTCCAAGAATTGTGGGGGTGGGACTAGCTTTTCCTTTCAAATCCCGTAAGGCATATTATACGAATATTTGAAAATGTTTTATCTGATGAACTTTATGCATATACATGAATTGATGAGGTCATATACATATTCAACAGGGCAGCTGATTGCTACTTTAGTAAGAGCAGTGATATTTCTCATCTTACCTCTCCATTTTCTAGAGGATGGATTTTGGAATAATACGAAGTGCATATAACTTCATCATCTTTTGCATAAGAAGGAGGCCCAGTGCGAGGGGTGATGTTGTAACGAGTCAGACACTCCGTATCTGTGATAGCATAGTACTGCCAGGGTTCATAATTGTTACCATCTAATGAACGCTCCAAAATCCAGTTTCCAGGCCGTGGTGCATTAGCTGCTTTTACAATGACATAAGCAATCTGGAATACCTGAAAAAAAAAAAGAAGCCAACAGAATTATCTACATTATATCCCTTTAGCTGTTTCATCGGCCTCCCAGACTGATTCGACAACAATCAAAATCTGATTCTATTGTATGATTTGGCTTTAAATAGTCTAAAAAGCACATACTAGTAGCATGTTTAAGGCAAAATCTAATACATGGAAACTGGTGCTAAAAAATTATGTGGAAAACCCTGTTCTGCTACAGAACTATGGCTCTGACCAGGTTCTAGATAAACTAGTTAACACAAAATATAAATGAAAAAGTTTTGGCTGATTCAAGTCCATCTCTATAACTAAAGAGCTTATCTGAGTCCTGACAGTATTAAGGGTTTGGAACATGAAAATGGCAATTAATTTAAATATCATAATCATTAGATATAATAGAGAGTATGAACAATTATTTTAGTAATTGTTAAATAAACAGAATGGCTCAGAGAATCTAGTTTGCTGATACTGATAACACACAGGGCTGTTGGCCATATTGCTCATTCTCGTCCCATCAATATTAAGTGAAAAGTAAATTAATTGTGTTTAATGTACAGGGATTCTATCAATGTCTTTATACAGCATCAAATCTAAGATATTGAAGATATTTGAATGAAGAAGAGAGACTTGTACTAATGTTATACTATACTCTAAGCCAGGGGTCACCAACCTTTTGGACCTCAGGGACCACCAAACTCATAATTTTAAATCCCGCAGACCAGGGACCCTGGGAAAATCCCCCAAAAGATCTGCAGGAAAATTCCTCACCCCGGTACCGATTGATCATTCTTTATTTGGGACTGCAGGATACCGTCTCCAGCTCTGTTCTCAGAGGGAGAGAGGGAGGGAGGGAGGGAGGGAGGGAGGGAGGGAGACTGAGACTTGACTTCATGCAAGGAAAGCAGCAGAAGCAGCAGAAGTCTTTATTTCTCTCCCCCAAACTCCACCAGAAATGAGTCTTTGTGAGACTTGTCGCGCCGGCGCAACCTCTTGGAGCAGGATGCCTTGCAGGGTCCCAAAGACTCAATTCTGGCAGACTTTGGGGGAGAGAAAGAAAGACTTTGCTGCTTCTGCATGCAGCCAAAAGCAGAAGAAGAAAGAAGCAGAAAGAAGCAGCCCAGTGGCCAGGCGAGGCGCGTGGGGCAAGTTTCCCTCCTCTGCCCTTTCCCCTCTCCCCTCACTACCTCGTGTTGTTCGCAATGCAAGCGACACAAGCCTTGTGTTCCCATGGGCCATGTGGGTGGCACAGCCTTGTGTTCCCGCGCAGCATGGATTAATTGCTTTGGGGTGTGCATTTCTCTGCAGATCACCAAATTTTCTCACGGACCACCAGTTGTCCCCAGCCCACTGGTTGTCGACCACTGCTCTAAGACATACAAAAAATCCCAATAGGTCTCAGTTAACTGCACAGGATTTATCACTTAGCTTCATCCCTGCCAAATGCAGATAATTCAGATGTTAACTTATACTCAACAAGCTTTCTGCATATCTTGAACTGTAGAATAATATTTTTTCCCTATTCATTCATCTTGAGCATTTTATCCCTAGCAGATGATCTCTGCCTGAAGTATAAGGCTGCTGTTTTCATATACTGCATGGGGATTAGAAACATTTAATCAATATTTATTCTGAGTTTTGATTTCAGTTGGTTTTCCAATTAATCTACAAAGGATTTATTTTCAACTAACCTACAGTATTTACTGACTTAGGGTGAGACACAATGTATATTAGCATAAACTGTGAATGTGTGAATATGTTAGCCTTCTTTATAAATCAAGCCTTATTATAAGACAGGAAAATGAGATAGTATTATATTCAGTAAAACAATAAAGTTAAAAGGATTTCACACAATTATAAGCATATTTATGCAATATATTTTTGTAAGACAGCCAGTTTGGTGTACTCCTGAAGGCATCAGGCTAGACACTGGGAGATGAAGAGTTACAGTCCCATTCAAGCTGGGTAATCTTGGGCCAGTCATTCTGCCTCAGCTCTGGGGAGGACGCAATGACATACTTGTCCAGATAGTTGTCAGGAAATAAGAGTGCCCGAAAGGCAACCTCCCCCACACCCAAACCTAAACATATATATAGAGTCAATGGTTAAAACATTGTGGGTGTTTGGGAAGTAAAATCTCCTTCAAACTGAATTTCACCTATGATTATTTCATTTTCGTTTATTTCATTCATTTTTGTTTAATCCACATTTTTTCTTTGCAACAATATGAATTTGCCACTGTCTTCTTTGGAAAAGTTATATTAATATCCAGCCTACTCTAAAGTCCTAATTTCCCCAAATGGTCTCCTATCTAAATACTAATCAGGTTCATAAATAACTTTTGAGCCTAAGTTGATCAAATGCTCCAGAGGTGGTATTTAGCAGGTTCTGACCAGTTCTAGAGAACTGGTAGTGGAAATTTGGAGTAGTTTGGAGAACTGGCAAATACCACCTCTGACTGGAGATTTTACAGTATCCTTCCCCACCACTCCCCAAGCCACCCCCACAGAACTGGTAATAAATTTTTTTGAATCCCACTGCTGAAGTGCTCCCTTTTGCTGAGACTCACTCCCAAATATTTCTGCCCAGTTTGCATGTACAGTTCCCAAATCCATTCACAATATAAAGGCAAGCCTGATATATACTAACTAAAACACCCCAGTTTAGTGCTCTTTTCCAATTTAGAATTAATCAACTGATACCTTTTTTTCAAACACTAGAAATTACCTTAAAATGCACTATATAATACAAATTCCCTTTATTTTCTACTAAAGAAGAAATGCCTATATTTTCTTGTATCAACCTACTATTCTGAAGATAGATAATGTTAAATTTCACCAAATGAAAATCATATCATCCCATTATTACTTCAATTTAACAAGCACAAGATGCCAACACAGGTTTTTAAATGTTTAGTTATGGACTTAGAATAAGAAATATACAGAAAGACATTTTCTTTCCTTCAGAAGCCAGAAGAAAATATTTCATTAGTATGGTAAAAGCTTGTTTTTTCAGTGGAACATTGCCAATTAACACCAACTAACATTCTGGAATTTGCTAATTAACGAATGGAACAGATGAAATAATTAAAGGTGTTTAATTTTTTTCATGGTGCCTTGGTAGCATTTTCAAGTTGGCACTAAAATGAGGAGAGTAGAAAAATGGACATTTCACACTATTATGCTGCTACTGTGACTAAATACTCTGGGATTTCCCAACAGAGAATTATGACAACTATGTAAAAGGGATTTGGTGGCAACTGCTCTTTGGATATCTGTTCCAGGCCAATAGCTTCATTTTCCACAAAAGTGAGAAGTATAATGCTAAAGTTGCACAAAACTGCATTATGGAAAATTTCCTTTATTCATGAATTTGAATTGTGACATGTAGACATTAAGCAACCAAAAATGAAGCTGTCTTGTCTGTTTGATATTATCTTTTTCTTCCATTAGCATAAAGTTTGCTGGAAAGAATATTTGGCAGTCATTCCAACTGTTCTGGACTTAGCATATGAAAATAAATAAATCCTCCCAAGCTTGGCCTGATGACATTGAACCATAAGCTTCATTCTTCTTGACCACTGACCAAGTTGATTGAAATTTATACTATGTAATAGCAACAACATCTTTATAAGATGTCCATGTAAGGTTCATATTAGAAAGAAGTTATATAAACAAAAATGAAATAGATTAAAATCCTATGTTGTTAAAGGTTTAAATGGGATTTCGCTGGTGCAGGCACCTGAACTTGACTTTTACCATCTGACTCTTACCATCTGGCTGAACTTTGTGTGTCCCCTCCCTCTGTGAACTGTTTTAGAACTTTACATTATTGTGTGACCTTACACTCCGGTGGAGTTACGGGTCCTCAGGACTGTCCCCTTGTCCCTGAAGTGGCCCATTGGGTTATCAAGAGCCTACCTTGATGATGGATCTTGGGATCCCAAGAGGTGGCACGGCGCAACCAAGGGGCTAAATTGTAAAAGGGCATGTAAGGGGAGGCTTTTAATTTTTTTAATTAGAAGTTTAAAGGGGTTATGGAGGGGGTGGGTAGTCGGTTTGGGTGGGTACCTGGGCAGTTCTGCTGAATCAACTCTTAGTTCAGTCCAGGTCGGCAGAGGGTCGTGGCATGGAGGAGATGGGGGTGTCTCTGATTGGATATGGCAGGAGATGGAGAAACAGAGGGCTGTATTATTGCTTGGGAGTGCCCCTGCTATCTTTGAGCTGTGGTGCACTCTGACCCTCTTGTTTCTGCCCACTTCTCCAGGGATACGGGAAGTGGGGTCTCTGGGCTTATGTTGGTCTGTGTGAATGCCAGGTCCGTGGTAAAAAAAGCTCCACTCCTCTGTGAACTTATCGAGGAGGAAGCCGCGGACCTGGCTTGCATCATGGAGACCTGGTTGGGACCAGAGGGAGGGGTCCCTCTGTGTGATTTAGGTCCCCCAGGTTTCTGGGTGCTTCACCAAAGGCGAGCCCAGGGTAGGGGTGGTGGGGTGGCTGTAGTTATTAGGGAGACCTTGTTTCCAAGGGAGGTCACTGTCCCGCAGATAGGCGGGTGTGAGTCTTTCCTCCTGAGATTGGGTCCTGGTGGTCAGTTGGGCCTGTTGCCCGCATCTCTCCCCCAGCTGTGTGGCAACGGCCCTGCCCAAACTACTTGATGTTCTCTCGAGAGTGGTGGTGGAATTCCCCAGACTTTTAGTTCTGGGGGATTTCAACCTGCCCTCCCTGGGTGAAGCATCAAGTTTGGGTTGGGAGTTCATGGATTCCATGGCGGCTATGGACTTTACCCAGATAATTCAGGGCCCACTCATGAGAGGGGGAACACACTCGACCTGGTTTTTATCTCGGGCAGTGGTGTAATGATCTTGGTGGCGGCTCACCAACTATTCAGCCCCTGTCATGGACTGATCATTATCTCCACGGCTGGTCTTTCAACAGGCCGCCCTACGCTGCTGGGATGATGAACCGATTAGATGGTTCCACCCCAAACGCCTAATGGACCCGGAGGGGCTTCAGACAGCGCTGGGGTTATTTCCCACTTCCCTTACCCATAGCTTGGCGAGAGCAGGTGGCCGCCTGGCAACAGGCGGCCTTGGAGGCTCTCGACCGGGTTGTCCCCTTGCGGCCCCTAACCCATCGCAGATCCCAGTTAGTTCCTTGGTTTTCAGAGGAGCTCCGGGAGATGAAGTGTCAAAGGAGGGGTCTGGAGAGCAGGTAGAGGTTGAGCCGATCCAAATCTGACCGTGCCCAGCTAAGAGCCTATATTAGGACTTACCTGCTGGCGATAGGAATGGTGAAGTGTGCTTACTTTTCCGCTCTCATTGCATCTGCAGATGATCGCCCAGCCGCTTTGTTTAGGGTCACTCGCCTCCTACATCAGGAGGTGAGGGAGGACCCTTTGCGGGTAGGGCTGAGGAATTTAGTCAGCATCTACTGGATAAGGTCGCTCAGATTCGGGCCGACTTGAACTCCGACTGGCAGGAGTCAGAGGAAGGAGTGGTGATGAGTCTGGCCAATACCACTGGGATGAGTTTGAGCCTGTGTCCCTAGATGAAATGGACAGGATCATGCGGAGGCTGATCTCCACCACGTGTTTATTGGACGCGTGTCCCTCCTGGTTGGTTTATGCCTCCAGGGAGGTTACACATGGCTGGCTCCAGGCAGTAGTCAACGCTTCATTGAGGGAGGGTTCCTTTCCTGCCACCTTGAAAGAGGACCCTGGTGAAACCCCTCCTTAAGAAGCCTGCCTTGGACCCAGCCATTTTGAACAACTTTCGTCCGGTCTCCAACCTTTGTTTTGTTGCGAAGGTTGTTGAGAGCGTGGTGGTTCAGCAGCTTCTGGGGTTCCTGGAGGAAGCCGATTATCTAGATCTATACCAATCGGGCTTCTAGCCCAGGTACAGCATGGAGACGGCATTGGTCGCGCTGGTGGATGATCTCTAGAGGGTTTGGGACAGGGGATTTTCCTCTGTCCTAGTCCTATTAGATCTCTCGGATACCATCGACCATGGTATCCTATTGCAGCATCTCGGGGGGTTGGGGGTGGGAGGCACCATTTTACAGTGGTTCTCTTCCTACCTCTCAGGTCACTCGCAATTGGTGTTGGCGGGAGGGAAGAGGTCGAGCCCGAGGCCCCTCATTTGTGGGGTGCCTCAGGGGTCAGTCCTCTCACCCCTCCTGTTCAACATCTAAATGAAGCTGCTGGGAGAGATCATTCATGGATTTGGGGTGAGGTATCATCAATATGCGGATGATACCCAACTCTTCATCTCCACCCCAAACCACATCAGTGATGCCCTCTCTGATGTGTCCCGTGTCTGGATGTGGTATGGATCTGGATGGGGAGGAACAGGCTTTGACTCAACCCGGCCATGACTGAGTGGCTGTGCATACCGGCATCTCGGAGTATTCAGGATATTCCATCTTGGTCATAGGGGAGAGTGTTGCACCCTGTGGATAGGGCTCGCAACTTGGGTGTCCTCCTGGATACATAGCTCAGTTTGGAAGAGCAGGTGGGAGCTGTGACCAGGGGGCATTCGCCCAGGTTCACCTGGTGCAGCAGTTGTGCCCTTATCTGGACTGAGATGCCCTATGCACAGTCACCCATGCACTTGTCACTTCCCCAATCAACTACTGCAACGCTCTCTACATGCTCTCTACATGCCCTTGCGGACCATTTGGAGGTTACAGCTGGTGCAGAATGCGGCCACGCGGGTTGTGATGGGAGTCACCTGATACTCCCATATTACACCCTCCTGCGTGAGCTGCATTGGATGCCAGTTGCCCTCCGGTGAGATACAAGTTGTTGATGTTAACATACAAAGTCCTCCATGGCTTGGGTCCAGGGTACTTGCGGAGCGCCTCCTGCCAGCATCGCATTCTGATTTGCTCTGTGTGCTCCCACAGACAGGGCCTCCTTGGGGTGCCATTGGCTAGACAATGTTGGCTGGCGGCACCCAGGGGTAGGGCCTTCTCTGTGGGAGCACCCACCCTGTGGAATCAGCTCCACTTGGGGCTTCATTTGGTCCCGACCTCTGCTCCTTCCACGCAACCTGAAGACTTGGCTGTTTCAGCAGGCTGGCCTGGACTGAAATGAGTTTGGGTAGGTTTTAAATGATTTTAATTGAATTTTTATGGGTTTTAGATTTATTGGACTTGTGATTTAATTATTTTAATTAATTTATTGTATTGGGATTTTATATTGTGAGCCACCCTGAGTCCCTAGGGAGAGAGGGCAGCATACAAGTCTAATAAAATAAATAAATAAAATAAATTTCCAACAATAATCATTTTAATATTTCTATTATATTCACAAATAGGGCATAAACAGCTGTTACCTGCTGTCTGCCAGTATAAAGGTTCTACCTTATTACTTATGTCTGACATCAACTGATAGATTTTCATTAATTTGTTTGACTCTTTAAAAAAATCTGGAAAGGAAGGAGATGGCAAAGTGACATTTGAAATGCATGAACATTTTCTAAACCTGAAAGTATCAAGCATTCCTACATTCATTCATAAACATTTTTCTATTCCAAGTAACTTGTAACACATTGGATAGCATTTAGAAATTATATTAACCATTGTTTTTGATTTAACATTGTAAATCAACCTCAACAAAGTTTGTAAATCAAGTATGAAACCACCAACTGTGGTTTCATCCACAAAACTTTAAATATCATGTCTTAGTGTCAATTCATACCAAAATTTTATACCAAGGTAAAACATGCTATTTAGAAAATAAAGAATTGCTATATAGTGAGGCTAATTTTAAGGTTTATCCGTGCTGTGATAGTATATAACTGTTAAAAAACCAGACTTACAGGTAGTCCTTGACTTACAACCATTTATTGGTGACCATTTGAAGTTACAAACAGAGAGAGAAAAAAGAGGGAGGGGAAAAAACAGCTGAAGTATCTTTATGTGGTGTATTAATTGCTCCAGTCCAGTATTTCTCATCCTTGGCAGCTTTAAGATACGTGGACTCAACTCCCAGAATTCCCAACAGCACTATTTAATATGGAATAAGCAGTCTTTGACAGGGGAGGGGAAAACCAGATGATTCTGTTTATTAAGTTATAACAAAGAATAGACACCTTATTAATTAAATTGGATACTGAAGGGAACTAAAGATTCCAGGCAAAAAAGAAAAAAGGAACTTTTTTTTTTGCTTATGATTAGGATTTGACCAAAATGAAATAAAACTCTATTACTTTATCGAAATATTAAAAAGAGATCTTTGAAGAATGGGCTCAGACATTAGTAGTCATTTCAGTAATAGTAGGGCTAACATCTGCTTCTTCTATGGATAGACTATGTTTAAAGGCTGGTTTAATGAAGAATGACAGATGTGAAACCATTCTTGCTCGAGGATTAAAATAATGGATAAAAAAAAGTGTGGCTTAAACTAGATGTGATATTCAAGGTGGAAATAACAGTGAAAGTAGGACCAGGCCAAGAGAAGAATGAATGAATAAGGGCTCTTCAATGATATATAAAAGGAGCTGGTGGAAGTTTTAAAGATTATAGGAGAATGCAAATGACAAATTAAGAGAATGATCTGGATAATACGTTGTTGTTTTTGGATTTACAAAAAGAGGTTTGTTAAAGTCTCAAAAAATCCTATGTAATGAGATAAAGAATTGAAAAGGATCAAAAATCCTATGACAATATCTGCATGAAAAAGATTAAGACTTTCATAGAGGAAAGAATATAAGGTTGGTTTATTTGATCAAGACTAAAAAACTCTTATGGACTTTGCTGACACCAGCATTGAAGAGTTAACAGATAACAGATAATCAGATGGAAGGGACCTTGTAGGTCATCTAGTCCAAACCCCCACCCAAGCAGGAGACTCTACACCATTTCTGACAAATGGCAGTCCAATCTCTTCTTGAAAGTCTCAAGTGATGGCACTCCCACAACTTCCAAGGGCAAGGTGTTCCATTGGCTGATTGTTCTCACTGTCAGAAAGTTTTCCTTATTTTCAGGTTAAATCTCTCCTTGTTCAGTTTCATCCATTATTCCTTGTCCACCTACAGGTGCTTTAGAAAATAGCTTGACCCTTCCTCCCTGTGGCAGCCCTCAAATATTGGAAGACCGTTATCATGTCTCCCCTGGTCCTTCTCTTTACTAGACTAGCCAAGCCCAGTTCCTGCAACTGTTCATTGTATGTTTTAGCCTCCAGCCCTAATCATCCTGGTGCTCTTCTCTGTACTTTTCTAGAGTCTCAACATCTTTTTATAATGTGGTGAACAAAACTGGATGCAGTTATCTAGGTGTGGTCTTACTAAGGCTTATAGAGTGGTATTAGTACTTCCTTGATCTTGATTGTACCCCTGTTAATAAACTTAGATTGCATTAGCTTTTTGGCTGCTGCTGCACACTGCTGGCTCATATTTAGCTGGTTGTCCACTAACATCCAAGATCCCTCTCACAGGTACTGCTATTGAGCCTGGTTTCACCAGTCTATATGTGTACTTTTGGTTTTTTTCTTGCCTAGTGTAGGATTACTTCTCTACATTGAATTTCATTTTGTTAGATACGGCCCCCCAGTGTTCTAGCTGTCAAGGATCATCTAGATATTCCTGCTATCAATGCAAATTGGAAGTTCCCCTTCTATTCCCTCATCTAAGTCGTTAATGAAAATATTGAAGAGTACGGGCCTAAGATGGAACCTTGTGGCACCCCACTGCTTACTCCCTCCATATAGACTTAGAACCATAAGGACTACTCATGAGTATGGTTTGCCAGCCAGTTGCGAGTCCATCTAGTGGTGGTGCATCTATTCACATTTTTCTAGCTTACTAAGAAGTAGGTTGTGGTCTACTTGGTCAAATGCCTTGCTGAAATCAACATATTATGTCCACAGTATTTTGTGGTCTACTAATTTAGTCACTGTGTTGAAGAATGAAATAAGATTGGTTTGGCATGATCTGTTCTTAAACAAACCAATGGGATGTAGTATACTTCATTGTTTCTAGATGTTGGAGATCTGTTTTTTTTTTATTATCTTTTCCAGTATCTTCCAAGTATTGATGTTCGCTGATTGGTCTATAGTTTCCTGGGTCTGTTTTTTTTCCTTTTTGAAGAGGGAACCACATCAGCTCTTTTCAGTCCTCTGTTAATTCCTGGTGCTCCAGATGTGAAGATGTTGGTGTCAGGTTCTGAGATGACTCTGCCAAGGCCATTTAAAACTCTGGGATGTAATCCATCAGCAACAGTGGATTTGTTTGATCAAGATCAGAAAGGTGTTCTCTTCTGTTTTTTTTTTGTATTTTAACTTTTATTTCTGGTCTGTCTTTTACAGTTATGTTTTGGTGGGTTCACTATAGTTTCTTTTTGTGTGAAGACAGATGCAAAGAATGAGTTAAGCAGTTTCTGCTTTCTCTCTGTTGCGTGTTACTTCCTTGCCATCTTCTCTCTTTAGTGGATGACTGTTCCTTGATTTTTTCTTGTTATTTATATGTGAAGAAACTTCTATTATCTTTGACTTTTGTGCAAGTCTTTGTTCATTCTGAGCCTTGCTATAATGACTTGTCTTTGAGATTCGGCTATCTGCTGATATTCTGCCTTAGTTGATGCCTTCTTTCCATTTTTTGTACTTGTCCTTTTTTCTTTCAATTTGCCAGGAAGATCTTGTGCAGCCATGCTGGTTTCTTCTTGGTTTCTTGTTTTTCTTTCTCAGTGTATTGTGCTGGTCTGGGCTTCTATGATCATACTTTTAGAGTTTCCCAAGATTCTTGAGCTGTTTTCCCTTTAGGATTTATCCATGGAATCTTTCCCAAGATCTCTCTGAGTTTTAAAAAAATTGAAACAGCTCTTAAAATTCCAAGACTCTGGGTCATTATGTTCTGTTGCTGGTTTGGTAGTTGAATTCTAGTATGAATGGTCACTTACCTAAGGTTCCTGCGTTTCAATTCCATCTATCACTTCTTTCTCTGTTTGTAAGAATTAAGTCCAGTATGGCGTTCTCTAGTTTCACCTCTACCTTTGGACAACAAAGTGTCAGCTAGGTTGGTAGGAACTTATTTGATTTCTCACTTGGGAAGAAATTAGTTTTCAAAATTGATTCAGGATAATAAAGTCTACCATTACTATGGTGTGTGTTTTCCTGCATATGTTTGTTAGGGGCGGCAAAAAGGACATCTAGTTTTTGCTTGACTGGGTGGCCTAATAATATACCCCTATGGTCATGTCATTCTTTTTTTCTTTTATATTGACCCATATGCATTTAGGAGTTTATCATCTTTGGTTTCATGCAATTTCTGTAGCAATATTAGGTCCTTTACATACAAAGTGCAACTCCACCTCTCTTTATGGGATCTGAGCTGGAGTCGCCGCGAGACGGAGGTGATCTTGACTCCTGAGATCACCTCTGATACTGCCGCTTCGGGACGGTCCCCCGGGATCTAAACTGACTCGTAGGGTTGGTGAAAGTTGGGGGCGCCTCCTGTTGATCCCAGGGATGTCGCAAAGTCCCTGGTTGATCCAGGACAGCCCCTTTACCCGAAGCGCGCTGAGGCAGCCATCGGGCTGAAGAAGCTGTGACAGCTCCGGAGGAATGAGATTGGAAGAAGTTTGTCGGTCGGTGAGATCATCTTGTTTTTAACCCTTTGGGAACACCCTAGCAACTCTAATGGTGTGAAATTGAGAGTGATATGGAATAGGCGGCGGAAGAGATTGTGTTTGAAAGTAAAGAGTTTTGTTTCTTCTTTCTTTTTATGGCTTTAAAGACTTTCCTTTTACTTTTTCCTCTTGGGAGTCCTTGAATACCTTTTATATTTTATTGAATCTTGTCTCTTTTTCCTTTTTGGCACCAGGGGCTCTAATGTAATTTGGTTATTTTGATCTGGTTACTTTTTATTTTTGCATATAAGAAATGGCCACCGAGATTTTTACTGTCCTTCTTGTTTTGAATAAGACAGGAAGTGATACATTTTGGAAGTCACTTGGCAAGGAAGTGAAAGTTGGTTGTGAGATACAATATTGCTACTAGAGACCTGTTATCTTATATAAACATACACACTTGCAAGGACTGTATCCAAGGCTCCGTTGATTAGAAAGTGCGGATAGGTGCTTTTGGAATATCTTGAGCCTTCAGTTTGGAACTGAAGAATAAAGTGACCTTGGAGAGCTTTTTAAAATAAAAGAATTGGATTTCTTCGAGAGGCAAAAACAGAGGAGCTGCTATCTTCCGCTTTCACTAGTTAAGCTCTGGACTCTGCATAGTGGCAATGGAATAAAGAGTGATATTGCTTCCTGCCAAGGCTTTTTATTGTTTGGAATTTAATTTTTATAATTGGAGCCCCTAAAATATATTTTGTTATTCCTAAAGGGAATTCTACTACTTTACTATTTTTATCCTTTTTTTATTGATACCTTCCTATTTTTAACTCTTAGCCTTTTTCTTTTGAGAGTTGGTTTTTTTTTTACTCGCATTGGAAACAAGATAGTTAATTATTGGACCTTTTTTTATCTTTTTCCTTTTTAAATTCAAGTTTTAAATTTTTGCCTTTTTCAAATTATTGATGTATTATTGATATGTAATTGAACCCCTTTTTTCCCTTTACTATTCTTTTTCCTTTTTTCTTGTTAAAAGGATTGTTCTTCTCCTTTTATAACACTAATTTTTATTTTTATTTTTGTTATTGGCCTTCATTTTTTTCCTTCCTTCTTTTTGGAATTGGTTCTGACAACCTCTGCAACAATGAGTAGAAGACCTTCAATTCCACAAGTAACGGCTCCCACAACAGAAGAGGCAATACAGAAGATATTACAAGCAGTAGGTGAGATTGGAAAAAGAACAGAGATAATTGAACAGAAGCTAGACAAGACAGATAAAAAGCTAGACAAGACAGATGAAAAGCTAGACAAGACAGATGAAATATAAAGGTTTTACAGCAAACAATGGAGAAATACGGTGAGAGGATGAAGAAAATTGAAGAGCAGCAAGAACAAAGAGACAAGGAAATGAAGAGTTTTAATACCAGATTAAGGGAAGTTGAGAGCGACCATAATGAATCTCTGAAGTGAAGTTGATAGATCGAATTCTATTTGAGATTCCAAAATGTCGAGGAAGAGAAGGGTGAAAATTTACTGGAGAAAATGACACAGATTTTGGCAGAACTGTTAGAAATAACGGAAGAGAAGATGAGGGATGGAATAGATGAAACATTTCGTGTCTTTACAAGATATGCAACGAGGAATAAGCTTCCAAGAGAAATTCATATTAGATTTACTAAGAAGAGTATTAAATCACAAATTTTGCAAACAGTCAGAGATAAGACGCTGAAGCACAACAATAAAGATGTCACGGTATTGAAACAGATACCAAGAAGAATAAGAGAGAGGAGAGGAGAATATGCTTTTATCCAGAGAATTATTGAAGAGAGGAATAAATTATAGATGGCTAATACCAGAAGGCCTCTTGTTTGTCTGGGGAACAAAGACATAGAATCGACACAGTGGAGAAGGCAGAGTCATTCTATGAGAGCTATTTTAGAGGAAAAGAGGGAAACGGAGGACATGAAGAACTGATTGTGGAACTTCCAAAGGAAGGTGCAATGATAAGTGAAGAAGAAGAACAACTTGGAGCAGTAGGCGGTCTACCTAGAGAACAAAAAGAAGTTAGAACGACTAGAGCAAAACAACCTATATATAAGACTTAAATGGAAGGGAAAAATTGATCTCAATGAATATAAATGGACTCAATTCAATTGCTAAAAGAAGGAAAATATTTCATAAATTAGAGAAATTAAAATTTGATATAATTTGTCTGCAAGAGGTCCATATTAAAAAGCAAAATGAATATGTATTAAGGCAAAGAAAGTTAGGAAAGCTATTTACATCATTGGCAATGTAAAAAAAGAGGAGTGGCTTTATATATTAAAGATACAATTACTGCAGAATTGATTTATACAGATGAAGATGGGAGGATTTTAATGGTGGAGATAATAGATAACAACACTAAAATGCTCCTGATAGCAATATATGCACCAAGTGAGAATCAAGAAGAATTCTATAAGAAATTATATCAAAAAGTGATTGAATTAGACTATGCAAATATCTTTCTGATGGGAGATTTTAATGGGATAATTAATGACCAGCTTGATTACAAATCTGAAAGAACCAAAAAGAAAATTAGAAAAAGCTACCCAAGTCCTTCTTTCAAATGATAGAAGAAATGAATATTAAAGACATATGGAGAGAGAGAAATATTGGAAATAAAGAATTTACTTTTTATTCAAATAGACATGAATCATGGTCAAGAATAGATATGGTATGGGCATCTGCAGATATGCTCCCGATATACAGAAAATTCAAATTGAAAGTGGGACCTGGGCGGATCACAATCCATTGACAGTTGCCTGGAAAGGACAGAGGAGAAGATCTAGATGGACATTAAATAATATGATTTTGAAAGAAGAAGAATTTAAAAAGAGAATTGAGACAGAACTTATCTTTTTTTCAAGGAAAATAGAAAAGAAGATACATCACTACAAACTCGTTGGGATGCGATGAAGGCTTATACAAGAGGTTTGATAATTGACTATATAAGGAAAAGAAATATTAAACGGAAGAAGACACTCAAAATTTGGAAGATGATTTCAGGAAATTGGAAGAAGAATTACAACAATCACCGCAAGGGAAAGATATTAAAAGGAAAATGGATGTGATTAAACATAAAATGGCTTTAATGGACAAGGAAGAAATCGCTCAAAAGATTAAAGGCTAAACAAAATTACTTTGAAAACGGTAATAAGCCAGGAAGGTGGTTAGCGTATAAAATTAGAAAGGAAAGAGAAATAAAGAAAATTAGCCAATTAATAGATGGAAAAGGGAATATACAGCATGGGAACGATGAAAAGAAAAAATTATTCGAGACTACTATGAAAAACTGTACTCTCAAGAAGATATTCTAGAAGAAAAATTGAACAGTATTTACAAAAGACAAGACTACCACAGATACCTGAAGATATTGAGACAATGTTAGAAGGGAACATAACCATGATGGAATTAACAGAAGCCTTGAAGAAACAAAATACAGGAAAAGCACCAGGCCCAGATGGTCTACCTGAATTTTACAGGACCTTCCAGGAAGTGTTAAGCACTCCCTTCTAGAAGTGATGAATGAAGTCTTATTAAAAAGAGAATACCTGAGACATGGTTGGAAGCTTATATTACCCTAATACCTAAAGAAGAAATGGATCTACAACAAGTTAAAAATTATAGACCTATCTCATTGTTGAATTCAGATTATAAAATTTTTGCTTCAATCTTGGCAGAAAGAATGAAAAGATACTTAAATGAATTTATCCACACGGATCAAAATGGATTTTTGCCAAAACGACAAATTAAGCAAAATGTGAGAATAATTTTAGATACTCTGGAGTATTATGAAACACATTCTGAAAAACAGATGGCACTGATGTTTTTAGATGCTCAAAAGCATTTGACAATGTGAACTGGCGGTTTATGATATTGCAAATGATGCAAATGGGCTTTGGAAAAACTTTATACAAGCTATTGAGGCAATATATAATAATCAAACAGCAAAGATATTGGTAAATGGAGAGCTGACAGAATCTATAGGGATAAGAAAAGGAACCAGACAAGGTTGTCCTCTGTCGCCCCTACTGTTTGTTTTAACACTAGAAGTACTGAATAGAGCTATCAGAGAAGATGAAGAAATAAAAGGAATGAAAATTAAAAAGAAGAATATAAACTACAGGCGTTTGCAGATGATTTGGTATTCATACTAGAGGATCCACTTAAATCAGCACCTAAGTTGATAGAACAAATAGAAGAATATGGAATGGTGGCAGGTTTAAAAATTAATAAAGACAAAACAAAGATCCTAACAAAGAATATGTTAGCAAAACGCAAGAAAGATTTAGAAGATTTATTAGAGATTCAGATTGCAAATAAAGTTAAATATTTGGGAATAAATATAACACCAAGATGCAGTACATTGAAAGAAGATAATTATATAAAACTCAAACAGCAGATAGCGACAGATCTTGAAAGATGGGAAAATATGCAATTATCTCTTATTGGCAGAATATCGACAGTTAAGATGAATGTTTTACCCAGAATCTTATATTTATTTCAGACAATTCCAATTAGACTTGGGAAAGAATACTTTGAAGATTTAAATAAAATCACATCAAAATTCATATGGCAGGGCAAAAAGCCAAGAATCAAATTTAAGCTATTACAAGATGCAAGGTCAAGAGGGGATTCGCACTACCAAATTGGGAATTGTATTATCAAGCTGCAAGCCTGATGTGGGTGAAAGAATGGATAACATTGAGAAACAATAGATTGTTAACTTTAGAGGGTCATGATCTATTACTAGGATGGCATGCTTTCTTATGGTATAAGGGAACTAAAAACAAGGATATTTTAGAAGACACTATGTTCGAGAAGCTTTGTTTTTAAATTGGGAAAAACCAGAAAACAACATTATATACAAATTCCATTATGGGTATCTACTATTGAAGCTTTTTCATATGCAATAATATACAAGAAGGAACAAACAGTTAGATATGAAGAGATTTTAAATGAAAAGGGTGAACTCAAATCGATGCAAACACTACAAGAACAAGGTATAAAAATGAATTGGTTTTCATATTTGCAAGTACAATCTAGATATGATGAGGATGTTAAGACTGAAGGGATTTATAAAAAGCAAACTGAATTAGATAAAATCTTGATGGGCACGAACGAAAAAATGATTAAAAACTTTATGGTTATCTATTAGAAGTTAGAATGGAAGAGGAGCAGGTTAAGGAAACAATGATTGCTTGGGGAAAAATTTTGGTTATGGGATAGATTTAGAGAGATGGCAAACACTGTGGGATCAGAATTATAAAATGACAATGTCAACTGCATATAAAGAAAATTTGTATAAGATGTTTTACAGGTGGCACCTATCCCGAGAAGGATTGCAAGAATGTTCAAGGATAAATCGGATAAGTGTTGGAAATGTCATCAGATACCTGGCTCCTACTACCACATGTGGTGGACTTGCGTTGATGCTAAAAGATACTGGACTAAAATCCACATGTGGTTGGAAAAATGACACAACAACATATAGACTTGAAACCTGAGATATTCCTGTTGGGAATTGTACCAGAGACATTTAACAAAGAACTGAAATATCTGATTGTTAATGTACTGACAGCCGCTAGAATTGTATTTGCTAAAAACTGGAGAAATGATAAGACACCTACGCAGGAGGAAGTGATTAAGAAGATTTTGGATTGTGCCGAAATGAGTAGATTAACATTTGAAATTAGGGATCAAGAAGAAAAGCAGTTTTATAAGATATGGAATATGTTCTATCAATGGTTAGACAAAAAGTTTGGTAATGTATTTTTGGGAATATAAAGATAGATAGAACTGTTGAAACAATATAGAGATTATAATATGATAAAGGATTAATAATAATGATTATAGCTTTTCCTTTTTGTAATATTGAGTATGAATAATGAGGGGTAGGCACTGTGATTTTTGACCGACCGACATACTTGAAATTGATATGGATCTATGTGTTGTATGTTTGTTTGTTATGTTTGTGTTTTGGAAAAATAAAAAACTTATAAAAAAAAAAAGAGATGAGTTATGGGAAGAAAAATATCTGTAACCTTATATGGGGTGATGAGCTGCCAAACCTGTTTATACTTGTTGAGATGAAGACTACATATTTGCATATTTCTATTCTTTTTCTTTATTTCACATTGTTTTTTTCTTTTTGTACTTTTACGCTTTTTATTTTCCTTTCTCTGAATTTAGTTTGTATAAGATTTATTACACCACACACACACACACACACACACAAACACACATTATTTACTGCCCTGATGTATATAAACTCACAGATAAAGAGAGGAGAGGGGAGAGGGGAGAGGGGGAGAGAGGAGGGAGAGGGAGGAGGGAGAGAGAGAGAGAGAGAGAGGGAGAGAGAGGGAGGGGGAGGGAGAGGGAGAGAGAGAGAGAGAGAGAGAGAGAGAGAGGGAGAGAGAGGGAGGGAGAGGGAGAGAAATACATAGACACCAGACATATAATTTTTATTGCATATAGTAGCAATTATAACACTTAGTTATTCCCCTTCCTGGCATTTTCCAAATAGAATTTTTTTACTTTTCTAATGTTTTCCACTAAATGACAGAATAAACTGTAGCCAGTCACAGCCACAGTGAGTTAGACAAATGGATGCCATTCATGGAAACGACACAATGCAGCTTAAATACATCTAAAACATATTTTACCATTTCACAAAATGATCCTGCTTGATATGTATTGGTCTGTTTCAGAGTCCTTTATAATGTAAGATTTCCTCAGGAAATGACTATACTTTACTACAGTATTTTTCTGATTTATTATCATGAGAAGTCATTTTCAACTTTCAAATTCCAGTTCTTGGAGAAAAAGGGCTTAGAATAAATAGTGCAGCTGTTATAAAGACATCCATTTGTATTTACGTTCCTCCAGCGATATATTTTATGGATCACAGAGGACTGAGATGAGCAAAAGGAAAAAAAACTGTGAAGTATTAAAATCAAATGTTCTAACTGCTGGGTTTTAGGCAGAGCTTTGAATTAAAAGGCAGGAGCTGCTCCATCAACTAAATATCAAGTTAACCTTAATTTAGAACTGCTTCCTAGGAGCAGTACATTGGTTCTGGTTGTTACCAGATACGAATGAAAAAGGAGCATGACTGAAATACCCAGGCAGGCAATCAAGAACCATGGCTGACCTCAGAAGAGAATCTAATGCTACCTTTTTAAAAAATTGTTGCAACTGTGTTCATTGTGATTATTAATTTAGACCATCCTTCTTGAAACTCTTGTTTAAATATTTAAGCAAGCAATGATATTTGGCAATGGACTGAAATTTTAGTTTGGGATCCCAGAACAGGATTTCCCAAAGTGGTCTCTGAAGGTATGTGGGGATTAAAGCTTACAGTCAGCATAGCCAAAGGCACTGAAGTGTTGTCTCTAATCATACAGCAGTTGTTGATCAATATAAAATTATCACAAAAATGCTGAAATTTGCACAGCCTAGAAGCTCTCTTTGTTAACCCTGATAATAGCAATAGCACTTAGACTTATATACCACTTTATAGTGCTTTACAGCCCTCTCTAAGTGGTTTACAGAGTCAGCATATTGCCCCCAACAATTTGGGTCCTCATTTTACCCACCTTGGAAGGAGGGAAGGCTGAGTCAACCTTGAGCCTGGTGGGATTTGAACTGCCAAATTGTAGGCAGCTGGTTGCAGAAGTAGCTTGCAATACTGCACTGTAACCACTGAGCCACAGAGGCTCCTTATAATGCTGGATCTTGGCTCCCAGGATCTCCACTTTTTCCTTGTTAGGTAAAATTGTTGAGATGTGTAGCAAATCATCTATAATGCTTCATAATAAAAGCAGGTCTGGATGTTTTTCAGCCAGGGTTCAGGCCTATATATAGGACATACATGGTTTGCTCTGATGGGATGACCCTTTCTGGTCCTTTCAGATCTAGGAGCCATGGTGTTCTTCTAGATTACCTGCAAGGATTGGAGATTGTGAAACAGCGATTCAGGTCTATGACAATTTCCCACAGCCAGCTTGTCATGACCAACCTTGCCACAGCCAAGTCACCATGGCCAACTTGCCATGGCCAACTCACCACAGGACAACTTGCTGTGGGACAAGAGTTACACTACTATCAAAGAAATGGTGGAATAGAATCATTAAAGAAAGGATGCAAAAGGAGGGACAGAATGAAATGTGGATGGCAAAATTGAAGTATTTTTTATTTGTTTTAAATAATTAAATAGAATTGTTAAATTGTCCCACAATGAGTTGTCTTTCAGTGAGTTGGCTGTGGCAAGTTCACCGGCTGAAAATTGGCTGTGGCGAGTTGGCTGCAGTGAGTTTGCCACAGCAAGTTGGCTGTGGCAAGTTTTATTTATTTATTTATTTATTTTTTATTTTGACTTGTATGCCGCCACTCTCCAAAAAGGACTTGGGGCAGCTCACAGATAAAAACACAGAACAATAAATTATTTTAAAAGAAATTAAACTAGACAAGCCAAAATACAACTATAAAACCAAATTAAAATCGAATTTAAAACCCACCCTCTCCCCTAGGAGATCAGTCCAGCCCAGCCTGTAAAAACAACCAGGTTTTTAGATCGCACTGGAAAGAGGAGAGATCGGGAGCCAGCCGGAGCTCAACGGGTAGCTGATTCCATAAGGCGGGAGCTGCTACAGAATAGGCCCTTCCCTGGGTCACTGCCAGCCGACATTGTCGTGCGGACGGCAACCCGAGGAGTCCCAACCTGTGTGCTTGCACAGGGCGACCGGTATTTGATATCGGCAGGAGACGCTCCCGCAAGTACCCCGGACCCATGCCATGAAGGACTTTGAATGTTAACGTCAAAACCTTGAATCGCACCCGGAGGGCAACTGGCAACCAATGCAGCTCGCACAGGAGGGGCGTAACATGGGAGTATCGGGAAACTCCCATCACAACCTGCGCGGCCGCATTCTGCACCAGCTGGAGCCTCCGGATGGTGTGCAAGGGCAGTCCTACATAGAGAGCATTGCAGTAGTCAAGTCGGGATGTAACAAGTGCATGAGTGACCGTGCGAAGGGCATCTCGAGTTGTCCTTTTCCCAAGTGATTCCATTCTATCTTCAGTGGTAATAGGGGAAGAGAGGTCAACTCAGTGTTTAATCTCTTGGGGATTAACTCCATCCTCCACATTTTAACAACTACATGAAACCACTGGGAGAGGTTATTTACCAGTTGTGAATACAATTATCAAATATATATATGAAACCAAACCTTACATTACAACCACAAGCTGTGATGGAGATGCCATTGATGCCTTATGGAGGTTCTCAGGGACTGCATGGAATGAAATGGACAGAGTTTGGACACAGCAAGATAGGGTTACTCTTTGTCCATCAGGATCTTCTCTGAATTCCACCTCTTGATAATAAGCACTGCCCCCAAAGGACCAGGTTTATGATATGCAGGTCCTTCTAAATTCACAGCTTTTGCTGGGGGACAGTAGATGAAGCCCTGTAGGAACTCTTTTCCAATTCTGCTTGGTGAAACACTTTTTGGCTAAACCTGTTTTTTTTTTAAAAAAAACTCCTAGCCATAGTAATTCATGTCTTCATTACAACTTGATTGAACTATTACAATTCATGTGACATGGGGCTGCCTTGAAAGATCACTTGGAAGCTACATTTGGTCCAGAATGCCACCCATCATTGGAAGCATTTGATGCCTGTACTCCTGCTTCCAATAGACTTCCCTGTGCAATTTATAATGCTCATTTTGACCTATAATGGTATCTAGCTATCCCAAGATGAAACCAATATCAGCCTTACTATTGGGATATATTGGATAAAGTGTCTAAGAACTGAATAGATGGAAGGGTGTACTTTTTTAGCGAGGGCACCTACTCTTTGAAAAGTTTTCCAGCAGAAGTCAAATTTATTTTCTCCCTAATTCTATCAGGAAAATAATTAAACAGCAATGTTTTATAGACTGGTTACTATTTGGAATTATCTAGTGAACTATGTACATATTTAAATACACTGGATTTGGATATTTTTCTTTGCCTTGGTTTGGTCCATCATGTGTTTGTGGGGTTTTAAACTAAATCTAAATATTTTATTTAGATTTAGCTGGACACTTTAATTATTTTCTACAAATCTTATAAGCCAATAAGAAGCTTACATGATTGCATCAGGATATAAATGTAATGAATAGATAAATATGAATACATTTTCTTGCTTACTCTTTGACTGTTTTTTGTGGCAATCCTAATGCACCTTTTCAAAGGTAGCTGAATGTATAGATCTGGAGTTAATTTCAGATGTAGGCTAACCATTCTATGAATTTCATTTCCTTCAATGCAACATTTTTTTGTGGGAAAGTTAACATTTCTGCCCTGTTTATTGTTGATTTTTGTGAAGTTCTTATTAAAAAAAAGGAAATTTCACATTCATTGTCATAATTCATTCTGATTGCTATAGTCATGGTTAATTTGACTAAGGTCTTGTAGGCTCATTTAATAAAATAACATGTGTCTTTAACACAGCTGCCATTGCAAATTGCTTTCTTGGATTCGGATTGGTCCATATTAATTTCTGTCCTGTTTTGTATCTTCATTTCTGGATTCCATTCTGCAAGTACAGTTTTCCCTTACAGCCCTAAATGAATCTTCCCTAAATGTTCGTACAAAGCATCAATTTAGCCTCTGAAACCCTGAATTTAAATTGTTTGAGATGAGAAGTAGGACTGCTGAATTATCACCAAAGGCTTGAATTCCATTCCAACCCTACTTAGCTCATAAATGCTATCTCATGTCTGGTGAACATCTTGCTTTTTAAAGAGTTTTGGGGAAAACTGGATGGTATCATTGCTGCTGATTTAGTGATTTAGCATATTATGATAGTGCTTGATCCTTTATTTTTGTGCTGCTGAATAAATAGTAAGTAGATGCAACAATGTTCAAAAACTATCCAAAGCAATCTAGGACCCAATAATTGTTTTTCTTTACATTTACTGAGGAAGTTGTTACATTGTCATCTTTATGAGCAGTAGTGGTGCAGTGGTTAGAATGTAGTATTGCAGGCTAATTCTGCTGATTGCCAGCAGTTTGATTATCACCCACTCAAAGTTGACTCAGCCTTCCATCCTTTGGTAAAATGAGGACCCAGATTATTGGGGGGGAAATGCTGACTCTGTAAACCATTTAGAGAGGTCTATAAAGTACTGTGAAGTGGTATATAAGTCTAAGTGCTATTGCTATATTGGCTATTCATAACCTGGCATAAATGCCTCAGCAACTCATTCTCAGTAAACACCAAATCCCTACAGGATGAGATTTTTGGCATTTCAGAATATGGAATAGCAAGCAGGAAAAGTTCAGAATTTATCTTTAACAAATCAATATAATGAAATTTAGAGTTAAGGTATAGGGCTAAATATCACCCCACTTAAAATCTGGAAAAGGGACTGAAAGAATCAGTGGGGGTGGGAGGAATCAAGGCTATCCAGACTTGATTTTTAATTAAGGCTGCATTGCTGAGTATATTTATATGGAAGTTTATTCCAGTGAAATCTATGGTGAGCTAATGATAAATAACACATTCAATGTTTCACTGAAGAATTCATTTAACCCATATGTGGAAAGTTCATGAGCAAAAACACTAAGTACTGTGCTATAAAGCCATCTGGTTTTATCTATTAAAAGATCAATGTCTTCTTTTAACATTTAGAAAAGTGCAATATAGTTTCATTTCAGTTGTAACAATTATCTTGCTGGTTCCAAATCCAGACAGCAGTGGATGAAATTACAAGTTCTACAGGGCTAAATACTGTATATTGCTAGAAATCTGTTTAGTTGACAATTCCATGCCTTGGAATTGTTCTATTTGAGAACTTCTATTTAAACCTAAATTTTGGCTGTATAGATTTGGTCTGGACATAGCAATGAACAATATTCCTGGGCTGAATATCAGTCATCAAATTCAACAGTTTCAATGCTTTCATTAATCATACTGCTTATGATGGACTATGTTGTACATACCAATAAATGCAGTATGATTGTATGAATCAGTCAGATTGTATGAAGCAGTCAGTTTTCTACTCATTTCATGCTATTAGTTAAATCATTCGTGAAAAATGCAACTAAAATTCTGAATTAAACTTCTATGAGAGCAGGCTTTGTTTTATTCATATGAAGATAGAGATGAAACACAATAAGCATTTAATAGTACAGTACACAAAGCCTCAAATTGAATCATGTATTGGTTAGAAAAATGTATTTCCACTTCAGCTTTTGAGAAAAATTCCAAAAGCTGTTTTTTAATGGAAAAAAATTGTTTACACTCCACAGAACTATGAACCAAAAGGCATATACTGATTGTTATGAATCACTTAGATTGAAAGACAGTAGCTGGTAAAAACAGAATATTCTTCGATGACAGCTACAACATCAAAAACATAAGGTTAGTAGATATTTTATTTGCTCAAATAAATACTAAAAAAAACATGAGGATTATGGAAACCAAATCAGCAGAAAATAACAAAACTTAGAATTAGAAAATGACATCAAATCTTGAGGTCCTAATAAATCAGAAGATGTAATTCTGCTTGAACATGTATTAAAGCAGGGGTCTCCAACCTTCGATCCATGGACCGGCATGCCAGAAACCAGGCTATACAAACAAGCAAAGCCCTATCCGTAGGATGCAGGCAGCATGCAAAACCAGGCCCCCTCTGGTCCATGGAAAAACCTCTCTTCATGGAACCAGTCCCTGGTACCCAAAAGGTTGAGGACTACTATATTAAAGGCTATGTTTGTTTCATAGAAAACTCCAAAATAGAAATTAAATAGATCACTGGAAAATGTATATTGATCAAAGCAAAGTAGATCTTTCCACAATGGACTTCACTGCAAAAATAGGTTAATACCAACATTTCTGATTGTTTTTTTCAGTTTTGAAAGTCATATCTTTTCCATTTTGCACAGTCAGGAAGAAATCTGTACCCAATGGAATATGGGCCGAACAAGAGCAATTAAGTAGCTCAGCAAATCTTTGGGAAAGTAAATGCTTCAAAGCTGATTGAAAATCTGCATGCTCTTCATATAGATCAGGGGTGTCAAACTCAAGGCCTGTGGGCCAGATCCGGCTCACAGGCGTAGATCTGACCCACATGGCCGCCCTGAAAACAGTGAAGGACTGGCCCGCAGTGACTCCGCCAGCCAAATACATGCGGTACTCCAACATGAATGACATTGAGCTGGCCACACCCACCCTGGCCACATACCGCCTGGACACATTCCCCCTGAGGTCAAACACAACCCTGATGCGGCCCTCAATTAAATGAAGTTTGACATCCCTGATGTAGATGAAGCTTTTACAGAGTCCTGAAGGAGAAAAACGGGATCCAGCCCTGCAGATGGTAAGCTTTATGTCAATGTGAACTCAGGAATGGGAAAACATAAATAGGACTGCTCATGTAAAACCAGCAGCTATGAAATAGCTCATAGCCACAAGTTCGTGTTCACCAAAATAAAGCCAGGCACTTTGCAAGTCTTGCTGGTATAAAACAATGTCACCAAAACAATTGCAAAAGCTCAAGTAGAAATAATTATTATTATTTATTATTTGTTTGGATTTATATGCCGCCCTATCTCCCGAAGGACTCAGGGCGGCTCACACCAGTAAAAACACACAATACAAAATTTAAAATTATTAAAAATTATTAAACCATGGACCCAAACAAATATCTAAAACCCATAACGAAACTGAACATAACATCCCATAAAAAACCCACCCCCTCATTCCAGGCCAGCCTGTTGGAAAAACCATGTCTTCATGTCACAATGGAAGGAACGAAGGTCAGGGGCCAACCGCAGCTCCAAGGGCAACTGGTTCCACAGGGTGGGTGCTCCCACCGAGAAGGCCCCTGGGAGTCGCCAGCCGACACTGTCTAGCTGGCGGCACCCCAAGGAGGCCCTGTCTGTGGGAGCGCACAGGACGATGGGCAGTCACTGCTGGCAGGAGATGTTCCCACAAATACCCTGGCACTAAGCCATGTAGGGCTTTATAGGTAATTACCAGCACCTTGAATCTCACTCGGAGAGCAGCCGACAACCAATGCAGTTCACGCAGGAGGGTGTAATATGGGAGTATTGGGATACTCCCATCACAACACCCACATTCTGCACCAGTTGAACCAACTGCAAGGGCAGCCCCATGTAGAGAGCATTGTAGTAGTCAACACGGGAGGTAACAAGTGCATGGGTAACCATACGCAAGGCATCTCGGTCCAGATAGGGGCGCAGCTGGCACACCAGGCGAGCCTGGGCAAATGCCCCCCTGGTCACGGCTCCAACCTGATTCTCCAAACTGAGCCATGCATGCAGGAGGACACCCAAGTTTGCACCCTATCTATGGGGGCAACACCTCTCCCACCATAACTAACAATGAAACATCCTGGGCCACCCGAGATGCCGGTACATACAACCACTCGGTCTTGGCAGGGTTGAGTCGAAGCCTATTCCTTCCCATCCAGATCCGCACCGCTTCCAGGCACCGGGACATCACATCGAGGACATCACTGAGTTGGTTTGGGGTGGAGATAAAAAGCTGGATATCATCAGCATACTGATGATACCTCACCCCAAAACCATGGATGATCTCACCCAGCAGCTTCATATAGATGTTGAACAGGAAGGGAGAGAGGACCAACCCCTGGGGCACTCCACAAGAGAGGGGCCTCGAGTCGACCCCTGTCCTCCTGCCAACACCGACTGTGAACGACCCGAGAGGTAGGAGGAGAACCATCGCAAAATGGTGCCTCCACACCTCCCCTCACAGTAAGATACCATGGTCGATGGTATCAAAAGCCGCTGAGAGATCTAATAGGACCAGGACAGAGGAATAACCCCTGTCCCGGGCCCTCCAGAGAGTGAACAAATGTGCTACTATTAAAAGCTAGGTTTTATTCTAAAGGGTTTAACTGTTAGTAATTGTTTTTATTAACAATCTGAAGCATATGCATATGCTTCAGTGGTGGGATTCAAAAAGGTTTACTACTGGTTCCATGGGCATGGCTTGGTGGGCATGGCAAGGGAAGGATACTATAAAATCTCCATTCCCACCCCACTCCAGGGGAAGGATACTGTAAAATATCCATTCCCTCCCCGCTTTCCAGCTCCGTTCTCCTGTGCAGGGCAACAAAAGAAGACCCAGCCAATCAGCTGGGACTTGGGAGGCAGAGAATAGATGGGTGCAGGGCCAGACAGAGCTGGTATTCACCGGTTCCGAACTACTCAAAATTTCTGCTACCGTTCTCCAGAACTGGTCAGAACCTGCTGAATACCACCTCTGATATGCTTTAAAGGAAAGTACATTTATAAGCCCTCCACCTATCAAAAATACACCTGAAAACTGTTTTCTGAATAAGAAATACATTTTCAAAGGCAAACAAAAGTTCCAGTGTGAAACATCAGACTTTTTTATATTTAGCAAACATCCATAAATGTCTTGACTGTTGTGCTTTTTATTTTTTTTCTCTTACAACACTTTAAAACAACTCGTTTTTGTGTCTGCATGCTTTGATATTGATCTTCGTTTCTGTTTATTTTTTGCCCTGAATTTCTTAGATAGATAGATAATTACATAAATTGGAGAAATAAAGTAATAAAACAAAATAAATTTGATTCTAAACAGGCTTTAATAAGGTGGGCTTCTCACCTACCTATATATATTTTCCAGTTCTAGCAAAGGGGGGCAGATCTGAGACTTTGGATTTTTAAAACAAACTTCTAGAAAGAAGCAGTAGCATCAAACATGTTCTTGAAATCCAAGCGCTGTCAAGTTTTCTGTACATTACACATACACACACGCACACACGCACACACACACACACATGCCTATTTTAGATTTTAAAAACTAGGCTATCATTGAGGAATAGAATGAGATATTAAGAAAATAGTAGCTGTTAAAAGAGGACATTTATGAATAGAGCTGTAACAGAATAATTATTAGGCAGCACGCATTGAAAGCATATTAGTTCAAAGCTACAAGACAAATGTAATTATTCTTTTCCTCAGCACATTAACTGATCATTCCCACATCTGCGTTCCCCACCCAAAAAAATAACTCTTAAAAAAATCAAACATACAAGGGAAGCTACATCAAATGAAATAACTAAAGTAGTAATGAAAGTAATGAAAGTAATGAAAGTGTTACCTTTACCAGGCAAAATCACAAGATAACTCCTAATGTTAACAAAAGTGAACTTTAAATTAAAATTGGTGCCAAAAACACCTATAGGCAGCAACAGCTGGTAAATTATTTGTTACTAAGCTACAGGCTGTTACCTCTGACCAGCACAACTAAACAGAATGGGGATCTTCCCTCTATTGGCAGAACCTGAAGGTGATTATAAAGACATAAAGTTAATTTGCAAGCACAGTGAGATATCTAGCCAACAGCTACCCAACAGCTTTCATTGGGGGATGTTACATCATGGGCCTATGTGTGTAATACAACCTGTGGAATTCAATTTTTTTTTACTACCGGTTCTGTGGGTGTGGCTTGGTGTGTGTGGCTTGGCAGGGGAAGGATACTGTAAAATCTCCATTCCCTCCCCACTCCAGGGGGAAGGTTACCACTAGTTCTCCGAACTACTCAAAATTTCTGCTACCGGTTCTCCAGAACTGATCAGAACCTGCTGAATACCACCTCTGAACCTGTTGGTACAGTGGCCAACAAAATGTATGCTATCATGTTTTGTGGTGAGCATTCCAAAATCTGAGCTAATTAATGTATTCATTTAAGTAACAGAAAAAAATATATGCATTTATAAATCATGGAAGCTATTTAAGACTTCCTTATTTCTTAAAAACTTGGTCAAGTACTTGCATAGTTGAAGAAAGCTTTTGGGAATTTTGCACAGGTACGGTATATATCATAATGTATCTTATCTGTGTAGATGTTACACATTTAATAGTTTGTAAATAGCATTTTCTACCCTATAATCGGACAGCATGGGTTGTACAGGTAGTCCTCAACTTATGACCATAATTGAGTCCAAAATCTATGTTAAGTGAGAAATTTGTTAAGTGGGTTATTCCCCATTTTATGACTTTTCTTGCCACATTTGTTAAGTGAATTGCTGCAATTGTTGAATTAGTAACACAGTTGTGAAATGAATCTGGCTTCCCCATTGACTTTGTGGGTCAGAAGGTCACAAAAGGTGATCACCATGACTCCAGGACACTGCAACTGTGATAAATGTGAGTTGGTTGTCAAGCATCTGAATGCAAATCACATGACCATGGGGATGCTGCAATGGTCATAAGTGTGAAAAACGGTCATAAGTCACTTTTTTCAGTGATGTTGTAACTTTGAACAGTCTGCTGTAAGTAAAGGATTACCTGTAAATCTAGGTTATAAATTAATAGAACACATCTGAAAAAGCTTCCCAGAATGTACTATTTATTTATTTATTATTGGGATTTTTATGCCGCTCTCTCTCCCGAAGGACTCAGGGCAGCTCACAACAATAAAAAACATACAATATAAAATTTAAAAAGCTATTAAATAAACATCCCAATTACATAATTAAAACCAACAAACCAATTAATAAAAAAAAACATCAGTCCAGGTCGGCCAGTTGAAAAAGCCATGTTTTCAGGTCGCGACAGAAGGCTCGAAGGTCAGGAGCCATCTGAAGCTCCAAGGGCAGCTGATTCCAAAGGGCGGGTGCACCCACAGAGAAGGCTCTGCCCCTGAGGAGGCCCTGTCTGTGGGAGCGCACGGAGTGATGGGAAGTTGTTGCTGGCAGTAGGTGCTCCCGCAAATACCCCAGACCTAAGCCATGTAGGGCTTTATAGGTGATTACCAGCACCTTGAATCTCACTCGGAGGGCAACCGGCAACCAATGCAGCTCACACAGGAGGGGTGTAATATGGGAGTATTGGGATACTCCCATCACAACCCGCATAGCTGCATTTTGTACCAGTTGAAGCCTCCAAGTGTTCCTCAAGGGCAGCCCCATGTAGAGAGCATTGCAGTAGTCTATACGGGAGGTAATGAGCGCATGGGTAACCGTACGTAGGCATCTTGGTCCAGATAGGGGCGCGACTGGCGCACAAGGCAAACCTGAGCAAATATCACCCGGCTACGGCTCCTACATGATCTTCCAAACTGAGCCGTGCGTCCAGGAGGACACCTAAGTTGCGCACCCTTTCTACGGTGCGTAACACCTTTCCCCCCATAACCAAAGATGGAACATCCTGGACAATCTGAGATGCCGGTACGTACAGCCACTTGGTCTTGGCAGGGTTGAGTTGAAGCGTGTTCCTCCCCATCCAGATCCGTACCGCTTCCAGGCATCAGGACATCATGTCGAGGGCATCACTGGGTTGGTTTGGGGTGTAGATAAAAAGCTGGGTATCATCAGCGTACTGATGATACCTCACCCTAAAACCACAGATGATCTCATCCAGTGGCTTCATATAGATGTTGAACAGGAGGGGAGATAGGACCAACCCCTGGGGTACCCCACAAGTGAGGGGCCTCAGGGTCAACCTCAGTCCCCCTGCCAACAACAACTGCGAGCGACCGAGAGGTAGGAGGAGAACCACTGTAAAAAAGTGCCTCCCACTCCCAACCCCTCGAGGCGTCGCAGTAAGATACCATGGTCAATGGTATCAAAAGCCACTGAGAGATCTAATAGGACCAGGACAGAGGAGTAACCTCTGCCCTGAGCCCGCCAGAGATCATCCACCAGCGCGACCAATGCCATCTCCGTGCTGTACCCGGGCCTGAAACCTGATTGATACGGATCCAGATAATCAGTTTCCTCCAGGAACACCAGGAGCTGTTGGGCCACCATGCTCTCAACAACCTTCGCAACAAAGTGAAGGTTGGAGACGGGACGAAAGTTGTTCAAAATAGCCGGGTCCAGGGCAGGCTTCTTGAGGAGGGGCCTCACCACCACCTCCTTCAAGGCAGAGGGGAAGCATCCCTCACTCAGAGAAGTGTTGACCACTGCCTGGAGCCAGTCTCGTGTAACCTCCCGGGCAGCATAAACCAGCCAGGAGGGACACGGGTCCAATAAACATGTGGCAGCACTCAGTTTCCCCATGATCCTGTCCACTTCATCTGGAGTCACAGGATCGAATTCTTCCCAAATGGTATCCACAAGACCAGTCATTTCCCCCCGTCAGACTCTAACCAGTCGGAGTCCAGGTCAGCCCGGTTCTGAGCGATCTTTTTCAACAGATGTTGACTAAACTCCTCAGCCCGCCCCTGCAAAGGGTCCTCCCTTGTCCCCTGATTAATGAAGGAACGGGTGACCCTAAACAGGGCAGCCGGGCGATTATCTGCGGACACAATGAGAGTGGAGAAGTAAGCATACTTCGCCACACCCACTGCTGCAAGATAAGACCTAGTAAAGGTTCTTAACTGCGATTGATCAGATTTGGACCGACTGGACCTCCAACTACTCTCTAGGCCCCTCCTCCAGTACTTCATCTCCCGGAGATCCACAGAAAACCAGGGAGCCAACCGGGATCTGCATCGGGTCAGAGGCATAGTGACAGTGACAGATGACAGTGTGGTCTTCATGATATGACACAAGTTTCTATTTCCATGAACAATTGCCTCAATCTATACAGGACATACTGTGAAACACACTTTCATAACTTACAATACCCATTTACAAATAGCTCATAAGATACAGGAAACTGTATCATATTACAAAAGGTTATTCACTATATTAATATGATTCATATTGGGCTGAAAGGAATCATTAATCTACACAGAACTAGCCAATGAAGCACATAAATGACTATGGTCATTTATGAAAGGGATTGAAATTTTTAGAAAGATTTCTGATTTATTTATGCACTACTTTTATAAATATTTGGGTTTTTTTTTAAACATACACTACCATATACTGATTTGGAATCTGGCTTAAAAACAAAGTTAAGTAACTAAAATTCAGAGCACATGAAACAATATAGATGTATGGATGTGCAGTAGGATTGTGCAAAACTTTGGATTTGACTAGAAAGAGATGCCTCTTCAGAATGTGTAGGGATGCCAATATAACATCTGTTTTCAGCTTATGAAAACAGCTGTGAACTTTAGTGGAGGGATCCACCTGGGATCAAAAGTCCAGACCAAATAAAATTGATCATCTGTCTGAAACTGATAAACATTCATCATCTGCTTATAATAAAGACAGAGGCGATCTTTTTCTCGGTTCTTTCATACTAATTAATGTTCAATGAATTAGAGGCAGCTGGATCCAAGGCAGAGGTGGCATTCAGGGTTCTGACCAGTTCTGGAGAACCAGTAGCAGAAATTTTGAGTAGTTCGGAGAACTGGCAAATACGACCTCTGTCTAGCCATGTCCCCATCTATTCTTTGCCTCCAGAGTCTCAGCTGATTGGCTGGGTCTTCTTTTGTTGCCCTGCACAGGAGAACGGAGCTGAAAAGCAGGTTAGTGGGGTGAGGAGGAATGGGATTGTAGCAACCTTCCCCAGGAGTGAGGAATGAAGATTTTGCAGTATCCTTCCCCTGCCACATCCACCAAGCCACACCCACAGAACCAGTAGTAATTTTTTTGAATCCCACCACTGATCCAAAGGTCTGTCCTACTGGGTCCAAGAATCAGGCTGGTTAATAATGAGAGACAACAGGGCCTGAAATATTTCAGTAGAAGTTAACCAATGATACCCCAGAAGTTAGTGAACTACAACGATCACCATCCCTATGATCTTTTTACTGTTGGTCTCTCCATTAGCTCTGATTATTGGAAACCAGCTGTGAAGTACACAAATTGTGATGTTCAGTCTGTGGAACACTCAATGGTTATAAATGCCCAAAATCAGAATCTTCAGGGATGCTACAACAGTTCTAAGTGTGAAGAATGGCCATAAAATTATTTTTTCAGTTCCATCATAACTTCAAATGGCCACTAAATAAGACATTTGATAAAACAAAGATTACCTATAATTTAAAAACCAAATTATATTTCAAACCTGTCACAAATTAATCTATTTCTTTAACCTTTTGTCTATTTTAATACTTTGAAACTTTTCAACAGCTGGCTTAAACTGTAGTGTAAGGCTGAATAGCATTCCAAAATGGGATATATGCTAGAATATATCTTATGTCAATGAAGATTAAATCAAAGTCCTGCGTGTTTACTTAAAAATATTATAAACGACAGTTGTAAGCATGATACTTAAAATAAATCAGCTTCCAGATTTTAGGGATAAAGGCAGCAGTATAAAATATTCGACACTAATAAAATCACACCACTAAGAGGTAAGCCTTAGTATGGGTTCTGTTATTGAACAAATGTTTGTTGATCTAAAGACATGCAGGTTTCATACAGACTGTTTATCCTGTCATATTGTATAAAGGCAACCTATTTTAATTTTATTGGCTTCAGTGGTTTAATTTCAGGTACTTAGCTCTATAGGTCTACTGAATCATTGAAGCAGGAATCTGTACAGAAGGCAATACACATATATTCTACATGTGTACATACTTACAAAGATACTTTGATTATAAAAATCTAAAACTATGGATCAGGCAGGGACATCTAGTTCAACTTTCATGCACAGGAAAACCAATTAAAGTGTCCTTGAGAGGTGGTTATCTATCCTTTTTTAAAAAAAACCTCCATGAACGAGAATCCATAACCTCTGTAAGTAGACTGTTCTATGGTTGTTTAGATCTCATTGTCAGAAACTTTTTCAGTTCATTTAGAGTAGTTTTCAAACTATGATTCCATTACATGAAGATATGGGAATGATAGCTACAAGCTTCCATCTACTTAAACAGATCTTCATCTATGACTGTCCTCTGTAATCCAGGAACTTTATTTGCGGCATTTAGGAACCTGACAAGGTAGTATGACACACATTCTCCATTTTATCTTTTTTGCAGTGAGGGAAATGGTCTAAAGGGGCTAGTTCTATTGCAGTCAAATTCAGAATCACAACAAAGGAAATATCCTTAAATGCATTTTTAATTGGCTCCCTACTGAATCACAGAAAGAACTTTGCTCGCCAATGGTACACACCACTTCTGTTGAAAGGATGGCTTTTATAGAGAACAAAATTACTATAAATGCACAACATATCTCTCCTCTCTTGTCTCCATGGAATAATTCAAACCCAAACATACTTCATAAGTCTATTATCTCTAAAGTAACATATCTTAAACCAATTCTGTATGTATTATGAAACCCAAGCTTGTAAAACATAACTAAGATAGTGTGACTTGAAAAATCTATGTGTTTGTTTATTACCTTTTCCAAAGTACTCTTCCAGCTGAGCCTTAATGGTATCATGGAGTATCAGCTGACTATATTTTTTTACAGGGAATTCTTATAAAAATTAATACTAGAAGACAGGAAAAAGCATCCCAACCCAGATCCATCACTCATTATTAAATTAAAAATACATATTTCTTCTTTACCCAGCTAACATGTGCAAATACATTATCTTTCTATTATGTCATGATATTATTTATTATATTGGACAGTCAACAAGGAGGCTTAATGCAGCTCTCCAAAGGTCTAGATTTATTTAATGAAGTAAACTGTAATTATTTTTTTTTTTAAAGTAATATGAGAATTTGTTAAAAGCTTTCCATGTACATTCATGTTTATCAAGAGCAGCTGCTAATGTATTCTTGCAATTTTCATCTTATGACTTGTAGGAATAGAAAATGAACAATCTGTTTTATAAAAGGATGAAGCATTTTAATAAGGAACTACCAGTAAATGACTTATAACTGTTAACAGCTAAATCTTGTACTTGTACTCAACAAAGAAATAAACAAAGTTTTGATCTTGACCCCCCACTTCATAAAACCTTAATGCTTTTTTGTTTTATATAGTATATCCAGTATTACATTCAATGTTATATATAAAATAGAAGATACAGAAGTTGGAGCTACCCAGTGCAGCAGGTGAGAGGCTACTTCTGCAAGTAGAATGTCTTTATTCTCTCTTATAACCTTGAATAAGACGAATATCACCAGAGAATTTGCAGCTCAATTCTAATGTCCACAATAGAATCTCAGTAAGGGTCTCTCTCTCTCTTTCTCCCACCCTCCCACTCTATCTCCCACCCTTCCTCCCTCTCTCTCTCTTTCTCTCTCTCCTTTTCCCTCCCTCCCTCCTCTCTCCATCTCTCCCTCCCTTCCCCCTCTCTCTCTTTCAAAGGTAATTCAACTGAATCAACTTGTTCAATAAAAGCTTTGAATCAAGTTTCTAAGGTGATTCAAATTGCCTTTGAATTCTTTTTCAGAGATTCTAGGATAATTCTGAGACTTGGTACATTTTTCTAGCTTTGTAAAACATTTATGTAGTTTTTGTACATAAACAAAACTGGTAAGGGAGGACTGAGTTGTTATGAGTTTTCTGATATTAATATAAATAGAGGACTGTTTTATCAGTTCTATGAACCCTGCTTATTTGAATCCTGGGGAAAAACTGATGTACCATTTATATCTCTTTCTCTTCTATTAGCAGTCTAGTCCTTTGGCTCCAAGACAGATATTGAATATTTGCAACAAAAAAAATGTAGATCTTCTTCCCTTGTACATGCAAGCACATGCTAATGTGAGTGGATCTTTTACATATTCAATAAGAGAAATAATTCCCCTAGGATCTTAGTTTATTCTTGTGAATAGACCACTATTATGAACATTTAGGTGGGAGTTTGCTAGCTGCAGTAATATAGGAACAATCACAGTCATTTACATTCCATTAGACTATTAGTCTAACTAGTTCAAAATATTTTATGCTGGCTGGATCTAGCTCTTCAGTTTCTGACAAGACAACACCTCTTCATACCATATTTGAAAACGTCTGGATTAAAAATACGAGTTCCATATGCCAAGCATGTATCACTGAGTAGACACCAGTCACACTGACTTTCACACTGAAAATCTTGTTAAATAGTTTCTTCTTACCACATAGTCTGGTAGCTATTTAAATAAAAAATAATCAAAAAATAACTATAATATGGTGTTATAATGTGGTAAAATCAGGTGACTGTGAATAGCTCACATTTTGTAGTGTTTGTGCTAATTAATCAGGACTTGATGATACTTCAGGATAAAATGGATGCTCATAATCCTATGGAGACATACAGGAACAATTTTACCACTAAACTATAATATCCAATCTCACCTGGGTGAGAACAACCAGATTCACAGGTGAAGAATTAAATTAGTTGATTTATTGCTCAAATCTATGTACAGGAATCTTCTCAGACTAACAATTTGCAGCTGGATGAGACTAGATGAGGTTCAAAGGTATTCAGGGAGGCTCAGACTTCATCCTGTTGTGACCATGTAGGGATTCTAGACTAAGTCCCCATTTGACTCTTCCCCCTGGTTCAGTCAGTTTCTCTCCTATAAATTTCAAGAATAAAAATTACCTGCCGTAAGTCTAGTGTGATGGTCACGTAGTGATATTCCATTCCATTTTGAATGCTAGGGCTTTGCCACCATGTATTCTTGCCATCAATTGCATTCGATATGGGATGTCTCACTGTTGAATCAAGAAAAAGTTAATTAGCACAAAATGAAACTCATCTTCTTCTTTACCCTTTATTCTGTTTTCATATGAGTGCAAGTAGAACATAGTGTATAATATCTTAGATAAAATTATTTTTCTAAGTTTCTTTTTTTTTCCTTTTTAAAAAAAGTTTATTTACAATTATAAAACAACAAACCAGACTTACAATCACAAAATAACATAAATACATAACAGTTTTTCCTGCTTTTTTTTGGTTGCAGATCGATATGCATTTTCCCTTCCCATATAATGTTACAATCGTACATAGCCATAAATATTTTTCAGTTGAAGTTCGCCTTGTTTGGGCTATTTGGGGCTTTTCCTATCTCTTTCTCTTTTCCAGATTGTTACATAACCTGTTATCTCCTGTTTTCTTTCTATGAATTCTTCCATTTACAATAGTACCTTATTTCCCAATATTCCCTTTCCCTCCGTTTTTGTGTTCTACCCATATATAATTATACATTATCCATGCCTTATAATCCATGATACGAGTCTTCTTTTCCATTTAATTTAAGTGTTAATCTCTCCAATTCCTACGTCATTCATAGCTGTTTTTTTATTACCACTTGTATAGATGGGCTATGTTCCTTCCATTTCTGAGCTAAAAAGAGATTCGAGCCGCTGTTAATAAAATGTGTTATCAGGTATTTGTCCTCTGGGGAAAGATTTTTTTTTATCATTCCATAAGTTTCTTATGACACAGTGCCAACTTTGCATTGCTTTGTGATGAAATTCATTTCAATGAGTTCTTTAGAAAATGAATTAAGACAGGATTACATGGTGACATAACTTTCCTTTGTCTATCTGTAATGGGCAGAAGGACCAAACTTGAGGAACAGAAAAAAGAACTGCGACCAACACAATGATCTTATTAAAAAAATCTGAATTAGAGTAGAAGAATAATTTGAGAAAGTTCCTCATACATGACCCTCTTTAGTTCTCAGACAGATATAAGAGGGAGAGAGGGAGGGAAGGAAAGAGGAAGCACATTCTGTCTTGCAAGATTCTGTTACTATAACAGATACTAAAAGTAGTATTTGTTTGTGTGTCTTTGGTTTCCAAGTACATTGCTAAATGTCTATGGAGATTGTCAGTCATCCAGGTCATGGTTGTCCCAAAAATACTTTTTCAAGACGCAACTGGACTTTCTGGTTTTTCTTTGAAGATGTTTCGCTTCTCATCCAAGAAGCTTCTTCAGCAGGTTTTCAAGCTACCTTGGAGGACTGGCACTATCTCCACAACTTCCCATTTGCTTCTGCTCAGAATAAGTCACTGGATTCTGATGTAATGAAATAGTCATTAATTCCAAAGGAACCTGAAACAGATTTATCAGGCACCTTCCAATGGCATCATTAGTACTCAGAAGTGATCCCTAATGAACTGCATCTAAGGAAACCATCTACCTGCATGATAGCTAATTTTGCTAAAAAACTATTTTTTAAGATCAATAAGATCTATATCTTAATATTTAATAAGAGAAAACATATATATTAAAGGTTATACAGAGATTCAAAGGAGTGTTTATGTATAAATACACTCATATATATTATGTAGCCAAAGCAGACAATAAAGTCAAAGCAGCTCTGCCTCAATCTTTTGATTAAGAGTCAAGACTTTACTCTTCAAAGAAACATGTTAAGGTTCAATGTCTATATTAACAGGGAAAACTGTTGCAATTTACAGCCCAGGAAACAAAAGTGATTGAATGGTTTATCCTGGGAATGAGATTACTTGTTCCAGCAAGACTAGCTTTTATATCATCTGAATATCTTAGTCTGTCTCCCCCTTTGGCCTCTTTCTCAGCTGAACTTGGTAGTTCATAAAAGCACGTGTTTCCCCTGAAATAGCAGAGACAAGAGAATATTTTAATGGATAATGGCACCAGAAAATGCCTGAGATGTTAACCTAGCTTGGTAATGAAACATTTTCAGGAAAAGAAGCAAGTTCGAAGGACACAAAGCACCATCCAACAATTGAAAAGAATTCCATAAACCAAAATTTAGTTTACAATGAATGGGAGTATGTTTACTGTGCATTAGCTGATTTAGCAAAAGCTTATGATCATGTAAATAGAGTTAATTATGGAATAAAGAGCCTTGGTGGTGCAGGCTGTTAAACACCTAGCACTTAGTTCCAGCTTCCTGCAATTAGTGCAGGCTCGAATCCCACCAGGCTCAAGGTTGACTCAGCCTTCCATCCTCTCAGGGTAGGTAAATTGAGGACCCAAGATTGTTGGGGGCATAAGCTGACTTTGTAAAATTCCGCTTGGGGGTGGCAAAGCCCTAGTAATAAGCAGGCATATATTTATTTATTTATTTATTATTTGAACTTATATGCCGCCCCATCTCGAGACTGGGCGCTTACAACTAAAAGCAAAGAACAATAATACATTAAAAACAATTAAATCAAAATTTAAGCCCAATATTTAAAATGAGTTAAAAATTAAAAATAACCCTCCCAAAGGTCACAGCCCGGGTTGGTCAAATAACCAGGTCTTCAACTTCCTTGGGCGAAGGTGCGAAGGTCAGGGGCCAGGCGGAGCTCCAAAGGCAATGATTCCAGAGGTCAGGGGCACAACAGAAAGGCTCGTCGTCGAGGACCGCCAGCCCGGCATTGGCCCGCCGACGGAACCCCGAGAGTCCTTGCCTATGACTCGAACAGGCGATCGTTGTTTGACATCGGAAGAAGGCGCTCCCTTAAATATATACAATGGAATGAAGGCTATTGCTGAGCATATTGGATTGTGCTCCAAGGATTGTAAGCTGCCCTGAGTCTCCAGAGAAGGGCGGCATATAAATGTGAATAAAAAAAAAACTTCACAAGCATAGGAAGGTGAGGCTGAATGCAACTAGGTGGACATGTGATAGAAGTAAAGCACACACAAAAATATATGAAAAAAACCCAAGGTGGAAATATAAAATTCATTGCTTCAGGAATGTTTTGAGAACTGTGAATATACTGGTATATGATTTCCTCAGACCAGCAGGTTCTGACCAGTTCTGCAGAACCGGTAGCAGAAATTTTTAGTAGTTCAGAGAACCAGCAAAACTACCTCTGACTGGAGATTGGGCGTTGGTAAATTTACCTGTGAACGCCCCTTCTATCGCTGCAGCATGGAGGAGAATTTACAGTATCCTTCCCCTGCCACGCTCATAGAACTGGTAGTAAAAATCCCACCACTGCCTCAAACCATACCTCCACCTTTTCCATCATGCTATTCAGGAGGAGTCTGGTGATTATTCCACTGAAAAAAGTTTGAAGTATTCTGTAGTTTATCTAATCTTCAAATAGCCTGTTTCATCAGGAATGTTTTATCTAAAATATCTTGAACTATTTCCCATTGCTAAACCACTCCTTTAACAGGGACCTTGTAGGTCATCTAGACATACCCCCTGCCCAAGCAGGAGATCCTACACCATTTCTGACCTTGAACTAGCTCAGTAGCCCATGCTCCTGAGTTTTCCAGAATGGAATGTTTCAATCCACAATTGGGGAAGTTGATATGTTCTTCATGAGTGGGTTGAGAGGAAGAGAAAGATGGAGAAAAACAAAGTTGATTGGCTAGTATTGCTGAGATCTTCAAAATAGAGAAAATGAGAAGTTTAAAGCGAAAATGGCAGTATATAATCCAGGTATGGATATGGAAGTAACAAGGATGGTTTCCAAAAACAGAAAGGTAGGAAGCAGTATAATGAATATTGTTGTAAAGAATATTTACTTTTCTCTTACCACTTTCCTTTAATTTATTTTGCTCACTACTTTCTGGATTGTTATATATGTATGATTGCTTGGCATATATCTATGTTGCTTAAAGATAATCATTATCATTGAAACCATTAAGCAAGGTTAATGTGCCTTGGTGGTGTAAAAATAAAATAAAATTAATAAATTAATGTTTTCATATTATATCAGTATTTCAAAACAAAAGGAATCTTTTCAAAATCACTGATAAATAAAAATGTCTGACTACAGCTGAAAACACAATTAAAACAAATCTATTAGCCCTAAAACTGCAAATGCTAAAAAAAATGTACATAGATATCAAATGATTCAGCAGCACAAGGAAATATTAACATGTCACATGTAATAAAATTGGAGAGAGAAGTATTTTTTATTGGATTTGTTATCTCTTTTACAAAAAAACACCCCAACCCTGTTAGCTAAGAAGAAAGAAGAAAAATTACTCTAGGCACTATGTGATCTTTTTACTGCCTCTGAACATTTTTCCCTCCAGCAATGAGCTTAAATGTATCTTGAGAGGGAAAAAAATCAGCTGTAAATCAAGCCTAGGTCTCCAAGGTGATAGCAATAGAAGTTGTCTAATTAGAAATGTTGCTATCAATCTCCCAGCATCAAATTGATATGAGGTGTAGCCATGAAAAGAAAGAATGAGAGATGAATATACAATTAACTGTAATCCCATTACAGAAGTTTAATCTTAATTAAATTGAAACCACTGATTAATTGCTGAAATATATTTTCTTATTTTTTAAAAAAGTGAGAGATAATATAAACTATACACTGCCTTCAAGAAAGGCGGGGTGGGGTGGGGTGAGGATCTGATAGAGCTGAAAGCTTAACCTAAAGACCAGCCTCGGTGATGAATGACGAGGGAGTTAGCTTGCAAGCAAGCAACTCATCAAAATGTGGTCTTTAATTTGGGCTCACATATGATTAACCAGGGAGTGTGTGTTCATTTCCTTCCACCGTAATTAAGGGGAGATGCACCAGATTCACAAATTCCAAGGGGACCATTTAAAGTCTGGTACATTACATGGCACTCTTATTAAAGGGCCATCTATGGTAAATAAAACAGTTCACGGTGCCAAATGAACATTTTGCAAACCTTAAAATGAAACGAGTTTGTAATGAAAGACCATGTGTTTTAATGGCTGTCTGCACTGCAGATTAACAGCAGTCAGAACTGCAGGTGTGGGGTCTTTATGGAGGCTGCTGAACTGATTTGTACTGGATTTTAGCTTAAAGAACCATCAGAATTAGCCCACAATTCTTTTTTTGAGGAATGATCATAGAACTACACAGGTAAGTCACTTATAGTATTCGGTTTGGGACTTCCCCAAAAATAAAACATGGTCTTTGGATATTATGTATAATATTATAAATTTTCCTACATTTTCTTTTATTCAGAATGCTTAAGAGTGATATGTAAAATGTCTTATCTGCCTCCACCTCCTTGTTTGACGGACTCCAAACATGATTCCCCAGCTTATTCTCCATTGGTGTATAAGAAAGGCCATCTGCTGATTCCCCCTGCTGGTTCCCTCCCCCCACATCCCTGTTGGTACTATTTCTACTTACAGAATATTCTAGCCTATGTTTGATTTCTTCAGTTCCAAACTAAGACTGGAAATAATTTGTCCCAATTTCTATTGTCACTGAAGTAACATTGCTTCCCCCCACTCCACTTTGACTGAGGGCAAAGAAAGACTGGCATAGGGGCAGGAAAAGCGGGGCTTATCTCCTCTACAAATTGTGCACTCTAATGTCATCTGGAGGCCAGTAGAACTGAAAACAAACTTCCAATTTCTGGTTTTGGTTATATAGGGGAAAGAGTTGGCAGACTTGCTCTCATATAATCATAAGACATCCAACGTGCAGATGATATTCTACAAAGGGCGTATTCTGTTCCCGAATCAGGATCCAGCATAACTCCTAGCAATAGCACTTAGACTGATATACAGCTTCATAGTGATTTGCAGCCCTCTCTAAGCAGTTTACAAAGTCAGCATATTATTTGTTTGTTTATTTATGTATGCATTTATTTATTTATTTGTTTGTTTGTTTGGTCTTGTATGCGCCCTATCTCCCTAGGGACTCAGGGCGGCTCACATCATAAAAACATACAATACAAAAGTTAAGAGAAATTAAAAGTTATTAAACCCAGTTCAACCAAACTAATTATCTAAAACCCCAAGACATGACATTTAAAAACTAACCCCCCGCCCAGTCCAGGCCAGCTTGTTCGAATAACCAAGTCCTTAGGCCGCGGTGGAAGAAGTGGAGGTTGGGGGCCAGTCGTAGCTCCAGGGGAAGCTGGTTCCATAGGATAGGAACTCCCACAGAGAAGGCCAACATTGTCTGGCCGACGGTACCCCAAGGAGGCCCTGTCTGTGGGCACGCACTGGGCAATGGGCATTTGATGCTGGCAAGAGACGTTCCCGCAAGTACCCTGGCCCTAAGCCATATAGGGCTTTATAGGTAATTACCAGCACCTTGAATCTCATACAGAGGGCAACCGGCAACCAATGCAACTTGCACAGGAGGGGTGTAATATGGGAGTATCAGGATACCCCCATCATAACCCACACCGCTGCATTCTGCACCAGCTGAAGCCTCCGTGTGGTCTGCAAGGGCAGCCCCATATAGAGAGCATTGCAGTAGTCGACTCAGGATGTAACGAGTGCATGAGTGACCGTGCGTAATGCATCTCGGTCCAGGTAGGGGCACAACTGGTGCACCAGGCGAAGCTGGGCAAATGCCCCCCTGGTCACGGCTGCCACCTGTTCCTCCAAACTGAGCCATGTATCCAGAAGGACACCCAAGTTGCGCACCCTTTCCATGGGGGGCAACACCTCTCCCCCATGCCTAAAGGTGGAACATCCTGGATCGTCTGAGATGCCGGTACACACAGCCACTCGGTCTTGCCTGGGTTGAACTGGAGCCTGTTCCTCCCCATCCAGATCCGCACCACTTCCAGGCAACGAGACATCATGGTGAGGGCATCACTGAGTCAGTTTGGGGTGGCTATGAAAAGCTGGGTATCATCAGCATACTGATACCTCACCCCAAAACCACGGATGATCTCACCCAGCAGCTTCATGTAGATGTTGAACAGGAGGGGAGAGAGGACCGACCCCTGAGGCACCCCACAAGTGAGGGGCTGCGGAGCTGACCTCTGCCCCCCTGCCAACACTGATTGCGAACACCCCGAAAGATAGGAGGAGAACCACCGAAAAATGGTGCCTCCCACCCCCAAACCCCCTGAGGCGTCACAACAAGATACCATGGTCGATGGTATCAAAAGCTGCTGAGAGATCTAATAGGACTAAGACAGAGGAATATCCCCTGTCCTGAGCCCTGCAGAGATAATCCATCAGTGTGACCAATGCCGTCTCCGTGCTGTACCTGAGCCTGAAACCCGATTGGTACGGATCTAGGTAGGCAGCTTCCTCCATGAACCTTGGGAACTGACATGCCACCATGCTCTCAACAACCTTCGCCACAAAGTGAAGGTTGGAGACAGGATGAAAGTTGTTCAAAATGGCTGGGTCCAAGGCAGGCTTCTTAAGGAGGGGCCTCACCACCGCCTCCTTCAAGGTGGCTGGGAAGGACCCCTCACCCAATGAAGCATTGACCACTGACTGGAGCCAGCCTCGTGTAACCTCCCTGGGTGGCTTAAACCAGCCAGGAGGGACACGGGTCCAGTAAACACGTGGGGGAACTCAGCCTCCGCATGGTCCTGTCCACTTCATCTGGAGTCACAGGGTCAAACTCATCCCAGGTCGTAATAACAAGACCCGACGCTACTCTGTCATCAGACTCTAGCCAGTCGGAGTCCAAGCCAGCCCGGATCTCAGCGATCTTGTCCAGCAGATGATGACTAAATTCCTCGGCCCGTCCCTGCAAAGGGTCCTCCCTCCCCCCCCCGATTCGGGAGGGAGTGAGTGACCCTGAACAGAGTGGCCGGGCGATTATCTGAGGATGCAATGAGAGTGGAGAAGTAAGAAGACCTCACTGCTCTCATCGCCGCCAGGTAAGTCCTTGTAAAGGACCTTAACTGGGATCGGTCAGATTCGGAATGACTGGACCCCCAACAGCTCTCTACGCCTCTCTCCAGCTTCATCTCCCGGAGCTCCTCAGAAAACCAAGGAGCTAACCGGGATCTGCAACGGGTCAGGGGCCGCAAAGGGACAACTCAGTCAAGAGCCCCGAGGCAGCCTGTTGCCAGGTGTCCACCAGGGCCTTGGCCGAGTTGTGAGTAAGGGAGACAGGAAACAACCCAAGCGCCGATTGAAACCTCTCTGGGTCCATCAGGCACCTGGGACGGAACTACCTGGTTGGTTCCATATCTCAGCAGCGTGGGGTGATGTGATGGAAGCCCAGCCAAAGGAGGAAATGATCGGTCCATGACAGGGATTGAATAGTTGGTAATCCCCCACCCAGATCATTATGCCACTGTCTGGAGATAAAAACCAGGTCGAGTGTGTGTCCACCCTCATGGGTCGGGCCCTGAATTATTTGGGTCAGGTCCACAGCTGCCATGGAAGCCATGAACTCCCGCTCCAACCCCTGACACCCCACCTAGAGAAGGGAGGTTGAAGTCCCCCAAAACAGTAAGTTTAGGGAACTCAGAGAGGACATTGAAGAGCTCAGACAGGGCCGTTGTCACACCGCTGGGAGAAAGGTACGCGAGCAACAGACCCAACTGACCCCCAGGGCCCAGCCTCAGGAGGAGAGACTCACACCCACCAATCTGCAGGACAGTGACCTCCCTCGGACAAAGGGACTCCCTAATAACCACTGCCACTCCCCTGCTCCTACCCTGGGCCCCAACAATCTGGGTCCTCATTTTACTGACCTCAGAAAGATGGAAGACTGAGTCAGTTTTGTGCCAATAAGAATCAAACTACCGACATTCAACAGAATTAGTCTGGAATGCTGCATTCTAACCACTGCACCACCATGGCTCTTGATCCAATATAATAATTTCAGCTGAGAAAAAGCATTGATGGTTTCAATGTGCATCCACACAGAGAAGGAGGTTAAGAACATGAAATAGATATAATACACTTACAGTTTGGATTCCTACTACGCTGGTCACAGGTACGGCATTGAGGGTTTCTTGCTGGCTGGCCAGGGACATGTTCCACCAGTTTACAGTACATTTCTGGACCTCTTTTACCACAGGTAGCATTTGCGGTGATGAGAGCATTAGAAGCCAAGTTCAGCACCGCAGGAAACAAACCTGAAGAAAGGGAAAAAAAGCAACACTAGAGTAAAATATTCATAGAAATGTTGCATATTTTGGTACAGGAATTAATGACATACTTTCTACAGCACTTTTAGAAGTCATATTGATTCAGTAACCATAGAACACACTGCAAAAATATAGCCAGACAAAATGTCAGAAATTTTGCCTTTAATATAAGTAACACCGAGAAATCAAAAAGTACAAATCAATGGTTTACCGACTTCAGGATCTAAGTGTCCATTTCTGTAATCTCTTTCTCTCTCTCTCTCTCTCTGTCTCCTCCCTCCCTCCCTCCCTCCCTTCCCGCTCTCTCATCTCTCTCTCCATCTCTATCACTTTTCTCTATCCAACTATCTAACCACCTCAACATGGACTCTGGACAACATACAATTAAAAACCAATACAACATGTAAAATCAGAGTCAAGAAACATGAATGTAATAGAAGGAGGAACAACCATAGCCCACACAAATGGCAGACCAATTTAGTTAGGAGCTTGAAGGAAAAAAATACATTTTTAAAGATGGTCTAAATGTTTTCAGGGTCAGAGCAGTCTGAATTCCAGGGGAATGCTTATTCAAAAAGAAGATGTTATGATAAGGAAACATGGATCCCAAGTCTCATCATATGGATGGGAACTGATGGGTGCCTCCTCTGTCAGATCTTACAGGACAAAATTGTTGGGAGAAAGACAGTTCCTCAGACAGGCAGGCTCTGTGCCATAAAGGGCTTTATAGCTGATAACCAGCACCTTGAATTATTCTCAGAAGCTCACTACAAACCAGCGCCATTCATATAGAAGAAATGTTGTATGAGTATGTACCCAGTACTGTGTTACTGCATTTTGAATCAGTTATAGTTTATGGGGAATTTTAAAGGGATGCATCAAATACTTTATTTTATTTATTTATTTATTTATTTTGTCAAGCATTATGAGAAAACAAGTATAAGTATGAACATAACATATAAACATATAAGTATAAACAGGTATAAGTATATACATAATAAATGAGTATGAATAAATGGGAACAGTAGGACAGGGACAGTAGGCACGCTGGTGTGTTTATGCATGCCTCCTGATAGATCTCTTAGGAATGGAGTGAGGTCCACAGTTAAGGTTAAAGTTTCGGGGGTTTGAGGATGTATGTAACAACAGAGTCGGGTAGTGAGTTCCAGGCATTGACCACTCTGTTGCTGAAATCGTATTTTCTGCAATTGTGTTTGGAGCGGTTTACTTTGAGTTTGTATCTATTGTACTTTAAGAACCATGTCCCCATAGACACTTAGCTGAGCCAGTTCTCCTCCATCTAGATTCAAACAGTGTCCAGGCACTGGAACACAACTTCAATTGCATCACTTGGTTCAGAAGAGAATAGGATGAGCAGCTAAATATCATAAACTTTCTGATGGTATCTGGCCTCAATGAAACATGCTCTTTTCAAGCTTTTGCATTCCCAGTAGGTTCCACCTTTATTCCACCTTTATTGCAGTGATTTTAACATCTGCAGTGTATTAAATTGATCAATAAGTGAAACTCTGGATTTTCTACTCAAAAACTTTAAGTTGTAAATGTGGATTGATGTTGATGTTACAGTATATTTTTAAAAACAAAATAGACAAATGAGCTAGGTATACAGAAAACAAATGAGGGGTGACGTAGTGGTTATGTTGGATGATGTTTGGGGATATCCTGGTTCAAGACCACTCTCATCCATAAAAACTCATAGGGTGATGTTTGACCAGCTCAACCCTCCTCATAGAGTTATTGTGGTGCGAGGCACAATTTATACTGTCTTGAGCAACTGGTGGTAAAGTGGGATTAAGCATAAAGTAGAATAGCAGCATCTTCTCCTTGCCATATACATGTCTCCAATCGTTCTCTGGTTCCAGCTACAAACTTTAATAGGCACAAAGTCTAACCTCATCTAAAATTATCAAGGATGGACTTGAATGTCTAACAGATTTTCAAATAATTTCCCGTCTTCTCCCTTGAAGAATTAATGCAATGTTATTCAGCCCATTTCTTTTAATCTGTCACCTCAGTTCCCTTGTCTGTCCCTGCAATTAACTTTTGTGTCATTTAATTACTGACCCTGTTGGTCATGGTACAGTTATCCTCTGACATTCTATATTACTGACTCCAATGCTCCCTTTAAAACTAGGTTAAGCATATTACCTAAGCAAGGCACCCAATTAGTTACTAACATGTTCAATTTGTAGAGCCAGTCAATCAATAGTTAGAATTTTGTCAAATTTGCAACTTGTCGTATTTTTCTTGTGTTTTTAAGTTCTATATTTTACTCCTACTGGGTTTTCCTTAAAAAAAAAAAACTATTACCACAACAACTCTTCACCACCACGATTTGGATATATTTATGGCTCTCTATAGTTCAGGGAGGGGTACACAGTAAAAAGTGGGTACTGAAAGTGCAAATGAATTGTCAGTGGCTCCAGCAGCTCCCAATTGACTTACAACCTTATTATGTCTGAAGCTCTGTGGCGTGACTCACACAAAAGGCAGCAATCATTTACACATAAGGTAAAGACCCCCATCCTACTTCCCTCTAGCTTCATCTAACGAGAACATGATATAAACACATAAAGTATTCAGGTAGAAAAAGGATTTACACCAGAAGATGTTGGAAAACATATCAAAGGAATATAAACAGAAGGTGTGAAACAGTAATAGGGAAAACAAACGCCACTGTAGATTTTCTTTTTCTTTCATTTATTCCTGTTACATATTCACAATAATGTAGCATGAGGACAGAATGACTATTTAGGGACAACTAAATATTAAATGCAGATGCAATCTCCTAGTGGTATAAAACAAAATAGAAAGGAAAATCACCACACAAAAATATTTTTCCTAACAACTGGATATTTTTGTTTTTGCCTAAACTTGGTAATCAAGGCATGATTATCTGAGAACAAAGTGGTTAATGTTTAGTACAGCATAGCATCTGCTAACCTTGCTAGACAAGATATTCACTCTTGTTTCAATATATGCATATGTGTGTAAGTATAAATACATTGATTAGTCACTTGGGACACTTTTGAAATAAACTAAAAGGGTTGCAATTGATCTGCCATAGCAGGCCATTTAAGCTCACATTACTTGTTTTAATAAACATTATGAATAACTCTTGCTGAATATAATCCACTTAAAGTCAATCAAAAACATGACCATAAGTGGAAAAACCAATGCCATTAAGTTTACATATTGACACATTTCTGTACCACTGATAAAGACAATGGTAGCATGGTAGAATTAAAATAAACCACAAAAATATATCGACTTTGGGTTATTTAAGACAACAAACAATCAAACCATTGCCAATCAATAGCTCTAGCATCTTGCAAGAATTACTATTGCTGCTGAAGTTCAGATTTACCAGTCTGGTTTGCAAGGGGACTGAGCAGTATTAATCTTTCCAGGCATGGCTATAATCCAATATTGTGCCCTTCTCCTGCTGAAATCTTGAATGTAGCATGATTGTATCCAAGTAATATGCCAGGCATGAGGAACTGTGCCCTTGAAAAGGATGTCAGGTTGCTCTTAAAGCATATCTCACAGCAGTGATGCATCTGATATACAACTGAATATAAGAGTCTTTCATGAAATTTAGTGTTGATGGCTTTGATGAAAGAGATTCATTCTTACTGCAGTCCTAACGATGTCGAGAATTGGTGCAATATGGGAGGCGGTGAGAAGATCAACAATCACAAAATAAAGCAGTTTGGTAAATCAGGTCCTGAACCAAATGTTCATCAATTGTTAAGATGAATAGTAATCTTTACTTAAAAGTTTCAGTTGGAAATATCTTTTGAGATAACTTCTTTATTTTAATTGCTTTTCTGCTAACTGCTGTGAAAAAAATTGAAAATTTTAACCATAAGCCATTAAAAGTCTTATAAAGGATTATCTTGATCCTTTTCAGTTGAGGTTCAGAATAGGTATGAGAGGGGGCATGGTATTGGATGATCTCTGGCATGGGCAGGATGGGGGTTGTGCATCCATCCTTCCCCTCCTTGACTTCTTGGTTGCTTTTGATAACATCAACCATGGTAGCCTTCTGGATTGGCTTGGAGGAATGTGGGTGGTCAACACGGTGTTGTGGTAGTTCACTTCCTTTCTTATGGGTTAATTATAGTCAGTCCATGATTATGAAGAGGGGAGATCCCACCCTTGAGGTGCTACAGGGTTCAATGTCTCTCCACTGCTATTTAAGTTGTATATGATATAACTGAGTGAATCATCCATTGCCATGAGATGATGTATCATTAGTACACTATGAAAGTGTGTTAAATCCTTTATTAGCATGAGTTATAAACTTAGAGTATGCTGATATCACTGAGTAAATTTAGAATAGGAAAGTCTTTGGTAACATTATTTTCTCTCCTCACTGATTGGCAGAGGAGGCAGGCTGCCTATTCCATTGTATCTGCCAGGAAATGAAGTATTTATCTTCCTTTTAAAATGAGAGTCAATTATCAAGAATATACTCAAACTTACACTTAAAATGGAATATCTGATGATCTATTCGCAATAAATTGAGCTAAAATGAAATTAAAATGCTCCCCAAATAGTTAATCACATACACTTTAGAAATTACTGTATCAGTGCACTTATTTTACAAAGACATATATCCATGTACTGATGTGCTCCCGTGCTTTGGTTATGAGCAGTTTATCAAACTCAATGGGAGGAAAACACTGCTTTCCATTGTGCCAATGTGATGTCATTAATCGAGAACAAAATTTGAACCTATAATGCAAGGGTCTTCAAACTTGGCAAATTTAAGACTTGTGGACTTCAACTCCCAAAATTCCTGAGCTAACATGACTGGAGGAGGAATTCTGGGAGTTGAGGTCCACAAGTCTTAAAGCTGTCAAGTTTGAAGACCCCTGCTATAATGTAACATTGTTATCTGCATCAGCACAAGCAACAATTGTTAGATGTAAGGGATGCACTGTCAATGTGTCAGGGTTTAAAAAAAAGAATCTTGTCTTATTCAACCCCCTGCTGGCATATATGAGCAGAAATGGAAAGTACAACACAGAAGCAGCAGACATTGGGAGATGTATCCTATCTGCTTTAAAGTGAAAACCTGAATTGCTGCTGGTGGTGTAGGTTGCCAAGCCTTTGAGCTGGCATTTTTGAACTTTTGTGTTCAAGGACCCAGGACTATCAGATCTGAGCATAAACAATGCAAATTACAGCAAAGAGCTATAGAAAACACCTATTCTTCCATCTGATGGTAGGGCACATTTTTGCTAATACAGCCTGGTAGCATTGTGAGCCCTTTGTAATCCATCTTTTCTGTTCCCATTACTTTTCTTTTCTTTTCTTTTAACTTGATAAAAAACAGTCATCCTAGCATAGGTTACATTTCTTTAGGTTAACCACTGAACTGATCTAGAGCAGGGGTATCAAACTTGATTTCATTGAGGGCTACATCAGGGTTGTGTTTGACTTCAGGGTGCTGAGGGGTCGTGACTAGGGTGGGTGTGGCCAGCTTGACGTCACTTGTGTCGGGAGCGGCTTTGGTAGCCCAAGTGCTCTGTCAGAGAAAATGGGCTCCCAAGCTATGTTTTCAGCTGCAATGGCCTCCTGCAACCCTTTGCCAGCAACACAGAGTTTGACATCCCTGATCTAGTGCCAGGCAAACAAAAGTGATTCAGTGCTAACTCGATTCTTTCCTTTCTTCTTCCTCTTTGCTTCTGGAGTCACTTCTGGATAATGCCTTTGGAAAGCAGGAGTGAAAATAACCCCATAAGCTCCTTGCTGCAGTTCAGTATATACAAATGAGCAGAAAATGATTTCATATTCCTCCAACTCATAATTTATTTATTATTTAGAAAATTTATATTGCCGCCTTGTCATACGTGGTGACTCAAGGCGGCTCACAAGGATATTAAAACACAAGATTTCACAACTACAGACCTTTAACAGGCTTGGAGAGCTGCCAGGCCGATATCTTCCAAACGCCACTCTGTAGCAGACAATACTTGGCAAGAAGTCAGGAACAGATTTTCATCCTAATGAATTGAACTAATTGTCTCCTGCAAACAGCACTCCCCTTTCACTCCTCTTTATTCCCCTTGGAAGGGGCCATTCATTGTCCACCTATGGCTTTACTGCCAAGTTGACCCTTGTTCCTTAGCTGTTGTCTTCTCCTGGCAGCTCTGCGCATGTGCATACTGGGAAGAGGCTCCATCTGTTCTTCTGCCCCACTGATGACCAACTCCGAAGGCAGCTGATAACTGTCAGACAGCCCTGGCCCCATCTCTGCCTCTGACGTAGAGCACTTGTCAGAGCCTTCCCCAGACTCCAGGACTGGCCCATATTTTCCCCAACCTGCTCACTGTCCGAATCTGCTGCCAGCTATGCTGGCCAATGGCAGGCCACAACAATACTAGCCATTTAATGGGCTCCATCCTGCACTGGGTTCCCCAGGCCTGCTGACAAAACCACATCCTCAGGGCCTCCCGAAAGAGTGCAGACCAGTCTAATTTCTGGGAGGATGATGTTCCAGAGAGAGGCAGCCATCATGGAGAAGGCCCTTCTTCTGGGTTTCGCCAGATGTATCTCCTTAGGGGACAGGACCCACAACATTCCTTTGAATGTTGCTATGAGGGCGGGTTTACCTCTCCGCCCTCATAGCGTCCGCAGATAATCGCCCGGCCGCCCTGTCCAGGTTCACACGCTCCCTTTTACATCGGGAGCTGGGGGTGGACCCTCTGCAGGGTAGGGCTGAGGAATTTGGACAATATCTGTCAGATAAGATCGCTCGGATCCGGGAGGGGTTGAACTCTAATTTGCAGTGGTCCGAGGAGGGAGTTACAGAGAGTCTGGCCGATGTCATCTGGGCTGAGTTTGACCCTGTTTCTGAGGATGAAGTGGACAGGATTATGCGACGACTGAGTTCAACCACCTGTTTATTGGACCCGTGTCCTTTCTGGATGGTATATGCCTCCAGGGAGACCACATGAGGCTGGCTCCGGGCAGTTGTTAATGCCTCGCTGAGGGAGGGGTCTTTTCCTGCCACCTTGAAAGAGGCAGTGGTGAGACCCCTCCTGAAGAAGCCTGCCCTGGACCCAGCTGTTTTAAATAACTTTCGTCCAGTCTCCAACCTTCGCTTTTTGGCAAAGGTTGTTGAGAGTGTGGTGGCTCAGCAGTTTCCGCTTTTCCTGGAGGAAGCGGACTATTTAGATCCATATCAGTCGGGCTTCCAGCCTGGGTTCAGCACGGAGACGGCATTGGTCGTGCTGATGGATGATCTCTGGAGGGCACAGGACAGGGGATTTTCCTCTGTCCTAGTCCAATTAGATCTCTCAGCAGCCTACGACCATGGTATCTTACTGTGGCACCTCGGGGGGTTGGGAGTGTGGGGCACTGTTTTGCAGTGGTTCTCCTCCTACCTCTCGGGGCATTCAATCGGTGTTGGCAGGAGAGCAGAGGTCGGCCCTGAGGGCACTCACTTGTGGGGTTCCTCGGGGGTCAGTACTCTCTCCCCTCCTATTCAACATCTACATGAAGCCACTGGGAGAGATCATCCATGGCTTTGGGGTGAGGTATCATCAGTACGCTGATGATACCCAGTTGTATATCTCCACCCCAAGCCAAATCAGTGATGCCCTCTCCATGATGACCCGGTGTCTGGATGCGGTACGGATCTGGATGGGCAGGAACGGACTACAGCTCAATCCGGCCAAGACTGAGTGGTTGTGCATACAGGCATCTCGGCCCAGTCAACTGATTCCATCTTTGGTCATAGGGGGAGAGGTGTTGCCCCTGTGGACAGGGCTCGGAACCTGGGAGTCCTCCTGGACTCACGGCTTAGTTTGGAGGAGCAGGTGGGGGCCGTGACCAGGAGGGCTTTTGCCCAGGTCCGACTGGTTCGCCAGCTGCGCCCATATCTGGACCGAGATGCCCTTCGCATGATCACTCATGCACTTGTGATGTCCTGACTTGACTACTGCAACGCTCTCTATCTAGGACTGCCCTTGCATACCATCCGGAGGCTTCAGCTGGTGCAGAATGCGGCTACGCGGGTTGCGATGGGAGCCTCCCGATATTCCCATGTTACACCCCTCCTGCGCGAGCTGCATTGGTTACCGGTTGCCCTCCGGGTGTGATTCAAGGTGTTGGTGTTAACATTCAAAGTCCTTTACGATTTGGGTCTGGGGTACATGCGGGAGCGTCTCCTGCCAATATCAAATACCGATCGCCCTGTGTGTGCGCACAGACGGGGACTCCTCGGGGTGCCGTCGGCTAGACAATGTCGGCTGGCGATGCCTTGGGGAAGGGCCTACTCTGTTGCGGCCCCCACCTTGTGGAATCAATTCCCTTTGGAGCTCCATTTGGCTCCTGATCTTTGCTCCTTCTGCCGCGATCTGAAGACCTGGTTGTTTAAACAGGCTGGGCTGGACTGACCTCCTGGGCTTTTTAAATTATTTTAATGGTTTTTAGTGATTGGGCTCATTAGATTTAATCCTTTTTAAAATATTTATTGTTGTGTTTTAATTGTGAGCCACCCTGAGTCCTCATGGAGAGAGGGTGGCATACAAGTCCAATAATAAATAAATAAATAAATAAATTCCTGGCCTCCATGCTCTAGAAGGTTGGGTAGATGTGACTGGCAAGAGACAGTCCCTGAGATAACCTGGCCCAAAGCCATGAGGTGCTTTAAAGGTGACAACCCGCACCTTGAATTGCATCCGGAAGCAAATCAACAACCTATTCTATCCTTGTTTCTGACAGGATGATTTTGAAAGATATCCAGAAATTCTATGGTTGCTGCCCAATAGATTTTGTATAAATTCTGCCACAACATACACATTTTTATGCACAGCTTTTCTGATTGGTGTAATATGGCTTATTTTTTATGCACCTACCCAATACATTGTTTTCTATGAAACTTTTCCAAATGCATACTTTTTAAAATAAAATTCTTAAACACACCTTTAGACAAAGCAGTTGTGCAATGATGTGTGTGTCGCATCAGTCACATCTCTAATGTCTGAATTATTTCCTGATCCAGATGAGACCACCCCAGAGGTCTTATGGATTTGGATGGATTCCATGAGACACCTGGGGTGCTTCCTATAAATCTTGAAGGCAATTCAGTTAAATATCATGTTACCTGCTGATAAGTTAACCAAGCTTTTGATGAGATTGCTATTGGTTTTTCTCTTCATGCTATTCCCTTGATTTATCAAGAAAATTTGGGAACTGAAGTGACAGAAGCAATGCTAGGCAAGAAGCGGAGAGAGACAAGCAGTCAACCTGACTGACCATGGACACAAGTTCAACTTTGAGCCTACATCATGGCAATGAGAAAGGCAAAGTGTCATTACTTCTGCTCACTTAGTGCTACATTTCCAGTTTCCTTAAAATATTATTATTGGTGTAATAATGACTAAAACACTACCAATACTACAATTACTGCTACTTCCTATTGCAATCAGCATTCAACGCTGCCAAAAAGTAAATAAAAACTACCCCCCTGCATATCATCAGGTTTCAAAATTCATTTTTAAACTTTGTGGGGAAATCTTAAAATGATACTAAATGTGTATCAGGTGTAGCAAAAGCAATAAAGATATGAAAAAAGCTTCTTCAGAAGAGACATGAAGTACTGTCTTTTGTAGGTTAACACAATGCTGGAATATGGCAACACAATGAGCAAGCATATAAAAACAATGGGGTGAAACAAACATATTGTTGCAGTCAAGGATAATTTCCTACAGTACCCCATAGAGAATAATTTAATATACTCAATCCACCATGGAAAACAACATGTTTATACAGCCAGAAAATAAGTTCCATTTGTAGGTATAACAGCCTGGACCCAGCAATAGTATGGGCAGAGTGGAAAATATGAAGTTGTTTGTTCAGAGATAAAGAAAATATTAAACCCTTTCAGTTCAATCATTCCTAAAGCGTTAACATCTACTGCATCTTTTCTTGTTTAAAAGAGGGCTAACACATTTTTATTGTTAGGTGTGAGTGTTTTTACTCACTGATCACTATATCAAAAATTCTTCATCTTTTAGACTGTGCATTCCTCCTCTCCTCCAGTCTTTCAGCTATATTTCTCCTCTGATATGTTCATTTTCTCCCCTTCTTGTTATCAGTGTCTCTTTATGCACATAAACACTCACACAGACATTCATTAGATTTCTACTGTTTTCCAGCTAAACGATATCCAAAACCCTACCATGCCTTTGATATTGAACTTACATAAAGTGACATTTTGGCACCACTTTCATTATGACAGAAATAAAGGCTGTCTCAAGAGGGATTTTCATCAAGGACGCCTACTTTGTTTACAGCAGGTATGAAGTAGATCTGATCCACTGCGTATTGCTGGAGGTCAGTTCCCATCAGTCTCAGTAAGTATTACTCAGAGTTGATAGGAATAGTGTTCCGCGTAGCTGTTTTCACTTATTTTCATAAACCAGCTTAGACATTCTATACAGAGTATTCCTTTTTTGTAGCAGTGGAACAGAGGTACAGCTGTTGAAATGTGCTGCTTAATTCCTTCTTTGCTAACCTGGTTCTTGATCATTCCACTGAAACCAGAACATTTTATAATGCAACAACTGTTTGTTTGCTTCTCCAACCCCACTTGTGTTGAGGATCAGTTGTGTTGAGAGCTCAGAAGCAGATGGCTGTCAGAAAAGCAATGACAACATAACATGGATAAGAACTAATAAACAAATGCGTCTTGGTGAATAGTACAGAAGTCCTGCCTATAAATGCCAACAGACAGCTGGCTTGAAAACACTGTCATGCTATACTGAATACTACATGTTTATTTTAGTATTGATGAATATTTGATGGTTATCATTTTAGCCAGCACCTTTCTAGATTAAGTTTTACTTGTCTTTCAAGGATCTTAAATTAAATACTCTGTTTCATTAATTTGTCTTAGAAAGAGAATGCATGGATTTATATTATATTAATGCTGAAACAAAAAAAAAGGCGACATAGCAATAACATCAGCATACTGTATTCTAATATAATTCTAATATTCTCAAAAAGCAAATATTTTTCTCCTAAGTATATTTTGGTTCTAGGCCTGATTTCAGTTTATTAGTAGGACTGATAAATGATTATTTTAAATTGTATTTAAGGTTCCCAGAAACCTTAAATTATCTCTTTTATCTATTATCTTTCCTCATTATTTTGGACACATTATCTTATCTTCACTCTACACATTTTTTTTATTATTGTCCTGGACATGGTCAGCCCAAAGCTTTAAATATCTTCAACAGCATTGTAGCCTAAATCCTCTAATCCCACCAATACTAGGTACAATTGAAAATATCATTTCCACCCATTTTATACATATTTAATTCTTTCCCAAATAGATGAAGCCAATAAATCCATAAATAAAGAAACATTAAAAGATACTCATTTGTTGTCAACAGCAGCTAGTTCAAATGAGCACACTCTAGCTCTCACCTAGGAGCAGTTTCATTATATGTTCATTCAAAATAGGGTGTTCCCATCTTATTTTGAATGAATGACCTGAAATAAATGAAGGTCTATCTTCTGAAAGTGCGATATTTACACTAACTGCCTCCCCTCCCCCTAAGTCCTTATCTATGGATTAACCATTTTGTCTTGTCTTTGACAGGTTCACTAGATAGTATTCAAATCACTGGAAGGTTGATAAGTTGCAATTTTATTTTTTCTATGCCATAAGGACAGCTTCTACAATGAAAAATTTTCTATACCATCAATTATAGATCACTCTAACAGAAAATTACATGTTAATAAATTTAGGTATCTAGGGTGAAGAGGAAATCTAAATTTAAATACTAGAGAATATTAGACATCTGAGTTGAGACATCTAAGATAATCGTTCCAGGTATCTTGAATTTGTATTAACACACACTGATGATATCTTAAGCCTAAATATCAATTTAATTTTGTTTTTCCTTTTGCATTGCATTTTCCAGTCAACTTTTTCTGTTCCTTAACATCTGAAAATCTATTATCATTTTTGTATAATTAAACAGTTCATCTACTATCTGTCATAAAAAACAAAAACCATTTTGCAAGTATAAGTCTTACATTTCATTGGGTATTTTGAACTACATTTTTGTTTGTTTGTTTATTCCTGCTTGTATTGGGGTTTTTTTGTACACATTTATCTTGGAAATATAGTTGAACTTTTAAAAATAGTTATAGATGAATTCATTGAAATTATCTATAGATTAGTTTGAGGAGGAGAGAGATTAATTTTTGCCAGAGAACTGTGACTGATAACATGGGACATCCCTTGAATGTCTTCATGAAAGACTAAGGATGAAAGACGTTAAGACACTTCCTATAGTTTTACTGTGCTTGACAAAGACCTCCTTTGTTTCTGCTTCATAGTCACTCTAAAAAAAAATCTCTAAATTATGAAATCTCTACAGATCAAGTTCAATATGTTTTGGGGCTTTATTTCAGTACTGAAAGTATCTTGGTTGCTTCTATTTATAGTCAGGAATCTGACTATAAGAAATTTTTTGGACTGATCATGGTATCCTTCTGAACAATAAGTTGCTGAATTGAGATGGAAGGTTATGGCGTTTTGGTGGGTTATTTCCAGAATGTATAAAAGGAAATACTGTTTCAGCCCTTATAAATTTATGCTGTGAGATTCCATGGAGTTTTATCTTGTTTATTATTCTTTTCAACATCAGTATAAAGCTTTGGGGAGAGGGGGAGAATATCTAGGGAATTTCTGTTAAATCTCTTTCTCTAGTACTTCCTCTAGATATTTGTTAATGCTGTATTCACTAGGGCTATACAACGCTTCAGATGGTGATTTGATCAGAATGAGGTTTAGCTGAATCATATCAAGTCTTTGAATCAATTTAAGATGTCAAAACAAATCAAGTACCCTCAAAGTACTTTGGAGAGATTTCAAAGGCAGTTCAAAGATTGGTTGTGCTGTCTGGCTTTATTATAGCTTTAATTTTTATATATAAAAGAAAACCAAGCTAGCATTAAGTGCTGTGGCTGGTTCTCTAATATTTACATGAACAGCTAGCCAATGAGTTTTATCACTTCTGCAAACCCTGCATATTTAAATGCTGTTCTGCTGATGATGGATTTATCTGCACTGCTCCGATGCCCTGCAGTCAGAATGGATAGGCAACTACTTCTGGACAATAAAAGCAGACATCACCTATTAATCCCTCACTTAAATTCAAAGTGACCAAATTGGACAATCGGACAATGTAAATGGATTCTCTGTGCCTTTATATGGCTAAAATATTGCAGCATTAGAAAGATAAATGTATGGGTCCATTTATTCAATGGATTGAAGACTTGACTGCAATTGACACTTATGAGTGGATTGTGTATAGATACAGACTTTGTATAAATAAGTATAATGAAATATGGGACCCATTTATACAGAATACTGTAGGTTAAAAATAGTTGGGTATATGTCTTAGAAATATATAGTATTTGAATATTTGCATTAGACATGAGTATATAGAATTGTAACTGTTTATTATTGTAATGACATTAATTTTCTCTTTTTTCTTTATTATATTTTTTTCACCTTTTGTATTAAAGCACTTTTTATGTGTTCTTTTTTACCTTTTGACAATGCATATCACCATCATTGTTCCTTTTGTCTTTGGCTCTTTTTTGTGTGTTATTCATTAAAAAGCAATAAAAAATAATTTTTTAAAAAAGTTCAAAGTGACCTCAGGCCATGTTTCTCTTTTCTACTTCAAAAGTATACTTTTCCCCGTTATGTTGTTTTGAGTGCCCCTGTCCATGTGGGCCAGAATTCCTCCGTTTGCTGCAAGCTAACCTCAACAGTTCATTGGTTAGTTTACAGAGAAAGAAACTTCATATTCTTTATATCATATTGTATTACACATGAATTAGTGATAGCAACATATGTACTTCTCAGACTTTAATTGTTATACAGGCAGTTTCAGAAATGTTGCTAGAATTGCCAGATGAGAAAAGGAAGCAGTAAGGGCATAAACAAGTATTCAAACGTTTGCACGTTTTTTGAAAATTTTTATTTTTAAGTTGACCTTGATATTTCTTTGTAGGTTCCTTTTTTGGCTGATCTGAAGGTTGCTGAGCTGTCCTTTCCTTATCCCTGTTGTTTAAAAAAGGTGCAGAGTAAACATTTCAAAAATAATTGCAATGAAACCCTTGAAGTGATCTGGCTGAAACTTTGCAATTTAATGTCCTCTGCAGGGTTTACCTTCTTACTATTTTTTTCCTATTCTTCAAAAAATGAAAGCTGCAGGTTGAATCTTTACAGCTAGTCCTCACTTAACAAATGCCCAGTTTAGCCATTGTTCAAACTTACTAAGATATTGAAAAAATAGCTTTCCAACCAGTCCTTGTACTTATGACTGTCACAGCAACCTGTGGTCAAGTGATCACCATTTGTGCATTTCATACTTGACTTCCAACAAGGAGAGTCAACAAGAACCCTATTCCAGTAGTTTACATTTGTCCTGCTGTGGAATGTGTAGAATATAAGGAAGCCATTCTTGTTTAAATTTGACTAGATTTAATTATGAATAGAGCTAGCATTTTACTAGCATTAGATGTTTTCCAATTTTTATCTCCCAATTTGACATCATTGGTGAGGTTCTTCTTTTCCAATGTTGTACCAAATTTGTTCCTGAAAACAAATTTACCTCTTCATACTCTTCATTAAATATGAACTTCCATTTAAAACAATACACATTTGGACCCATGTATATTTTCAGCATAATGCTGTTTTCTGAAAATCTGTATCTTTTGTATCTGTATTTTTTTATAATGTTATTTATTACCATCTTTTCAGGAGCACCTGAATCACTGGGTCAAAATGTTATACAAGAACACAAGCAGCCAAGGGCAATGCCCAGCTGGTCTCTCCAACAAACTCCCAGTGACAGTTGGACATCAAAGCTCTGCACTGTCACCACTTTTGTTTATACTGGTCATGGATACCATCACGCATGACCTGAAACAGAATGCATCCTGAACAATGCTCTATGCTGATGGTGTTATGCTTGCTTTCACCACCAAAGGCGAACTACAGCAGCAAGTTCAAACATGGAATGATCGCCTCAACCATTTCAGACTCTGCCTCAACATCAAAAAAACGGAGTACTTAGAGACTGTCACCACCCCTGGCACACTTCAAATCAATGGAGAAAACCTAAAGCAGATGGACATTTTTCAGTACCTGGGATTCCATCTCCAAGGCATTGGCGACATCAGTGGTGAGGCACTTGCAAAGGGTGAATGCAGCCTGAATGTGTTGGCGAGAACTCACTGGTGTGTTATGTAACAGATGAATGCCAACTCAATTCTAAGATTTACACGACAACCATCTGCCCTGTTGCACTGTATGGGATTGAATGCTGGGCAGCAACAACAGGGACCGAAAGCTATCTCCATGTCATGGAAATAAGAATGCTCCATTGGATATTGGGAATCTCTTTTCTCGACCACATCACAAATGACATTTGGTGTAGCACAAATTATAAAGAAGATGAGAGAAGGCTGGTTCCGCTGGTATGGACATGTCCTGAAAGCAGCATCTTCTACCATTGCCAAGACTGCCTACCAACTAGAAGTCAATGGCTGGCAACCTCGCGGACACCCAAAACAGAGATAGCAAGACACCATCAACAAAGATATGCAAACCACGGGCCTGTGCCCTGGAGATGCAGCTGACCATGCAAAGTGCCATTCAATTATCTGAAAAGCACCTGCACCTTGCACCTGCAGGAATACATTAGGAAGAAGAAAAAGATTTATTACCATCTTTTCAGACAATGTGTAAAAATGATCACATTCATAATTAGTAAATATATGATCACAAACTAATAAAAACTGATTATTTTCTAACAGATCCATGATGACATGAAAATCTCTAACTAGAAGAACAATAAATAATGGTAGCTGCCATGGACATACAGTGTGAGTTCATACAGCATGCCAAGCATGGTCCTCTTTGACAAAGTTTCTTCACAAATTGCAAAAGCCAGATTCTCACACGGTTTAGGCATAAAGCATAGCTTGTAAACCACAGAGATATATTTACATATTACATTAAGCCAAAAGTGAGCTGCTCATATTATTATTTATTATTCTTGCAATAAAAGTGTTCAGTAGTATCTACAACAGATGCCAACCTACAACACAAGACCCATAATAAAATTTACAAACATGTGAAATAATAGAACAAACAGACATTTTAGTTTCAATAGCCATAACTATCCTCAAAGATTAAAATGGAAAAAGATCCATTTGCAGGGTAGGTGCCAATAAATTAAAACAGAGTAGGTACCCACAAAAACTCTGGGGGAAGATGTTCCATAAAGCAGGAGCCACCACACAAAAACACTGTCACAATCCCTGGTCCTTTTCAACTCAGATAGGTGGGAACCTTGAACATTCTCACCCTGTATAGAAGGAATGTAGTCCTAAAGATATCTAATTTGCCATAATATGGAAATCCAATTAAATTTTAATTCCACAGTGCTTCTTATGCAACATACTTTCAAAATGAAGATTTTCTCTGTATAAGAAATATTTCATAAATGACCTGGAGAAATCAAGAAGAATCTTACTTGATCCAGCCAAAATCTATATATCAGAAGTCAACTATTTTTTTTACAGTGGTCAGCCAAATATTTAATGGCAAACTCAGAAGCACAATACAAGGCAGTCAGCTCTTGCTCCCTAACTGCTATCATCAACTGCTGTGGATGAAACAGATATTTATTTTATTCACTTATTTTGCCCTAATATTTGTGCTGCCCCCCAACTATTATTAGGTAAGTATTTCTGCCAAACATAAAAGGCTTATTTGTAGTACAGCACTTTCCACCACTACACAAGAAGCGTATCATCCATGTTTTAAAATCATGGAGGGCTACACAGTAATTTTGTTACCACTCTCAGAATGGGTTTAGTTTATTATTGTTTTACCAGGTCACTCAGTTTGGAAAAGCTCTCAGCAAGAACACTGAATGTAGCAAACTCTCCTTGTTGTTCTTCCCCTGCAGAAATGCTCTCTGGAAAACATCAGAGAGCCCTACTGTGGTAAAGAAATACTTTAAGATTATATTTCTTAAAACCAGCTGTCCTGCCTTTCCCCATGGCATCTCAGCAACAAACTTTGAAATTCATTGGCCAATGGCTTGTTTTTATGGTTAGGAACCTGGCTGAATCAAGACCTAGTCTCAGCCTCCTCTCAGAAAATACACTGCCCCTTTTTTTCCTCATTCAGAGAAAGTGGGAGAAACACGGGGATTGGTAAAGAAATAAAGCTACCATGTTTCCCTGAAAATAAGACCCAGTCTTATACATTTTTTGGCTCCAAAAGACACATTAGAGCTTATTTTCAGAAAAAATACATCAGGGTGATGGTGAGGGACCGGACCCCGCTGCCCTGCCCTGGCCCATCCTGGCTAGGTGCCCCACCCTGGTACACACACAAGAGGCGGTGGGGGGCAAGGCTGGGGGCCAAGGCTGTCTGGCAGCAGCTGCAGTGTAGATGAATCTAAACATTGTGACTGCCATAACATTGATCTGGCCACCAATCCCCTCAGGCTGATGATCTTAACTGGAGCTTATTTTTGGATTAGGGCTTTTATTACGAGCCTGAAAAAATCAGGCTAGGGCTTATTTTCTGGTTGGGTCTTATTTTCGGGGAACCACAGTAGCAGAGATTAAACCCTATCTAGCTCTGAAATATAGCATAGGTGGATCCACAGATCATACCTGAACCATTAACTGAATACCGTTTGCCTGCAACTGTAGTTTCTAATATCAGAATCCTTTACAAAAGTTGACTGTGTAAAACTCATCTTCAAGGGCCTTTAGAAGATACTGAGAGACCCAGTTTGGTGAAGTGGTTTAAGGCATCAGGCTACAAACCGAAAGACTGTTAAGTTCTAGTCTTGCCTTATACACAAAACCAGCTGAGTGTCTCAGGCTGACAGTTTTACTGAGCCTCATGAAGATGGCAGTGGCAAACCACTTCTAATATTCTTGCTAAGAAAACTGCAGAGACTGGTCCAAGCAATTACCCAAGAATCAACACTTATGTAAAAGTCACAAAAAAGGAGGTCCTGGAAAAATTCCAATTTAGGCTATTTTTTAATGGACTTCTTCCTACCTGTAATCAGGAATCAGAGAAGGCTATCTTACACCTACTGGAAGCAAATAATATGAATGGTGGTCCCAGGGGCTTCTCAAATGTTATTTGGGAAAGGAGGGGAAAAAATCCAGAAATTCAACGGATTTTCATTTTGTTTTTTCTTGTCTTTCGTTCTGAAAAAAAAATTAACTTTCCTTTTCTCTTCAATGATTTATTAGAGACAGCTGACTACTTTTAAAATGGATTGTAAAGAATTTCTAACGTGAAAATGTTTCATCTCCCTTTTGTCCTTAGCATAGGCCAATCATATATGTAAATGAATATACTGCATTTTAATGCATGCAGACAATAAAAAGCAAATCAGAAATAGCATGGTCTAAAAAGAATTCATTTATGATGTAAAACAATCATTCTTTCAGGTAAGAAATGAAAGGGAAAAAAGTCTTCCTACAATATAGAACAATTTATGTAAATCAGGATGGTTTGATTATACTTGTTAGACAGCCTAATAAATCATTCAGGAAAATAAAATGCTAAAGAGTCTGCAGCAGAATTTTTGAATTAGAAACCAGTTCAAGGCATTAATATTGATTCAAACTAGTTTTGCAGGTAGAATTATATATGCATATACCCACATCAAACAGGTGCACACATGGACATACATACACCTTAAGGATACGTATGAGTTCAATCAATGATATGGGCAAAGAAATAGAAGCTCATGTATGCAAATAATTAAGAACATTTATGTAATTTAGGATATTTAAGAGAAAAAGACATTATTTCTATAAATTCAGCTTGTAATTTTTTTTAATTTAAAAAATGTCACTTCATACATTTATATATCTGTTGGTGCCTGGCATTTTTCTGTCCACAAATTGGGAGAGAAATTCTGAAAGGTCATTCATGCCTCTTCTAACCCTCTAGCAATATCAATATGAGGCAGATTCAAACTCCAGATGTTGCTCATTCTGGCAGCAGAATAATATAAACATTACATGAGAATGACTTGTCCTCATGCAATATTTAGTGTAAATACATTTAACAATCTGCTTCTTCCTGGGAAAAACAATATTTCTTTTTACATTTTTCAAAGGCAAATATATTAAATCAAATGATGATTCTTTTGTACTTAATACTCTTTAGCCAGCTGTAAACCTAATTCTTGGTAACCATAGTTCTGAAAAACGGTAGAATATTTTCAGCATATTGGGAGCATTGATTATTGAATTAGATCTGTCTTGGCCTTGAAGGGTGTTGTTATACAAAAATATATTGTGTATTTGAATTGTTTATGCTAACCATAATTTTTCAAGTTCATATTCTTCAGTGTGATAGCTAGTTAAACAAGAAAGCTAGGCAATTCAAGGAGGTAATTTTTTCTGTCAATCTTCTCAGTACAATGTTAGCCAGAACTGGAAATGGAAGGAGGCAGAAAATCTGTTGTTCATTTGTGCACTTTGTTCACAAGTTGTGTATATAAGCAGCATGTTATGATATGGTAGCCAATTCCATACTTAAACTATATAATCTTTGAAATGTAACAGAATCATCCAAGAATTGTAAAAAGCCATAAGCTATTAAACTGATCTATACAAGAACCTATTTGAAATCTGGTATTTCATATCATGTCCCATGCAGTGATAAAAAGTAGATATTATCATTTATTTGTTGGTTTATTTGATTTATATAGCAATTTATATCAACATAGTAACTCTGAGCAATTAACAATACATAAAAGCATTCCAGCATGCTAGACAATAAACAATAATTTAAATATAACATCATAGAACAAGAGTCCACTGTTATGATCTGCTGAACTTGATTTCAGATGAGGAAGAAGCAGAATTAGGGCATCTAGGGACAATATTCTTGGCAAGGGTGATTCCAGCAGTGGTAAAGTCAATGACTCCACTCTGATTGAGTCTGCAGATCTAGCAATCCCCAAGAGCTCCTTGCCTATACCCTTTGAAAGCCTCTCAGACCCTGAAGTTCAACCAACTGGTCTGAAGCAGAGGTACTTAATAAATATTCAACAACTAAAGAGCAGAACTTCGATCAGAAAGACTTGACCAAAAACAACAACAACAAAAACAACAGAAGAGCCAAAGCCAGGGATTAATCTGCCTCAGCTGTCTACTGGATAGATGGTTAGCATTCATTGGCCTTTCTCCCTGGGAGCAGATGCTGAGAACAACTTTTCAAGCATTAGCACTGTTGTGTTTACCTTCCTGTGCCATGTTTGGAATTCTGGATTCCAGCTCACCGTTAAGCTATCATTTGTTTATGGGGATTCCTAGTCTTAATCTGTACTACATCTGTTGGTTGTGTTAAAAGTTGCCATTCTAAGATACTGATGAAAAGGATTTTCACCTACTAAAAGATTTTGGTTATCATTGAGCTTTGCCTGTTGTTGGTATCAACAACAAATCACATAAGTAGACAGCATGACCCTCCAAATAACTGCCCAGTCCAGACATCTGGAATACTTCTTCATAATCTTCAGCAATCTGGCCAGTTAGCCTAAATATAGCTACACACACACACACACACACACACACACACACCACCTTATACCAACTTTGCTCACCCACAGATAGTTGAGGAAACCCTAACCCTAACCCTTGTCAGCTACAATATAGCAGGTGTACTTTTGTCCAGCCTCTTCTAGTATCTTCCAGCAAAAATGTTCCAAATCAGGGTACTCCTAGTCCTATACACCAGTTGCTTGTAAAATATAGGTGTAAAATATAGGTATAAAACCCCAGAATCACTGCAGCCTAAAACAAACAGGACATCCTCCTCTGAGATTCATAGCCATAGCACAAAATGGATGAGATCACCAAGACGGCCATTGAACAACATGATTACCATAGGTTAGTGTTCACCTGTCTTGCCAGACTGCCAAACTGTTCTCACTGCTGTTTATTAGTATTGCTTGGGTGCATAATCCTTCCAATATACCAAGGGTGAGTATTCCTTTATTATTATTTCTACCATCGCTCAGCCAGGATACCAGTCCAGGACAAGTGTACAGAATGTCACCAATTTACCACTGTGCTGCCAAATCTTCAATAGCCAATCCATGGCACTTTGTGCCACTGGAACTTTGTGCCACTGAACACTGATGGCAATGCTATTGACAACCACCAACTTCCCAAGCAGCAAATGTATATCCCAGTTTGGTCTTTTTTCCTTTACAGACCATGGTAGAGAACTGCCTCCTTGCTTTCTCAGAAGGCCACTTCCAAAGTTCTGTTCTTTACTAGCTTCCAAAATCAGCATGATTTGCTGTATTGGCTCATAACCCAAAAGCAAGTCAAAAAGTTCTCCAATCTTTTCTTCAGCTTCCAAATCTGTACCAACATGTCATCACCACACACTCACACTCACTCCTATGAGACCATCATCTAGCCTTGGCACAAAAAAGAATCCAATGTGACATTTTTTCCGATATTAGAAGACGCTATTATATTCCTGTCAGTCTCTCTTACTACAGCAAAGCATTCCCAGTTCTTTCAATCTGCCTTCATGGTATTTCAGTTCTAATCCCAAGATCATTTATATTGTTCTTCCCAGTTTGTCTGAAATCTGTTGGGGATGTTGCAATGGCTATAGGTTTGGTGACTAGTCTTAAATCCCTTTGTTGAGAGCACTATTTTAACTCTGAACAGCCATTGAATAAATGGTCGTTAAGCAAGGATCTCTGCAATTAATACATTAATGTGCAGAAAACAGAAACTTCCCAAGTCAGATCTTGTCCTTTACAGAAAGTTAAGGAACACTGTATAACTCAGTGACATTTTTTAGGTATGTCCTTCAGGCTGAAGGAAAATGGGTTGTGCAATATAGATGTCAAGTCCTTAATCGCTACTGGTATGTAGTTTTGTATTTGAAATAAAATATGCAAAGCCTCACAAGAAACCCACAGAAAGTTGCCTAGTTACTCCTTTAAATAGCTGAGCATGAAAATACACGCATCCACAGGACCAATAATGCTTAAATGTTGAATCTTGAAAATAGATACAGTATTAAATTGGTAGAAGAACTACTGAGAAATGGTTGTGGTGTATTTCTCATTATCATTACTCCCCCTCATTAATTTCATGAGCATAGTTCAATCACGAAAAAGCACTCAAGTAAACTGTAGATATCTCAATCAATGACAAAATGCAGCTTCCATACCAAATGAAAAGATTATGAAATTATTAATTCACAGCAAGGGCTTTATTCATCCTTAAAGCAAAGTAAAACATGCTAACGCATCAAAAGGCAGGGCATGCATTACCAGTGTGAACGTTTTATGCAGGTAAATGTAAAACCCAAAGTCAAAGGTTAATGCACACAAAAATTCATAGAGTCATGAATTACCTCACCCAGATATACAGCTGGGAGGAAAGGCAATAGAAACTTGAAACTAACCAGAAAATGATTCTTTACATATGTGATATATAGTTTCTTGAAAAAATAGTCCCTGTGGCTACTTGAAGATAAAATCTTGGATCAGTAACCGTGGTGGCCAAGTTGTTGTCAGTAGTTATATATGTTGTTCATGTAAGTTATTCTTTTGAAAAACAACCTTTATGTCTTGAGATCTGTAAGCATGCGGATGCAATATATTATTCGGTGTCTCTGTGGATTAATCCATACTTTCCATTATTTTGGTTAACTTCCTCAACTGCTGTCCTTGACTTCTTATCCCCATATTAGAAAATGGGTTATGAAGAAAGAAAATAGAAAAGAATGAATTAAATCTGATTATTACAAGCATTAATTGACTAGTCTATTTTATCAGAACACTGCATTATTGGTGGAAAGGGAGTTAACCTCAAACTCTGCAATTTTCACTACTAAACCCATTTGGCATGTATCCTGCATGCAATTTTCCCTAGTATTTTATTATGTGCAAGTTTTTCACTCATACGCATTTTTATGCAATTTCAGGCCACACAAGTATCTCTAGATAGATATCAAAGGTTTTATTCATTCAGTGAAGTTTGGCAGATCACAACACGCTGCCTAAAAAACAATTTGATAGATTTCTCCAGCTTTCCTAGAAGTCAACTGATGCAAGCATTTTTCTTTTCCCTTCCTTTTGCAGGCACAGAAAGAACTGTAGCATGAAGAGAGTGGGGAGGTGAGAGGGAGGGAGGGATGGGAAGAGAGAGAAAGGGAGGGAAGCAGGCTTCAATAGGGCCACCTCCTAGTCCAGGGGTGTCAAACTCACGTCATTATGGTGGCATCATGTGACATATCAGGACTTTTTCCCCCTTCCCTAAACCGGGCGTAAGTGTGGCCAGTGCATGACGCATCAGGCCCGCAGGCCAGGAGTTTGACAGCCCTGTTCTAATCCAAGAACCCTCCATCTTATAATCATTTCAGCCTTTGAACTTCAGTCCTCTATGGCACAGCACCCATTGTTTTGACCCTGGCATCACTGAATAAAGCCAGTAATAGGATTCCTCTTGTTATATAGGATAGCAACTAAGCTTGAAACCTGGTTGATATTTTAAAAATTAAAGGGGGATTACAGATGACAAATTAAGAGAATGACTCAGAAAATGTTTTCTTATTGGATCTACAAAAGAGTTAAAGCCTTGAAGAAGTCTGTGCAATAGGATAAAGAAGAATCAAACATAAATCAAGCCCTAAGTCAATATTTGAATTAATTAAAAATTAAGACTGTTGTAAGTAAAGTAATGAATATAAAGTTTGCTTATTTGATCAAGGTTAAAATAAGATGTGCTCTTATGAAATTCTAGAAACCTCCCTTATGAATTTTTTGCTGACATGAGGACTGAAAAGTTGATGTCATAAATTTTGCTTATAGATAAGTATTATAACTACAACCTGTCTGTTATCTATAAAACAGTAGAAACATTTGTTTGTCACCTTTTAATACCCTTCCTGGCATTTATAACAGAACAAACTTTCTATTCTTCTAAGGTTTTCCACTACCTGGATCCGTATCAATCGGGCTTCCGACCCGGTTACAGCACGGAGACGGCATTGGTCGCACTGATGGATGATCTCTGGAGGGCCTGGGACAGGGGTTTTTCCTCTGTCCTGGTCCTATTAGACCTCTCAGCGGCTTTCGATACCATCGACCATGGTATCCTTTTGCGGCACCTCGTGGGGTTGGGAGTGGGGGGCACTGTTCTTCAGTGGTTCGCCTACCTCTCAGGACGGTCGCAATCGGTGTTGGTGGGGGGGGGTGAGGTCGACCCCAAGGGTGCTCTCTTGTGGGGTTCCTCAGGGGTCGGTCCTCTCCCCTCTTTTATTTAACATCTACATGAAGCCGCTGGGTGAGATCATCCGTGGCTTTGGGGTGAGATTCCATCAGTACGCGGATGATACCCAGCTGTACATCTCCACCCCAAACCAGATCAGTGATGCCCTCTCCCTGATGACCCGGTGTTTAGATGCGGTACGGATCTGGATGAGCGGGAACATGCTTCGACTCAACCTGGCCAAGACTGAGTGGCTGTGCATATCGGCGTCTCGGCCCAGTCAGGATTGTCCATTATTGGCCATAGGGGGAGAGGTGTTGCCCCCTGTGGATAGGGCGGAATCTGGGGTCCTCCTGGATGTACGGCTCCGGTTGGAGGAGCAGGTGGGGGCCGTTGCCAGGGGGGCCTTTGCCCAGCTCCACCTTGTTCGACAACTTCGCCCTTTTCTGGACCGGGACGCCCTGCACACAGTCACTCATGCCCTTGTTACCTCTAGACTCGACTACTGCAACGCTCTCTATTTAGGACTGCCCTTGCATACCATCCGGAGACTGCAGCTGGTGAAGAATGCGGCGGCGCGGGTGGTGATGGGAGTTACCCGGTTCTCCCATGTTGCCCCCCTCCTGCGCTGCTTGCATTGGTTGCTGGTTGCGCTCCGGGTGAGATTCAAGGTTTTAGTTTTGACATACAAAGTCCTGCACGACATGGGTCCTCAATATTTAAGGGAGCGTCTTCTTCCAATATCAAATGCTGGCTGCCCTGTGCGAGCACATAGGCAAGGACTCCTTGGGGTCCCATCGGCGGGTCAATGCCGGCTGGCGGTTCCCCGGCGGCGAGCCTATTCTGTCGTGGCCCCTGACCTCTGGAATCACTGCCCTTGGGGCTCCATCTGGCCCCTGACCTCCGCACCTTCCGCCGTGAGTTAAAGACCTGGTTATTTGACCAACCTGGGCTGTGACCCCTCCTTGGGGGGAGGGATGGATTTTAATGTTATTATTGTAATTGGTTTTAGTATTTGGGCTTGTAATTAGTTTAATCGCTTTTTAATGTATTTATTGTCTTTTTTTTTAGTTGTGAGCCGCCCCGAGTCTTCGGAGATGGGGCAGCATACAAGTTCAAATAATAAATAAATAAATAAATAATAAATGACAGAGTAAACTTTAGCCAGTCACAGCCACAGTGAGTTAGACAAATGGATACCATTCATGGAAATTACACGATGCTGCTTAAACACATCTAAAACATATTTTACCGTCTCAAAAATGATCCTGTTTGATATGTATTAGTTTGTTTCTACTATAATATTTTTCTGATTTATTATCATAAGAAGCCATTTTCAAGTTTCAAATTCCAGTTCTTGGAGAAAAAGGGCTTGGAATAAATAGCACAGTTGTTTTAAAGACATCCATTTGTATTTATGTTCCTCCAGCGATACGTTTTATGGATCACAGAGGACTGAAAAAGAAAGAAAGAAAAAAGAACTGTGAAGTATTAAAATCAAACATTCTAAATGCTGAGTTTCAGTTAGAGCTTTGAATTAAGAGGCAGGAGAGCTCCATCAACTAAGTATCAAGTTAACATTAATTTAGAACTGCTTCCTAGAAGCAGTACATTGGTTCTGATTGTTACCAGATACGAATGAAAAAGGAGCATGACTGAAATACCCAGGCAGGCAATCAGGATCCACGATTGATCTCAGAAGAGAATCTAATGCTACCTTCCCCACCACCACCAATGGTTGCAACTCTGTTCATTGTGATTATTAATTTAGAGCATCCTTCTTGAAACTCTTGTTTAAATATTTAAGCAAGCAATGATATTTGGCAATGGACTGAAATTTTTAGTTTGGGACCCCCAGAACAGGATTTCCCAAAGTGGTCTCTGAAGGTATGTGGGGATTAAAGCTTACAGTCAGCATAGCCAAAGGCACTGAAGTGTTGTCTCTAATCATGCAGCAGTTGTTGATCAATATAAGATTATCACAAAAATGCTGAAATTTGCACAGCCTAGAGGCTCTCTTTGTTAACCCTGAGAATGCTGGACCTTGGCTCCCATGGTCTGCACTTTTTCCTTGTTAGGTAAAATTGTTGAAATGGGTAGCAAATCAGCTGCTACTTCTTCTTGTGCCGTATCCGTTATTGAACATTGGCGATCGTGTTGGCAATCCTATTTTTATCTACATGAAAAAGTGCTGCTGAGTTTTGTCCAAACCAATCCCTTAGATTTTGAAGCCATAAAGTTCTTCTGCCTGGACCTCATTTGCCTTCAATCTTTCCCTGGAGAATTAAATGAAGTATGCCAGTGATGGGATTCAATTTTTTTTACTACTGGTTCTGTGGCTGTGGCTCGGTGGGCGCGGCAGGGGAAGGATACTGTAAAATCTCCAGGCAGAGGTGGTATTTGCTGGTTCTCCAAACTACTCAAAATGTCTGCTACCAGAACTGGTCAACCTGCTGAATACCACCTCTGAAGTATGCCATATTTTTCCAGGTGTCACATCACATGTCTGAAATATTCTAACTTTTGCTTTTTAATGGTTTTGATGATTTCCCCAGGCAACTTATCACCTCCTGATTTTGTTAACCCAGCTTATACGTAACAGCCATCTGTAAATCAAATCACCTACAGTGCTTCATAATAAAAGCAGGTCTGGATTCCTTTCAGCCAGGGTTCAGGCATGGATACAGGACATATATGGTTTGCTCTGGTGGATAACCCTTTCTGGTCCTTTCAGATCTTCTAGCAGCCTCCATTATCATCACTCATGGTATTCTTCTAGACTGTCTTCAAGAATTTGAGGTTACAAAGACTCCATTCTTCCTTCAATGGTAAGAGGAGAAGAGCGGTTCAGTGCAATGGTCAATATCAGAGATTGGTTCTCAATCTCTTGCAGTCAGTCTCTTGTGGGGTACCACATCTTCCTCCACTTTTTATCCTCTATATCAGAGGTCTCCAAACTTGGCAACTTTAAGACTTGTGGACTTCAACTCCCAGAATTCTCCAGCCAGCATAGCTCCATAGCATAACTGGCTGGAGAATTCTGGGAATTGAAGTCCACAAGTCTTAAAGTTACCAAGTTTGGGGACCCCTGCTCTATATGAAGCCCCTGGAGCAGATTATTTAGCAGTTTCAAGTATTTGACAAAAAAAGCAGAAAATGATTTAAAAGTACATTCTGTTGGGATGGTATTAATTCTATAACAGAAATGATTAGATATGGAGTTATGGCAAAAAAAATCTCTCCTTGATACCCAAAGCAATCAAATAGACCAAACTGATCTTACTAGAGTTTTTTTCTATGCAAATGTGCCTTTGAATTAATCTTGATTTCTGATGACAGCCTGAATTAGTCCCTAGCATTTTCCTGGCAAGGTACTTCCCTCCATGTCCCAAAGGTGCATTTTCAAGAGGCAACTGGACTTTCTTGTTTTTCTTTGAAGATGTTTCACTTATCATCCAAGAAGCTTCTTCAGCCCTCCATGTTGCTGTAGTTCCATTAAGGATTGCATGTTGAGTGCAGCTGGTCAGATAGTTATGAATCCATCTGGTGGTGATGCTGTCTAACCCACATTTATCAAACCCCTTTCTGAAGTCCAAGTAAATTATATTCACGGGATTTTGCTGGTCCACTAATTTTATCATTTTGTCAAAGAATGCAGTAAAATTTGTCTGGCATGAACTGTTTTTGAAAATCCATGTTAGCTTCTGCTTATAACTTTGTCTCTAGGTGTTCACAGATTTGTTGCTTGATTATCTTTTCCAGAATCTTTCCAAGTATTGATGTCAGGCTGATAGGTCTGTAGTTTCCCGGAACCACATATTTTCCTTTTTTGAAGATGGGAACTACATCAGCTCTGTTCCAGCCCTCTAGTAGTTCCCTAGTACTCCAGGATCTTTGAAAGATACAGTCCAGTGTTTCTGAGATCTTGACTGCCAATTCATTCAGAACCTTGGGGTGTAATCCATCTGGTCCTACTGATTTGAACTTGTCTATAGTTGATAGGTGTTCTCGTACAATTTTCTTGCTTATTTTGACTTGCAATCCTAATCTGTATTTTACAGGCTTGTTCTTTTTTTTTGATAGGTTGTTTTCCCCCTCAGGACTGTCATCCATGGAATCCTTCTCAAGCTCTAAGTCTATTGAAATCAGCTCTCTTGAAATCCAAGACTTTAGTTTGACTTTGTTCTATTGCTTGAGCTTGCATAATGTTAAATTCCAATATTGCATAGTCACTCCTCCCTATGGTTCCTGTTACTTCAATGCTTTATGTCATTTCATCTCTACTAGTGAGAGTTATCCTGATATCAACTGAGAGGGTATGGCTGACCCTCTAGTTCCCTTCTCTATATTGCAGGATATAAAGGTGTCTGTTAAGTTTGTCAGTTTGTTTGATCTTCCACTAGGTGAAGAGTTTGTCTCCCAGTTGATATCAGGATAAACTCCCCCATTACTTTTATGGTGTGCTTTCTACATACGTTAGTTAACTGACTAACAAAAAAAAATCATCTATTTCTTCTGTTTGGTTAGATGGCCTGTACTATACAACTATGACAATGTCATTCTTTTTTATATTAACCCAAATTAATTCAGGATGGTTTTCGTTATTGTTCTGTTTTATTTCTGTAGTGATATAGTTATTTTTTTACATATAGCGCAACTCCATCTCCTCTTTTATTAGGTGTTTCTTTTAAACAATTTAAATCTCTCTTGCTGTATATTCTGGAAACAGATAAAACCTTTTAGTAGCCATTTTAGTAGTCATTTTAATTCTGATGTATAGTTTTTGCCACCTTTTTCATGCAATAAATCTTAACTATTGCTAGCCAACAGGTGCATCTGAATAGGCCTGCTGTAAGCTCAAATAAAATTGGTTTCCTTTGCTATTACAATCAAGCAAGTGGAACAGGGGGAACCTTCAATATCCTGTGGGAACTGAGCAGGGGAAAGAAGCTTGCTATATAATCAAGAAAGCACATTGTGCCATCATTATCATCACTCTCCAGAGGTATGCATTTTATGAGTTACGTATGCAAGTTACAGTGAAGGTCAATTTCTTAAAGATTCCAATCTATTGTAAGAACAGGAATAAGATATTAAGAAAACGTGGGAATGCAGAAATGCAGTTTCGTTAAGGTAAGTTATTCTGCAGCTGCATAAAGAATTTAGCTGTATAAAGAATTTAGCAATTTAGGTGAATTAACTGTTCAAGTCACACCAAGTCTCATCACTTTACACAATCCTAAGCATTATTTCAGAAAAGCAATTCTAGTGGAATTTAGTAAGATTGTATGTTTTAAGATCAGGGTGCCAGACTTACCCAATGAGTCAGCAACAACAGAAAGTTTTTATTTATAACAAAATCCATCATTATAAATAGCCGGAATGAGATAAAGAGAAAGGATTTGTCCATTCAGAGAATGCATCCAATGGTGCATTAATATAGCATAAAGTATAGATGTGCATACAAATACCAAGAGATTCTTATCAAGAAGAGCAAAGCAAGGATTATTTTGAATATAAAGTTTTGATTTCACTGCAGCACTATTCCCTATGGTAGTAATTTACTCTCTCGTCTTGGAAGCATAATCCTAAATCATTCTCCTAAGTAATTCTCCCCCGAACATCTAAAAATATACTTACAGTCATGTTGTCAATGCACAAAATCTCATCTTCTCCCCTCATACCAACAGACAAAGCCACTACTTTTCTCCATATGGATTAGCCATGCACGCCCCCATTTTTCTTTTACCTACACACACTCATCCATTTAAAAATGCATGTCTACAGAGTTCCATAATCTATACCTCAAACACATTGCTCCCATGCCTTCCAAAGGTAGCTCCCTAGCAGAAACCCAGAACTTGTGTTTTCCTTTCCTTTCCTTTTCCTTCACCTGCTTCCTTCATCTGCTTCTATTTCTTCTTCCCTTCATTAAAGAATAACCCTAGGGGTGTGTGGAGCCCCAGGAACTCTTAGAGAAAAAAAGACAATTTGCTGGTTCCCCACTTAATGAGGGCAGTGACAGCAATTCTTAAGTTCAAGTTTTAAAGAGTTAGATGACACCTTTGTAAGAATTGCAGTAGCGATAGCAATAGCACTTAGACTTGAATATTGCTTCACAGTGTTGTACAGGCCTTTCCAAACATTTTACAGAATCAGCATAATGCCCCAACAACCTGGGTCCTCGTTTTACTGACCTCAGAATGATGGAACACTGAGTCAACCTTGAGCTGGTTAGGATTGAACTGCTGGCAGTCAGCAGAATTAGTCTGCAATAGTACATTCTAACCATGGCTCTTCTTAATAAGTCTTGCAGTGTTGTGGTCCATCGGCAGCCTGTAGAGATGGTGGCAGAGTTGGACAGTGGGGAGGAACATGGGCCAGTCTGGGAGTCTGGGGAGGACTATTTACAAACTATTTCAGTCTCATTACGGGCTGTGAATGACTAAAATTCACAGCTGTTGAAATAAAGAAAAAAGGGTTTTGGGACTAATGTGTGTTTGTTAGTGTCTCCGTAAGCCTTGGTCAGAACATGCAGGATTGCAATAATGCCCATGAGCAAGCATAGAAAGTATAGGATTATAGGCTGAATTTAAGTGCTGGTTTTGCCTTAGCAAGTTGCTCTCCGTCTCATGGAAATTGTGGCAATTTGCCTCCTAAATCCCCATCATCTGAAAGCCATTTCTGAGACCAGAAATGATGCTAGGTCTCTGTATGTCAGCCTTTTGAAGTAGACCTGGCCAAGAAACAAATTCCACAAGCAAGTCCAGAATTGTTGCAGAATCTTGAAAGCCAACACAAGATTCTCTCTCTTCCCTCTTATACCAAAGCATCAAGTCCAGGCAACCTTAATTTTCTTCTGCTCTCTCCTCCCTTCCCAGGTGCAAACAGGTGTTTCTATGATAGCTGTTAAATACCTTTTTCAAGGTAATCTCTATACTCCTCTTATAGCAAACATTACCGGTGCATATTTGGAACACATTCAGTAGCATCACTCCAAGCATCCTTAATCTACCTGCTAAATTAAGTATGCATACAGTGACTCAAAGTCTGTCATTCTGTATTTACTGCTATTGATATCCATCTGTCTTCCTTTAATGAGGTACCTAGAATTGGAACAGTTGGCTGAGCATGTATAAGTTCACCGTTCTGAATCTGACCTTAGGCTTTCGTTACAGGATTGTCTATTAAGGGCTGATTGTTTAACTTACATACAATAAATAAACAGCTTTAGGTCCAATAATTTGACTAGATCAGGGGTTTCAGATTTTTGCAGGCCATGAATCTGTCTACTAAAGATATTCTTTTTAGAAACCCTGGCCAACAAGTAAAACTCCAGTGACAGAAAATTGTGTTCAGATAAAGTGCATTTTTCACTTGCCCTTAATCTTTTTAAAGAATCTTAGGGGATCCCCAGAACACTGTTTGAAAAACTCGAAACTACATGTCCAGCTCGTTCTTTGATAATTTAGGCTCACTCCTTTATCCATGCAAAAAAAAAAAACCCTCAAACTTTGATACCCTCATCTTCTTGCAGCAGATGGGAAACATAGATAACCATCACTTGAAATTTCATCTGTGCAAATACCCATTTCTTTTTGAAGTGCTCTGTCCAGCTAGCAGTGTCGTGTCTGTTGTGCCCCAGGCAGTCTGTTCTTCAATATTTTTTACTCCCATTCCTTGGAAAAGGTTACACAACTTGCTGTTCTTTCCATGTGACTTTTTTTTAAATCCCAAAGATGTCCTAGAAAGATTTCTTGCCTGTCCTTATTGATTTGTTCCATCAGTCATCTACAGCATTACACAGCTGCCACTATCTGTGTTCCATTTTATCCTTTTCTAATTGCAACTGTCTCAAGCCTAATTTAATGGCTTCAGCCAAACCTTTTCTCCAGAAACACAATAATTTTGTGAATATGGGAGTGTGCCTGTTTAATGCAGGACAACTGAGTTTCTACAGAGGAACAACATTTTCAAGGGACTATATTGTTCATTTTTTCCCATTCATAATATTCACTAAAATAGCGGAACATTCCAACAATTTTCCCCATCCCTACTTAGCAGGGTATAATTTTTGCATATCTAAAAACCAGGTGTATTTTAATTCACTGCAAATTTTTATTTTTAAAATGATTTCAAATAAAACATTGAGCTTATTTCATATACGGCTGAGATAAATCTATGATATATTGCTATGTTTGGTTTAAGTATCAGATAGAACTGACGCAATTGTACTCAACTTTTAAAAAGATTCTTAAAGTAAAATTTATGTATAAGATTTTATATAGTAGCCATGCATTTTATTTTATGGAAGTAGGAACCACTTTTGATGGCTGTTCTTTCTGGAAGCCTTTTTCACTGAAATATTTCTCTTAAGGAAGGGGTTACTTGCATGTGATACAAATTCCATCTTTCATGAACTGGAAATTTAGTCTTGATGTCATAGATTTCAGGAAAAGAATTCTTTTTTCTTTCCTTTTCTTTCTCCTGATGTAAAAGAGTCAGGCTCTACAAGAAAATAAAGCAGCTCGCTGCTAGGGGAGCAGCATATTAAAGAAACTACTCTAATCATGGGCAAGAGCGAGACAGCTTCCAACAATCTGAATGTAAAGTAGGGTTTATGCGAGTAGGGAAGTTTGCATTCTCATTTGGAAAGAACCCAGCTGCTTTCATAATAATGCTGCAAGAATTGAATGCAGAAGCTTTATTTTAGTATGTGAGATGACAATTCCGACTAGAATGTTTTTCAGTGCCCCTTTAAATACATTTAAGAATCCATTAGAAATAAGCATGAGTTATGAGTTAAAGTGTTGTTGTGGTTATTCATATGAAATATAATAGTGGTATGAATGCATATGAAATAGCCATTATTTGGAGTAAAACAAAATAACTTTATTTGCACTTGTACTATGCAAGGTCCATTAAACAAAATAAGTGAGTTCCCCAGATAGCATTCCTTTTTTAAAGTTTTTTTAAAATGACACATGACAGTATATGTAATAACAACAATGTGCTATCAAAATTAAAGCTTACTGTTAAGTTTGCATGAAGAGTCAGACGCGAAGAGCTTCAGTGAAGAGTTTATTAAGTGGCTGGGCTACAGCTGCTTCTTATAGCCAGCAGCCGTAGTTGCCAGCCAATGGGAGTGCAGGGTTTTTCCCGCACTATTTAAACCAATCCCATTTGACATTTTACAAGAACAGTTCAAAATAAACCAATAACATTTAAACCTACATACATAACACCCCTCCCCACTAGGTTCAGTCCATACCAAACCCCAACCTATCTAATGTATTCTTTTAAATAGGTGGGGCTCTTGCGTGTACGTTGAGACCTTCGTGGTTCAGAAGTTTTTACATTCTCACCCAGTGAGAGAGGAAATGTGTCTGCTGACATTTCCCTGTTGGGACTCCCTGTGAAAGAAGACCCTGTTTGACTGTTAGAATCTGGTCTCTCCTCCCAACCCATCTCCATCCCAATGTCAGCACCCAAGTCAGGTATTGATGTACAATCTTCCACTTCTAAGGATGGATTTTGGCATTGTGACAGGTTTTGGGATGGTTCCTGTCGTAATGGCTCATTACACATGGGGTGGATTCTTGCTTACTGATTTTCCTCCTGTTCCTCCCCTTCCCCCCTAGAATTGACATCAGGTGAGGGAATTAGAGACAGACAAGGGCGATGTTCCTGAGAGAACCTGAATTTAAGTTGATCAATGTGCCTGCTCCAGAGGAGTCCATCCTCTGTTTGTACCCTGTAAGAACGAGGGCCTGTGATCTGAGTTATCTCAGCAGGAATCCACAAAGGTTCACCTATGAGGTTCTTAGCATAAACAGAATCACCCACACTGAATGTATGAACTTTGCAAGTGGAATCCAGTGGTGCATTGGGTGCGTAAGTGGGATGAAGGCAGTCAAGGGAAGACCTAAGTTTCCTATCCATCAACAACTCTGCTGGGGATAAGTTATTAGATGGGCTAGGAGTGATGTGCTGAACACTAAGAAGTTTTTCAACCTTCTCAGTGATGTCCCCAGGACCCAGTTGCTGAAGCTTCTCTTTGGTAAAACGTACCATGCGTTCAGCCCGGCCATTAGCCGAAGGGTGCCCAGGGGCAGTAAGGGCATGTCTGATACCCTGTTGTGCTAGATAGGATTCAAAGAGGTTGGATGTAAATTGAGGGCCATTGTCAGAGACAAGAACATCAGGTAACCCGTGGGTTACAAACAGTTTTCTGAGCTGCTTGATGACAGCATCAGTTGTGGTGGATGTCATGGGAAACACCTCTAGCCATTTGGAATATGCATCTACTATAATAAAAAAAGGTGTGCCCTCTGGTAGGACCTGCAAAATCAAGACCATGGGCCCCTAGGACATTCCCCTTCCTGTGTGGGGGCGTGAGATGGGGCAGGCCTGACTACATGGCAGTTGGGACAAGATGCAACCCAGTTTTCAACCATTTTGTCAATACCTGGCCACCATACACAACTCCTGGCCAATCCCTTCATCCTTACAATACCAGGATGACCCTCATGTAACATTTCCAAAACCTCTCTTTGCAGTTTTGCAGGAATAACCACCCTGTTACCCCACAATATACATCCTCTTAATACAGATAATTCAGTTTGCCTGGACTTAAAAGGTTGGGCAAGGTGAGGTAGATCTTGAAGAGGCCAACCTTTCTTAATCCAGCCTATAACAGGAGCCAATAAAGTGTCTTTGGCAGTCTCTCTGGCAATTTCAGCAGCATGAACTGGAAGCTTGGCAACAGTTTCTAGGAAAAAGGTGTGTGTTTCAGGTTCAAAGTCCTCCTTGTGGCAAGGAAGTAGGCAACGACTTAGTGCATCAGCATGTCCAATGTCCTTGCCAGGCTTGTGAATCAGTTTGTATGAATAAGCTGCAAGAAATTCAGTCCACCTCAGCATTCTTGGTGACAGGATACTAGGTGTAGGCTTGTCTCCTGCCACAATGCCTAAAAAAGGTTTGTGATCTGTAACAATGGTAAATGTTCTGCCATACAGATATTCATGAAATTTCTTAACAGCTGCAACAACTGCCAATGCTTCTTTGTCCAATTGGCTGTAATTCCTCTCTGCTTTGGTCAAAGTGCGAGAGTAAAATACAATAGGGGCTTCTCTGTCACTGGGAAGCCTGTGGCTCAAACCCCCCCCCCCCACTCCAAAAGGGGATGCATCACAAGTCAGGACAACAGGCAAATTCTCAGAGAACTGTATCAGTACAGCATCAGACGTGATTAGTCTTCTAATACTGTTAAATGCTGATTGTTCCTTCCTGCCCCAGACCCAAACAGACTTCTTATCAAGTAATCTGTGCAAAGGTTCAGCAATGGTTGCCTTTTGAGGTAGAAACATGTGATAAAAGTTAATAAGTCCAAGGAAAGCTTGCAAATCTGTTTTGCATTTAGGTTTAGGGGCTTCTTTGACTGCTTTAACCTGGGCATCAGTAGGGTGGATGCCATGCTTGTCAATCATGTAGCCCAGGAACTCAACCCTGTCAGTCTTAAGTGTGCATTTTTCTTCCTTGACTTTTAACCCCGCTTTCCTGAATCTGGTAAGGACTTCTCTGAGTCTTTCTTGTAGCTGAGTGTCATTTTCAGCAGAGATTAACACATCATCAAAGTAAGGCACTACCCCTGGCAGTCCTTGGAGCATTCTTTCCATAAGGCTTTGAAAGATGCCTGGTGCCACGCTTACTCCAAATTGTAACCTTTTACATTTGAAGGCACCTCTATGAGTCACAATGGTTTGGGCCTCTGCAGTGGCATCAACTGTTAGTTGTTGATATGCCTGGGCCAAGTCCAATTTGGCAAAGACTGTACCCCTGCCAAGTGAATGTAACAGATGATGCACAACTGGAACTGGATATGCGCTCTGCTGCAGCGCATGGTTCAGTTTCCCCTTATAGTCTCCACAAATTCTTACTGACCCATCAGCCTTGACTGGTGTGACTATGGGTGTCTCCCATCTGGAGTGGTCAGTGGGCTCTAAAACCCCTTGAGCAATTAACTTGTCTAATTGTGCATCAATTTTTTCCTTTAAAGCAAATGGAACCCTCCTGGGCTTTAAATGAATTGGGGGCACCTTGGGATCTAGGTTGAAAGTGATAGGGGTCCCCATATACTTGCCCAATCCTTCACTGAAGACCTCTGGAAACTCAGACTTCAAGGACTCCTCCCATTCAGAGTTGCTCAGGTGATTGATGCCAGTCACCTCAATGCCTATTGGCTTGAACCACTCAAGTCCAGCAAGCTTGGGCGATCCTTGTCCACGATGGTCAGGGGCAAACATTTGGTGTGGCCTTTAAACTTCATGTTGAATTCTCTTGTTCCAACTACTGGAATCTTGTTCCCTTGGTAGTCTTTAAGAGTCAGTGCTTGCTTCTGGAAATGTTTCTTCTGAATGTTGGGAAGTAGCCTGTGAAAAGTGTCCCATGACACCATAGATAAATAGGAGCCTGAGTCCACTTCCATTTGGAAAGGCCTTCCTTCAATGAATACCTTCACATGTACTTTTCTGCTCCTCAAGGGTGAAGAATGACCAATGGTGATTGTTTGATGAGTTTCATTCTTTCCATTTGCTTCTGAGTTGCGCCCCATCTTTTCAATGAAATTGTTGGGCTTGAATTCCTTCTCAGGGAATTTCTTCCTACTAGGTGGAGTTCTGGATGATTTGCAGACCCTTACTAGGTGACCCCTTTTCTCACAACGTAGGCAGATGGTATCTAAAAACTTGCATTCAGTGCGGGGGTGCCCCCCCCACAGACTCTGCAATAAAATTCTTGCCTCTTTTTTCCAGGGTCCTTCCTTTTCTTCTCCATTCTGAGTCTATAAATTCCTTCCTCCACCTCACTGCAATCTGAATCAGAGTCTATTTGCTCGCAATGGGTTGTTGTGGATTTTTCCACTTCAGAATGGCTTGAGGCCTTGTTAATCTTTTTCATGGCCGCTGCTGAGGACTTGGTGGCTTCCACTGAAACAGCTTCCTCTATGGCCTCCTTAAATGTGATCTTAGGTTTCATTAGTAGTTTGCTCTGTAAGACCTTATCTTTGAGGCCTAGAACAAACCGATCACGCATGGCCTCTTCTAAGTTGGTAAACTCACAAGCACCCCCAATGTCCCTTAAACTTGCCATGAAGTCGTTAACATTTTCGCTTTCCCCTTGATCCCGACGGTAAAACTCATGTCTCTTAATGAGGGCATGATATTTGTGGGGCGTAATGGGCTCTTAAAAGCTTTTCCAAATCAGGCCATTCCATTACCTTCAAGTCTGCAGCTCCCACCAACGCCTTCGCCATCTTGAAGACTGCCGGACCACAGTGCGTGAGAAATACCACCCTCTTCCGCTTCTCGGGGATATCGGCGAGGTCGTTTCCTTCCAAGTACATCTGGAAGCAATCGGCATACGATTCCCAGTCTTCCGCCACCAGATCGAACGGGGCTGGGGGGGTGTTCAGTGCAGCCATCTCACTCTTCTGCTTGACTTCCGCGTTGTCTCTTCTTCAGGGGAATCCCACCTTCGTCGCCAGTGTTAAGTTTGCATGAAGAGTCAGACGTGAAGAGCTTCAGTGAAGAGTTTATTAAGTGACTACAGCTCGAATGGACCCGACTTGGCTGGGCTACGGCTGCTTCTTATAGCCAGCAGCCGTAGTTGCCAGCCAATGGGAGTGCAGGGTTTTTCCCGCACTATTTAAACCAATCCCATTTGACATTTTACAAGAACAGTTCAAAATAAACCAATAACATTTAAACCTACATACATAACACTTACAAAAGGAAAAAATGTAGAAATGTATATCACGAACAAGTGAAATACTTTGATTGGATTAATCTAAACTTCTCTTTCTTGAATTAAAAAAGGATTCATTCAACTGTAGAAGAAAAATACGTACCAGCAACCAATTCAATAAATCAAATGCAAATTCATCCTTCCATTACTAACCATATATCTGACTAGTTTAATATAATCAAAGCTTTCGAATGCACATCTATACTACAGCTGTATGTCTATATATCTTGAGAATGAAGATGCTGCTAAAAATGAACTAAGCATATTTTGACTCAGCCAGTTGTCTTCTGGGAGAAAAACTGAATGGATTCTGTGTGGAATTTATACAGAAGAATTACCACCATATATAGTACCTCTGAGTACTTAAGATACGGGATATTCATGTTGCTATCATCAAATTGTAAGTACTGTGCTGATCCCAAAGAATGGGCATTCTGTAAAAGTAAGTATTCTTTTAGAAAAGGTACTATAGAACCATGGTGGTGTAGTGGTTAGAATGCAGTACTGCAGGCTACTTCTGCTGACTGCCAGCTGACTGCAATTTGGCAATTCAAATCTCACCAGACTCAAGGTTGACTCAGCTTTCCATCCTTCCGAAGTTGGTAAAATGAGGACTCAGATTGTTGGGGGCAATATTTTGACTCTGCAAACCACCTAGAGAGGGCTGTAAATCACTGTGAAGCAGTATTTAAGTCTAAGTGCCATTGCTATTGCTATTGTTCCCTTACATCAGGAATCTGCATATTGCAAGTCATGATGAAGAAACAAAAGAAAAGAAGTCATTCATATGGGTGCTCATTTGGGGGCGTCATTCTACCCTCTGCTGTTTATATAAATCCTCAAGTACAGTTTAGAATGCAGTACAATCATAAGGCTGATGTTACCCAGGCATATATGTTCAATTTAGTCTGAGGCAGATGTAATGGAAGGACTGGCCTAGTATCTGGGTCGGTTAGAGTTTGGATGGGAATAAATAATGGTCGAACAATAATTCCATCTTCCGAGAACTGAGTCTAAACATCTAACCATCCTGAAATGCACAGCCTCTACCCGAGGAATTAAAACTTCCATAACATCTCCCAGTCTGCATGGGTAGTATTATAAACAAAGGTATTACCAGCATATTATCAGCATGTCAGCCACCCAGAATCATGAGTCAGGTGGCATGCAAGTTTAATAAATTATAATTGTTCACATAGTCAGCCATTTTGCCAAATGGCAAAATTTGGCATTTTGTCCACCTACAGTATTGAGTTCCCTAGGACCTGGGATATTATTACGATGGTCACAAAGCCAGATATCCAGACTAAATTTGACATTTGTATTCACCTATTGTTGTAGGATGTAAACTATTCTACGCAAAGCTGCCTTTTGCAGCTGACTGATGGTGATTTATTTATGCTGATAGTATTCAAGAGGTGCTCCAGAAATTTTGGAATTGCCAGAAAGGTGCCTAATATTATTGGTGCTACCTTTGCTTTCTTTTGCCACAGTTATTCTACTTCTATTTATAGGTCTTTGTAGTTTGTGATTTTCTCCAGTTTTTTCTCTTCTCTTCTGCTGTCTCTAGGTACAACAACATCCACTGTTGCATTACTTATCAACAATTTTTAAGCCTGTTATGTGGTAGGTACTAGTCTGCTTGAAATTATTATTATGATTCCTCATCCCAAAAAGAGAGATACTGTAATTTCTCCCAGTGTCTCCATGGAGATGTTAAATGATAAAGGGGATAGTTCAGCCCTGCAATAACTTGGCAGGATCACCCACTAGCTCAGGGGTATCAAATTCCCAGTCGGTGGGCTGGATGCATCACCTGCTGGCCATGCCCATGCTTGGTTTAGCAAAGGGGTAAAAAGTCCCGATACATCACATGATGCTGTTGTGACGATGTGAGTTTGTCCCCCCTGCGCTAGCTTGCCTGCTTCTCCAATCACTACCTGTTCCTACTAAAGTAGGAGCCAAATTACTGCAGATGGGTACTTCCAACTTCCAACTCTTGTTGTCAGTGCAATAAGTGCAACAAGATATTTATTATGTTTATCATTACTGGGAGGTCTAATAAGACCTAAAAGAACCTGCAGTATGGTTACTCTCAAAGTCTTAGCAGAGGTCATCCAAATTAATCTCTTTCCATCTTATGCCTGGATCTGAACCCTGATTACAAAGTATCTATATAATCCATTTCCTCTAAAGCCTTATGTAATTTAGGCATCACCATAATATTCTCAGCAAACTTACCCATAAAGGAGAAGATTAGAGATAAGAGATAAGATTATAATCCCAAACAAGATGGGTTGAGAGATCGCTTCTTCAAGAATGGGAACACCATCAGCTATTTCAAAGCTAGTTGAAGTAATGGGTTCCTGAACTAGTCAGAAAGGTGGACTAAATTATTTTCAGGGGAAATGGGTAACATAAAAGTTTAATGATAAATTTAAAAATGCAAACCATATCTGTCTTGTATTCAATTTAATGAAGAACAACAATATGCCTAGTGATTTTTTTAGTTATATGCTAAAATAGCCTTTTCCAATAGTCCTTAAAAATTTTTACCAATTTTTAAAACAATGTTTATGCTGGCTGGTAATTTGGGAAGTGATTTTCACATATTCAAATGAGAACTTTTGTTTATGGAAATAGTTGCAAGTCCTATAGGATGCCCAGAACCTATAATGTGAAGAAGAGTCACAAGCAAAAAGTAAATTCACAACAACTTGTTTGAAAAAGTAGAACAGTATATTGTCAAATATGAAATAGTACCTGAGACACTGTCCTGCTATTTAAGAAAGAAAAGGGGGAAAACATCTACAACATCAAAAATGTGTAACCTATTAATAATGTGACAAAATTGATCTGTATTTAAAATATCCAACTTTGCAACTAGGCATTGAATGAATTAGTATCTGACAGTAGGGAGCCCCTCTGATCATTTTTAGAGACCTATTTAAGAATTGTGCAGCTTAAGATATACATGCTTCTAGCTAATAATGGATTTCAGCACTGGAAGTAAATCCAGTTGAAATAAAATAAAACCAATAGAGAAGACTGGCTTGTGACAGTGGAGGTTAATATAATGTTATAACTATATTTAACTACCTATCACCTCCTTTTCTATCTCAGAGATTGTTAAAAGAAACACACATACACCAGAAAATTGATTTACTGTAACTCTGAGCATTAAGAGAAAAGAAAAGGAATAGGAATCTCTGCATATCTATTTCAGGAGTTCTGTCTGATCATGGTACTGTCAGACTTGACTGATCTGTATTTTAAACTTGGGTCTTTCAAACAAGAATCTAAAAAGACATCTGTGGTTTTTTTTTTTAATTCTGTACAAGCAAGTGACCTATTTTTTATTCATAGTGATATACTTAAAATTCATGGCCACACACAAATGTAAATCAGACATAAATCAGGAAGGGATGAAATGTGTTAGGAACAAAGAAGGGCAGAAAGACAGGTCTGAGGAGCATAGGACTTGCAGGTAAAGCATTCGGATTTACATCAAAAGAATTAAAAATGGGATATTTTGTCACCGAATTTATAATAAAACAGGAATTTGGTTCTGCCATCTAATTAATTTGTTAGATGTGGGAGAGAAACATGAGTGAAATAAATGATAAGATATTCAGTTCTTTAACATTGCAATGGTTCAAAAAAAGGAATATAATTCTTCTGGGTAAGGAAACAATACTGTGGGTACTGTCAGCGTTCCACTAAACCAGATCCCAATCAAAAACTCTGAGATAGGCATTTTCTCAAAGTTTCTGGGTTTAATATGGCTTCCAAGCTGACAGGTACACCCATTCCAACAGATAGGTTAATACAGGAGACAATTGAAAAAGAATTTGTTTAATACTGCAATTAAGATTGGTTGAATTTATACATTACCTGCTTCAATCATTTTCTATTGGTTTATAACAGAATAATAAAATCAGCACAATATAAAGTCATAGATTCAGAATTGGAAAGGATCTTTTAAGTCATCTAACCTCCTGCTCAGTGCAGGATCTACTCTCTGCTCAGTGCAGGATCTAAAAGATGACCATCCATCCTCTGTTTGAAAATCTCTAGCAATGTCCCAAAACTGCTTTATCCAGAAAGCAACTTGATTTCTTGGGTTTTTCTTTGAAAACATTTCACTTCTCATCCAAGAAGCTTCTTTCGTTCTAACTGACTGGTGGGGAATGGAAGGATTTATATTCTTTACAGTCATCTGGTTGTTAGCTCTCTGAGAGTCGTTGAGGCCTTTGAGGGGTTTATTTGTATCAACAAGGTCACTGGAATTGGGTGAAAATGGGTGTGGGACTGTAAAAGGACCATGTTGTAGACAGGAAATAGGTCTGTGAGGGAGTGCTGTTCAATTTTTAAAAATTGAAGGTGACTGGTCTTGTCCTATGAAGCATTTGGGAATAAGTTCACTTTCTCTATTATGTCACAACCCTTTAGATATTTTGAACTGTGCTAGTTCTTCAGTTCTTAAACTTTTCTGATAGCAGTTCTGCAGTCATCTCAGTTAATTTCTTTAGAACTCTAGGATGTAACTCATATAACTCATTTTTTTTCTTTTAATTAATTGATTTTATTACATTTTAGGGATTTATTTGGAAGCTTATATTTTTAATTTCTTGTATTTATGTTTTTTATTTCGACTTTTTTGTGAGCCGCTCCGAGTCCCCCGGAGATGGGGCGGCATATAAATCTAAATAAATAAATAATAAATAAATAACTATGGTCCTGAAGACTTGAATTTGTTTAAGTTAGTTATCTCATACTCTTTATCTATCCAAATAAAATGGAAGTTCTGTTTTTTCAGTGTCACCTAGTGAGCCTTTGGCATGAAAACATGACCAGTTTTTACACTTATGATGGTTGCAACATCCCCGTGGTCATCTGGTCAAAATTGGCAACTGGAAAGTATTTATGACAGTTGGATTTTCCTGGATTCACGTGATCACCATTTGTAACCTTACCAGCTGGCTTCCAACAAGCAAAATCAATTGGGGAGAAGCCAGATTTGCTTAACGAACACATAATTCACTTAACAACTGCAGTGATTTGCTTAACAACTATAGCAAAAAGGCCATAAAATAGGGCAAAACTCACTTAACAATTGCCCTGCTTAGCAATGGAAATTTTGGGCTCAATGGTAGTCATAGGTCAAAGATTCCCTATATTAGATTGCAGGCTAGACTTAACACTAAAAGAATCAGAAGACAGCAATGAGAATTTTTTCTATCTCTCTGCCAACAAACTAGAGAGGCATGTCAATATTGTCACCAGGAATCAAGCTTCACTTGAGCTGGGACATTTTTATCTCTCATTGGACCAGAACTGAATTAATATTTCTTTACTGCTTCATGCATGCTTAGACTACATTACAAAATTTATCCCCAACATATGCAGAAGAGAATTGAAAAGTTCCCATCATTTCAGTCTTAATAATCTAACATCAGTTATCAAATATTTGTTTCTATATATAATCCTTTGATTTTCCATGAATGTTTATATTTTACCCCCTCTTTCTTATGTCTTATTACAAGTAAAAAAAAAGCTTGATGAAGCTCATTTTTGTTTTTTTGTTTTTTACCAAGGGTAACAGTAGTAGCATATCACAATCACTTAAATAAGAATACAGAATGTTTCATAAATACCTCACTGATCTATACTGAGAGACATTAACTCTAATAGCAGCCTGCTTAAGGCAGGTTCATGTAGAATCTCAAATATAAACTGGAGAAGGGTGATAGGATTAAAACTCATGCTGTTAATTACTGTTTCAGCTCAGATTCTATCACAATAATTTTGGTGAAAAAAAAGTGATATCAGGATGGAGATTCTCAGAAAAGAAACATTAATTTGTTGTAGATATTGCAGAAAAGAAAGTAATGGCTTATTGTACCTTACAGGCCAATATATAACATTAGAGAATTATAACCCAAAATTTACAAGGTAAAACATTAATATTCAGGCCAGAAAATTTGATTTTGATGGTACAATTTGATAGTCAGGTTGACATGTTTTTCTCTTATCTGCATGCTACCTTCATTGCAATCTGTATTATGATTCACTAATAAGAATGGCAAATGGTGTTGCCCTCATTGTTTTATACAAAACAAATTAAGAAAAGCAATTAGCAGAATTTCCTGGCTTCTTTTCCATGTCCCAATAAGTGTCATCTATTGGCCGTAAAACTATTTCCGATGACTCTAACAAATGCAGGGTGGAGTAATAATCAATCAACCAATCAGTTAATTAATTGAGTGCTTGAAAGAAGCTTGTTTTAGCCAATTGTCATGTTGCCTAACCAACAGGATTGAGGTGCTAAGGTAATCATTTACCTCAGTAACTTGAAAGTTGGGCTGTTTCAGTGCATTTCTGAAAAAGCACTGAACATGTGTCCAAAAATATAACAGATTACATGTCTCAGAATGAAGAAAGGGCCTGGAGTGAAGTAAAAGAAAGCAGTGGGCAACTAGCAAACTACATACTCAACTAGTGTTGCAAAAGAATGGTAATTAGCCTACAGTGATTGACTGTGGCTAGCAACACCTATAGGGTAAACAAAATAGCATCCCCAGAAAAGTAACAAGAACAGTATTCAGTATGAGAATGCAAATCCTTTTATGAGTAGGAGTAGTGGAAAACTGAAATGCACTCACTGGTAACAAAACAAGCAAAGCATAGTTGGCAGAGCCTAGCATTTTTCCCATTTAAATCAACCATCTGTGCAGCACAGAACAGTTTCTGTGCTTTTTAATTACCAACCCTGTTAGTTTTTTCAACTTTCTCCTAAGATTTCAAGAGTCTGGAAAAGAGGTTTTACTAAATGATCATCATCCTTGTCCTCTTTCTTTGTTTGTGAAATGGCTGCATGGATTCTTCCAATGAGTCCTTTTATCAAGTTAAAAGTCCAGATAATATTGCATTTGTAATATTATTTGTGCGTACAAATGGAGACTTGGATTGTTTATATCCAGTGCACTGCTCTTGACCACTCTTGCCTTCCTTTGTTTCAGTTTCTGTTGAAATAAATCCTCCTTAAAGAATTAAAGTAGTCAATATAATTATTTACTAAAAGGTGATTCATACATCAGCTAGGTATTTAGGTGCAGCAAACCTACTGCTTTCCTTTTCATGGGCCCAGAGAAGATTTAGGCAGTTAGAAATAAGCAAACTGGGCTTCCATCTTCATTGTAAAAAAGAGCATTTTGAGACATAAAATCAATTTTTCCTTATATATTCCAAACTTTTGCTGTGATGATTACACAGCTGAAAAACAGAAATTCTGTATTTTTACAGTAGAAAAATTATTTCAAAATCAGAAAGGTGTTAAGTGTAAAACTAATTACTATTGCCTACATAGAGAATTTGTTCTACATATTTTAGGTAAATATAAAATTCAAGATATCCTATGCTCTTACAAATAGGCCATCTTTCAAACATTTCAGTCTGTTTTTTTAAGCATCTATTTGTTCAGGGCACTTTATTTTTAAAATGTAAAATAATCCAAATATGTAACATTATTTTCACCAAAAATGTGCTTCATAATACCATTACATTGAGTGTAATACTGAAAAACAATGGCTTATTTTGAAAGAGTAAAATTTGCTATATGTGTTCAGCTAGTATGTGCAATATAAAAGTGCCACTTCAAACTGAGAAACAAACATTTTCAAATAGCTATAGCTATTCTGAATTTCAATTTTTTTTAAATCCTCAAAAAAACCCCAAAAAACCCAGAAGCATGGTGATTCTAATTCTTTTCTATGAAGGGATGTTATTTGCCTTGTACAAATACTGTATACAAATGATTAGAAGATAAAGCAGCCAAGAAGTTTCTTGTCAATTCAGTACAGTACTTCAGAATCAATACTTCAACTTCCTAACTGGAATAAGGGAGAAAATATGGTTTGCCTTGTACAAATACTGTATACAAATGATTAGAAGATAAAGCAGCCAAGAAGTTTCTTGTCAATTCAGTACAGTACTTCAGAATCAATACTTCAACTTCCTAACTGGAATAAGGGAGAAAATATGGTTAAGCTGTTTGCTTTATAATTTTACAAATGTATGTCATAGTGTGTGTGTGTGTACATGCATGCACGTACATAGAAGGAAAAATGTACAGTAAAAACAAAAAAAGATAGACAAAAAAAGAAGGGCCTCCAATCTTAGGAAACAGTTATAAGTACAATTATAAATTGTCCTCTTTCTAAACTTACATCACAACTCCATTCTTCCTATATCTTATCAAAACCATAAATCTTTTTTTTTGGGGGGGGGGGCAGAAAAGGTTCATTTTATTCTTTTTTGAAGAAAAAGTTCCTAGGAGGTTTCCAGGCAAAAACAAATTGAGATATTTGTCTTTTCTCTAATCAAACAGTTAGTTTGGCCATTTCAGTGAGTTCTGTCATTTTCAACTATTCCTCTGTTGTAGCTATTGCCAAATCTTTCCATCTTTGTGAGTACAATAACTTCACTGCAGTTATCACACCTAAAAACAAAGTTCCATGACTTTTTAACCATCAGTCCCAGGAGGAAAAGTTCTTGTTTCAGTTGAACATTAAACTTTAAAATCTTCTGAATCAGTATGTATATTTGAACCCAAAATTTTCTACCTCGTTTGCACATCCAAGTATGATAAAATGACCTCTTTTGTTCATATTTCCAATATAAATTTTTAATATTTTTGTACGTTTTTCTGGTGTCATATACAAATGGTACATCATTTTATAAAAATATGCTTTAAGACTGTAATGTAAATTTCAGTCTTTCCAACCACATTTTTTCCTCTGTTCCATTTGCATAAATGTATTTCATAATTTTTAAATGTCTACTTAAAATATATATACATAGACAGAGTCACACAGATGCTGTCAGGCGTGAAAGATCAGGTTCACACCCGAAAGTCCAATTAAACTGATTTATTGCTAATCATGTCTATGCATAGAAATGTTCTCAACTAATGATTACCACCTGCTTGGGGTTAGATATGGGTCAGAGGAATTCAAGGGAAGTTGGACTTACTTCACTTGTGGCTATGTAGAGATTCTAGGCCAGTGATGATAATCTTTTCAGCACCGAGTGCCCAAAGTGCAAGCACACGCATCCCTGAAATGCAATATGCATGTGTCCCCCACAGATACGCCCCGCCCCATCCATGCACATGTCCTCCATGCATGCATCCCAGGGTCCCATGCATGCATACACATCTCCTGTGCATGTGCCCTGCCCCCACACATGCATGCATGTCCCACCATGCATGCGCGATAGAGACCCTAAGACCAGCTGGCTGGTGGGAGGTGCATGCATGCGTGGCAGAGCCAAGCTGGGGCAACGGCTCGCGTGCTCACAGAAGGGCTTTGCGTGCCACCTCTGACACCCATGACATAAGTTTGCCATCACATTTCTAGGCTGCTCCGTCTTTTAACTCTGCCCCCAGGTTTTGCCACTTCTTTTATAGACACAGAGTATATGTGATCATGGCTGTTATCTGCTTATGAATATTCAATACTACACATGAAAATACTGAAAGCTGAGACATAATTTCCAGGTTTAACTCATGATTTTCTTTATTATAACATATTGGTTTCACTAACACTGTTTTGACAGTACTGTTTGACACCATTGTTGTTTTTTCAGTCTTGACTGACCAGATCAGCATAAGTATCACTTATAAAGTACATGAAAGGAAAATGATGAAGAGTCTTCTAGAAAATTTGCAGTCTGGTTCACAAAAGCCAGGATTTATTATGCAGCTGGAGCTAATGCTGTTTACATGAATGAAATCTGATTATCCTCACATTTTGGCATAGTCATTTTTGGCTTTTGTAATCCCTTTAGTAAATACCATGTGGAGCTTAATAAAATGCATAATTGCTATGTTTCACCTAGTTTGACCTACTGTTCCATTAGAAATCCCCCGGAAATAATATAGTGGTAAAGAATTTCCTCTTAAACAAAGGACAAACATCCAAGTCTCAGCCTACTTCATACCATATGCAGCACATATGTTTTTTGCTTGTTCACTGCAAGAAAAACACAGATGTGCTAGAGTTTTGTCAGCAAAAATCTGATGCAATTCAGCATGGCTCATCTACATGAGCAACCATTGCTGAATGAGAAGCAATATGCTTTTAATTCCTCTCTCTTCTTTATTTCTTGTTGCATGACTCATTAGCTGAAGTCTTTTACTGAGCAGAATGTCATCACTTGGTTCTGCTTCGGCATATATTCACTTGGATCCTAAGATGGTGAAGCTGAAAATATAGGTAGTCCTCAACTTATAACTGTAATTGAGCCCCAAGTTTATGAGGTTAAGAGAGATTTTCAATTGTTAAAAATCTGTCTGGATCAATGTATATTTCTGCTGATTAAAATATGGACATGGCTTAGTCCATTTTAATGGACAGATGCATCCTATGCTGGCCACAGCCACAGCCACCCCCGTTTTAGCAAAGGGGGAAAAAGTTCCGATAAGTCACATGACAACATGTTGTTGTGAGTTTGACATCCCTGCCATAAACTATTGTGAGTAGGCTGTATGGTGATAAAGTAATATTAGGAGTAGGCTGCTCAGAGGTAAAGCAAAAACAGAAAAAAGCACCTGATGGAAGATAAAGGACACAGAATATTTTTGAACTGCAATAGGAAAAGTAGAGATTGAACTTGTGAAAATCAAATTTGGAATGGGATGAAGGTCATCCATTCCTGCGTTCAAAAATTGCTACTGTCCCATTCTAGTAAATGGTTAATTGAGCAGTGCAAATAAGCCCTCAGGCTCCCATGATTGATCAATCTATGAAGTTCTGATAACATTCAGCAGCAAAGATATGCAAAAATTCAGAAAATGGGAAACAGGCAAATCAATTTTCATAGAACACGATGCCTGTTTATATTAGGCTACAGAATAAAAAAGCAAGTCCAATGATTTAGACCTGCTGTCTATTCTAACTCTAGGTGCTATTTACTGGAGTAACAGACAATAGCCTTGGAAGGGCAACACAGTTTATTTTGCAAGAAAAGTTAATGCGTTCCTTGAATAAGTTCATCTCCCATGTGATCCTTTGCTTTTCATAAATTCTTTTTTAGCATTTTCCAAGCTCTCATTCCCTCTAGTAATCTGCAGTTGCTAGAATTTCATTTTGCTTTTAATACCAACCCTCACAGAGAATCACACACCCTGCAGCTTTATTCATGTGACATAGCTCTGAAAATAATGAAAGGAATCTATTTTTTATTACATGTATTGATTGTCAGTAACCAAAGATACTTGCCAAGTATATGTTGTTCCTGGCGAAAACTTTCCTCCTACAGATAATTTAGGAAGATCATTCAGAAGAGTACATGGCAGCTATAGATTCTACTTGTAGAGAAGACTAACACAATCCTGCAATGTTCATTAAAAAGAAAAGAAGTTGTGCATGGATATGACTCAAAGCTTCCCACCATCCTATTATTTTGTTACTGTAATGATGTCCCTAGCACACTGATGGATAAGCTAAGAGTAAAAGATTTAGGCTTAGCATCATGTTTCTATTCTTGTATTATCCATCATAGCTGGAATGCAATAAGTTTAAACTTGATCTCACACTTGGTTTTAACAGTGTTTGACAAGTCCAGACCTTTAAATCATCTTTCATCTTAGTATATATGTGGATATCCTCTTACGTGGGTCAGTATATCTAGCAATATATATGTAAAAGATCTCACTTGTTTCTGATATTCTAGGCCAGTGGTGTCAAACTCAATTTCATTGAGGGCCACATCAAGGTTGTGTTAGACCATGGGGGGCATGGCCAGGGGGCATGGCCACCTTGAAGTTATTCATGTCGGGGTGGGTGTGTGCCTATGGTGGCCCAAGAGCTCTTTTAGCAAAAACTGGCTCCCAAGCTCCGTTTTCAGCTAGGACAGCTTCCTGCAACCCTCTGCCAGTGAAAACAGAGCTCAGGAGGGTCATCCGTTGTCCTTGTGAGCTCCGTTTTCTCTGGCAGAGGCACCACAGGTCAGTCCTTTGCTATTTCCAGGGGTGTCCCATGGGCCACATCTTTGTGGGCCAGATCTAGCTTGTGGGCCTTGAGTTTGACCCCCTGTTCTAGGCCGTACACAATCATATATATTCTTACTTTATAGACAATTGTTTTGCTTGAACTTTGTATTAGGCGATTGACTGTTTAGCCATAGTTTACCCACTGGCTAGGTTTGCTCAAGATGCTAACTCATAAAACATGTTCATAAATCACAACAATTAGATACCCAGAAATGCTTTGAATTAAGCCAAAATCTATAGATTAGCCTTAAGCTTTATCATAAGTTTAATCAGTACCTTAGTACATTTTTTTAAATCAGTTGATTATAGGATTAAAATGCATCCACCCTAAAATTCTGCATTCCTTTGCTGTAAAAGAAGCTAATATGCATGTACTTGGATGTTCAGAAATACTAGATTTAAAAAAAACAAAACAAAATTCAGGAAGCAAAAAATTCAATCTTGTTTCTCAACTTTATTTTTTTTATAATAAAAAAAATGAAAGCTAAATCACACTTTCAAAGTCTGATATTCATCAAGAGTACTGAAATTAAAATACTGGCTCACTAGAAATTCTAGGAATTGTAATCTGAATGCTGTTAGGAAGGTACCTAATTGCCAAAAGATGCTGCAGAAATTAAAAAGAAAAAGAAAAACCACAGTTTCTTTTTCATAGTGGCTCCCTCTATCTGGAACATCACCCCTCTGTAAATTAAGCTGGCCCTCAGTCAAACATCTTTCAGAAGAAAACATCATTCTGCCAGCAGGCCTGGGAAACCCTGAGCAGGATGGAGCCCATTAAATGGCTGGTATGAATGTATGTTGTATGTTGTTGTATGTATGTTGAATGTATGTTGGGTGATTAGGTAGGAGGTTATTTTATTATTTTTATTTTAAAATATATTTATTTCTTTTATATAAAAGAAATAAAAATATTAAATATTACAGGCATCTTTATGTCCTGTAAGCCGCCTTGAGTTGCCTTGAGAGAGTAGGCAGCAATATAAATTTTCAAAATAAATAAAAAAAATAATGCAGAATAGAATAACGCTCATGGCAAAATAGCATTTCCAGTCAAACGTTCTGCAAGTTCTTTCCTGTGTAGAGTATGGACATTTTCTGCCAGCCAAATCTTAAGTGGGGAAAGAAAACAGAAGAAATCAAATCAACACATGCTAAAGAGACACAAAGTCTCCCAAATGGACTTTTGGAGTACTGCCACTCATTACGTATTACTTATTAGTAGCGCCTACTGAATGTAACTGCATGTTTATACAATTCAACAGTCACCCCCTATACTGTCTACATTTGTTCCCAATATTAAGTAACATTTAACTGTGATTTAGTGACAAAAGCATAGTATATCTTGCTAAGCAGATAGCCCAAATTGTGCCTTCTTCCCCAAGACAACCTTGTTTAATTATGAAGTATTAGATTGAAAGAAAGAAAAAAGATGCAGAAAAGTTACTTTACGCTAGCTGTGGCCAAGCCAAGAACTTCTCCTGAAGACAGGGAAATGCTGATCCCCAAAGAACTGAACGAAGAAGATAAGGAGACAGGCAGTACTGATAGAACTTCCTCTGTCAATGTCCCAAAGGTCCTTTTTCAAAAGGTAACTGGACTTTGTTTTTCCTTGAAGACCTTTCGCTTCTTATCCAAGAAGCTACTTGGATGGGAAGGGAAACATCTTCAAACAAAAACAAAGAAAGTCCAGTTGCCTTTTGAAAAAGCACTTTTGAGACAATCATGACATAGATGACAGAGAATCTTCATGGACGTTCCTCTGTGAATTGGTATAGGGAAAAAAGGACAATTCCTTGAAACTTTGCCATTTGCCATTCTAGTTTACATCGGTTATATTGAAAGCAAAACACCTTTTCTAAAACACAGGAGAGAATCAGCATAACTACTTACAGCTACTGTCAAACTGGACAACCAGGGAAAAACCAGATCTCAAACATCTTCTGATTCTTCAGGCCAAGAGTCAACTCTTTTCAAACTGATTGCATCCCAAATCAGCTTTCCTAATAACAAATACACTTTTTTTTTATTATTATTATTCCAATGATTTGGAATTCCTGCAGCATTTTCCCTATAGTCAGGTGAAAAAGAGTTGCATATTTATGACCTTAAATGATCTGTTAAATATGTATGCTGGCAATGTGGTCTCCCTATCCATTATCATGTAATTGTTAGACTAAATTATAAACAGAAGTCACTATGAAATCATAATATTTCTATCTCCAGCAAAACAGGCTGGCAAATATTTCAAAATCATTGCAATCAACTCCTGTTAAAAGTGCTGTTCTATTAAAAGATACTTGAAGAGATATTTAATCTCTCAGTTAAGTCATTAGTCCCTTAAGTCCCTTAAAGTGCAACAAAATTTCTGTCTTCTGTATATTGCTCCTTGTCTTGTGTCTAAACCTAATACGGATTAGGTAGTTGCCTTCTGGGACTAACTAGGAATTTTTAGAATATTTTTTATTTTACTTCGAGGTTCTTTTTTAACAAGTTTGATTAGGTATTAACTGAGTAATATTAGCTTGTTTGGCATTAGTCACAACTGAGTTATTACATATCCTGGTCAGCATGCTGAGGAATCTAGTGTCTGCATACATGGTATCTTATCCAACCTGTCTTTCGTAACTGGCTGGCTTGAGAAGGTTTCCGATACAGTACCTGGAGTGGTTTAGCTCATCCAGAACTAATAAGCAGGAATGAGTAGCAAATATGGAACTTCAGGTTAGGTTTAGGATAACCAGGTTCATAAAGCTTCTAGCTTTTATTAGTTTACAGATAGTCCTTGACTTACAACTATTTGTTTAATGACAAATTTACCAAAAACATTACAACTGTCACACAATCCCTGCAGTCACTTGTTACAATTCGCATGTTTGGCAGTTAGCTCTTATTTACAATGGTTTCAGCATCTTGGAGTCACATGATTGCAGATCACAGCCTTCCCTGCTGGCTTCCAACAAGCGAAGTTAATCAGAGAAGCCATATTCACTTTACAACTGCATGATTCATTTAACAACTGCATGATTTTCCTCACAACAGTATCTAGATAGGTAGATCTTAAGGCTACAATCCTATTCATGGAAAAACCTCCAAGGTACAATTATTGAAATATGATGCTCTGCTTTCAGTTTACATTTTATTTAACCATTTCCATTTTTTAAAAAAGGAAGACTCTAGAGACTCCTGGACAGGGGTGGGATCCGACAGGGTTAACTATCGGTTCGGTGATTTATGAGGTTCAGTGATTTATGATGTGCTTTCCTGCACGCTGCGTGTGCACCTGTAAATCGTCATCAGCTTGGTGCCTGGGCACAGCTGAGCAGCACTGCGTGCCGAGAAGGAGCTTTGAAAAAGCCCTTTTTTCCTGCTTTTTAACTGCAGCTGTGCCTTGCACGGCAGCTGAAGTTGAAAAAGCAGGAAATAAAGGTCAGGTAAGAGCCCGGATGGGCGGGTGGGCAAAAACATCAGCAGACATAGAACCAGTTCTATGTCTGCTGCTCTTCAGAGCTACCGGTTCTACAGAACCAGACAGAACTGGTAGAAACCCACCCCTGCTCCTGGAGGCAGGCTTAGAGGTTTAAGATGCCAGGCTAGAAATCAGGAGACTGTGAGTTCGAGTTCTACTTAAGATTTGAAGCCAGCTGGGTGACTTTGAGTGAATTGTGGTCTCTTAGCATTTTCTCAAAATGTCCATTTGGATTCCAAAACTGAATTATCAACTTGATGTCAAAGAAGTCTAAATTTTTAATTCAAATACTTCATAGATGTGCATGATTATTTAAAATAAATCATGTGGATAATGTATCTAGCACATGTTATGTTGGAAATAAACAAAAACATTTAATAATCCAAGACTCTCTTGAAGCACTAATTAAGCATAAACAATATGAAGTTGTAAACCAGCCAATTTATGTTTTATTATAAACTTTACTTTTGTTGATTGTTTTGTGTGTAACAGAATATGAAGTACCACAAATAGATTCAATAAATACCAGAGAGAGTGGGCTTTTAGTCTAAACATATGCCCCTCAGAATACAAACATTCATCTCAGTCTTAAGTTTGTTTATAGAAATCAATACAGGAACTCACACTTTTTTTTAACCAAGAGAACTTCAGAGAAATTCCTCAAGTAGTTTCCAACTTTGCTCAGGAAATACATCTATAGATACATGCATAACACAAGATGCCAGGAGATTATTCCCACAGTGAACAGGTTCACTTACATCTTTTAGAATCTGTACCCAGTCTGATATGTCTTTTAAACTTGAGAGCAGATGACAGGTGTGGAAAAACTTGACAGCATTTCTTGCTGACACTTAGCAGAAAGGAATATTTCTGTAATGAGTTTCATGTCTGGAGTTTCACTGCAGAGCACCCAAGCACAAGTTTGCATGTAGCCTCTAGCAATGCAGTCCTTGCTAGATTGAAATTTGTTTGCTGATTGATTGATTGATTAATAAAGTTTTATTTATTAAGTTGCAGAAAATATGTCTTATATAGGATTCAGTGTAGCAATATTGGGTAAGGTTTAGAAGATTTAATAAGCATTGAGAAACCCTTGCAGAGACACAAGGGGAAACATTACCAGAAAGTTTGATTAGCACCTGCATATCAATCCCTTGAAGCTGCAGAACCTGACTATAATAAGGCATACAGGTAAAACTCAAAAAATTAGAATATCGTGCAAAAGTTCATTTATTTCAGTAATGCAATTTAAAAGGTGAAACTAATATATGAGATAGACTCATTACATGCAAAGCAACATAGTTCAAGCCATGATTTGTCATAATTGTGATGATTATAGCTTATAGCTCATGAAAACCCCAAATCCACAATCTCAGAAAATTAGAATATTGTGAAAAGGTGCAATATTCTAGGCTCAAAGTGTTCCACTCTAATCAGCTAATTAAGACATAACACCTGCAAAGGGTTCCTGAGACTTTAAATGGTCTCTCAGTCTGGTTCAGTAGGAATCAAAATCATGGGAAAGACTGCTGACCTGACAGTTGTGCAGAAAACCATCATTGACACCCTCCATAAGGAGGGAAAGCCTCAAAAGGTAATTGCAAATGAAGTTGGATGTTCCCAAAGCACATTAATAGAAAGTTATGTGGAAGGGAAAAGTGTGGAAGAAAAAGGTGCACAAGCAGCAGGAATGACCGTAGCCTGGAGAGGATTGTCAGGAAAAGGCCATTCAAAAGTGTTGGGGACTTTCACAAGGAGCGGACTGAGGCACCACACACAGACGGATCCTGGACATAGGCTTCAAATGTCATATTCCTCTTGTCAAGCCACTCCTGAACAACAAACAACGTCAGAAGCATCTTACCTGGGCTAAAGAAAAATAGACCTGGTCTGTTGCTCAGTGGTCAAAAGTCATCTTTTCTGATGAGAGCAACTTTTGCATCTCATTTGGAAACCAAAGACCCAGAGTATGGAGGAAGAATGGAGAGGCACCACTGCAAGATGCTTGAAGTCCAGTGTGAAGTTTCCACAGTCTCTGTTGATTTGGGGAGCCATGCCATCTGCTGGTGTTGGTCCAGGGTGCTTCATTAAGTCCAGGGTCAATGCAGCCATCTACCAGGAGATTTCTGTTTCCTTCCACAGACGAGTTTTATGGGGATGCTGACTTCATTTTCCAACAGGACTTGGCACCTGCCCACCCTGCCAAAAGCACCAAAACCTGGTTCAATGACCGTGGGATTACTGTGCTTGATTGGTCAGCAAACTCGCCTGATCTGAACCCCATAGAGAATCTATGGGGCATTGCCAAGAGAAAGATGAGAGACATGAGACCGAACAATGCAGAAGAGCTGAAGGCCGCTATTGAAGCATCCTGGTCTTCCATAACATCTCAGCAGTGCCACAGGCTGATAGCTTCCATGCCACGCTGCATTGAGGCAGTAATTGCTGCAAAAGGGGCCCAAACCAAGTACTGAGTACATATGCATGCTTATACTTTTCAGAGGTCCGATATTGTTCTATGTATAATCCTTGTTTTATTGATTGCATGTAATATTCTAATTTTCTGAGATTGTGGATTTGGGGTTTTCATGAGCTGTAAGCCATAATCATCACAATTATGACAAATCATGGCTTGAATTATCTTGCTTTGCATGTAATAAGTCTATCTCATATATTAGTTTCACCTTTTAAGTTGCATTACTGAAATAAATGAACTTTTGCACGATATTCTAATTTTTCAAGTTTCACCTGTATACCACTAATCTAGGACATTTCTATTCCAAGAAATTCAGTGAGCAGCATGTGTTGTCAACCACATGGTTTCATCTTGTGGGCCTGATCTGAGTTTAATAAATATGGTAAGTTAAACCATATTAGAAATCTAGTTTGGTATAGTGCTTAAGACCCTAGCCTAGAAACCAGTCAACCATGAGTTCTAGTCCAGAGGTGGTATTCAGCAGGTTCTGGCCAGTTCTGGCGAACCGGTAGTGGAAATTTTGTGTAGTTTGGAGAACTGGAAAATACCACCTCTGAATGGAGATTTCACAGTATCCTTCCCCTGGCACGCCCACCAAGCTATGCCCACAGACCCAGTAGAAAAAAAATTTGAATACCACCACTGTTCTAGTCCCAACTGAGGCACAAAGTCATTTGGGTGACCTTGGGTCAAATCTTGTTTCTCAGTCCTAGGTAGGCAAAAATAGTAAATTACTTCCAAAAAAACCTTGGAAAGAAAACTGCAGGGACTAATCCAAGCAGTTCCCAAGAGTCAACACCAACTAGAAGACACACTCTCTTACCCACAAATAATCCTATTAACAAATGCCCTATCTAGCTTTTCTATAGGTTATCCCAACAGACCATAAACAAGATATCTGAATTTTTTTAGGGCATTATCATAGTTTGACCATAGATAGAAAATGGAACTTATAAACTTTCACATTTCCAGTATTGCAATCCTGGCCCTGAGAAACTATGTTTTTTTAGCAGACAAGGATGTTAGAAGGAAAACATCCTATGAACCATAATTATGTTTGGGGGGGAGAGGTCTCCTTAACCACAAAAGTATTTTTGCAAGAAATAAAGCTAGAATATTTGCTTCCAGATATGAGCTTCCAAATATATCACCCCACTCTTGGAGACACAAGCAGCTTCAAGTTGTTCCTCTGATATTCAAGTCCAGATCTTCAGCTACTGTAATAACTTCAGCAGGTTCATTTTTAGTGGTTTTATTGTACTATTTTTTTGCCTCTTAGTGAAATTCATTACACTAGGTATGGTGTTTATTACAACTTGCTTCTCTGAAAAAGATTATAGTGACTAGGTTTATAGCGATTTTTTGTTTTGTTTTGCTATGCCTATATACAGTCAGTGAACTCAGCCAGTTCAACAAGGCAAGCTTAAAGCAAGTCATTACTTAGCACAATATGTGAACTCAGCCATTATAGAATGATTGTCAAAGAAATGTGGTGCAAATCTACTGTATATCTCTGCATGACAATGATAGCACATTAAATTCTCAGAAAAGAGGATTTCTGTATCTTTCTCTTCTGTTTTTGGAGTGTATCCGTTTATTCACAAAGCAGCCATTGAAAGACAGAGTCTGCTATCACCAAAGAGTATTTATCTCCCACACTTAAACTGTCCTGAGTTTCTTTTTTGCATAAATACACATGCATTTTGCCAGCAATTTGACTGTCTGAATCAAATAAAAGTGGAAAGTGTCAGAATATAAATAATTCATTCTAAAGTACTGCAAGTCTTTTACACAAATACTTAGAAAAAGGTACTAAGCAAGGATGTGTATCTCCAACCCAAAAATTTCTAATTATTTGTGTTATTTAGAAACTGTAGGATGCTATTGGAAAAGAACAAAACGTGTAATTATTTTTAAAATTACCTTTACATTGTAAGGAGTTAATTAGCGGTTTGCTAAATAAGGCTTAAAGAAATTATTTCAGGATTTTTATTCTGATATAAGAATCTTTTTCTTCATAAGAATTCTGGGCCACTTTTTCCATGAACTTGTATCTGACAATAAAGTAATCTATCCCTCTACCTGGCTCTAAACATTGGGGTAGCTTCAGGGGTGGGATTCAAATTTCTTAACAACCGGTTCTGTGGGCGTGGCCTAATTTGTGGGTGTGGCTTACTGGTCACGTGAATGGCTGGGCATGGCTTGCTGGTCATGTGACTGGCTGAGCGTGGTTTGGTAGTCACATTACTGGGTGGGTCAAAAGATAGAAATTCACTTTAACAATGCTCTTGGTGCGAGGTTGGACTAGATGACATCTGAGGTCCTTTCCAGCCCTGGATTTCTGTGCTGTTTCAAAGCAACCTCTGAAGCTGCATCTAATGCCAGAGTTTGTGGTCCCTCCTTCCTCCCCTTTTTCTTTCCCTCCCTCCCTCCCTCCCTCTATCCATCCGTCAGTCCGTCCATCCATCCATATCTCATTCACATTCCTTTCCCTTCCCTCTTTCTCCCTTCCTTCCTTTCTTTCTCCCATCCTCCCTCCTTTCTTTTTTCTTCCTTTTGAGAGAGAGACAGAGAGAGAGAGAAAGAGAGAGAAAGAAAGAAAGAAAGAAAGAAAGAAAGAAAGAAAGAGAAAGAAAGAAAGAAAGAAAGAAAGAAAGAAAGAAAGAAAGAAAGAAAGAAAGAAAGAATCTCTATGGTATTCATGGTATATTTTCATCTGGAACCTCTTTCTACTTAAACCCGGGGGCCCAAACTTGGCAACTTTAGGATTCAACTCCCAGAATTCTCCAGACTGGAGAATTCTGGGAGTTGAAGTCCACAAGTCTTAAAGTTGACCAGTTTGAAGACCTCTGACTTAAACCTTAGTACAACACCCAGATATTTAAAGCCATTAAACATCTTGGATTAATCTTGAAACTTTTTGCATACTTGTATTTATACAGGAAGAATTTTATTTTAACACATATGGCTTCAATTCCAAAGCTACTTTTTATGAAACATTTCTAAATGGCAAGTAGAAGTGAGCCTTTCTTGCCATTTTATTACCAAGAATTTACCACCATCTTCAAATTAAAGAGTTGCCTTCCAATAACAAAAAACACAAGTTTGCAAATTGCCTGAATAGTAACACAGCACATAATTTTGTACATTAAACGAACCATAAAGTGGAAGAGGGAAAATATTTGTGAGAAATATTTACTATGTTTTTTGCTTGTCAAACTTAAAAGGCCATTGGACACTCACTCCATAAAGGTTGTGACAGCAATAGAAGTAATGAAGCAGCAGCTAGGCAAACTGCTGAATAGTCTGAATTATGCTTTGGAAATTGTGTAATGTACGCTCTGAAATTGAGCAAATGAATGAGACCTAAAGGTAAGTTGTTCTCTACAAAATCCACTCTGAACTTACCACGCTAAGCCTGACATTAAAAAGCAGAGCAACTTACTAGTTTTGAAGAGGAGGATATGGAAGAAAGAAAGTGTTAAGTTTGCATGAAGAGTCAGACGCGGAGTGCTTCAGTGAAGAGTTTATTAGTGACTACAGCTCATAACAGACCCGATTTGGCTGGGCTGCGGCTGCTACTTATAGCCAGCAGCCGCAGTTACCAGCCAATCAGAGTGCAGGATTTTCCCGCACTTTTTAAACCAATCATTTCTGACATTTTACAAGAACAGTTCAAACTAAACCAATGACATTCAAACCTGCATACATAACAGAAAGAATATTGGCTCCAACAGTTTTAGGAGACTGCATAGTTTGGATTACCCAGAACATTCCCAAGGCAGGAATCAATACTATATTAGCTCCAAATGTTCTTTTTGCTAAACACTGAATCTAGGCATACTGGATGGCTGGATGCTCCCAGGAGGCTGCAGGAAGGCCTCCTAGGCCCAAAATGGGGCCTAGCAAGCCTCCCTGGAGCCTCTTGGGAGCAAAAATGGGGTTGGGGTGGCAACAGATCCCCCCACACCCCATTTTCAGCCTAGCAAGCCTCTCTGGAGCCTCTTGGGAGCAAAAACAGGGTGGGGGTGGCATTTTTGGCCTAGCAAGCCTCCCTGGAGCCTCTTGGGAGCAAAAACGGATTGGGGGTGGCGGCGTCGGATCCTCCCCACACCCCATTTTCAGCCCAGCAAGCCTTCCTGGAGTCTCTTGGGAGCAAAAACAGGGTGGGGGTGGTGCTGGACCCCCCCAACTCTGCATTTTTGCTCCCAGGAGGCTACCCTATACTTACCTGGTAGCCAGATGAGCCTCGTGGGGACTTCTGGGAGGGGCTGGGCAGGGTTTCTAATGGGAGCCCCCCCCATTAGAAACAGCTGCCGGGCAAACAGAGAAAAGCAGGATTCAACCTATACAAGCCTCTCCACGTGTTCCTCAGCAAAAGGCAAGTGGTAATGGAAAGGCGACCGGCTGTGGCAGCAAAAGCAAGTGGGTGGGGGGAAGGCGACCGGGGCTTCAGAGCTTCACTCACCCAGGAAGATCAGTAATGGCAGGGCCATAGCGGAAGGCAGGCAGCAATGGCTGGCCTGGCAGGCAAACGCAGGCTGCAGGCATGTCGCACATGCGTACAATGTGGCACATGTGCAATAGGCACTGACTGGGCAGGGAGTGGAGAAGTGGGCTGAGAGGGGTGGGGCCAGCCAGGGGGCCATTTTACCGGTTCTCTGAACTACCGGGAGCCCTAACATCCGGTTCTATAGAACCGGACAGAACCTGTAGAATCCCACCCCTGGGTAGCTTAGATATAAAACAAAGGTACCCAAAAGTTCCTCATCTAAAAATTGATTCTGATTTAATAAAATAATTATCTTAGGACAGGGTAAAAAAGTAAAGACCCACATGAGTTGAACTTCAGTTCAGAAAACTTGATGAAAGTATCTGTAAGATTTCCCTGCTCCTGCACTATCCTGTACTGTGGATAGGATTTGTCTCTGACTTCTTTTAAGATATTTTATTCTCCTTTCCTGGTATTTCCAAGTGGTCTGAATCAGAGGTGGTGTTCAGCAGGTTCTGACCAGTTCTGGAGAACCGGTAGTGGAAATTTTGAGTAGTTCGGAAAACCGGCAAATACCACCTCTGACTGGCCCCACCCCTATCTATTCTCTGCTTTCCGGGTCCCAATTGATCGGCTGGGTCTTCTTTTGTTGCCCTGCACAGGAGAACAGAGCTGGAAAGCAGGTTAGTGGAGTGGGGAGAGAATCGAGATTTTACAGTATCTTTCCCCTGCCATGCCCGCCAAGCCACACCACGCCTGCCAAGCCACGCTCACAGAACCGGTAGTAAAAAAAAATGATTCCAACCTTATTAAGCCATTGTTTCATTTATAGAGTATAAATCTATAAAATCCATAATATTTACGACATAATCAGCAAAACCTGAAACATTTTTTGCAAGGAGCAGATGTCTGGAGAACCAGTGATACGAAGCAGCTGGAGAACTAGTGAGATGAAGTAGTCAAGGTCTATACAAGGAGTGTAGAAATCTGTGTTCTAGCTGACTCTCAGCCATAGAAGTTCACTGGGTGAATCTGGACCAGGCACTCTTTCTCACCTCAATCTACATCACAGGATTGACTGCTGTGGTGCAGAAAAGTAAGCGGAGGCAGGATGTGACACTGACCTCCTAAACAAAAAGTGGGATATGAATATAATCAAATTAACCAAACTAATTAAGCTTATCAACCTGTGAAGTATTCACTGCACTGGCTGAGAGTCCTCATTCAGTGGAGTGAAAGGTCAGAACTTAGACCTGCTTTGTTATGATTTGAATTTTTAGATTTCTATTTCTATTCAAATGAAAGTAGAAGCTTCTTCTAGATCTTGCTATATAATTTAGCAAAGGTTCAGTCTGGAGTATTGACAAAATGTGGAGCAGTATAGGGCAGGCTGCTACCATATTTCAGTACACTCAAATGGACTTGAACTTGATGAATGTATTTTATTTTTTTCTTTATGTACATTGAGAGCTTATGCACCAAAGACAAATTCCTAGTGTGCTCAATCACACTTGGCCAATAAAGAATTCTATTCTATTCTATTCTATTCTATTCTATTCTAAATTACTAAGTATTTTCAATCACACCACTATTTTTTCTTAAAAGTATTAGAGATGATGTCATCATAGTTTACAACAGTATAAAATTGTACAATCTTAGTTTGATGGCTAATTCCCAGAGTGGCAAGAGGATGACCATCACAAAATGTATGTTGTGACATTGTAATACAAGCATGGCAAATATAATCATTTACAATCCGGCTTCTAGGAGGTCTTAAGGATCTACTGAACAGTAATTTAGACAGAGAAACTGTATGTATATATCTGTATGTTTGTACATGTGTGTATATATAATTTTCTTTGACTTATTTTTCCTGAGCTTATCATATACATAAACTAAAATAAACAACATGCACAACAGAAAGTGTGTGTATAGCTTTTTAAACAAATTATAGGCATGGAATGATTGATTTGCTAACCTCATTTGGGAAAAATGGTATTTGCTTCAAGAGCAATGTTTGAATAAAAATACAGTAGATTATAAACTGCAGAGTAGATTGAAACCACACAAGCAGTACAATCATTCCTACAAATGATATGGATTCACCAATTCAGCTTGCCAGTTTTCAAAAACATTGCTTGAGAATGGCTTGAATAATGCCTACCCACAGACAACTATAAATTATTTCAGTTTTCATAATTCAAGTGAAAACATTCTTAATCACTTAATCAGAAATAATTTAAACTTTCTTAACTATGATTTATTCAGTTTCTTTGAATATACTTTCAAAACAAATATTTTGATAGTGATCACCTAGACACATTAAATTCAGGCAGGAATTTATTATCTTTTTAACCTTAAAACAGAAACTATGATTTTTTTTATATGTACAAAGAATGTCTAAAACTGATTGTTATATAAAAACAATATCAAATTTATTACACTGGAATTTTTTAAAGCATAATCCTTAAATTGTAATCACCTAGAGGGTATACTACTTTGGGATATACAAACTTTGTGCCTGTTTAGAAAGCTATTTAATGTACATTTTGTATTATTTGCATCTCAGAAAAAATAATATCCCCCTTTTTGTGGCTGAGATCTAGAAAAAATGTTTAGTTCTGGAGGAACTGGCAACTTGAATTCATCTAGTTTAATTCACAAAAGGTTATTTTCGGCTATAAATTTTCTTGACAAGCTCAAGAAATGCAAATAACTGCATGAGGAATTGAAGCAGTTGAAAAAAAAACATTTCTACTGATTATTCTACACTGTGATGTAAAAACAACAACCAAGGCTAAGAAGATAATTTTATCAACTTCTCAAGTTCTGTTAATTTAACCTGACATTGCCTCACAGCGTTAATATGTGCTGGCAATATTGAAGGAACATTTATGATTTAATTATACCAGTTGGCTTGGAGACACAGGTGGGAGCTTTTGTTGTGTCTGTATTTCTCATTACTAGTTTGGCCTGAACTAATATAATTTTGATTTCAGCAAACATATTCATTAAAGGACTATTCACTTTAAAAAGCTACAAAATAATAATTATAGAAATCTTTTTACAAGGCCTTCCAAGCCAAGTTTTCATGGACTGGCAGATATTGCAGATGTTCACACATCATAAGTTTAAAGTCTAGAGTTACGTAACAATACAGATTCAAAGCAGAACATAATTTGAAGTATGTATGTGGCATCTATCAGGAATATCTTTTTGTAGATTCATGGTATAGGAAAAGGTACTTGGTTTAAGGTTTTCTAAGCAAATATTATATGAATGTCCACATACTCTTCATCACATTTTCCTTTCAGAATTCAGATCACTGCCATAGCCCTATTAAAAATTGGCACTGTGCTATAAAGTAGCAATCTGAAAACTAACATTTAAAAATTTGAACTAGATAAATTTTCAATTAATGCCAGATGAAATTAAGGTTCTCAGTATAAAATTGTGCCTAAACATAAATAATATTTAGAGATATTATTTCAAGAAGGATATTGCCTTGTTTATTAGACTCTTCCTGCTCAAACAATGCCTTGTGCAATGAAGCAGTTCGCCCATTTTAAATTCAGAGCTATATAGAAATTGACAATATCCCTTCAAGCAATATTGATCATGAGTGCAAGGCCAGCTGAAGCCACTTAGGAGGCAAACACATTCTAATAATATGTAGGACAATAACCATAATGTGAAACCTCCATTTCTGATGCTAACACTAGTATGGAAGAGAGAAAAAATGCAGTAAAGGAATCTAGAAAATATATTGCAAAAGTGATAGAACCACATACAAAAAAATTAAAATGGGACAAAATTGATAATTAATTTTTAATAGAATTATTTTTAATACAGTAGTCACAATCCTGTTAAATCTCAAATGGTTAATTAGGGCAAACAGATAAACAGTTACTAAACATGACAGAATATGAAGCCTGGAATAATCCTTGTAACAAAGTATTTTCCTTGAAAATATGTTCTTTTTCTGAGACATTTGGCAGGACTCTGTGTAATGACTGACTTTCTGGCATTTTACTGTTGTAAAAACTTTTCTTTGTACTCCGTTTTTTAAAGTTGATTTTTTCTCTCTCCTTTATTGTCCAAAATAAACACAATGTATAAAAAGAAGCATATTCCTAATGTCCCTGTCTTTGCTGAGCAGTTGCACAGACGTTTATTTGGCAGCTCTTTATTTGAACTGGGACCCGGTAGAAGAACATCTCAATGAAAATATATGACAATGAATTAATTGATCCTGACACTTTTGTTGTTGTTGTTCAGTCGCTAAGTCACATCCAACTCTTCATGACCCCATAAACCAGAGCACGCTAGGCTCCTCTGCCCTCCACTGTTTTCAGGAGATTGCCCAAAATCAGGTTTATTGTGTCAGTGACACTATCTAACCATCTCATCCTCTGCCATCCCCTTCTCTTTTTGCCTTCAATCTTTCCCAGGATATCCGGGTGTTCCAATGAGTCCTTCGTTCTCATTAGATGGCCTAAGTATTTAATCTTCAGTATCTGTCCTTCCAAAGAATGAACAGGGTTGATTTCCTTTAGGATTGACTGATTTGATCTCCTTGCAGTTCTCAAGAGTCTTCTCCAATACCACGATAGTTTACTTCTCATTAAGTAAATAAATAACTGTTCTAGTATACTGTTGGAAGAAATATCCATCTGTTTCAGTTCCAAGCCAGGAGAAAGGCACTGGAGACAAAATGGAGGCTGGAAGTTTTCGGAAAGAAGGTCCATTTATTGATGAAGCAGAACCACCAAGCATGTGTGATTCTGGGCAGCTGACCACATGGAGTTGAGAGTGAGGGGTTTTTATACCTTCTTCTGGGCTTTGCACTTGAACTTCCTGTTCCTATGCAAGAACATGTATTCTATTGACTGTTGTAGTAGTTATGTAGGGGTGATAGCTGGCCCTATAGGTTGTCTGAGCTAAGTTTGGTTGAAGTTTCTGAGGGTGATGCAATAATTAATGGCTTTGCCCTATTTTGGCTCTTGGGTGAGGACTAATCTGCTGCAAGGAGTAATGGATTACAAAATCTGCATTTCTAAATCTGCCCCAGCTCAGTATCTGCTTGAGGGCAGGGAGCTGGGGCTCTGAATCTCCCTTAAGATTTTTTTTTATTTCTCTTTTAGGGGAAATATTTTGTCCTGCCTTTTTAAAATATTCCTCAAAATATTTCATTCTTCTAGGAGGGAGTGATGGCTTCCCACAATACTACACATCCTGAATACAAATATAATTATTAAAGAATGTTTGATAAAATATATGCTTCATTCAGAATTCAAACAACAACAATCTGCAAACTCAGTTCGTTTCACTCGATTACACTCTACTTCAAGGAAAATATCACCTGGGGTAATCGAATGTGGACATTCAGTCCAATATCATGTGTAAATTCAGCACTGCACAAGATAATAATTTGTAACTTGAACAGATTTAAAGTGCTGATTTCATTTCTACACATAGGGGTCTGAATAAGGAAACAATACAAATGGAAAAGCTAGCAATTTTGATATGCACAGAATATGGAATTATCAAAGTAGGAACCCATTAGGATTTGGGATTTTATTTTGCATTGTTCTCATTAATAAAGCAGAACATTAAAGTGGAAAGATAGGAAATCTTTCAAGATAAGACACACAAATTTTTAAAAATGGAATGAGGACACTAAAAAGCAGATATAAACTTTTATTTCCTATTAAAAATGATCTTGCATATAAATCTCTAGGGTGATCTAAGCTTTCCGTCTGTAAATATATATATAATGAGTTTATCATCTGCACCTCTATAACTGTCTGGTTTGGTTCTGCAACACAACAGGACAGACACAGACTTCAGAGGATAATTAGGACTGCAGAAAAAACAATTACTAATACCTGCCTTCAGTCGAGGACCTGTATCTGCACGAGTCAAAAAGAGGACTGTGAAAATATTTACAGACCCCTCACATCCCAGACATAAATAGTTTCAACTCTTTCCCTCAAAACAACGCTATAGAGCACTGCACACCAGAACAAGAACAGTTTTTTCCTGAAAGCCATCACTCTGCGAAACAAATAGTTCCCTCAACACTGTTCAACTATTTACAAAGTTACTGTTACTGTTACTGTTAATCTTCTCATCACTCCTTATCACCCATCCCCTCCCACTTGTGACTATATGACTGCAACTTTGTCACTTGTATCCTTATGATCATACTGTTTCCTGGTATGATTTGATTGCTTATTGTACCCTATGACTATCATTAAGTGTTGTACCTTATGATTCTTGACTCTTGGCGAATTTATCTTTTCTTTTATGTATACTGAGAATATTTGCACCAAGACAATTTCCCTATGTATCCAATCATACTTGGCCAATAAAGAATTCTATCTATCTATATTGAAAACATGTTAGTATCAGGTAGAAGCTTTAACTAGAAATGTCTTATGTGTACTGAGAGTATTTGCACCAAGACAAATTCCTTATGTGTCCAATCATACTTGGCCAAGAATTTTATCTATCTACTGTATATTGAAAACATGTTAGTATCAGGTAGAAGCTTTAACTAGAAATGTCTTCTGAACTATTTTGTATGCTTTTTAAAAAGATTGTCTAACCTTTGAGTTAGATCATCAGTGAGAGTGTTAATCCAGTATACACATACTCAACAAATACTCAAAAACACAAGAGAGAAAGTAGAAAGGGAGAGAGGGAGAGAGAAGGGGAGAGAGAGAGAGAGAGAGGCTTATGATTTTTGTTTCAGAAACTGACAACTGCATATATAATAAAAGAGAAAATAATACCATGCAATATATTAAATCAGCATCACAGCATGGGAAAATGACCAGCATGAAAAGCAATTATAAGCTGGTCAGTTTATACAAGGACAACTATGAAAATGCCTTGTGTTATATACCCAGTTGCAAAATGTTCAATCTCTTTCTGTGAAGATGAAAATAAGTGGAGAGTTTTGAACATCTTTAGTTAAGAGGGAATTCCTCTTTTCTTGTGTTTGACATCAAAGTTCTGTACAATGACATTGTGTACAGAGTACTGAATAGCCAGTCATAAAGCAGGAAAAAGTGGCAGAACTATCACTAAAAATACACTGAAACAAACTATATTATTCTCCATTCTTACAGACTTAGGATCATTACTGAAAGTGTTTGGAAAATTTTGCACCATAGTCTTACACCATGTATTATTTCCTTATCTTTTACAAATTCCAGCTATGGCAAGCATAGATGAAACATTATTTCTGACTTCTGCAAAGTTTTCCTATTCACACTTGTATATATGCCCCTTAAAACTGTTACATTGCATTATACTTCTCTTTTATATTCTTCAAAACATACTGTTAAAGAACTATGGCATGGAAATATTAAATACATCTAAGGCCAAGAGATACATCTACATGTCTTTGGGAGTTTAAGTGCAGTTAACAGCTGCTTTTTAACATTTTACTATGAAAATGTTTGGCATTATTGTGAATTGTGACTGTTCTTCGCATTTAGACCTAGAAACTAACATGAGAAAACATGTACATCTAAAAGTGCATCCCATGCCAATTTTTCTGGGTTTTGCCAGATTTGTAAATTTAATTTGATCTTTTGCTGTAATATAAAATTTGAGCTATGGTTATATTTTTTCACTAATGGAATCTTCTAGAAAAAACCACACCACCTGAAATTGGTACAGTAGATATATTATTAGTATTTGCTAACTTAGTAAAGAAAACTTTAAAACTGTTAAGTTAAAATAAGGTAATATTAGAAGTTTCTTGTTTATTTTAGTATAATTAGTATAGCATATTAAATCTAATTTAATGCTTTAATGCTAATTATCTTGTATTTTTCAATTTCTCAATATTTAAATATCTAATTGTATAAATAGTAATTTGCATTCATTACATTATTTAGATCATATTTAAGAATGTAACTATGAAAACAGTTAACTAACAAAATATTTCTCAGAGCCCTGTAGATGAATTAGCTTTACAAAAAATGAACAGAAAAAAATGAAATATGACTAATATTTTCATATACTTTAATCATTAATTCTTAATTAAACTTCTATTGTATCTAATTGTTAATTAAACTTCTATTATATTTTAAAGAAATTCTAAATAATCCCCTTTCGTTAGATGTTACCTTAAAATCAAATGTTATTTTTTTCACAAAACACAGATATTTAGATTGATTAAACATGATACTTATTTTCAAAAAGATCAATGGACAATATTTTTTCGAAATCATATTAGACTTTAAAATTACGAGGTCTAAAGAATTAGTAAAAAGTAATCAGAAACCATCTGTCTTTTCAAATATTTTTCTGCTTATTACTGGATTTTTTTTCAAAAATAGTCCTGTGCTCATAGTTATTTTATATTCTTTCTCAGATATTCTTATTTTGTACTTAGTAATTTTAACTTTGAGGATAAAGCTCTTTATCTTCGACATAATATTTAAAGGAAGAAAATTGCTTTATGTGAAAAATGGCAATAGAAGACATATCCTATGAAAGAAATAAGAGTCAATCAGAAGAAGTACCATTTTAAAAACTATGTTTAATGAAACAGTTGTAATTATAGTCAATAACATACTGATCATTAAGACTGAAGTCAATTACTAGTAGGTCACTAAAATATAATCAGATTTTTTACTTTCCCACATATTTCAATGGTGGTAAGTATAGACCTGCTGTGAAACTTCAACTAAAGTGTATTTCTCTGCAGGTAACCTTTATAGAACTGGATATGACAGTCGTTTAGGCTTCAGCATTAATACATACTACTTCTACTTAAATTGTACATGTCCATGGGAAGTACTCACTAAAATCACACAGTGAATAAGGAACACCAGCATATTGGAAATAAATTAAGTCTGAAATTGGCTGTATATTATTTCATGGCCCAACTGTCCCCTTCAAACATTTGTCTAGCCACAGCAGTCAATTTCCTATAAGTAAGTTTGGAGATAGCACTAGAAGACCAGTAATACAAGCTTCTCAAGGGGTCTAGGACAACTTGCCACAGCCAATTCTCCATGGCCAGCTCGCCACAGGACAAAATCACTGTGGGACAATTCAAAGCTGTATTAATCATTTTATTCAGTTACTTTTATTATTGGTGACCATGTTTTTGTTAAAATTATTGTAGCTCTTGTATTTCTGGATTGATTTTCTCCATTTTATTATTATTGGCCATGGTTCCATTGAAATTAATTTAATTTTTGTATATGTTAAATTGTCCTGTGGTGAGTTGCCCATGGCAAATTGGCAAATTGTCCTGCTAAGAATTGGCCATGGTGAGTTGATTATGGCGAGTTATTCCATTCCATTCTTAAGCCTCTAAATCACTTTTTGCAATCAAAGAACTAATTGGTGTGATTTCAGCCCTGCTGTGCATGCTTAACCTTAACCTCTGCATATACTATTGGAACAGTGCAATTGTTGGTAAAGTCAAAATATTACGGTGTATGTGTTTTACACTAAGTCAAAATATGACATGTTTTTAATTACACTATACTCTCTGAATTCAAAAAACGTGGTTGCAGTATTGCCCTTTGGGAAGGTGCCAGTTCTGGGCTGCAGAAGTCTGGACACCCACTACCCACAGCACAAAGTTACAGAAAAACCTAACTCATTGATCTCATCTAATAGCCATTTGGATTTTGGCAGTACATAGCTGATAACCCTATCATTTTGTGCTATAGCTTTTAAAATATAGTAAAATATGAAAACTTATCAGATTTCAAAACAAGGACTGGGTTTTACAATGTTCTGTTCCATTAGTTAATAGTATAACATTAATAGAAAAATGCCTACAAATGTAAGTGATTTAGTTGGGGCACACATTAAAAGCCAGATGAATAATTAATGTCATCTCCAACAAGATAATGGTGGTTGTGATGGCTTCTAAAATAGCTGTTTCTTCAGCACATCTGATATAACAACAATTGAAAAGGGGATGGAAATCTGGCAAGTAACAATAAATAACTGATGAATTACATAGGTCTTAATGAGTAGCAAGCTATGCAAGGCTGATTATGTTTGAAATAATTCTGATGATCAGTAGCAAATTTAGCATTCGGTGTTGATTTTACAAAAGCACTAGAAAATGTTATTCTCTTTCATTTTGCAGCCTTTATCTTTAAACAAAGGTGTTGCCTAAGCAGTAAATCATATTGACTTAAAAAGGTCCTTGAAAATGGAACTTTTCAATTTTAATTTCAGATATTAGCATTGAAAGGATACAGCATTGAAAGCAACCCCTTTGCTGTTAAGAACTGCTACTTTATCAGTTATTCAGACTGCATATTATGATTAATTAAGATTAAACAATGTTTCTGTTCTGTCAAAATATTTAAATTCATATTCGTCATACTATTTTACAAAGCTTAATACTGACCCTACATTATTGAGAGCAGTGATCTTAAGAACAACAGCTGACATTTTAAGAAAAAAAGCAAAGCTGTTTTTCATTCGTGACACTCTGGAATTTGAGCATCTTCCTTTTTGGCTAACTGGTTTAGGAAAAAGAACAAGAAAATCTCAGAGGAAAATGTGTACTTTTCTACAGTCTTGTTTTGGTATTCAAGTTCAATTAAGGCAACCAGGTTCATTCCAAATTAAATGCAGCCATCTTGTTGAGTAGGCGGGTATGAACCACACCTATTCTCAAAAGAAACTTAAGGCTACAGCTGTTGCTGCTTTATTTCAAAACAAGGTTCATAAACAGGTTACACAAAGGCAATAAAATTTTGGTGCCAAGCAACTACACCCCCAAAAGACAAAACAAATGAAAAGCTCTAGCAATAAAACAAATGTAATTTAAACAAACTATTTATTGCTGTTAAATGATCCTTCACACATACATTAAGCAAATTGCTGTTGCTTCAAAATTTGAGGATCATAATAATTTCATCACTGTTTTTAGTAGAGATCATCTACGATTTTGCTTAAAGCATATTTTAAATAATATGATCTGTACTTCCAAGAATAGCTAGATGGAATTCCAAAGAATAAACTTAAATTAATTGCATTGCAGTTCTCGGGGCTCAAAGAAAGATATCAGAACACATATACCAAGGGATATCATAAATATATTCAAAACTGCATAGGTTAAGAAATTACATTTAGAAAACTGTAGCTTGTGGTGGGAAATAGATTGAAATGCATGGTTAAAGAGGATTTTGTGTAGTTGTTCGTTGTTGTTTTAAATAAAGATCAATTAGATTTATGAACCAGACTCGAGTGGACATACAATTTAACAAATACAGATATTGTTAAAGATAGAAAAAGAGATTCAATTACCTTTGTTCACACATCCTATTAAGTCATAATTCACAGGGTCATGAAGTTTCCAGTCTCTAGAAATAGAACTAGGAGACAGATATGGTTTATCTGGTGAGAAGTTGTGTGTGTGTGTGTGTGTGTATTCCCAAAATAAATTTAGATTTTCGACTATCATTGCCACCAACACCAAATGTGAGTTCTTATACTGCTGCTAACACACACACACACACACACACACACACACACAGTAGCATAATTATCTTAGGTATTCAGCAGGTATTAAATTTTGTCTTCCATTTAGTCAGAACACCAGCTGTTTATAGACAATCAAAACTTCTTTTTAACAATAACACAGTATGAACAAATAACACTAAATTGTTTCTGTTTAAAGGAATAAAACTCCACATCTAAGTACAGAATGATAGTTCTATTTATAAAGAAAAAGAGAGCCATGACAGTCTTTGTCATTTCTTTTAGGAAGAAAAAGTAATGGAAGGAACATATCCAGTAGCTGCCTCTCCACTATCATGTCCTGTTTTGTACATCCTGCAGATGCACATAGAATTATTTCTAGCCATGTAAAGACTGCTGAAATAATTCATCTCCTTTTATATCATGTGTGGAAACACCAACAAATAAGGCCATTATGTGTCCATAATTTTATTTCAGTGAAAATAAGTGATAACATACCAATAATCACAAAGGTTACTAGAACAGTGGCTGAAGAAAAAGAAGACTTGAAAGGTACAAAATAGTAATTTATCGTATTATCTGGAAATATACCCAAATCACACAATACCCAATTCAAGCTGCACCATCGAAGTTTAGAATAGATGCTGTGAGGTTATAGTGCAGTGTGTTATGCAAGTAGTACAGTGTGTTATGCAAGTAGTACAGTGTGTTATGCAGTGGGGCTCTTTTGTTTTCCATCTGGTTTCTGAATTTTTAAGAAGTTCAGTGCATTCATGGCTGGAAGAGAAACAGATTTCACCTATAGATGAAGCTTCTTTTGGGGTGATTGCCAGAATTCAAGGGTAACTCAAAATCACCCTTGAAGACAAATAAACTATGGTTTAATATATGGCTTGACACTCTTCTGAAAATAATGGGTCATTTTAGCTAGCTTAGTTTGACATTTTGATTTTGCAATGACTTTTTTGCTTACTTTTGGCATAGCATGATATGTGAACCCAATGGCTGTGTTTAGCCCAATGAACAAATTAGAGCATTAATTTAAAACCCTGGCTCAACAATAAATTTAGTCAGTATATTGTTTGGAATTATAAACAATCAGAAATATTTTGGGCAATAAATTTACAGTATATGGATTGTACTTAATTGTGTTTAAATCCATTCTTTCTGGGATGTTTTTTATTTATGTTTTGATTTCTTTAGTTTGGGTTTTCCTCTGACTATGGAATGGAAACAATTTATCCTTAATAGAAGGCTGTCAAAGGAAATTATCTTACTGGTTCTGTAAGCTGTTTTTAAACATGTTAAATGTGGTATTTTACTAACAACATTGGTCAGATTAGGGCAATTCATAAAGCTTATAAAGTGTATCAAGTCACAAACATCTTAAGTATGTTTCAGTGAAAGTTCTCTAAACAACCTGTTTCTTTTTATCCAGTAATTGAAACCAGTCACTGGAGAAGCTACAACATGACTACAGAATTGTCCTGTTTTCAAACTTGAAATTTAATTAGTAGTTTGAAAATGTTTGATGCTTTACACAGTGGTTTGCAATGTAAATAAAGCACATAACTTTGATAAATTATATTAGCCACTTGAAAGAAAATGACAACAAAGAAACAGAACTCTTCCTATATGAAAGGACTCCACAAGATTAGTTGAGAAAGCCATACTTCTTTTGATAACCAATTTAAAATAGATTATAAAGCATATACCTATATTGTAAGTAGATAAATTCATTGTTAATAATACAATTTAATTTACTTCTTAATTTGAGATGTGATAAAATGTTCCTGGATTTGTTTGTAGTTCTTCATACAGTCATTGTTTACCTCTGAACTACAGTTAGCAGCTTCTTAATGAAGATACAAGATTAGAGGTGCACAATGTATGGCCAGAGACCCATATGTAGTACATACTATAGTAGAATATGCACCCTCAGAATCTCTCACTAACTACACATTAACTAGTAATCTCACATCTCAAATTAAGAAGTAAAATAAAGTAAGGTATTAAATATCTAGAAAATCATTGTGTTAATTGTGTCTCACTTGTTTAAACTCTGTCCTGCTTGCTTGTTGGGAGTGAAGTTTTTGGTACAGCACTTCAAGACTAAGCTCCCTGATTCTGATTACCAATTACAGCTGAACCTTACTCAAAGACCCTTCGGCAGGTCCAATATTTAATATGTTTATGCAGTATGTGATGATATATTTTCCCTAAAACAACAATGCCATGAAAAAGGTTGGACTGAAAGACTAACTGGGGGGGGGGATGGGTTTTTAAATTATCTTAAATTATTGTAAATTTTAGATTTGTAACTTTTTGGGTCTTGTGAATCGGTTTAATTCTTTTTTAATTATTTATTGTCATTGTTTTTAGTTGTGAGCTGCCCCGAGTCTTCGGAGATGGGGGGGCATACAAGTCCAAATAATAAATAAATAAATAAATAACTAGTCCAAAGTGAGTGAGTTTTCATTGCTGAAGGAGGCCTAGAATCTAGGTGTCTCTCTTCCTATTCCATTACATTAACCACTACTTTACACTGGTTCTTATTCTTGGTTGTTTTTGAGTTCTGATTTGGTATTGCTAGTTTATTCTCCAACTCTTCCTTTTTCCTGGATTCTGATGATGGCACTGATAACATTACCTACTGTAGCTGGGTAATGAATATCTGCAAGAAAACAATCAAGTTCAGAGAATACCAAGGACTCCACAGTTCAGTCCTGAGCTACATATATTCTCTTCCATTAGAATCTAATTCCTATTAGTTTTGACTTGTTTTTCAGCCCTGAATTCTATCTTGCTTCTTGACTTGGCCTTGTTTGTCCTATGTCATCAGCTCTATTCCCATAGCTTCTAACTCACCTCAGACTGCCAAGACTTCATTATGGAAATACGGCAGGAAAAGAGGAGCTAGAATGTTCCCTTGTTTACTAAGGAACAACGTTCTTCCCTGCTTCTGGTCTCCTCCGCAACTGTGACTTTTGCTGCCATGGAGGCTATTCTTCTTATGTGACTTGTATGTCAATCTTTTGGCTCAAATCTTAAATATTATATTGTGTGAATATATCACATAAATATTATATATAAAAGCTGACACAGTTTCAATCTCTTCACTGTGTAATAATGTAATGATGTTCTATTATTCCCAATCTTTAAACAATAAAAACAAAACTTTTTTGCAGTAGTTAAATGTAGAATAGAACAATATGTTTTTATAATTAAAGATATGTTCTCTGCCTTATAAAGTAATAAAGATGGGATAAAAATCTAATCTGATAAATAAATTATTGCTTATATTATTCATCCTATCTTTTTAACCAAAATGAGAATGCAAAGAATGTGATTATTAATATGCAGAACTGTGGTCACAAACATTAACTTCAGAATTGGGGAGGGACTGGTACCAAGGCAGTGATTACCTATTTGGGAGGTTTTCTTAGTGCAACATTTGTACATTTAATTACAACACAGAAGCAATATTAATTGCAAGCAGCTATGTATGGCAAACTTATTTTTCATCTTAAACTAAAACTTGGGTAATACAACTTTTCAACAGAAGGGAAAAGTCCTGAACTTCTTTTGCAGTTGCTTTTATTTTGTTTTTTGCTCTCTTTTTTTGTGCAGTTACATCTAAGAACAAATCACAAAACTGACAGGAACTAAAAGAGAGTTGTAATAATGGAAGTTTATTTTGGCTGCCCATTTATTATTCTCTGGCATATCAGCAATGCTACAGGAAACTATTGTACAGATGAGAATGCATAGTGCTCAGAGAGGTGTAATGTTATCAGATTTCCAGTATCTCATGTACGGTTTTCTCTTACAAAGATGTGTAAGCAGTAATGAAATCCAGATGTATATCTAGGACACTTGTAGAATTATTTAGTTTATAATTTCCTGGACAGATTTTATGAGATGAAATTTACAATTTGTTTTTTAACTTAAAAGAACATTAGGCCCCCAAGGAGCAATCTATAAGGATTGTGTCATTCACTTCTTCATTTCCTTTTTTCAAGGCTTAACATTACTGTTAAGACAGCAAAACAGAACTGATAATATGTGTGCAATAACAATTAGGACTTGTTCTTCATTGGCCTAAAATGCCAGGTAAAGAAAGCAGAGAAAGAAAAAATAATAATATTGCCAAGCATAGGGAATTCTTAAAGTTCTACACCTTGACTGAGATCGTACAAAGCATTTAACATTCTTTTTCCACCTAAGGTGTGGCAAAATTAGTCCTGATGAGTTGAATTAAGGCCTGATGGATTTTTCAACAAAATGAGGTCTTCAGTTTCTAAAAGTGTGCAGCAGAGATTCACTTTCCCCTCCCTCCCTCCCTCTCTCTTTTAGATACTTCCATGGATGTCAAGCAACCATGTCAAGCATAGGTGTCCAACCTGCAACCCTGAAAAACTAGCAAAATGTCCCAAGTTTATGAACTTTTAAAATTACTATGTGATTTATATACCTTAACTATATTATCTATTTTAAATGCAGCCATGACAATTCATTCAAACCCAGGAAAGCCAAAAGTTGGACACCCATGGTGTAAAGGGAAAGGTAATATTCACTGATTTCCTCAACCCTTAGAGTCTTCCTATGACACTTTTCAAAATATTTAGTGAATAGAATAGAATGGAATGGAATGGAATAGACTAACAGAGTTGGAGGGACCTTGGAGGTCTTCTAGACCAACCCCTTGCTTAGGCAGGAAACCCTACACCACTTCAGATATTGGCACTTCCAATATCTTCTTAAAAACTGTCAGTGTTGGAGCATTTACAACTTCTGGAGGCAAGTTGTTCCACTGATTAATTGTTCTAACTGTCAAGAAATTTCTCCTTATTTCTAGATTGCTTCTCTCCTCGATTAGTTTCCACCCACTGATTCTTGTCCTGCCCTCAGGTGCTTTGGACAATAGCTTGACTCCCTCTTCTTTGTGGCAGCCCCTGAGATACTGGAACACTGCTATCATGTCACCCCTAGTCCTTCTTTTCATCAGACTAGACATACCCAGTTCCAGCAACCATTCTTTATATGTTTTAGCCTCCAGTCCCCTAATCATTTTTATTGCTCTTCTCTGCACTCCTTCTAAAGTCTCAACATCTTTTTTACATCATGGTGACCAAAACTAGATGCAGTATTCCAAGTGTGGCCTTACCAAGACATTATAAAGTGGCATTATGAACACTTCACATGATCTTGATTCTATCCCTCTGTTTATGCAGCCTAGAACTGTGTTGGCTTTTTTGGCAACTGCAGCACATTGCTGGCTCATATTGAAATGATTGTCCACTAGGACTCCAACGTCCCACTCACAGTTACTACTATTGAGTGAGGTACCACATATACTGTACCCATGCATTTTGTTTTACTTGCCTAAATGTAGAACCTTACTTTTTTCACCATTGAATTTCATTTTGTTAGATAGTGCCTGTTATGTATGCAGGTTTAAAGTCATTGGTTTAGTTTGAACTGTTCTTGTAAAATGTAAAAAAATGATTGGTCTAAAAAGTGCGGGAAAACCCTGCACTCTGATTGGCTGGCAACTGCGGCTGCTGGCTATAAGTAGCAGCCGCAGCCCAGCCAAAGTGGGTTCGTTCTGAGCTGTAGTCACTAATAAACAAAGAGCTTGAAGCACTCCGCGTCTGTCTCTTCATGCAAACGTAACACTGGTGACGAAGGTGGGATCTCCCTGAAGAAGAAGGCAACGCGGAACAGAAAGAGAGCAAGATGGCTGCGCTGAACACCCCCCCAGCCCCGTTCGATCCGACGGCAGAAGACTGGGAGACGTATGCAGATCTGGAATGTATCTGGAAGGAAACAATCTTGCCAACATTTCCGAGCAGCGGAAGAGGGCGGTCTTTCTCACACACTGCGGTCCGGCAGTTTTCAAGATGGCGAAGGCATTGGCGGGAGCTGCAGACGTGAAGGTAATGGAATGGTCTGACTTAGAAAAGTTAAGAGCCCATTACGCGCCACAAGTATCGTGCCTCATTAAGAGACACAAGTTTTACCGTCGGAATCAAGGGGAAAGCAAAAACGTAAACAACTTCGTGGCAACTTTAAGAGACATTGGGGGTGCATGTGAATTTAACAATTTAGAAGAGGCCATGCACGATCGATTTCTTCTAGGCCTTAAAGACAAGGTGCTTCAGAGCAAGTTATTACTAAGACCTAAGATCACGCTGAAGGAAGCAATAGAAGAGGCCTCTTCAGCAGAAGCTACCAAGTCCTCAGCAGCGGCCATGAAGAAAATCAACAAGGCCACAAGCCATCCTGATGTGGAAAAGTCCACAACAACTCATTGTGAGCAAATAGATTCTGAGTCAGACTGTAGTGAGGTGGAGGAAGGAATTTATAGACTCAGAATGGAGCGGAAAAAGAAAGATCTGGGAAGAAAGAGGCAAGATTTCTACTGCAGAGGTTGTGGGGAAGCCACCCCGACTGAATGCAAGTTCCTAGATACCATCTGCCTCCTGTGAAAAAAGAGGACACCTAGCAAGAGTCTGCAAATCATCCAGAACTCCACCCAACAGAAGGAAGTTTCCTGACAAAGAATTCAAGCCCAGCAACCTCAGTGAGAAAATGGGGCGCAGCACAGAAGCAAAGGGGAAGAATGAAACTCATCAGACAGTAACTATTGGTCATTCTTCTTCTATCAATAACAGAAAAGTGCATGTCAAGGTACTAACTGAAGGAAGGCCTTGCCAAATGGAAGTGGACTCAGGCTCATATTTATCTATGGTGTCATGGGACACTATTCACAGACTACTCCCAAACATTCAGAAGAAGCATTTCAAGAAGCAAGCACTGACTCTTAAAGACTACCAAGGGAACAAGATTCCAGTAGTTGGAACAAGAGAATTCAACGGGAAGTTCAAAGGCCACACCAAACGCTTGCCCCTGACCATCGTGGACAAGGATCGCCCAAGCTTGCTGGGACTTGAGTGGTTCAATCCACTAGGCATCGAGGTGACTGGCATCAATCACGTGAGCAGCACTGAATGGTAGGAGGCCTTGAAGTCTGAGTTTCCAGAGGTCTTCAGCAACGGATTGGGCAAGTATATGGGGACCCCTATTACTTTCAATCTAGATCCCAAGGTGCCACCAATTCGCTTAAAGCCCAGAAGGGTCCCATTTGCCTTAAAGGAAAAAATTGATGCACAATTAGATAAACTAATAGCTCAAGGAGTTTTAGAGCCCACTGACCACTCCAGGTGGGAGACAGCCATAGTCACACCAGTCAAGACTGATGGGTCAGTAAGAATCTGTGGAGACTATAAGGGGACATTGAACCATGCTTCAACAGAGGCATATCCAGTTCCAGTGGTGCATCATTTACTACATTCACTTGGCAGGTACAGTCTTTGCCAAATTGGATCTGGCCCAGGCATATCAACAATTAACAGTTGATGATGCCACTGCAGAGGCCCAAACCATTGTGACTCATAGAGGTGCTTTCAAATGTAAAAGGTTACAGTTTGGAGTAAGCGTGGCACCAGGCATCTTCCAAAGCCTTATGGAAAGGATGCTCCAAGGACTGCCAGTGGTAGCGCCTTACTTTGATGATGTGTTAATCTCTGCTGAAAATGACACTCAGTTACAAGAGAGACTCAGAGAAGTCCTTACCAGATTCAAAAAGTGGGGTTAAAAGTCAAGGAAGAAAAATGCACTCTTAGAACTGACAAGGTTGAGTTCTTGGGCTATATGATTGACAAGCATGGTATCCACCCCACAGATGCCAAGGTTCAGGCAATCAAAGAAGCCCCTAGACCAAAATGTAAAACAGATTTGCAAGCCTTCCTTGGACTCATTAACTTTTCTCACATGTTCCTACCTCAGAAAGCAACCATTGCAGAATCACTGCACAGATTATTAGACAAAAAGTCTGCGTGGGTCTGGGGCAGAAAAGAACAATCTGCATTTAACAATATTAAAAGACTAATCACGTCTGATACTGTACTTATACAGTTCTCTGAGAATTTGCCTGTTGTACTGACTTGTGATGCATCCCCTTTTGGAGTGGGGGGGTTTGAGCCACAGGCTTCCCAGCGGGAGGGAAGCTCCTATTGCATTTTACTCTCGCAAAAGAGAGTAAAGCAGAGAGGAACTACAGCCAACTGGACAAGGAAGCCTTGGCAATTGTTGCAGCTGTCAAGAAATTCCATGAGTATTTATATGGGAGAACATTTACCATTGTCACAGATCACAAACCTCTGTTAGGCATTGTGGCAGGAGACAAACCTACGCCTACTATCCTGTCACCAAGAATGCTGAGGTGGACTGAATTTCTTGCTGCTTATTCATATAAACTCATCCACAGGCCTGGCAAAGACATTGGGCATGCAGATGCTTTGAGTCGCTGCCCACTTCCTTCTCACACTGAGGACTTTGCTCCTGAGACTTACACCTTTTTCCTAGAAACTGTTGCCAAGCTTCCAGTACACGCTGCTGAAATTGCCAGAGAGACTGCCAAAGACACTTTATTGGCTCCTGTTATAGGCTGGATTAAGAAAGGTTGGCCTCTTCAAGATCTACCTCAACTTGCCCAACCTTTTAAATCCAGGCAAACTGAATTATCTGTATTAAGAGGATGTATTTTGTGGGGTAACAGGGTGGTTATTCCTGCAAAACTGCAAAAAGAGGTTTTGGAAATGTTACATGAGGGTCATCCAGGTATTGTCAGAATGAAGGGATTGGCCAGGAGTTATGTATGGTGGCCAGGTATTGACAAAATGGTTGAAAACTGGGTTGCATCTTGTCCCAACTGTCAGGTAGTCAGGCCTGCCCCACCTCTCCCCCCACACAGGAATGGGAATGTCCTAGGGGCCCATGGTCCAGGATTCACATTGATTTTGCTGGCCCTACCAGAGGGCACACTTTCCTTATTATAGTTGATGCATATTCCAAATGGCTAGAGGTTATCCCTATGGCATCCACCACAACTGAGCTGTCATCAAACAGCTTAAAAAGCTTTTGTAACTCACGGGTTACCTGATGCTTGTTTCTGACAATGGCCCTCAATTTACATCCAACCTTTTTGAATCATATCTAGCACAACAGGGTATCAGACATGCCCTGACAGCCCCTGGGCATCCTTCGCTAACGGCCGGGCTGAACATATGGTACGATTTACCAAGGAAAACTTCAGCAATTGGGTCCAGGGGATATCACTGAGAGAGTTGAAAACTTCTCAGTGTTCAGCATATCACTCCCAACCATCAACTAATTTGTCCCCAGCTGAATTGTTGATGGGTAGGAAACTCAGGTCTCCCTTGACGCCTTCTTCATCCACTTACGCACCCAACGCACCACTAGATTCCACTAGCAAAATTCGCACATTCACTGTGGGTGATTCTGTTTATGCTAAGAACCTTATGGGTGAACCATTATGGATTCCTGCTGAGATAACCCAAATCACAGGCCCCAGGTCTTACAGGGTACAAACAGAGGATGGTGTCCTCTGGAGCAGGCACATTGATCAGTTAAGATCCAGATTGCCTCAGGAGCATCGCTTGCTCCTCTCTGGTTCCCCATAACTACCTCTTCGGGAAGGGAGGATCATGAGTAATGAACAAGCAAGAATCAACCCCATGTGTAATGAGCTAACACGACAGGAACCATCCCAAAACCTGTCACAATACCAACAACCATTTTCACAAATGGAAGATTGCACATCATTACCTGATTTAGGTGCTGACATTGGGTTGGAGATGGATTGGGAGGAGAGACCAGGTTGTAGTAACCAAACAGGTTCTACCATTACTACAAGTCCTAGTAAGGAAATGTCAGCAGACACATTTCCTCCTCACAAGGTGAGAACCTTAAAACATCTGAACCACGAGGTCTCAACGTACACGTAAGAGCCCCACCTATTTAAAAGAATACATTAGATAGGCTGGGGTTTGAGTATGGACTGAACCTAGTGGGAGGGGTGTTATGTATGCAGGTTTAAAGTCATTGGTTTAGTTTGAACTGTTCTTGTAAAATGTAAGAAATGATTGGTTTAAAAGTGCGGGAAAACCCTGCACTCTGATTGGTTGGCAACCGCTGCTGGCTATAAGTAGCAGCCGCAGCCCAGCCAAAGTGGGTTTGTTCTGAGCTGTAGTCACTAATAAACAAAGAGCTTGAAGCACTCCGCCTGTCTCTTCTCTTCATGCAAACTTAAC